>CM052541.1:138250338-138291233 GCA_028533065.1 Trachops cirrhosus | reverse complement strand
GAAAGATATGCAGAATAAGTAGCATAGATGGTAGATAGAAAATAGACAGGGGGAGGACAAGAATAGTAGGGGAAATGTAGAAGCTAAAGAACTTATGACACATGGACATGAACTAAAGGGGGGGAATATGGGTGGGAGAGGGTGTTCAGGGTGGAGGGGAATGAAGGGGGGTAATGGGACAACTGTAATAGCATAATCAATAAAATATATTTTTAAAAAATGTATGTCTTTCTCCGTCTCCAATGCTACTTTTTCATATTGTTCAATTAATCTCTTAATTTAAGCATTCTTAGGATTCTGTGTTTGGTCCCTTTATCTTTCATTCAACAAAAGTACGCCTGTTATTCTCATATATTATCTTTATTTATTAATCTCTACTTTTACCTATGTCTTTATCTTAGTCAAGATCTGTGTGTACAAATTCACCTCCATCTATTAAATTAATTATGTCAATTTGGACTCTCACACAAGCACCTTAAACTCAATATATTCCAAACAACTCATAATAGTACCTTTTTTCTTTTCTCATTTTTCTAAATTTAATCCTTATTCTATTTTTTCTACCTTCATTTATGCCACTACCAAGTTTCCATTTACCCAAACCACAAAACTTGGAGTCATTCTTCATTTCTCTCTTTTCCACACCTGTCAAAGTCAATCAGTTGACACTTTCAAAACTTTCCACTGCTCTCTATTTCTACTTCAAATATATAAATTCAAGTTCCTGTCATTTCTTGCCTGTCAATGGTAAAAATATATATTTTTGTGCATATTTGCTGGTGGCCCACCCAGCAGCCATTCTTTCTACCCTTCATTTTTATGTAGCATTCATAATTTCCTTTGAAAACCAAGTCTCCTCCATTGTGTAACCTCCCAATATGGTTAGGATCAACGTGACTACCAGCTCTAGGCATTGGCTTTGATGGACAAAGAACAATATGCAGGATCTCTTCCTTCATGCTACAGTGTCAAAGTTGGGTTAATAAAACTGAAACTCAGAATAATTGTTTAATCATTGCAGAAAAAACACTTCTCAAATGTGAAAAAGTAAGTGTATAATCCAAGTTACTGATGGCAGCCGTCTTGTTCCTTAAGAGAAGCCAGCCTGAGGAAAAATTGGCTCAAGAAGGAAGCCAGGGAAGACTCAGAGAAATGAAGCCTAAGCCCTGACTGAGATTCCACCTTAACACTGGTTATGAGACAATCATCTTTAAGCTATAAATGAACTTAGGTTAAATTTTGTGTTACTTGCAATCAGAAGTTCCCTAATTCTGTCTGATTGACCTCATACCTTTTATAGTCACCTCAGGCTTCATTTTTTCATCTTACCAACAGTTAAATTTTGTCAACTTTGTCACAGCTAAAAATTCTTCAGCGGATCCAGAATAAAATGCAAACTTTTTTTCCAATACATTTTATTGATTATGCTACTACAGTTGTCCCATTTCCCCCCTTCACTCCCCTCCCCCCTGCACTCTCCCTCTCACCCACATTTCCCACCTTTAGTTCATGTCCATGTGTCATAAGTTCTTTAGCTTCTACATTTCCCATACTATTAAAATGCAAACTTTTTAGCATTGCACACCCTATGCTACAGACTTACTAAATTTCTTCCAGTTCTTTTCGACATGCCACAGTTGTCAAAATGTAGCACTTTCAGCAATGCTGTTTATTTCAAAATTCTTTTTCTCCTTCGATGCCTATCTTTAAGGCTCATCCTAAATTCAACTGCCTCTGTGAAATCTTGTCCAACCCTTGAGTAAAAGTGCCAACTTTCTTCTCTGTATTTTCCTGTCAGATTTCTGATATGACTAAATTTATGTTTTTGAAAACCACTCTTGTCCATATCTCTCCTGATATAAGTCATCATTATTGGCTTTCTTATCTGTCTCAAGTAAACCACCAGTGGTCTGTCTTATTCATCTTCATGTCTGTACCACATTTGTTGCAGGATCAATTATTGTTTCTTGAATGAGCCAAATAGACAAGGATCCTGCCCCCAGTTGAGTCTACATTCTAATAGCAATATGCACATAAATCTATGAAGTCAAGATTAAAGTGCTGAAGGCCCTGGGAATAGTACAGGGGAAGTGACTTACAAGAGGTGGTTTCTTTCCAGCTGAGATAAATTAATGAAAGACCTTTGAGATAAATTAATGAAAGACCTTTGAGATAAAATACAACGAAACCCAGAAAGGGCTTTGCTACCACTATCCTCTATATAACATTTCTCTATATGTGATAACTTCGAAGTGAAAGACCACAAAGAGGAATAAAAATAGGGAAAATACACTCCTAAGGATGTGATCTCCTTGGTTTTAATGGACACTTCCCTAATCTCTCTAGTGGTGACAACATGTTCCTCAGAAAGTTTTCAGTTTGACCAGTTTAATTATGTGCCAAGAAAATGATCTCTATTGCCTACATTAGTTTATTAGAACTTAAAGCTAATGAGGAAAAACTTTAAATGATCAATATCCTAGTGCTTTTTTAATATGTTCTTGTTACAAAGATCTTTTTTATTTTCAGCTTTTATTTGGTATCTGACTATAATGCTATATGTTTGAATTTGTTTGCATATATGTCATAGCTTTAAATATCAGTTTTATGTCATTATATTTTCCATATCTGATGCATCAGCAATTTTATTTATCAGAAAATAAAATTGTATAGGAAAATGAACTGAATGCTTATTCATGCACTTGTATTACCCTCCAATACTCTGCAATATCATCTTTAAAATTATGATATTCACATTATTTATTTATGCTTTTTAATAGTGCAATATATAGTAGGCTGACAAACTCTGAGAACCTGAGAATTAAGAGCCCATTAAGACACTGTTTCTTGGATAAGGGACATTTTGCTGTGTAGTATTTCGGTAATTGTGAGACACTGGGGAACATCCCCCCTTCAGTGGTGCTCAGATTCACACTTCCCTCAGTCAGGAGGAGAGTAGCCTGGTCACACACTGAGCTCAATGTGAAACATGTGGGAATAGTGCCTGATGCAGCCTCTCTTCGAGGTGTTTTTCCATCACCAGTACCATCACTTCCCTCCCCTGATAACCCTCCTCATCACTTTATTCTCCACAGCCTTTTTAGAAGGTAACCATTCCTACATTTTCAGTTTTCTTGTTTGAAATACTCAAAGATAGTTTATGTTCTATAACTCTATGTGTATAAAATGTGTATGTTCCAAAAATACTGGAAATGGCTGCATTAAATTTTGATATGAAATAAATAGAGTCATTCTTATACTCTTTATTTACAGCAATTAATGGGAATAGAAATTTGGGGAATAAAAATTTGAAAACCTCTTTGATAAAATACAAAAAACAATTTCATTTCACCATTATTTCCATTACTTAATGCATAGATTTAACCATCTATACAGACAAAATTAGTTTTTCTATAAGTCTTTACTTATTTCATGTATTTCCCTATGAAGTTTTCATAATGTAGCATATGAAGGCAAAGAGCTGGGACCCTTTGCATCCTGAGAAATGTGTGGTCTGAGACACATTTGTTTGATTCCCAACTCTGTCACACACACACACACACATCCACACATAACCTGTGAATAGTAGGCCAATCACATTATTTCTCTGATCAACAAAGTCTCCAAATAAAATGTGCAAGAATCACATGTATCTTTTCAAGTCTGTTATGCAGACAACATTTAAAAAGGTACATAAGCATTCTTAGCTCTGCACCTGACATGCAGTGGGCTCTTCATAAATTTTACTTGGTTTTCCCCTTTTTTATTTTCTTTTTATGCATTTGGATCCAGTTAGAGACTTAACAGTCTTCTAAAAAAAAGTGCTTGCAAATGCAGAGAATTGGTGCTAGAAGTTTAGTTAGTTCTTTCTCACACATTTTCTCTATCTTTAATTCCCACAGCAAGTATATATGAGATCTGTCCAGTAGGTATCCAGTCACATAATATGAAAAGAAGAGATGTTTACTGAAGAAGACACAAGATACAAGAAATGTTGTACACAGGACAATGACCCCTCGGTCCCCTTCTAAGTAGGCACTTTGGGACCTCACACAGTTCTCCCAGTCACTGCAGCTGCCCCACCATATTTTCCTGAATCTCACTGACAGTCTGAAATTTCTTCCCTTTCAAAGGTAATTTTAGTTTTGGGCAAAGCCAGAAGTCACAGGGCATCAAATCTGGGCTCTGGTGGGGCTGAGTCACCTGGGTGATTTGCTGTTTTGCCAAAAAACTCTGCATGACACAGGATGCATGAGTGGGAGCATTGTAGTGATGAAGCTGCCAATCACCAGTTATCCATAGCTGTGGCTTTCTGAATCATCTGAATAATTTCCACAGAAGAATGTTCAAGCTTAATGCAAAATTTGATGAAGATTAGTTGCTCTATTCACTCAGTCACTTTGAATACAATGACCACACAGTACACATGCTCCACTCAATGGCTCTACTGCCCCCACTGACTAGTACAGCGAAGTCATCATTGATCATGCATGAGCCTTCCCGTGTACTCTCTTTGGCTGCCAGGTTACGTCAATGTTGCACAAACCATTCTCATTATATTAACAATGGCTGGAGTTTTTCTGGACAGACTATATATACATATATATGTATATATTTACATACATATGCATACATACATTACTTACTTACATACATACTTACATACATATACACATTTAAGAGTATGATGAGGTAAACATGATGAATACATAAAAATCAAATTTCTGTTCAATTTCTCTTCCTGAATTTCCTTTTCATTCCTCTGGAACTAAATGTTGAATTTAAAAAATGAATTGTTTCCTCTGCCTTATATTCTCCATTTATTCAAGTGTAAAAACCTTCCTCAAGAAATACTGTAAAGTTTCCAAGTACTGGCTTTTTGCACTTGTTTAGACCTTTTACAAATAATCTGCAATTTAAAATATTCTTCTACTTTAATCTAAATAGGAGATACTAGAAGAAAATGATTTTACTAAAAGACTTAGAGAATTTGGGATATAGTATAAAAATACAATGATTTATTTTTTGCAGATCATTGATAAATAAATATATTAGTCAAATGAGCAGACAAGATTTGGATTTTATGTAGACTTTTCCATATCTGTGACTGACACTTGGTTTCCAACTTAGTAGTCATCTGCCCAGAATGCTGAGTTTGTTCCTATATCAGTTCATCCTGCCTTTCATCTGATAGCAGGTTACAGAGAAAATCTAAGTTGTCTAGGTCAGTCTATTACATTATTGGTGATTGCTGTAGGGAAGAATATGACCCAATTTTAAATCATGAAAAATAAGAGAAATTCTATTGAAAGTGGATGAAACCAAAACAAAACAAACATTTTTTACTCCAAAAAAGGTACACAAAGAATGAATCTAGAGGGTGTGGCATCATCAAGATATCAATATTGATTGGTCTCAACTTTGGTGTCCCTTACAAGAAGACCAACATGGGCTATCCACAGATAAAACACCATTGAAAAAAATCCTAGAACCTGAGGGTGAGGCTGAAGCAATCTTCTGGACCACATAGGAGGACTGCATTGGAAGAGTAAGAAGAATGGCTACACTCTGACCAACTTGCCCATCGTCCAGATTGGCACAGTGCCACATTGTGAGCGCCCTCAAGAGCCTATGTTTTTTCCAGGAGGAAAAAGAAAACCCAAGGTGAACATCCAGATTCTGCATCTTTGAAGCATGCTTTCCATTCTGGTCCTGTCTCACCTATAACACTGGGGCTTGGCCACTGTGAATCATATTGAGATAGAGAATGGGGGCAAAGCTTATAGCATCTGGCACTCAGATCTTGGCAGATTATATTCTTCCTTATAGCAGGGCCTGAGCAGAAATCCCAGCCAAAGTCTCTGCCAGTCTGTTGAGCTGAGCTGGTGGTCTCTTCTAGCCAGAGCTCAGTTGGCAATTATACCTGACTCAGGTTTCCCAGCCAACAAGTTGTAATGGCCATGGGGCCAATTCAATAGTCCAGCCTGCAAAGGGCAGTTTTGTGCAAATGCTGAGTAAATCCTCCAGTCCTGCCTAACCAGGAAGCCTAGGAAGAGAACCCGGGCAGCTGCAAAGTATATCCTACAGTGGCACTTGTAATGCTGCCTGATGTAGGGATCCTAGCCAGTAGCTCTGCCCATCTACAGAGTTCAGGGGTGGCTGCATCTGACCCCTCATTGGGCAGTTCTGCCTAATTTAGGTCTCTAGCCATTTAGAGGTACTGGACATAAAGCTGGTCTTATGGCCCTGTCCACACAAGGAAGCAAATTTCCAGCCCTACCAAACAGCTGTGTAGAGCCCCTAGTCCTACTGACCAGGAAGACTGACAAGAGGATCTGGAAACCTCAGAACCCATCCTACAGCCACGCTTGGGCAGGGAGGCAGGTCAGTAGTGCTGCTAAACTGTTAAGTATAGTCTCTGACCCTGCATAACCAAGGACCCTGAACGGTGACCGTGGGCAGCCTCAGAACCTAGCCTATGCTTCCGCTTAGTTGCAGAGCCCACCCTATAGCTTTGACAGATTGCTGAATGCAGCCTATGGCCTGGCCTGGCCAGGTAGAATAGCCAGTGGTCCTGCCCAATTGCAAAGTATAGCCTTTGGCCGCACCCAACAAATGAGTTCTGACAATGTCACAGAACCGTAGAGCACTCTTATCCACACTCAACTGTGAGATATAAAAAGAGTCCCTTCCCAACTAAAGAGTCCAGTCAGCAGAGCACAGCCTGATGCTACATTCTAATTCAGGGCACAGTCTTAATCCTCAACTGATCACAGAGCACAGACAAGGCCTTGTCTAGCTGTGAAATCCTGCCTGCTGCCCTGTCTGAACACCAAAAACAAGTCAAGCCAGAAGCACCATCTGATCTGGAAACATAGCTAACATCACACTCAGCAGTGAAAAGTTAAGAGTTTTTCCTACAAGATCAGGAACAAGGCAAGGGCACCTACTCATACCACTTTATTTTACATAGTACGGAAAGTCCTAGCTAGGACAATTAGGTAAGAAAAAGCAATAAAAAGCATCTGAATAAAAAAGGAAACAGTAAAACTGTATCTATTTGCAGACAACATGATTTTATATGTAGACAATACTGAAGACTCAACTAAACTGTCAAAATAAACGAAAGAATTCAATAAACTTTCATGACACAAAACCAACATATAAAAATCAGTAGTATTTTATGTACCAACAATAAATTATCTGGAAAAGAAATAAAACAATACCATTTACAACAACACCAGAAGAATAAAATTCTTCGTAATAAATTTAACCAAGAAGGTGAAAGATCTATACAGTGAAAACTCTAAGACATTGACAAAAGAAATTAAAGACAACAAAAGTAAGGGGATAAAGGGGGGGAAGGGTTTTCAGGAACATATATAAAGGACACATGAACAAAACCAAAGGGGGAGGGGTGAGATCAGGGGTAGAGGGTGGAAATTGCTGAGGTGGGGGAAAGTGGTGGGGGAAATACAGAGACAATAAAAAAGTTAAAAAAAAGTAAAAGTTATGCATTCTGTGTGGAAGAATTAAATATTGTTAAAATGTCCATGCTATTCAAAGTCATCTGTTGATTTTATGTAATCTCTACCAATATTCCAATACCATTTTAACAGAAATAGAACTAAACAATCTAAAATCTAAAATTCATATGGAACCAAGAAAGACCCTGAATAGCCAAAGCAATGCTAAGAGAAAAACAACAAAAATGAAGACACCACATGTTTTGATTTCAAACTATATTACAAAGACATAGTAATCAAAACAGTATGGTCTTGGTATAAAAACAGACATGTACACCATTGAAACAGAATTAGTTGCCCAGAAATAAACCCATGCATATATAACCAACTAATGTTTGACAAAGGTGCCAAAAATACTCAATGGGGAAAAGACAGAGAAAACTGGCTATTCACAGGCATAGCTACAGAAGTGATCAACATGATGAAAAGGCAACCTACAGAATGGGAGAGAATATTTCCAAACCATGTATCTGGTGAGAGGTTAGTATTCAAAGTATGTAAGGAATTGACATAACTTCAGAGTAAATTAAAAATAATCCAATTTAAAAATGGGCAAAGACCTACATAGAACTTTTTTCAAAGAACCTATTCAAATCATCAATAGGCACATGCAAAAATGCTCAGTGTCACTAATCACCAAACAGGTGCAAATCAAAACCACAATGAGATGTCACCTAACACCTTAACAAGTGTTGTTGAGGATGTGGAGAAGAAAACCCTTGTGCACTGAAGATGGGAATATAAATTGGCAGAGACACTGAAAAATAGTATGGCGGTTCCTCAAAAAATTAAAAGCAGAAATACAATATGATCCAGAAATTTCACTTCTGGGTATATTTAATTATATATATGTATATACTATAATATTATAATATTATAAATATATATAAATTATAAATGTATATTATATATTATATAAACAGTATAAATATATATTTATATATATAATTAAATTACCTTATGTGTACCTTAAGTTACACTGTTATATGTCATTTCTATCTCAATAAAGATAGAAAAACTTTTAATGAATTTACCACCTTTCAACTGTTTGGCAATTATTATCTGAAACCATGATAGGTAGGTTATTGATAACTAGAAGGGGACAAGCCTGAACAAATGTCAAGAGACTGAGGATGACAAGGTTAAAAGATAGGGAAATCCCGGTTCCTCACTGATATTGTACAGCTGTAGCATTAATAAACTGGGAAACTCATGTGAGGACTTGTTTTATATATAAGCTAATTAAGGCTATTCCCTGACTGACATAAATGCTAAGAATTATAAAAATACAGGTTCTTTAGAATTAGGGAAGGGTATATGTCCTATGACCTGCATTTGCACAGGATTAACAGTGAGCTTTGGAGACTTTTGCATTACGTATCAGCAAATGGTGAAGGCTTCTGTAATAGACAATTACTGAGTGAAATCCCTGGCTGTTAATTATATCTCAGAGAGGACATTCACTCTAGGCTGAAAACTGTTCTCACCTTTTTTTCATTTTGGAGTCCCCTACCATATCTGCATCTGCATCTTTGTTGTCCCTTGTGCAAATATTCCATGATACAATCATCATTTTTAGTTATTCTGTGATTATGGGAACATGCTGAATAATTTCCAAGGTCAGAGAGGAATGTATTGTTTCCATTAGCATTTTCTTGCTCAGTGTTCTCAGTGTTTAAAGGCAAGATAGTTAACTCCGGACTGTTCTACATGGATAGTCCTATCAAGCACGACTTCCAAGGACTGAAAAATTCTTTTATTGTGCACAAAATAGACCATTAAAAACCAACTGATAAACATGAGGCTACTAAGTGAGAAAATTAAAATGCATATGATAATAAGTGGAAATCTCCCTCGATTTGCATTTACTGACAGAACATGGGGAACTGGACAGGTAAAACACAGTGAAAGTAGGGGCTCTCCTTGTAACAAACTCTCAGCACCTGACAGGTATACAGAAAATAGAGGTAGCAGTGATTTTTCATGGAGTTGATAGACTCTGCAAAGCTGTCAGGTGTTAACTAGATTACCGTCTGCTCTTTGCAAAAAGGTTAATGGATACAGCACATTTTCCAATGTGACTCTGCAAAACAAAAGAATAACAAATAGTATGTGGTGGTATTTATTTTACTTCTATTTTAGTCTACCCTATGTAAAATCTAGAGGTGGGATGCCACATCAAAGCTTCCAGTTATCAAAAAATTGTTAGTGATCACATGTGTGGGGGTAGGGTAGTGCAGAGTTGTATTGGAGGGCTGTACATGAATATCTCGTTGTTAAAGTGCAGTAAGGGGATGGACCTTTATTCATTTGAGGATGAAATCTCTAACCTTAACCTTTTGTACAAACATGGTCTTCACTCTAAAATATTGTATAATTACGTGTTATAAAACTTTACCCTTTGCACCAAACAGTATGGCTAATCTATATGTACAGATTGTAATAACAAAGTTAATGAGGAGCTTCCAGTCTTCCCGGTAAGAAAGAAAACATTATCAACAATGTTCCTGTTGTTTTGCCCCAGGGAAGTGAATACTGAACTCTATTTCAGACTGTCCATTCCCTTGATGTTTCCCTTGGTTTACCTGCTATACATAATGTATATGTATTTCTAAACATGAAAGGTTTAGTCTTGCATGTTTTGGATATTTTATTCATGGAATCATACTGTTTATACTCTTGTGGGCCTTGCTTTATTCACTCAACATTCTGCTTTGGAGATTTATTCTGACGGATGGTTCATTCAGTTATCCTATCTCCAGGAATTTGTTGCTACAATTCACTGCTGCTTTAAACATTCTTGTGCATGTTTCCCGAAGCACTTGGGAGTTTCAGTGGAGTGTAAATCTAGTGATGAAACTGCTATATTACAGTAATTGTGGAATTCATACTGGCAACAACAAAGAATAAAGGTTTCTGAGCTGTTATTTTCAATCTTTTAAAAGTGCATTTGGTGGATGTAAACTTGACCATTTGCATTAAATGTTAGCTAATGAGGTGAGCGCATGTTTCACAAGTTTATTTAGCATTTTTGTTTTTGTTGGGGTTATTTTCCTCTTGAAATTTATTTTGGCTTTTTCTTATTTGAGGGTAGTTCTTTACATATTTTGGACACTAACACATTGTTGGTTAATTGTAAAAATGACCTCTCTGTGACCAGGGCCTGTGCTTTCACTATTTGCATGGTGCACATCAATAAACAGGTATTCTAATTTTAATGCACTCAAATGCAACAACTTTTACTTTATGTTAGATGTATTTGGTACTTTTAATGAAATAATTTCCTACCTTAGTCTCATTATGATTTGTTAAATATTTTCTAAGATTATTTCATATATTGTCTTACATAATTTTTTAATCTACTTAAAATTTTTCTACTATTTCCTAAATGATATACCTCTTCCTCACTTAACTCTAATGCCACATTTGTTATGGATGAAGTTTCCATATTTATCTGTGTTTACAGTTGTCTCCATTTTCCCCCCACCACTCCTCCCCACCCCAGCCATTGCCACCTCCCACCCTCAATCCTACCCGCTTTTGGCTTTGTCCATAGGTCCTTTATACATGATCCATGATGACCCTTTCCCCCTTTCCCCCATTATCCCCTCCCCTCTCTCCTCTGATTACTGTCAGTTTGTTCTTTATTTCCATGTCTCTGCTTATATTTTGCTTGCTTGATTGTTTTATTGATTAGGTTCCACATGTAGGTGAGATCATATGGTATTTGTCTTTCACCAGCTGGCTTATTTCACTAAGCATAATGCTCTCCAGTTCCATCCATGCTGTTGAAAGGGGTAGGAGCTCCTTCTTTCTTTCTGCTGCGTAGTATTCCATTGTGTAAATGCACCACAGTTTTTTGATACACTCATTTACTGATGGGTACTTTGGTTGCTTCCAGCACTTGGCTATTGTAAATTGTGCTGCTATGAACATTGGGGTGCACAGGTTCTTTTGAATTGGTGTTTCAGTGTTCTCAGGGTATAATCCCAGCAGTGGAATTGCCAGGTCAAAAGACAGGTCCATTTTTAGTTTTCTGAGGAAATTCCATATTGTTTTCCACAGTGGTCGTACCAGTTTGCAATCCCACCAACAGTGCACTAGGGTTCCCTTTTCTCCACAACCTCGCCAGCACTTGTTGTTTGTTGATTTATTAATATGGCCATTCTGACAAGTGTGAGGTGATACCTCATTGTGGTTTTAATTTGAATCTCTCTGATGGCTAGTGATGCTGAGCATCCTTTCATATGTCTCTGGGCCCTCTGTATGTCCTTCTTAGAGAAATGTCTGCTCAGATCCTTTGCCCATTAGATTTTTAAAATTTATATTCAAGTTCCATGAGAATTTTTCTTGCAGTTTTGATAGGTATCAAGTTGAATTTGGGGATATTACAGACTTGAGTCTTTCCAATGTTGGGTCTTCTTATCTCTGAGTATGGTTTCTCTCTCTCCATCCTTTTAACCTTCAAATTCTTTGATTCTTTTTTTTGTTTTTTTAAATTTATTTTTAATCATTATTCAAGAACAGTTTCTATCCTTTACTCCCATTCCAGCCAACCCAACCATCCCTCCCCTCCCATTTCCAACCCCCTTAGTTTTTGTCCATATGTCCTTTATATTTGTTCCTGTAAACCCTTCCCATTCTCTCCTGAAGTTCCCCTGAAATTCTCTCCCCTCTCCCATCTGATCACTGTCAGCCTGTCAGTGTCTTTGGCTATATTTTGCTATATTTAGCATATTTAAGCATTATGCTAAGCGAAATAAGCCAGGCAGTGAAAGACAAATACCATATGATCTCACCTTTAACAGGAACCTAAACAACAAAACAAAGAAACAAGAAAAATATAGCCAAAGACTCTTTGATTATTTTTAATAATATTCTTCAAAATATAAGTTCTGCAATTCTGTTACTTTTATTTATATTTCTAAAATATTTTGATTATATTTACATAAAAATATAAACATTTTAGGCACTTATTGTGAATATAAAATAATGCACTTAATTTTTATTGACGTTTTTGACAAACTTATTAAACTATCTTATTATTTATAATAATTTTATGCTGTAAACCAGAGGTTGGCACTCTTTTTTTCTCTAAAGGGTCAGATAGTAAACATTTTAGATTCTGAGAGCCATATGGTCTGTAGCAATTATTCAGCTGTGCCATTGTAGCATGAAAACAGCCATAGACAATACCTAGATGAATAAGCGTGGCATGGCTGTGTTTCAATGAAACTTCATTTACAAAACAGGTGGCGAGTTAGTTTTGGCCTCTGGACAATTGTTTGCTGATTACTGTCTTAAGCTATTAAATCAACTGCCCAAACAACAGTTTTGTTTCTTCTTTTTATAATCCTTATCTCTTTTTTGTCATTTTTATTTTCTAACTGCTCTAACCAGGAAGCCCAGAATTATCTTCGGAAGTGTCAATAGTGTTCATACTTATACCTTAGTTCTTGTTCTTGATGTTAAAGAGAATATTCCTGATAGTTCAGTGATATATATGATATTTGGTATAAGTCTCTATAGATTCATCAAATTATGAAAGTTTCCTTCTTTTCCTAGTCTATGAGCAGTTTTATCATTATTTTTCCTGCATCTATTGGGTCGTTTGAATGTTTTTTCTCTTTTAATCTGATAATGTGGTAAATTATATTAATAGATTTATAATATTGTGAGAGCATCACATCTCTTGTACATTTATACATGATGGTATTATCTCTTTAAAATAGTATTTGATTGGTTTTCTATTTTTTTTAAATTGGCATCTACTTTTATAAGTGAAATTGACCTGTTCATGTTCTTTCCCATACTGTCCTTGTCGGAGAAAGGATAATATGAGAAAGTGGAGTGGAGGCTAAAATAGCTACATTAATAGGATAGTCAGGTATTTCTTCCATTTTTACTTTATGGAAGTGTTTGTATACTAATTAACTCTTCCTTGGATATTCAGTTGACTTCTCTCATATTCTCTATGAAAAAAATTCTTCACCACTGATTCAATTATTTTTAACAATTGCAGCATTATTCAATTTTTCTATTCTTTATTCAGTTTTGATAATTAGTATTTTTTCTAGAAATGTACTTTTACTAGGCTCTCAAACTTGTTTGCTTGACTTCTAAATTCTTCATCTTTTTAAATTCCTGTAATATTTGTAGTTATAAGCTTGTTTCTATGCTTAATACTATTTGAACCCTTTCTATATGTTACTTGACCAATCTTGTCAAAGCACTTTATTAATCTTCTCAAAGAGCAGTGGTATACCTTCATTAATCCTCTGTATCATTTTTTCTACTTTATTAATTTATCTTACTTTTTATTATTCTTCCTTCATTAGTATATATTGTTTCCTTGTTCTGACATCTTAAATTGAACTCTTGGCTTACAAATTTTTAGCATTTCTTCTTTTCCAATATAAGCATCTAAAGCTACAAGTTTCCTTTGCCCTTTTAACCACATCCTAAATATTTTTACTATTTATTTAATTATAATTTATTAATAATTATTTTTAATTCATATTATGGTGTATTCTTTGAGAAATAAGTCATTTGGAATATGTTTTTAAATTTCTAAATATATAGAATTTTATGTTATTTATTTATTGTTTTAATCTTTACTGTATTTTTCTTCCATTACCATTTAGTCCCCTTATACTCACCTCCCCTCAGCAATCACCAAGTTACCATCTAACAACCTTGGCCAGATGACTCAGTTGGTTGAAGTGTCCTGGACACCAAAAGGTTGTGGTTTTGAGCCCTGGTAGAGTGAATGTAGATGAGGCAACCGATCCATGTTCTCTCTCACATCGATGTTTCTTTCTCTATTAAAAAAAATCAATATTGGGGTGGTGGGGGAAGGCAGAAAACTGTACTTGAACAAGAAGGAAGGAAGGAAGGAAAAAAAGAAAGAAAGAAAGAAGGAAAGAAGGAAAGAAAGAAAGAAGAAAGAAAGAAAGAAAGAAAGAAAGAAAGAAAGAAAGAAAGAAAGAAAGAAAGAAAGAAAGAAAGAGAAAGAAAGAAAGAGGGAGAGAAAGAAAGAGGGAGAGAAAGAAATAGGGAGAGAAAGAAAGAGAAATTTAAATGCTTAGGGAAAAATCAATAAACATATCTCTGAGTGAGGATTTAAAGTTTCCTTCTAACATTGGTTTCCAACTCTAAAGCATTATAGTCAGACTGTCTTGTATTAGTCCAATTCTTTGATTCTTTTTATTGTTTAGTATACAGTCAATTTTCAGAAAAGACTAAGTATGCTTGAAAAAATTGATTCTCTAGTTCTTGTGAAAAGGTTCTATAAACAAATTTATATAAAATCAAATTTGTTAACTGTACTTAACAATTAAGTACAAAAGTTAACAACTTGTTAATTATACTTAACAATTAAGTAACAATTAAGTACAAAAACAAAAGTTCTATAATCTTGTTATTTTCATTTTCTTAATATGTCAGTTAATAGGAGATAGGTATTACAATCTTTTCCTAATTCTCCATATGATGTGTTCATGTATGTACATTAGTAGGTATACACAATGTAGGATGTCTATGACTTCTGTTGAATTGAAACTTGTATTCTTTTCTCAGAAATGTGTTTTACATGGAGTACATTTTTATAATAATTTACTATCACAATTCTCAATTACTTTGTTTATGTCTGATATTAGTTTTCCTTTTTTTATAATTTTAGCTTTCTACAACTTAATGTGCATCTGTATCTTTTGTAAACATTATGAAACTAGAATTTTTAAATCAATTCTCAACATATTTGTTTTTTAAGAGAGTAGTCCATTTACATGTACTTAATTACTGACATATTGTGTTTCTGAGTCTATATATTTCTATAAATTTTAGTTGATTTTTCCATTCAATATTTCTTCCCCTGCTAACCTTATGCAAACTCTTTATTCTTAATATTTAATGGTCATCTGTGAAGTTTAGTATACCATATAGCCTTCCAAAGTCCTTACCATATCCTTACCCTATTACTAAAAAAAAAAATTAATGTCTCTGTTGTGCTTTTTCCCAAAAGTTACCTTCTCCAATGTTTTACCTTTATTTTGTTTCATTTTAACATGAGTTATACTTTTATAAGGTCAATGTTTATTTAAAATTATCTGTCCCTTTTTTTCATGTCACACTGTCTTCCTGATTTCTCTTCCTTAGATTCTTGGGAGCTCCTTTAGCAAGAATGTGGGGTTACAAATTATCTCAATCTTTGAGAATTTTTTTAAAATCTCTATTTCATCATTTTGTTTTATATTTTTATTAGGTGTATTATTCAAGTTATTTTTTTTCTCGGGACATCGAAGGTATTATTTCATTCCTTTCTGACTCATAATGTTGTCAAAAAATCAGCTTTCATTCTAATTGTCATTTCTTGGTAAGGAATTTGGTCTTTTGTTTGGCTACTTTAACATTGCTTTTTTCTCACGTATTTTTTGAGTTTCACTACAATATTTGTAAGTATAGACTTCTTCCTGCAAGGCATGGTGTTTGGAATGTGTTGGACTTTTGAGGGTTGAGAATTCACATCTTTCTTCAGTTCCAAAAATTCTGTGTTGCATTTTCAGGTAGTGCCTAGTGTTCCATTCCCATAACTCTTCCCTCTAAATTTCTTTTTCAGGACATCTTATTAGATGGATGTTGGACCTATCCACTTTGATTCCTCTGATTCTTAATCTCCCCTCAATATTTTGCATCTTATTATTTTTCTTCATGACTCAATAATTGTCATTCTTTAGATCTATCTTTTAGTTCATCTAACATGTTTGACATCTTAATATTTGACTTGGGTTTATTCCAGCCACACAGAAAGTATAAATATTGGCCTCAAAATCACATGAGGGCTAGATTAGGAAATGAATTCTCAGGAAAGCTCTTCTTTCCTTTCATCTACAGTAAAATTCCAGAGCAATAATGGCAAGTATCTTTATTAAAAATATTATTGCTATTTCTAATAATTTAAACATTCTTTCATTTAATGTGCCCCCTTTTAGAGGTCCTGACTTTGTGCAGACTCTAGGCTTTATCTTGTGTCCCTGGATCACATAGCTTTTTGCAGCCAGTGCTATGAACCATATGACATAGGCAGATGCCCAGGCATGCAGAAAGCCCAGACTCATGTATTATGACACATGATTGTCTGGTAACTTTTGTACCCTAAGAATTTTCCTCATTTTTTCAGTTAGTTCAGTTAAACTGGTATTTTTAGATGTTATAAATATGTAGTCCATAGTATTTGAAAGTAAAAATCAGACAATAATCACTTTATAGGCTCACCAGTAAATATCAGACTTTTAAATTAGAAGAGTCATTATCTTCATCTACAGTAAAATTTTAGTGTTACCTAATCACATGAACTTATTACATAAGAGCTAACTCAATGTCTATCTATAAGTTAGTTTCATACTCTTTTAATAAATGGTAATTTTGCATTTTTCTACATATAAGCTCATGTCATCTGCCAACAGATCATTTGCCTTTTCCCTGTCTGATATGGATGTCTTTTATTTCTTTTACTTACCTAATTGCCTTGACTAGGACTTCCAGTACTGTGTTGCTGTGTTTCTATATCAGAAATGGTAAGAAGGGTCATCTTTGACGTATTTCTGATTTTAGAGGAAAAGCTTTCAGTTTTTCACCATTGAGTATGATGATAAGTATGGGGTCTTGATATGTGGCCTTTGTTTTGTTGAAATAAGTTCTTCCTATATCTATTTGATGATTTTTTTAAATTTAATCATGAAAAGCTTGGGGAGGGCTGGGTGGGTGAGCTGGGATGGGAGTAAAAGATAGAAAATTGTACTTGAACAATTAAAATAAAATTTAAAAAAATAAGCATGAAAGACTGTTGAATTTTGTCAATTTTTTTACATAAAGTGAGATTATAATGTGATATTCTTCATTTTGTTAATGTAATATATCACACTAATTGATTTGTGTATGTTCAACTATCCTTATAATATCCAAAGGATGAATCTCACTTGGTCATGGTGTATGATCCTGTTAGTGTGCTGTTGAATTCAGCAATGGAACAGAATAAAGCCAAGAATTAAATCCACACATATATGGTCAACTGATCTTCAACAAGTGTGCCAAGAACACACAATGGGGAAAAGACAGTCTCTTCAACAAATGAATTGGGAAAACTGGATATCCACATGCAAAAGAATGATTTTGGACTATTATCTTATATCATACACAAAAAAAATAAACTTAAAAATGGATTTAAAACTTAAATATAAGACCTGAAACTCTAAAACTCTTCGAAAAAAAGAAGGGGGAAATGTTACTTCACTTTGATATTTCTGGTGATTTTTTAATATGACACCAAATTTGCATGCAACAAATAAAAAATTATAAGTAAGACTATATCAAACTAAAAGTTTCTGCACAGAAAAGGATACAACAGAATGAAAAGGCAACATACAAAATGAGAGAAAATATTTGCAAACTGTATATTTGATAAAGAATTAACATTTGAAATGTTTAAGAAATTCTTATAATCCAACAGCAAAAAAAATTGGAAATGAGCAAAGGATTTGAATAGACATTTCTTTAAAGAAGACATAAAAAGGCCAGTATGTGTGTTAAAAGATCCTCAACATCTCTAGCCATTAGGGAAATACAAATAAAAACCACAATGAGATATCATTTCACATTAGTTAGGATGGCTAGCTATTATAAAAGAGAGAGAGAGAGGGAGAAAAGAAAGTGTTGTGAAAATGTAAAGAATATAAAATATGCAGTTGCTACATAAAACAGCATGAAAATTTCTTAAAAAATTAAAAATAGAACTGCGTTATGATCCAGAAATCCGACTTCTGGGTAAATACCTGAAAGAACTGAAATCAGGACCTTAAAGAGATAATCTTCTATCAAGTGTTCATTACAACACTCTTCACAGTAGCCAAGATTAAAAAAAAAAGTATAAGTATCTGTTTATGGAAGAATGGATAAAGAAAATGTATGTACATACAATGGAATTATTATTTGGCCTTTGAAAAATCGTGCCATTTGCAGCAACATGAACCAAGCTAGAGGATATAATGCTAAGTGATATAAGCCATTCACAGAAAGACAAATACTGCATTATTCCACTTAATATGAAGTAACTACAGTAGTTGAATTCATAGAAGCCCAGAATGAAGCTCAGAAACAGTGGTTACCAGGGACTAGGTGACAAGGGAAATTGTTGTTCAATTGGAATACAGTTTCAGCTACACCAGATAAATTATTTGCAGAGACCAGCTGTATTGCATAATGTCTATAGTTAATAATTCTATAATGTGTACTTAAAAGTTTAAGTAGTGGATCTCATGTTAAGTGGTATTAACACACACACACACAAACACAGGGATACTAAGAAACCTTTGGAATTGATAGGTGTGTCTATTACCTTGATTGTGGTGATAGCTTCATGGGTGCATGTATATATCCAAATTCATTAAATTATATACATTCAATCAATGCATTTTTGTATATCAGTTATGTCTCAATGAAGTTATTAAAATCAGAAAGCTAACTAGATTCCACACAATCATCTCTCAATTCTGTAAGTGTTCTAAGAGGTCAGTCACCATAACCATTCTGCGGACAAACCTGTATTAGCTCACTAGTGCGTCTCTGGCACCTAGCACGGCACTTGTCAGGTAGAATATTCTCAGGAAAATTTTCCTAGATGAATGAATTTTGTATGATATATATGAAAAATACACAATGCATTTTCAAGTTGTCATCCCCAAATACCACTTCTTTTGTTTCTTTCTAATATATATCTAGCATATTTTTACTTTTTCACTTTTGTAGTTATCCTATGTAATACTTAGATTACATAGATAATGCATAGATTACATAGTAATGCATACCAATCTGAAGGAATGACATATACAACTTTTTATTCTATAATTGTCTAAAAAATGTAACTTCATAGAAATAGTTTTACATTATTGTTATTTCCTTTACCAGCTTTATTGACCCTGCAATACTTTAACTGAGTAAGTCTTTTTAGCCCTTGAATTTCCTCATAGTTATGTCTTCCCTAATTTTTCAAGATGTGCTCCGTGTGCATTTCACCTTGCTTGGTTCCTAGATAATACCATTTTTTACCTTTCACATCATTTTTAATGCATCGATACAGTAATTCATAGTGAAATGCTAAATTCTGTAAGTTATGTTTTCTTACTAATGTCTTATATGACATTGAGAAAAAAGTCTCTCCTTATTCCATCAAGATCCCTAAATATTTGAAAGTCTTTGATTAGGCATGAGCATGAAGGATAATAAATGATTCGAATTATTAATGTTGTTTAAAGTGTATGTATGACTCTGCAGCAGCTTTAGTAAAATTAGCACCCAGCTAACAGAAAATGTGCACTTATTCCACATGGAGTATGTAGGACTACAGAGAATTCCCAATTTTATATTTAACTTTACACAATGCCTAAAAGTTCAATGTAGAAACTTATTTAAAACTCTGCCCTGATCTTTTTCAGTAAAAACACATTTGTATGCAAATTATACTGTACAGTGTACACCTGAAAGTGTATTGCTTTGCATTTTTCCTAAGCCCCAGCAAAATAGTTAAAGGACAACTGAAGGATGTTTGATTTGAAAATGCTTTTGAATAAGAATGTAAAATAAATTTTAAAACAATTTCTTCGTGCCTGCTACAAGATTGGTACGTGGTATGGAATTGTTTCAATATTCAAAAGGCATTGTTTTCACTGACCTTATTAGTGTATACAGTGGTCAGTGGCATCATTTGTTCTACCTGCACAGTGCAATGTGGAATGGGTATTTTGTTACCAACAGTTTGCCTGAAGTAGCATTTTCTTGTGAGGTTAGTATGGGGAAGACCAGAGGTGAGAGGAAGTGTGGAAGACTGGAATGCTCACTCACCTTTGAAACTATTAAGTGCATGATTTGAATCTTTTCTCTGCCATCCACTAAGGGTATAAATTTGGATAGGCTGTTAATTAACTCTAGAACTTGGTTTCCTTATTTATAGATATATAAAAACATTTAAAATTGATAAAAGTAAGTTTGGTAGTATAATTTCACCTTTTAATGTTATTTTTCCAATTAAATTTAAATTTAAATTTCCAATTTATTTAAATTAAGTTCAACAGTAAGTCCTCTATCTTTAGACTAAATCTGATGAAGATGTGGCTAAATTTACTTGCATTATTCACTCTAAATTCTGGGGATTAGAAGAAGAAGGAAATGCTGAAATACTTCAAGTTCTCCTTGTTTCCTTGAATAAAATGTGGCACACCCATTAAAAAATGTAAAGATCAAACCGTATATAGGACACCTGCTAAACTATATCTGGATTATGTTAATACTGATATTGTGTTTAAAAACCAATATTTAACATATAGTCCAGTTAAATTTTCTTACGTAGATTTTAAAAGATTTTTAAATAATTGAACAAAAAATTTACAGTCATCGATATCACTATATTGATTTTGATACCTGCCATCTGTCAAATTTTATTTGGCACTACAATAAATAAGTAAACAAAAATAATTATTTTGTAAGATATTATTCTTTTATGTATATAGCTCTAAACTGGGGAAAATAGGCATTTTTAATGATTTAATTTGTTGCAGAGAGTCCTTGAGAACAAAAACAATCAAGTATATCTGTTTTGCCTTCTGTATCCATGGGGTTTTGTTACATTTCTAAAGATCATACATAAAGTTAATTGTGATTTTGTATTTTCAAAAAAATACATTTGAAGTGATAATACAAAAATTCCATTGATAGCCTGAGAGACACCACTTCAGATAGTAGCCATAAATTTTAATGTCTGGCCTATTATGCGCTCACATTCAAGTATTGTTGCGCACAAAACAGCAGGCAACTACATCAAAAGAAAGAATGGCCACACTCCATACACCGCAATACTTTTCTTTTTTAAATTAAAAGTATATATTTCATCTCCGGTTCATTCTTCCTCTAACTGTGTGCTACTTTAAAGTTTCTTCCTCAGAGTTATGACGTAAGGTCAATCCATAAAATAACTAGTTGGAATTGTTATGTATCACATTTTCTAGACACAGTAAGTAGCATCATTACAGTCAACATGAACATTGATTTGGTGTGCTCAGTAAATAATATAGTCTTTAAATCTCCAAGAATGCAAAATTCTTAAAGGTTATATGAATGTAATTCCTGTTAGAATAGTTACCTGATGTTATACCAGTGTCAAGAAAGAGAAAAAAAACATTATTTTTTCAAGCTTAAATTAAATGATAAAAAAAACTTGGTGTAGAGAAATTATTACCTAAAAAAATCTAAATATTATCTCCACCTAGCTATCTACCATTATTATGGTTTAAAAATATAAGAAGTAAAGAAATCATGTATAATCAATAGGTGTAATTCATATTTTAAGGTATTCCATCAAAGAACAACTTTAACTGAGAAATATAAAACATTACCAACAATTTCCACATCCATAAGACATCACATGTGATTTCAATACCTACCAAACTCTTCAACTTTTATTTCCTTTGTATAGTCTATAGTAACAGATAATTATTTTATTTATCTTTCCATTTTTTTCATTCATCTTGGTTTCTTTGTTTGTAGGTCCATACTTCAAATAAACTGAGTGCCTAATAAGATTTTTTTTTATTTTGAAGTATATTGTATTGATTATGTTGTTATAGTTGTCATATTTTTTTCCCTTTGTCCCTTTCTACTTGGTATCCTCTTCCCTCCAGCAATCTATCCTCCTTTAGTTCTTGTCCATGGATCATGCATGTAAGTTCTTTGACTTCTCCATTTCTTATACCATTCTTAACATGCCCCTGTCTATTTTCAGCCTCCTGATTATGCTCCTTGACCCTTGTACCATTTACCCTATGTCCTCCTTCCCCTTCCCAGCTGATAACCCTCCAAATGATCCCCATAGCTATTATTCTGTTCCTGTTCTGGTTGTTTGCTTAGTTTGTTTTTGGCTTTTGGTTTTGTTTTATTTTTTAGATTCAGTTGTTGATAGTTGTGAGTTTGTTGTCATTTTAATATTCATATTTTTATCTTCTTTTTCTTAAATAAGCCCCTTTAACATTTCATATAACAATGGCTGGGTGATGATGATTTCCTTTAGCACTGCCTTGTCTGGGAAGCACTTTATCCGCCCTTCCATTCTAAATAATAGCTTTGTTGTATAGAGTAAACTTGGTTGCAAGTCCTTGCTTTTCTTCACTTTGAGTACTTCTTTCCAGGCCCTTCCAAATTGTAAATGATTTTCAGAAATCAGCTGACAGTCTTATGGAGACTCCCCTGTAGGTAACTCTCTGCTTTTGTCTTGCTGTTTTGAAGATTCTCTTTGTCTTCAACCTTTGGCATTTTAATTATGACGTGTCTTGGAGTGGGTCTCTTTTGCACAGAGAATCCCATGTTGTTTGGGATTCTCTGTGCTTCCTGGGCTTGCCTGTTCCCTTCACAAAATTAGGAAAGTTTTCTTTCATTACTTTTTTCAAATAGAGTTCTAATTTCTTGTTCTTTCTCTTCTCCTCTGGTACCACTATGATATGAATGTTGGATGTCTTGAAGTTGTCCCAGATGCTGCCTACACTACCCTCATTTTTTTAGACTCTTTTTTTTTCTTTTTGTTCTGACCGGTTGTTTTTTTCTTCCGTATGTTCCAAATCATTGATTTGATTCTCAGTCTCATCCACTCAACTGTTGTGTCCCTGTAAATTGTTCCTTATTTCAATTACTGAACCCTTCATTTCTGGCTTGCTCTTTTTTATGCTGCTGACATCCTTCCTAATTCCTTGAGCATTGTCATAACCAATCTTTTGAACTCTGCATCTGATAGATTGCTTATCTCCATTTTGTTTAGCTCTTTTTCTGGAGTTTTTGATCTGTTCTTCCATCTGGGCCATGCATCTTTGTCTCCTTGTTTTGGCAGCTTCCCTGTGTTTGTTTCTATGTATTAGGTAGCACTAATATGACTCCGTGTCTTGGTAGTATGGCCTAATGTAGTAGGTGTCCTGTAGGGTTCAGTGGCACAGCCTCCATTATTTCCTAAGCTGGGTTCTCGAGGTGTGCCTTTTGTATGTGCTGAGTACCTTCTCCTCTTATAGTTGAGCCTTGATAGCTGTTGGCACATCAATGGGAGGGATTTACCCAGGCCAGTCAGCTACAAAGACTGGCTGTCACCACTGACCACCAACCTCCATATTCCATGGAGGATCAGCGGTGCAGCGGCAGAGTGGTGGCGCTGCCACACGATCTGTAGCTCTTTACTGAGTACACAGCCTCTGGGGTTTCCTGAGTGGTGCAGGTTAAGGTTAGCCTCCACCTGTGTTTGGCCCAGGGCCACCCTTCAAATGAAAGGCAGGTAAAACCCTTCCCAGACCAGGAAAAACTAAAGGAGTTCTTTATCATCAAACCATTATTATAGGAAATGTAAAAAGGACTTCTTTAAGAGAAGAAGATCAAAACTATGAACAATAAAATGGCAATAAACACATACCTATCAATATATGAATCTAAAAAACAAAGTAAATAAGAAGAATATAAAATCATGGATACAGAGGATATTTTGATGGTTGCCAGATGGCAGGGGAGTATAGAGGAATGGGTGAAGAGGTGAGGGGATTAAGAAGTACAAATAGGTAATTACAGAATTGCTATGAGGATATAAAGTACAGTGTAGGAAATGGAGTAGCCAAAAAACTTATACACATGACCCACAGACATGGACAATGGTGGGGAGATTGCCTGAAGGAGTGGTGGGTGCTGGGTCAAGGGGAAGAAACGGGGAAAAAATTGGGACAACTGTAATAGCATAATCAATAAAATGTAATTAAAAACGTATTTTACAGGTTCTGGCCTACTCATCTCTCTACTGATATTCATAAGATTGTATTTATAGATTATTTAAACTTAGATAACATACTTTTGATTATGAAATAATAAGATAAACCTCATTAAGCAATTTCTTCTTCACCAAATTATTTCAATTTAAATTCATAAGACCAATTAATTTAGTGATTTATTTTGGTGCAAAATCCATTACAAGTGCTTCAAAGAATAGAGCTAACAGAACAAAGAGAAAGCATTTAGATTGCTCATAAAGCCACACCTGTGAGGGGTTGAAAAACTCCTCTGACCTCACATGAAATAATTTTAAATCACAGATATTATACAACTCAATAGAGAAATCAAAGGCTGAAAGAGAGACGGCAGAAGATAAAATAAGGTGAAAGTGTGATTATGAAAGGCAAGCTAACAGATAGTTCATCTATCAAACGATACACCTGCACAATTGCTGCCATTTACGTGTGCATAATTGTAATATGATATTCAAGGATTTGTGCTCAGGAGCTTTTGAACACAAGCGTACTAGACCTTAAAGAGTTTATAGACTTGGCCCAGTTTTTAATGAGCAGCAACAAGACTGATCTATACAGAAATATCAAAGAAAGGAAGGGAGGGAGGGAGGAAGGAAGCCTCCCAAAAGATTATATATGCCTTAATTTTTAGTAAATAGTTTTGTCAAGGACTTCTATTTGTATTTTAAGCCCTCACTGCACATGTACGTATGCATATGGACAGCGTAAAGAAAGTACATGTGTTTAATATACAGTCAGCATTATACGGCATTTACTTAATAACTTACCTAACAATATGAAATGTGGCAAATTTATACTCTAGAAACCACCTGTAAAGAGGAGAGGGAAATTTTGCCCTGCATCTGCAGCTTCTTAAAATTAGTTGTGAGTTGCCCTTTTTAATCAGGACACCAGTGAAGAGAATGATTTCTTTGGAGTGAGAGTGCTTCAGAATTCCTGGTGCTAAGTGGAAGCCCACAGGTCTCAGGAGCCAGTTCTTCTCTCTTGAAGAAGTTTTAGCACACGCACATGAGGTGCTTACATGCTCTTGAATGCAGCTATTATAAGGACCACAAAGATGAGATGAGTGAAAAGAATTTGTTACAGAAATAGGCATTACCTGGGGAGCCAGTTTTAGGCTGGAAGTAATAGACAGATAAAATAGAAAGGTTGTGACCTTCATTCTTCATCTCCCTACAACTTGATGGCTTAGTCTTGATATAAATCCTTTTGGTTAAAATAATGACTTTTAAAAACAAACTTGAAAAAACAGACTTTAGTGAGGTGTGGGGAAATGGAGGGAGTTTACTGTGGGGCAGAACTTACACAGCGGGTGTCAGATCTTTCTTCAGAACAAAATTTATTTTGAATTATTTATTCTTGGAACCTGCTATGTATACCGATTCACCCTATGAACTCATCAATGAATTCAACACATTTTGGAATCAAGAAGGAAAGTATCATTTATATTGGATCCAAATGTTAGCTAATTATCTCTGTCTATGTGTTATTACATTCATACATTTTCATCTTACTCACATATGAAAATTTTAAAGTGACATACTAAATGTACCCCACAAAACCAACATTCTATCTCAGTAGCATTCCAATTATTGCATAAAAATGACTCATGAATTTCTACTCTATTATTTTACTTTCTTTACATCTCTTTCTTTAACTATTAATTACCCTGCTGTAAGTAGACTGCTTAACTAATTTTCATTCTTACCTGCTCCTAACTCAGCTCTCAGTGACTTTGGCTCAGTCAGCTACTAGGAATACACACCAAATAAGTAAGTAAGTAAGTAAGTAAATAAGTAAATAAATAAATAAACAAGTAAACAAATAAAATGAGATTCATCACCTCTCTAATCTAACATAATTCATGGAATGGCAGAATTTACTTCACAATAGACCATACACATAGCAGACTAAATCATAATAGATCTGCATAAGGCTAGAATCTACAGAACTCCCATGCTTTTATCCCATCAATCCTATAACAACTGATGAAATTAGAAATCCTAGAGAAAAGAAACCGTAGGCTTCACAATTTGCAAAGGTGCAGAGCCAGACTACTGCAGGATCCCATTTCTTTCCTGTTAGGATGGGTAATGTGCTACTTGGAGAGGAAATCCCCTGTGGAGGCCACCATGGAGGCAGTGGATGCTGATGCTTAGGGGACCAGCAGGAAAAGATTATAGAGTTTGAAAAGAATGTGTAAGATGGGGAATCTGAAAAAACTGTGGACCCTAGAAGAGAAGCAGCTGAGTATAATACTAAGAGCAACAGTCATTGGAGTGATTACCTTGAGCAAATCACTTACTCTCTCAGAGCACTAAACATTTACTAAAGTTTGAATAAGCCAAGAAACAGATGACATATGTGGATCACTTATTTTGTCAAGTAGCTTTTTTTAAACAGATAAACATAAAAAGTCTAGGTGGTCCTTAAGATTATAGAGTTAATTGTGGAACTGGGATGCAAATAATTTACAAAATTATGATTATAATTTCTACTTTTTCTAAGCCATAAATTTGTTTGAATAAATAAATAAAGTAATTATATGGGAAATATCATTGAAAGCTGGTTATAATCCCAGTTTGCCTGAGACAGAGAAGTTTTTCTGGATACAATGCTGCTATAGTAAAAAGAATAAAGAGAATACACAGCAAAGGTGAAATGTTCATATTTTTAGAGACTGTAATTTTCTAAGAAGTAAAACTACAAATTCAAGGATGGCAAAACAGGATGTGTTGGTCTGGATATGCATTTACGCTTGTGACCATTAGGTATTTTTTTACTACAATTTATATCAGAGTAAGTGAATTTTCAGCAAGGCTCAAGAGATGTGGATTCTAGTTCAAAATTCACTACTAACAATGGCAATGACACTAGTCAATCAATTCTCCTTTGTGAGTTTCATTTCCTTCCTCTGTAATTTAGGGCCCTTGGTCTAAAAGATCTACAAATTCCATTTCAGTTCAAAAACTCTGTGGTTTTGGAATTGCAAAATACAGATTCTGGTTATGTGGCTTTACTTTACCTTTGCATCAGACACTAGAATGACGACATTCTGACATCCTCCACTGCCCAGTGAGATTGGTGAGATGGGTTACAGAAGTGGCTGGTATTCCTACAGAGAGTGTATGATCTAACTGGACAGATCTTGTTTTAAATCCCACCTCCAGGACTTTCTGGCCAGAGAACCTTGGGTGGTATAAGTTTGTCAAGTCTAAGATTTCTCATTTGAAATGATGTGTAATTGTGATAATTGAATGAGACAGTGTGACAATGTCAGCCACACGGTAAGTGGTCTATATGTTTTTTCTTGCTTGCTTTCCTTTTGGGATGGACTGACATATAAGTAGCTCATAGCTAAAAAATTAAAACATAATAAATGACTTGAAAAATAGTAAATTTCTATTCTCTAATCATAATAAATATTTAACCCTAACCCCAACACACAGATCACCTCTTTGTAATCATCCTGACCTGTCTTTCTAACCCTCAAACCAACCTCTCTTCACAATAACATTTAAAAATACAGTGAAATAAAGAATATGAATATGGAGTCTATAACACCACTAAATTTCCCTTTTGAATTTCTATGAATACTTATTCCTAACGATTCCCTTGCAATTTCAGTAATTAGTATAAATGATTTAAATTAAAGCATTTTTGGCTCAATGACAATAGCTCCAGCTACTATGGTTATTTATTGTATGAATTGCTGCAAAGCACTTCTCTTTTCTCCCCACAGTAATGTTAATTTGTTCTGGAAGCAGCAAAAGAAAGCAGTTGTCCTATCATATCAGCCACTCGGTTGGCAAAGAATCAGTTTAAGTCCTTGTTGAATTTACATGGAATGCATTAGAAAAAGATTCTGTCCTTGAGTGGTTCAGTTTACTCATTCTCTCTCTATATGCATCTATTAATTTACATAAGTATCTTCAATATAATTATATAATGCATGTACATCACATACATGTGCATATATCTGACAAAAATAATGGTTAAAAAATAAGTTACTATGTATATAGGTGTTGATTTTATTCAAAGCATACTGGCATTGTTGATACCTACTACACTGTCCTAATTTGAGGAATCATTCTCAAAAAGGGCTGAAAAAGTTCCAATTCACAATACTAAGTTGGCTCATAAAAAAGCAAGCTATTATTTTTTTTAATGAGTGGCACAGCTGACCCCTTTTTCATTCAAGGTCAGACTATAAAAATGTTAGACTCCCGAGGCACGAATATTCATATAACACATGGATACATACACACCAATGTTTGTTTTCATATAAGTTACTGGTATGGTAGAGATTCCTCATTAAAAAGAATTTTGTGGTTGAAATCTGTTACTAGTTTATCAGAGCACCTGTCTGCCTTTACAATGCATATGGCATTCCATCCAGAAAGCCACACAGGTATCTACTTTCTCTATAGGCTTTGACACTTTGAAATACATAACCAGGATCTGTCCTGCTTGGAATTAGATTCCTAACTTGGAAACTGTTTTATACATGGCCAAAAGGCCTTTCTGCAGAGTTGAGGATCCATGGGCTGGGAATGAGCACTAAATCTGTTCCTGCTCCGCAGGGTGGCAGGGCGATTCTTCCTGCACCACTGCCTGGCTCCAGCCTCTGCCTTTCTTGGCCTGAATTGTTGCAAGAGTGCTGATTGGTTTGTCAGATTCTAGTCTTGCCTCTTTCAAATATGTTTTCTGCACTGCAGTCAAATCTTATCATGTCTGTCTCTTGCCTCAAAGCATTTAAAAGCCCTCGGGATAAAGTTTAAAATTATTGACATGACTGAGGAGTCCTCTGGTGCTCTGTCTTTTTGTTTCTCTGCTTTGTGATCTGTTCCAGCGACACTGAGACACTTGCAGTGGCCAGAATTTGCTATGTGCATGCCAGCCTCCAGCTCTCTGCATTTTCCATGCCCTCTGCCCAAACAGCTCTCCTCCCTCAGCCTCCCCAGGTGAACTCTAGTTTGTCTCCCTTAGCCGTCATTGTAGCCATGACTCCCTGTGAGAATCCTATCCTGACACTTCCCCAATCTATTCTCAAGATCTCATGATTTGTCCCTATATGTCATAGATTATTTACTCAGATGTGGGACTTGCCTTATTGTATCATAATTGCTGATTTATTTATTTGTCTCACCTATAGATTTTCTTATACACTCTTTGAGTGTAAAAATTATGCATGATGAGCTGTTATATCTCTAGCAGAATACCTGGCACTTACTAGATGCTTAATAAATATTGATAATAAATCAACAAAATAATTAAGGTCAGTTATGACATAAGTCATGTGCTTATGAGATTTAGTTTTAATTGAATTCCAAATAAGAATCTAATTCAAAAGTTGGGAAATATGCACTACTCAACAAGTGAGTAATAGAAAAATTTAAAATCACTCTATGTTGAAATATATAAATTTTATCCCCCTTAAAAATATTTTAATTCATTTTAATTTGAAATTCTGTTACTCAATTTTACCAACAGGAAAATACTCTTTTGCTCTTTCTATTTTAAGAAAAGCAACTATGGAAACATTAGCCTTATTTTTAGCCTTTGCAGGTCATTCCCCATATAATTTGTTTAACTACACTATTTCAATCATTTCACTTACTATCACGGTCACCCATATTCAATGGAAATGATAACCATTTATGGTCGTCCTCATGGTTTTGGACATTGATACAGCTCATCTAGTTGTTGTCACCCACCATCTGTCATGTGGCTTTAGTGAGATGGTGAGACTTTAGTTATTTAGTTAAATGGCTGTCTCATTTCACATGTTGGTGAGGGACACTGGCCATCATCTGGGACTTCAGTGGGAGCTACTGGCCAAAATACCTACACATGGTCACTCCATGTGGACTGGGCTTCCTCACAGCATGGAGGCTCCATTCCACACACAGCAAGGAAGCCAGCAGAAGCCACACAACCTTTTCTAACCTAGTGTCAGAAGTCATGCCATCTCATTCCCCCTGCATTTTATTCTTTGGAAGGAAGTTTATAAGGCCATCCATGCTGAAAAGGAAGAAAAATGAATTCTACCTCCTGATGGAAGCAATGCCAAAAAACTTTCTGGGGTATGTTTTAAAACCACCAAATTTATCTAACCCCTTGTCTCCAAACATTCTTCTGAACAACATGCTCCTTCGTCATCGGTCCATCTCACTGCAGGCCATCTTCCTCTATTTCCAGTATGCCTCTGCGTGCGTTTTGGTTTATTGCTCAGAGGGGAGAGCTCAGTATGTTGAAGACCGTGCACGCACTAGTACTTGTCATCATGGGTTTACGTGGAGTTGAGCATGCTTGTGCCGGATCTGAGGGCACAGGCGCCTGTGCGGTCACGTGCATGAAAGCATGTGGATATTCATTGTGAACTCCTAATTGTCACCATAAACTTCCCTGTTAAAGCTACTGATGTGCATAGCAAAACTTTCGAATGTTTCATTCTAATTTTAAAAATTACAATTTTCTTAGGTCGTGGCTTACTTTTTCTGAATCAACAATGGTGGATTCTCTTTTTAATATCCTGTTTGATGTGATTTAAAAAATTTTGAACATAGTGGTGAAGTTTGCACGACACTGCCAAACCAATTAAAGCCACTGAACTCCACACTTAAAAATGGTTTTAGAAGGCAAATTTAAGAAAGAGAAAGGCAGAGAGACACAAGGAGAAAGAGAAACCATAATTTTAAAAATTTAGTAATATTATATACCCAAAACCATTGAATTGTACAGTTTAAATGGGTGAATTTTATGGTATGTGAATTATATTGCCATGAAGTTGTTAAAAATGTTCAAGGAAAAGACATGGGTACTGTCTTTTTCTTCCCTCAATTCTAGAGTAAGGTGCTTAGAGTCATATTATATTTAACATAACAGGAAACAGGACTATATATTGTACAAGCAATGTACCTCTTAACAGTGACATGGGGCTTACTAGTTATATAATATGTACTTTATCAGCTTGCTACTTCAATGGTCTGTGCCAACTTTTAATCTCCAGACATTTTTACAGGTTTCTTGTATTTTTGTTTGTTTTGTGGACAATTAATTACCAGACATCTTTCTGCCTAAAATCTGGTAGCACTGCATCTATGCTCTAAGTGGGCATCATATGTACACATAAAGGACTCTCCCTAAACTGACAAGAAGTCATATCAGTCAGTGAATAGTTATAAACGACCTTATGCAGAAATTCTTTTCAATTTTATATATAATCCTCTCCTCTGTTTTATTTCTAATGATTTCCATCATTAAAACTCTTGGCTCACAAGTGAAAATGTGGGAGTGGAATCAGCACTTGGAAAAATATATGTGGAACAAAATTTAAAGTATAAAAACATCTGGGTGTGGAATTTACTCTTATGATTTGTTGTTATTCCAAGCTGGGCCAAAGAATAAAAAACATTGTCCTATTCACCCTCCTACCTTCAACAAGTCCCAGTAAAAACTTTTCAGCTGCCTGACATTTCAAATAAGCTCTGGCTACGGATCACACAGTCACATTTCATAGTGTCCCCTTCTGCTTCTGCTCCAGCCCATCTCATCCCATCCCATCCCACCCCAGCCCATCAGGGTCACCTGTCTTCGGTTCTTTCTTTAGCTAGGGGTCAGCTTGTCAGTGCTTAGGAAAATGTAACCTGTTTGATTTATCTAAATGGGCTCTTTCTGCTCCTGCTCATGTCTGTTAAGAACATACAGAAAATGGGTCAGATACCCAAGATTCAGAATCTAGATTACACTGTTATAGACATCATACATCCCTAACTTGGTTCTCAATAAAGTAAGCAACTAAATCAATGAAATATCTTAAAGAACACCTTCTCCAGTGCATGTAAGTCAGGAGTAACTACTGGAAAAAAAACAGAACTTCAAAATAAAATGACCAAAAAGTGTATGTTATCTAACCAACATGCTCATTTCAGTATTTGGGGGACATATTGGTTTTAAACAATATTTAGCCTTGTCTCTTTTAATTGTAAACTTATATGACTTCATCTCCCTTCTCTAGATTGTAAAGAGTGAAAACAGGATACCATAGACTGAATGTCTTATGTATAACAGAAATGTCTTTTTCACCAGTCCAGGATAAAAGTGCCAGCAGATTCAGTGTCTGGTGAGTATTTGTTTCCTGGTTCATAGACATCCATCTTTTTGAAAAGACATGGCAGAAGGAGAGAGCACTCTCTGAGGCCTTTTCTGTAAAGGCACTGATCCTGTTCATGAGGACTCCACTCTTTTTCTTTTTTTAAGATTTTATTTATTTATTTATTTATTTATTTATTTATTTATTTATTTATTTCTAGAGAGAGGGGAAGGGAGGGAGAAAGAGAGGGAGAGAAACCTCAATGTGTGGTTGCCTCTTGCACATTCCCTTCTGGGGACTTGACCTGCAACCTGAGCATGTGCCCTGACTGGGAATCAAACCGGCAACCCTTAGGTTCACAGGTCGATGCTCAATCCACTGAGCCACACCAGCCAGGGCAAGACTCCTCTCATATAACCTAATCACAATCAAATGGTCTGACCTCAAAATATCATCACATTAGGGATTAGGTTTCAGCAAATGCATTTTTGTGAACACATCTAGTCTACAATAATAGTTAAGTGAGGGCTCCAAGCCCTAGGACAGCAAGCACAAGAGTCCACTGTGTATTTCTCAACATCTCAGTGATTTCATCACTGATAACCCTATGTCAAGGAACCTCAGATCTGGGATAAATAACAGGTTTGGGAAAATATTTTTTTCTCATCATCAAAGTTGCAGTTGATAATGATACTGCTAATTTTCATTTGTATGCTATACACTCTCTCAGCCTGTGTATTCCATATTCACATATATGTTAACGGTGCATTTTTCTTTCAGAAAAATTGTGTTGTCTTGATCTTTTCTGTGTAACTAAGAGACATAACAATGGATTCCCAAAATCTTCACCAGTAGGAAGAAACAAAACTACCAGAAATCCCACAAAATAAAACTGCCTTAGCGAAATGAAAAGGAAATCACTGTGAAGTCACTTATCGTAGGACTCACACCAGGCTTGCAACAGAAAAGCCATGGGAAGTGGAAGTCAGGGGATGTCCTCTTATTTTCCAATGTCTCCCAAAAAGTGTTTTCCCATATAACAGAACCTGGAAGAAGATTCCCAACCTTACCAAGCTTACTTCTCCTTCTATTACAAATATTTGATATCCTTTCCACTATCCTGAAATGAAATTCACAGATAATATACTCTATCAGTACATGCAAATTCAAAGAATCAATATAATATTATGACATGTAAAAAAATAGGTGGAATGTAATTTCTCAAACAATATTGTATAGTTTACATGTAAATACTTGAGAACAACTACACTAAAATATGAAATGAAATGGTTATATGCTTGCTTATTAGAAATATCCTAACCTAAAGAGCCACAAATGCTTGCCAATTTATGGGTGTTTTATTGGCTGCACAAATTCCATTATGATAAGAATGTTGGTATTGTGATTTTAAAGTTCTGAATGAAGTCAAGCACAATCTTCTCTAGAGTTACACAATATTTGCATTTCAAGTAATGCATACCCTATGATCATGCAAAAAATCACTTTGTGTATATATGTATAAAAGAGCAATGTTCTTGACTCAGGAAATTAGGTTAGTGACTCACAAAAATATACGATGGGATATATCAAAGTCCTGTAAAATTAAAACAATTTTTATGTGAAGCCTTTCCTGTACAATGCTGGCTCCTAGCAACCTAGGTAACTCCTCCTAAAGGGCCATTTTTCCTCCCAACTTGTGACAACCAAAATGTCTTCATAAATTTCCAAAACGTACTTTGGAAAGATGTACCACCCACCATGAAAACCAAGTTCTAGCTCTTCCAGGAGGGGTTACTCCTCCTGTGCCAAAAGCCATGCTCTGCACTGCCCTGGCCCCTCAGATGGCAGGGTTTCTTCTTTCTGCTGATGGCCAGTGGTCTTCCTCTGGGGTCTGTATTCTCCACAGCATGATCATGCACCCATTAGTTGGTTCATCTGCTATTTACTGGAGGTGAGTCAGCAGACCTTCAGTAAACTTCTATAAACCTTGTATTAAATCATTGACCAGGTAGCTCAGTCAGTTGGAGCATTGTCCCCATATGCTAAGCTTGCAAGCTCAATCCCCAGTCAGGGAACATGCAAGAATCAACCAATGAAAGTACAAATTGGTAAAGAAACAAGTATCTCTCTTTCTCTCTCTTCCCCTTCCTCTCTCTCAAATCAGTTAAAACATAAAAAATAAATTGAATCTAAGTTCCTGGTGAGCAGTAGTGACAAAAAATTTTTGCCCAGACACATGCCACTCCAGGAACAGTACCCTCAGACTGCTTTCGATTTTGTGAGGTCAATTCCAGGAAGGGGCTTTGACGCTCAAACACAGTGTCACAGTGACATACCATATTTGGTCTGCTCCATGCCTTTATTCTCTCCTCTCCCTAACCAAATGTAAAAATAGGAAGTTGATGTAAACTGAGAAAATGACACACTACTCTCTAGACTAGTCTAAGCCTAATTTACCTAAGCCTATAGAAACATTCTCCTTGGAAGAAAAATCTGGTCATAATGATATAAGAAAGGAGAGGAATAATATGAATAATCTACAACTGCATTTAAGGTTATCAAGAGACACATATATTCCAGGCAACATGATTTACCAGATTAGTTCTGGAACAGTAGTTTGATCAAAAAACTTTTCCTGTGTATTTTATGTGGAATTTTTTTTTTTGCAACTGTGACAGGGAAAAAATAACTTATTCTTTGAACTTATTTTTCCCTATATTCCTTTAAGTAATTTTTCTGCTTTTGGGAAGAAATTGCTAACGCCCTCCCCTCCCACACACATACCTTTGTGGGTGAAGATAAATAAAGACAAATCACACCACACTGCCTTTGTTCTGCAACTTGCGTAAGTGAACATTTGTCAGTTTGTACTTGCTACCTGCTGGCATGAGCAAGTATATTTCTTAATCTATTTCACACAATTACTGCCCAAAGAGAGATCACTCTGTTCTTCCTTAATTTTGCTAAAGAGGCTTGTGCTTTTCAGGGTGGAGCTTAGAAAGAAAAGCAGCAGGAAAGCCAAATTCACTTAATGAAAATACAGCCCACAGCTCAGAGTTTCACACGTAGCTGAAGCTCCTGCAGCTCTGCCGCTCCTGCTATCCAAGGGTATTAAACCTCCGCCAGTGTCTTAGGCTCAAGCTCACAACACATTAAAAAATGAGACCTTCTCATTTCCTGGCGTTCTACTCAACTGAGTTATCAGAGGATGCGAAATAAAAGGATTCATTCTTCTTTTCTTAAAAAGAGAAAGCTAGAGAATCCATTCAGGAAATTATTCTTTCTTAAACTGCTTTTATTTCCCTCAGACATATAGAAATGGTGATAGCAATAATAATTAAAATTATTATTTATAAAAGGCCTAATATGTGTCAGGTATAATACTTAATTCTTTATCTGTGCTGATTTAATTTCTTACCTCAACAAGTCAGGTAGAATTAAGTAAGAAGGGTATTTTGGAAGGAAAGGGTCTTCATTGCCTCTAAATTATATCTTATTTTTAACAAATTAGAATTTTAGAATAACCAAATGTTAATCTTAGCCTGATAACATCTACTAAACTATATTTTAAATTTCATGTCTGAGTTTTAGAGCCACATTCCACTTAGGCTCAATTGTTTTGAATGAATTGAATGTAAATCTTGATATAATATTTCAATGTTTTGATTTAGATAATTAGATAATCCATTGTAGGAAAATTGCTGGATGATATCTATCTATCATCTAAATAATAGTACAACCCTATAATAATTGTTTCATTTCATTTTTTAAAATAATCTTCTTGACTTTTAATTGTAAAGAATGATGTGATGGCTTAGCCTAAGAATTTCACTGACAAATATTTTCTTTTGAAACTAAAGTTTCCTTCAATATGACATGTAAAATGTTTTCATTCTATGGTTTAAAATATATTTTATCCACTTAAAGTTATAATGATGACAAATACAAAAATGCAGCTTATCTTACAAAAAAATTTAAACCTGAAATCATGGATATATAATTAACGGCACTAATAATATGGAAACCATGATAAGGGAATTAAAATATAAATTAAACTGAATAAAAATGTATTTTCTAGTGTCTTAAAAGCTCAATTATCATTCAAGTATTCCATTGTAAGGTATTTGATAATTTTGAAGTGTCATATTATATCCATTAGAGCTATCATTTAAGCTTTCTGTAGCTGATATATGTGAGCCATGAATTATTTCTATTACTGAAAAATTTTGAAAACTTCAAACTAAGTCTAAAAGCATTGCAGAAGTAGTACTTCTTCAGACTGCATTTTCCAGAGCTCAGAGTAGGGAAGATTCTGCCTTTGGAGGCAACTTATTTCCCAAATAATCATGGCTGAGGGCTTTTGCCCATCAGTTCTGCCCCAGTTCTTATAAGCACAGATGGAGAGACTGGGAATAAGAAATGTCCCATTAAAGTTCCACTTCAGTGCTATCATTTGTTATAGTAATTTCTGGAATTTATTAGTGCCTAAGTAATTGATTATATGTACATGGTCTTCAGTGATGAAAATGCATTACTAATTGGGAAGTAGTTTGTATTATGCTGGGAACCTCAAGAACAGAGACTTGGGAGTCTTGTGTGCAAGTAGCATCATAGTATGATACCAGGCTGCAGGACAGGGGGAGGGGAGAAGAAGCAAAACAGAAGGAGGGAAAGCCGGTCATGAACTCATTATTGCACTGACCACTGACTGCTACAGGACACTTACACATAACCTCACCTGGACCTTCTGGGGAATATTAAGAAATGAATTTCTGAGCCTCCCACACAGGAGACCAAAAAAGGAAGCATTATTATGGGCTTCTGTCCCCATTGAGCAAGATGACCTTGTAAAACATCAGTTCCCTTGGACTTCCAAGTCATTTATACATGAATGCTAATTGTTTTTCCATCAGACCCCAGGGCAGCATCAAAGGAGACCTAGGACAGAAAGCAAGCCTCTGACTGCGAAGCCTACAGCAATATCCTCTCAGGTTGCACCTGTAGGAGCCTGATTGAACCCTGTCCATAACTAATCACCGCTGCAACAATTGAAGTTAGAGCGAAGAGGATTTGAAGGGATGCATAAGAAGAATCCAAAACTATTTTTAAATGACTTCATTTCTTTCCTACCTTTGACAAAGTTACTTAAATCAAAAATATCAATTGCAAAATAGATGACAATGTTCTAGCATTCGTGTCATAGTAATTGCATCATTCATGTATAAATATGTCAGTCAGTCCCAACTGGGTCTCCTGGTAGATTATTGGCATCATACGAGTCATACAACAACGTAATTTGATGAGAAAGAGAAGCTTGTGCACTAAAGCATCAGGGCTGAAACATAGCACAATGCCTTCATCTGGGTGATACCTCTTCTGCATATTTCATACATTATATACATTATTTAGCTTATATTCTGCTGAAAAGAAATGATTAATTAAATCCACTTTTATTCTCAACTTTTTTCTCCTATACCTTGTGAAGTTTATTTGTTTTGTTTTTAAATTAAGTGAAAAAACAAGAGAGAACAAAAGAAAGTGAAATGAAAGGGGAGAGAAAAGTTGCAAGTTCTTGCTTTGAATTTTTTTCTTGAAAAAAGTGTTAAATATGAAATGGTGCTATGAAACACTTTACAGTCTATTCACTTTCTTTTGGAAAATAATAGTTGGATTGAAATGAACACTTTCGAAGATATTTCAGTTCTTGACATTTAAAATCAATATTTTTTCTCACGGTCATGAATATTTTTTGGAGAAGCCTTGGCAGCTATTTTTGTTCATTGTAATTGTGGCTCTACTGTAGGTGAAGATGGAACACCTTTCTCTCATTATTAAGAGCTTAGTAGCCCTGAGCTAAAGGCTGTGATTCTTCATGTCACCACTGTGGTGGCAAATAAGAATTCTCATTTAGTTTCCAGTAACCTCATTTGTCAAGAAGACTGTTTTTCAAGTTTATATAGATTTAAGGCAAATAAAAACTAGATGACCAAATGCCTCTTGGTCATAAATTACATTAATCAATTAGAGAAAAGTTAAACTAATGAGACATTAATTTTGCAGACCACTAGCCTATTATAAATTTTATTTTAAAAATATATGTGAAGTTAATTTAATTTCAAAAAAGGTTCTTCATTAGTGATAATTTCAATGTGCTGCTAATGTTAAAAAAAAGGCACTCATGTGAACCATATCCAAAGCTAGGAAGGTGTTAAATTCCCTAAACTTTACAGTGAATGTGAAAGTGAAAATATGTTAGCAGAATGTTCTGCATGGCAGTTTGAAAAAAAATTTTTAAGTAAAAGCTTTGAAATTGTTCTCAAGTCTTTCTTTATGCTTTCAATTTTAGCCTGAGTTGATCAAGAATTTTAAAAAGGTCGTGCTCTGAGAAACTTTAAATCTGTCTCAATCTTGAAATGACAAGCCTTTCAAGACAAATGAGGAAACCCCTCCGAGGGGCAGAAGTATACACACAGGGCCCCTCAGTGCCTCCAATAAACTTAAGGCTTCTTGTTAAAGCAGCCATGTGTTACTGACTTATGTAGCTTTACAAACCCTTTCTGAGTTTATTTTCAGTTATTTCCCGTTACCTAGCCTACCACCTAAAAAATGCTGGGTTTTAGCTTCACAGTGCAAAATTCAACAAAAGCGTGAACTGGTAATGATGCAGCAAATCAAGATAACACACGTTATCATGACAACTTTCACCACATCCCCACTGTCCTTTCCTTTCCATTCATTGAAACATAAGGTGCTGCTCTTTTGAAGATTATATACATTCACAGACAAGCCACTGTAACATCATTTTTATGTCCTTTCAACGTACAGAGGTTTCATATTTTCTCAGAACCTATCAGGTTTAGTTTATATTACCCTAACTTTCCATCTTATCTGATTGATTTTTCCAAGTTCCTGATCAACATTTTTAATATTTTTATTAACCAGTTAATCCAAATTATTCTTCAAGTCTGTGTGTGGTTGCATGACAATATACAGTGGGCAAACCAGTGGAAAAAAATCATTTTAATATGCATTTCACTATCCATCATAAATATCTTATTTCATTGTTCACATATCTGGGAAATTCATAAATATTTTTCTCTAATACCGTATTTGAATGCATAAAAATTTCCAAAGCTAGTAGAATTTCTAAGTATATTTTATTGATTATGCTATTACAATTGTCCCATTCTTTTTTCGCCCTTTTATCCCCCTCCACCTGGTACTCCCATTCCCTTCAGCATTCCCCTCCTTAGTTCATGTCCATGCTTCGTACATATAAGTTCTTTGGCTTCTACATATCCTATACTATTCTTAACCTCCCCCTGTCTATTTTATACCTATCATTTATGCTTCTTATCCTCTGTACCTTTTTCCCCATTCTCCCTCTCCCCTTCTCCACTGATCTCCCTCCATGTGATTTCCACTTCTGATTCTGTTGCTGTTCTAGTTGTTTGCTTAGATTGTTTTATATTATTTTTCAACTATTATTATTACTTTTACATAGAAGCAAAAGTCTAGAACCAAATGGACTATAATTCATAGCTTAAAATCTACTGTGCCTTGAAAAAATATGTAATATAATTTGAAAATTAAATTTGAATTTTTTTGTCATGGAAAGAATTTGTACAGTCCATTCTTAAACCAGTATAAAAGCACCTGGACAGACTTCCGGCCAAGATGGAGGCATAGGTAGACGCACTGTGCCCCCTCGCACAACCAAGATATGGACAACAACTATATAGAAACAAAATAACAACCAGAAATAACAGAAAATTGAAGTGCCGGGGAGTCCGACAACCAGTGAGTTGAAAATAGACTCGATGGACGAGACTGGTAGGAGGGGCGGAGTCGGGCCGGGTGAGGGACGTGAAGCAGAGACCTGAGCAACCAGAGACCTGAGCAACTGGGGATGCGCGCAAGTCCCCAGCAGGCAGACTCTGGGCGCACAAGTGTCAGTGGTTGGTGGGCCAGGCTGGGAGGTGGCGACCGGCAGACCCAGCGAGGTGGCCATTGTGAAGCGGGGCACTGCGCGCAGCTCAGGATCCCAGTGTCGGGAAATAGAGCTTTGGGGCACTGACTGAAAAGGAAGGTCCCACAGGTGCACGGGCCCACCCACACCGGAATTGGTGCCAGAGGGGCCCGGTTGGCTTGTGGAAAGCGGCGGAAGGTTCTCAGGTTCTACAGAGAGCAGAGCAAGTGCCATTGTTCCTTCCCAGACCCCGCCCCCATATGCAGCCTCACAACCCAGCGACTGGAGTGCCCCATCCTGGTGAAAACCTTAGGCCCCGCCCCTCACTACAGTAGCCTGTCAAGACCAAAAAAACCCCAGCAAAACATGGCTCAAACAGATGAGGATTGGAAAGCCCCAGAACCCATCCTTTTAAGTGACCAAGAGATAGCCAA
>CM052541.1:138232452-138249838 GCA_028533065.1 Trachops cirrhosus | reverse complement strand
TGAACTAAAGGGGGGAGTGGGAGAGGGTGTTCAGGGAGGAGGGGAATGAAGGGGGGATAGTAGGACAAATGTAATAGCATTATCAATAAAATATGTTAAAAAAATAAATAAAACACATGAATTAGAAAAAAAAAAAGAAAGAAAAAGCACCTGGACATTGCTTCTGGGGTGAGGCCTAGAAACCGTCATTCTTATTAGCTACTGATGGATTTAATTAATACTTGGAAGAACTATTTTCATTATATTTACATTGTATTTATATTCTTGGAATAATTTTTCTTTTTTTCCAGCTTTATTGAGAAATAACTAACAATTATTGATATTTAAATTGTAGAACATGATGATTTGCTATACATACACATTGTGAAATGATTACCAAGACCAAGTTAATTAATACATTCATCACTTCACAGTTAACTCTTGTGTGGTAAGAACACTTAAAATCTACTCACAGCAAATTTCAAATATATGGTATCATATCTCAAGTATACAGCACCATATTAACTACAGTTACCACACTGTACATAAGATCCTTAGAACTGATTCATCTGATAAAGTTTGTACCCTTTGACCTACATTGCCCAATTTTCCATTGCCCCTAATCCCTGGTAACTACCATTCAACTATGTTTCTATAAGGTCAACTTTGTTTCTTTTTTTTTACATTGTATATATACATTTTCTTTATCCATTTATTCCTCAACAGGCACTTAGGTTGTTTCCATATATTTATTGGTTATCATGAATAATGTTTCAATAAACATGGAAGTGCAGCTATCTTTTTGAGATAATGATTCTATTATCTCTATGATTCATAAGAAATAGAAATAGACCACAGGAAAAAATATTCTAATTAGTTAGAATCTGGAATTTGATATGATTCCATAAATTAGTATTTCACTTACAGAGTATACATTTTTTTTTCTTGGGATTAGAGGTACAATATACCTATAACTTTAGTATTTTATCTTTAACCATCAGTTATTGTATTTTAAAACTTAAATCTATGACAAATTTAATGTCAATTTGGATTATATTAATAAAAATACAACATCTAGAATATGAGAGATGATAATTCCTTTCTTTCAGAAATACACAATTTTACCTGGTGTACAGACTTTGGTTCTGGACACTGAACTTTAAAGAACAGTGAAAAGTCTACAAACAATCAGAGGAAAGCACCAGTGAAGGTGAAGGAACAACAGAAGAAACATAGTTAGGAATTTTGGCCCTAATTGTGTCCTCAAAGTGACTTTGCCTTTAACAGCATGGTTCAAAGATGGATGCTATTAGTATTTCAACTAATTATAACTATCCTTATTATACAGTGCCTAAACTCTTACAATTATTTTAAAATTAGTTCTCCAAATTTTGATTATCTATTTACTTATTTAAAAATGATGAATGTTTGAGGAAATCTGCTCTTTCTTTTACCGTGAGAAGAGTGAGGATCTATTTATTCAGTATTGTATGTCAGAATTCTGAGTTATTGCACTGAGTCCTCTCTGATCAGCTTAAAGAGAAGAGTCTGTAGAAAGATACTAGGAACCTCACAGAATCTTGGGAGGGCCAGAGAGCCAGGCCGTCTGTTGCTCAGTGGCGTGTTCCACCTTCACTGCTGTTGGCAACAACAGCACCGCCCACTCCAACACAAAAGGCCCTTGAAACTGTGTGCCCCAACTCAGGACGGCTCCGACCACATACTGCACAGTAGCTCCTCTGGTCCTACTCAACTGCCTGACAGAGTCTTACGTGGATGCGCCTGATTGGTAAAGTCTGTGCCCGGCGGCAGAGGAAGCCAGTGAAGCAGGCTCTCTTGCTTTTACGTGGACAAGTAAGATCATAATGCAGTTATTTCCCCAACGTTAGAAGGAAGACTGAAGGTGGAAGGAAGACTGAAAAAGTAAGGAATAGTCACTGTAAAATTATATTCATTGAGTATTATGTGCCAAGCATTTTTCTTTTCTTTTGGATGTGAAAGTAAGTACTTTTATATACTGTAGTTCTTAGAAATGGGGCTAAACAAGGAAACAATCTCTCCTTAATACCATTTCTAATATGTTATTTGTGTTCAAATGAATTTCACATTATAAAAATCTCATTAAAATTTGTTTAAATTGAAAAACAAAGCAGAATATGGACTAGAAAATTTTGGACTAAAAATAAAGATAATTTCTTTCAAAAATTTCAATAATCAAGGTGCTTAGCAATAAGTGCATTTTATCATTATGGTAGTTTATTAAAATAGATTATTATAAAAGCTCCTAATCATCACTAAGTAAACAGAGAGCTGTCCATAAAATCATACTGAGAATCAATGAACTTCTGATTATCAAAATGAATTGCAATGCAGTTTATAAACATTTATGTTAAAAAAGAAATACAAGGATAGCAAAGCAGACAGTCACTCAGAAAAAGCAGATGTTGGTTTCTATTCTATTCACACACTTTTTGCTTATACACAAAAATCTGGCTTTCAATTGCTTGGGCGTATGTGTGTCTGACAGTAGGTGTCCTGTTGCAAATTACAGCTCCTCATTAACTAATTAAGGAATGACTGGACCTCAGGGTTAAAATATAATACCTAATAGTTTTTAGCCTTATTGTATGATAGTCTTAAAAAAACTCCATCAGTATATTATGACAATTTTAAAATGAGAACAAAATGCTAGAGGTAGGTGAAATAATAGCTTAAGATAAACAATTAAAGCAAAACTATAGTGACAAAAGTGAGAATAAGAGTTGCCTTTGGTGAGTCCAGGCTAGGAGGGATTTGGGGATGCTGATACTCTTCTTATCTTGATCCAGAGAATGATTATCAAGGTGTGTCCATTTTGTAAAATCCATCAAGCTGTACATTTATGATTTGCACATTTAATAATATATTTAAATTAGGTAACTTTTTAAAATCCCTAACCTACTCACTCTTGCCTTTTACCTTTGGAGTTCAAGCTAGTGTCTCCCACTGACCAAACCTGTTGAGAAGCCAGAGGAAAGGGAGTAAATCAACGTGGCTGGTAGAAGCCAAGCCTGCCAGACACAAAGCAGGGCCAGGACTATCTCTGAAGTGGCCAAAGAAAATAATCAGCTCAGAGGTGGTTCTACTACAAGTAAGGCATTCCTGAGCCTTGTTTATAGCAATGAAAAGCTGGATGGGAGCAATGAAAAACTAAATATCCATGAAGAAACAAATGAATAAATTACATCTGAAATAATCATACAATGGTATAGCATATACCACTGCAAGTTAGAGCTGTATGAATCAGGAATAACACATAGACAAACTAATAAGCACAGAGGGAACCTCAGGAAGAAAATAACGTAAGACATTAATTTTAATAAATTTTTAAAATAACATGGCTTGTTTATTGTTTGTCAATGCATTTATATAATACCAGGAGTAAATAAATGCTTCAGAATAATAAATATAAAATTCAGAATGGCTCTTTTTTCTGGGGAAGTGAGGAGAGGAGCATAATATTGAAGAGCTGTAACTGTATTTGTAGTGTATTTTGTCTTAACCTATGTGAGAGGTACATAGATGTTCACTGAATCACTCTTTATACCTTGTCAATATCTAAAATAGTTCACAACAAAAAACAAAAAAGAATATACTACCACTAACACCACCAACCTTGGTATAATTCCGGACTCATGGCATATCCCTTTTTTATGACATACTCAAAGTGGGAACAAAAACATTTAACAATTCACATATAAAAAAAATAATTCTCCTGACCTATCAATCAAGGAACACTATGCAGACCCCATCAATAAGGCACATCCCTGAGCTATTTATTCCAGGACTAGGGCCTAGTTCTAGATGCTTCTTTTGTGAGCAATGATGCACAGAGGTGGACGTTACTTGGGGATAACAGGACAGTGTGTGGCTTTTGAACAGAGCAGGGCTAACTGGTCCACACAGAGATTTAATCTTCAGCTTCAACCACATCAGCTTAATTCTCTCAGAAACTGAAACTGAATTTACTTTAGTAAATACGTGTTTCCTGAATGACATTTTCTACTGTGTGTGATGTTTACATCCATTTATGTAGATATTAAGGATATCTACCATCAAATGACTATTGTGATTTATTGCCCTTGGAAGTTATTTAACCTATTTGCTTTCCTTTTCAGAAGAATGTTTAGGTCGATTTGCTTTCTAATCACTTAAAATTTTAAAATCTACTTCCTTAGCTCATATCCTTATCCTTGAAAGAATACCTAAGAGAGCCATGCTTTATTTTGTGAGCATAACAAAGACTATGCGTTGTGTAATCCCGAAAGCCTTCTGATGAGTGCAGCATAAGTTGAGGTCCATTTAACAAATATGATCTCATGCACCGTCAGCATATGTGTACTCACTCTAATTAAAATGCAATAACAAGAAATGCATGGCAAACGAGTTTCAAACCTCTCCCAACATACAAAATACCTTCTCCCTGCCAGGGTCAATCGAACCACATTTCTCACCTATTTTGCCCTTTGTTTCCACATAGATCTGTAATACCAAGGGGAAAAAATTCCCTTTCTCATTACAGAGCAACAATACAATAATTTAATTTCGTTACTCAAACTAAGTACTTTTTTTTTTTTTAATTTTTATTTTAGTTTATTCAGTACAGTTTCTATCCTTTATTCCCTTTCCAGCCCACCCACCCATTCCTCCCCTCCTCCCTCCCCTAAATACTACTATCTCTATGGCAATTCCCCTTGCATTTATTACACTGGAGAAGATCTGCAGCTTTTTTATTCAATCTGCATCAGTAATATTATCAAGTGCAAATTGTGGCTAACCCAATCACAGCATGACAAGTTTTGAATTATTCTTAAATAATGACCATAATGTCAGAAATGCTACCACATTTTCTCTCAACATGGAAGGAATCAATTCAGTGTGTCCTGATCACAAAACCTAAAGACAAGAATTCAAGAATGCAGGATCTAGGGAAAAAAAGGAAGAATTCAGGTTCAAAATATCTGACCTCAAAATTTTAAAAATGTAGCTGGAATTTGGATATTTTTCTTTGATTAAGTTTAGTATTTGTTCAAGTAAAGTATTTGGATATAAGCATATTTTTCTTCCTTCCTATTGCTTTTTACATAGTATACACAAATAGTTTCTCCTCCCCAAACACCTACTGCAGCCAAATCATTGCACTGCATAGAATAACCTGAACACCGAATTTGTTTAGATAACACTCTTCTTTGAAACACTGGAAAGCATGTTGACTTACATACTTAATTTTTTCTATAAATTGTATCCAAATATCTGCTATCATATAGACACATATTTGCTGTAAATGAAAAAATACATCATTTACTTTACTTTCCTTTGAGAAGTAACAAGACAGTTAAAAATTTTTGCTGTTATTGAACATTATTTGTTATTTACTTACAGGACTTTATTGGAAAGAAAAAAGAAAGAAAAAGAAGAAGTACACTCAACCTATATCGTGATTAACATATTAGATAAATGTCACCAATAAATAGTTTTATAAGGACAGTATTAAGGAAAAGGATAGGGAAATACCATTATATGTTTTGTTTTTTTCCCATGACAATTATTCTTTAGTTAGTTTCCTATGTCAGTTATTCTTCATCAGCTACTACTATATTATATACTGATAATTTTAAAGAACCTGGTATTTTTTACACCTAGTAGGAATACAAAAGTGGTTGATAAATTAAATTAAAAGGTAATGAATCTTTAGAAGTTTTTAAATTTATTACAGCGGAAATAATTAGTGACAAGGAAACAGCTTCATCCACTTGCTAAACGTTTCTCATATGTAATGCTTTCTGTTTTGCTTTGCAACTGAAGTTCTTACAAAGTAAAAGAAGTTATTTAGTTGTAAAGGTTAAAGAAGATGGTGAAGTGATATCAAGTGACAATATTTAATGTAATTTTGTCATATATCATGCACTCCTATTTAATTGTGTCTTGTTTGTTTTCTGTTATGTATTTACCAATAAGATTCACTTTGGTGATTTTATTTTAAGGTCAGAGGGTGCAGATAAGGGGTCTTATTTATTATGTAAGCATTACGTGGCCAGTGTTACATCCTGTGTAGAATAGTAGTATTAGTTTTAGATGATCACACTTTTCTACCACTTTCAAGACACCATGCCAAATGCTGAACATATTTTTTTAAATGAGACAAGGTCTTGCTTGTCTACAAAGAGTTTATAATAAATTAAGAAAAAATTCTAAAAAATTGATATGTTCTGATAATATTTTGAGCTGTGTTCTATGGAACCACTGAGGTGTAACTAACTAAGGCTGGGTGTGAAAGGCATTCAGAGTAGGGCATATATGAGCTAGATTTTAAGAACAATTGGGGAGGAGGGACTGCATGCTAATGATGACATTTCCCGAAGTGTAGTCATTATGACTCACATCTGACACCTATGTTAATAACTATTTCATATTTTTCTATGTATTTCTCAGGGTTTATAAAATATTAAGTGAATTTGCCTAAGAAGAAAACTTGGCAGGACCTCCATAAATGAAGTACCAGTATCATGTGACACAAAGAGAAGGTGAAATTAAAAAAAATAGATATGTTGAAAATAGATAAATTGTCTTATTTTATTATCTGTTATTGTTACCAAAGACACTGAACAGTTGGGTTCAGTCTAGGCCTTTAGCCCTTTAGCCCTTACTAAAAAGTTGATTTATCACAGGTACCAAGGCAAACTAGATACTCATTTGAAGAAATAACAAAAGAATGATGTAATCTGACTTGCGTCTACCCAAAATTCATATGATTAAACCATACCCCCAATGTGATGATATTTGGATGGAGCCTTTGGGAGGTAATGAAGTTTAGGTCGTGAGGGTAAGGACTTTATGATCGAATTAGTTTCCTTATGGGAAAAGACATGTGAGAGCTTGTGCTGTCTCTCCCTGACATGTGAAGACACATCAGGAAGGCAGCCATCTAAAGCCAGGAAGAGAGTTCTCAGCAGAACCTGACTATACTGGAATCTTGATCTTGGACTTACTGTGAGAAAGTAAACTTTGGTTGTCTAAGCCACCCAGTCTATGATATTTGTTATGACAGCCCAAGCATACCAAAATAGATGCCGAGAATATAAAAAGAAAAACTTTTCCTAGTTGTGAAACAATCTTATGTAATCTCATGTCTCTGCACATAACTATCTACCTGCCATGCCTAGCCTATAATAAAGAGTAATTGTCCACCCACTTTTGAAAACTCTATAAAGAAAACCCTAGGAACACAGATGCAGAAGTGTGAATAAACATCTCATGGTTAGGGAAGAGTAAGTGGTCTAACATTAAAATAAGTAGCTTTTTAAGGATTGAACCTAAAGTATAAGTTGGGGAATATAATGATACTCAGAGGATTTTTCCTGGACTAAATTATTTGGTTTACTCAAATCTATTAGTTATGTGTCACTGCATGACAAATCACCATACAACTAGCAGCTTAAAATAATACACATTTAGTCCTGGCTGGTGCAGCTCAGTGGATTGAGTTCCGGTCTGTGAACCAAAGGGTCACTGGTTCGATTCCACTCTAGGGCACATGCCTAGGTTGTGGGTCAGGTCCCCAGTGGGGGACGTGTGAGAGGACCACACACTGATGTTTCTGTCTTTCTCCTTCTCCCTCCCTTTCCATCTCTAAAAATAAATAAATAAAATCTTTAAAAATAATAATACTCATTTATAGTCTCAGTGTCTGTGTGTCAAGAGTCTAGGAACAGCATAACTGGGCTCTCTGCTCAGAGTCTTACAAGGCTACAACCAGGTGCCAGCTAGACTGCATTCTCATCTGGAGACTAGACTGGAAGAGAATCTGCTCCCAAATTCATTCAGGTTGTTGACAGGATTTGTGTCCTTGTGGTGGTAGGACTAAGGGTTTCAGTTTCTTGTTGGACATTTTGAAGTTATCCTCAGCTCCTAGAGGCCACCTAAATGCCTAGAGGCCATTGTTATTCTCAGAGGCCACTATTTGTCTTGCGAGGTGGGCTTTCGCAAGGTAACTGCCTACTTAAACCAGCAAGGAGAGTCCCTGGGGCAAGACTGCATAGCAGTCCAGTGAGAATTGTAAAGATAAAATTTGGACTTAAGCAGGGATGGGAAGACCAGAAAGGGAAGCAATCAAAGATGACACTGAACCAATCAGCAATTATTTGTGGACTTTAAAGAAAGCTTCTACGTAAAAAGTGCTAGAATGGAGTTTGAGTTGTGGCTAGGAAACTGACACCAAGCAATTTTGGAAGATGTGTAATTTAGCACTTGGAAAGGAGGAAAAAGTGGTAACTCATTGTAAATACAGGGTAGGGCAAAAGTAAGTTTGAAGTGGTGAGTATGGGAAAGAGTTTATTCTTGTACTATTATTTATTAATTATGTATCATTTTCTATAATCACTACTGTAAACCTACTTTTGCCCCACCCTGTATCTAATATTTTAAAAGAAACAGTAATAATCATGATGTATTAATAAGAATTAGAGTGATTAATAATAAGTAAAGAGTAGGTAAAATGCTTTTTGTATTTGGTATCTCAAAGAGAGGGAAAAAAGATTTTGTGGTATTGAAGACCTTTAGTTTCTTTCCTTTTCAATAAAATAAGGTTCCTAGTCATCAGAACACAGACAAAGACAGACTGGTGATCAGAAGGTAAGCAATGGCAGCATTTCACAAATGTGAACAGAAATTTATTAAATCATGACATTTATCTGCTCACTACTTTGATAATATAGATCTATTCTATTTTTAATCCTGAATAATTTAAAAAATTACTCTACATTAAATATTTAACCTATTCAAAATTATCCTGTCCTAAATATATCAATTAAATACATACATTATATGCAAGATCACTTTTATTAAACCGTATTAAATATTGAACTAAATTTAATAATTAAACTGGATTTCATATTAGATCAATTTAACACACAGTGTAAAAAGTTCAGTTTGTGCAAGAATGAAAGGATAACAGAAATAAATATTAGATAAGTTTAAAGAAATAAATTACTATAAATTTAGTAAAATATCCAACATGTACTTTTTAAGGCAATATTTATATAATATACATACATGTGTGTATCACTGTACTAATGCACATAAAGATAATTTTTTCATAAAGTGGAGCCTTATTCCGAGATATATGTCAACACATTTATAACTTTCTGAATTCTCAGGCACCTTCATAGCATATTCTTCCCTCATAAAATTCAATCAAGTAGACTTGAAAACCCTAAATAACCTCTCTTCAATCCTTAATGAAAGCTACCATGTTCAAGACAAAGGATAAATTGAGATTTTGTTTGAGCAGTTAACTAGTCTCATTTACTTTCCAAGTTTATTCATTTGTTGAAAAAAAATCACTGAGCACTTAATTGTGCTGAGTGCTGCTCTAGGTGGTTAAGATATAGAAATGAATAAAATGGAAAAAAAGCCCCTGATTTTATGCAGATTCATTCTAGTGTAGACAAGACGGGGAGAATCAAGCAAGTGGACACACAAGTTACCAGCAATATGAAGAAAAATAAAGCCAGGTACACTGGGTAGAGAATAGTAGGGAAGGGGGTATATTTTATTTGGAGTGCTAAGGGAAGGCCTTTCCAAGAAGGTGATACTTGGGCATAATTAGAAAACAGAGTTTTTCTGATCTGGAAGAAGAGTTGTTAATGTCCGCAGCTAAAGGTAAGTGATTTTTCATATTTTCTACCACAGATTTTCAGAAGAGTTGCAAACAGTTCCAAAGGGGAATATTAAATATGAAATTCAGTAAGTTTTAAAGATTATAGACATCATAAAGGATCTCAGAATTTTAGACTTTCATGCAATTGTCAGTTAAAAAATACACATCCATAAAATTCAAAGTATAAGTGTTTATACAGAATATTTAAATCAAAGCTAGACTCCAATCACCGATATGTAAGATTAGTGTTATCTTCTATTTAAGGTTAACTGCAATCTACAGCCCATAATTTTTCTAAAATACAAAAGCCCTATTTTCTGCCTTTGTAAGGAGGAGACATCAGACTCGACTGGAACTTCTTTGACTATAGAAAAGCTTACAGACCCTTGGAGTCCTCACTGGGAATACTCATTCCCACTTGGCTGGCACTATCAGCAGAAGTAAAAGATGCAGGAAATCATACTGAATTTATACTAAATGCAAGACATTAGTGGGAAGTTTGGGGCTAAAACTCTAGAATAAAGCTGATTTTTAGAAAATTGTTTTCAGAAAATTTTCTGAATTTCACTTTGAAATCTATGATTACTTTGGTTCTAGTGCATGAATTTAATTACATAACAATTACCTGATTTTATCATTTCCATTTATGAAAGCTTTAGAAATTATAAGAGGTGCCAACATAATTTCACTTAAATCATAGGAATTGTGGGTGGCTCAATATTTTATACATATTCTGTTTTCCACTTCATTGTCACAGCTCTGCAAACACAGACTGCCTCGCTCTGTCTCATGGAATAAGTAGAACAGTGAAAGTTAAAACTCTTTCAGTCAAGAGCTTTCATCTGTGAAACTTGCTTCCCCAGGAGATGACATTTTATCTAGCAAAGCAACTCTGGAACAGCTATTTCCTAGCTTTGTTTGTCCCTAACTAAAATAGTTAAACTGAATGTGTTCCAGTCAAATAAAAACCACCGCCTTTTCAACTTACTATCATCACTGTTTCTCAAAGTCTCTGAATAAAGTATTGGTCTTTTCTGGATCTCATGTACTTTAAAAGAGAGTCTGATGTGCCACAGGTACCCTCAAAATTGAATTCAACTGACCCGGACCAAGATACTACTTAGCAGAAGCACATACTACTTTTACCTCTTGCATCCCCATTGCTTGGCCCCAACGTGATTTTAGCCAAACTTTAATGAACAGCATTTGTCTTATTGTATATATCTTAGTATTCACTATTTTATCTCAGTAAAAAAATTCATAAAAGTAGTAAAACATGTCCTAAATCTAAATATAACTTATTCTCAAAATAGTCTTTTATTTTAATTTTTTTATTTAGCTTGCAAGGAATAAAATGCATATCTGTCTATAAATTACACTCATTCTCTCCACTATGCTCCTTTGATTTAAGCTCCATTTATGAGAAAATAAGATAGTTTAAATTACATTTAGGTGATTTTTCCAGAATAATTCTTGTTGCTTATCCCTAAATTAAAAATCAGAAAAAGATCGTATTCACAATTACATTGCAGTGCTCCTGATCATCATCGTGTGCATATTTTTAAAAGGGGGCTTCCATCTGTTTTATTCCTCTATGCTATTCTGGTTCTATGCATGACAATAGTATACACATAGGTACTAAAACACAAAGTTTTATTCATGCACCTTTTGAAGTTGAAATAATTTGAGAACTTCTGTAGTATTTAAAAGAACTATTAATTAGTTGATGAGGTTTTCACAATACTTTAGTATTATTTAGCAGTGAGTATTTTTAATGCCACATTCTTATTTAATAGAAAATGTGAGACTTGAATTTATTATGCTCTGATTCTGTCATTGATTGGAGGAGAAGTGAAGCAAGTTAGAATACACATGTAGGCTAGGGCAGGCTTTTCTTATTATTTTTTTTAAATTTTTACTCCTCAATTTAAAAGAAAAGTTGGATTAGATCTATGACTTCCCTTGAAAATAAAAAAACGGTTTTTGGAAGGAACATCAAATGAGTAGACATAGTATACTGATTGAATAATTAAACACTTAAAATCATTTGATAAACTAACTTTTTAAAAGCAGGCCTGCAATTTAATTTTCTACCTGTATCCACATGCTTCTGTTTTTTGTAAGGGTTCCTCATTTCTTTGCATTATCCTAAGCAGCTGTTAAGTCCCAAGACAATGTCCTATAAAGACTTGTGTTATTAAGTCCCTGTAATTATTTCTCACAGAACAATGTCACAGTTACAGACCTGCTACCAACGTGGTGGAAATGAAGCACATATACAATATTTTAAACATCAGCAGCAGGATTCTTCCTTTAGCGGTATTGAAACATTGCTGTCAATCCTTCATGACCTTCCTTGACTTAAGTAGGTTTATATAGTCACACCCATTGCATGACTTCATAATTCTGTCACTAGAAGTGGGGTATATTTCTTTGCCCTACTGATGTTGGAACTGATATGACATACTTGGTCATGGAATGTGGGAGAAGAGAGAATGTCCTAGTTCCAGACAAAGGCCATGGAAGACAACAAATATTTCTGTTTATCCTTCACTCCAGCAATTCACTGAGCAAAGGATAAATCTTAGGTGGCTGTTAGTCCATAAAGAATAGAAAAGTAGATGGAGCAGACCGACCTGACTTCAGCATGGACACATGATGGCCAGTGTCCCACAGCAGCAAGGCACACGCTGACCCGCGGGACTGGCACTAAGGAAAAATGAATTTGTTATAAATCACTGCATTTGGGGTTTATTATGCAGCATTATTGCAGTGATAACTGACTAATACAGAGAGCATTCTACATTAGGGAAAAATAAGAATGTTTCTCAGGTACAATAGTTAATTTAGTGTTATACTAATATAAGGTATCCAATTACTTCAATAGTGAAGACTATGGCATTTTCTTTAGGTTCCAATAAATGATGTGTATAAATTGACCCAAATAAAAGAAACTAAGACAGATTTGACTGAAATATTCATCTGAATATAAAATAAAGATCAGTGCTATAAATTTATTTATGAACAAACATGTGAGGTTAATTGTTTCTCATTCCCCAGCCTCTATAATTATAATTTATCAGGTCCTTGGAAAATGTAAATGAACACAGAAATGTTTGGCTAGAAGAATCTTTGAAAATTTTGTTTGCTTCACTGCACAATTAATGCCTAGGAATTAAACAATGCTCAATCCATCCTGACTAAAAATTTTGCTTTCTTGAAACTTGTATAATCTCCAAAATTATAAAACTTCACATCTCCCCCTATCATTTGATTACCTCCTTCACAGAAAACCTTGGCATGACTGAAAGGAGTAAACACAGGGAAGATTATCAGGAAAACTCAAACGTTTACCTCCTCCTCTGGGGAGGCCTTGATTGTACTTCTGTAACCTTTACCATGAGCGCCTGACAAAGAGAGACAAAGAAAGAGGATTTATTTCCCTCTCTGAGAGAATTAGTTCTTTTTTTTTCCTAAAAAGATGCAGGTATGCCCCTGGGTCTGTGAAACAATGTTGTACCCTTAAAATAAATGTTCCCCTTTGCTTACCAACCACTGTAAATATATTTGAATTGTATTCTTCCTACTTGAAACTAGTGAATGGAGAAATTTGTTTCAGGAGTAGGGTTTGCAATTGACAAGTCCTAAAATATGAAACTGACTAAAGTAATATTAGATAGGAAGCATCTAGAACGAAACTTAATCATTTTTATGAGAGAACTTAATATTTAAACTATCCTGTTCAGTTTCTTAGAATATTTAGCATGCTCTAGAAGATTTAGCAGAAAAATGACAATACTAGAGTATATTTTCATTTTCTATAGAAACTAGATCACATCTAGTCCTCATAAAGACTGAAATGGCATAACAGAAGAACTGTGTATATTTCTTAAGAAAAAAACTTTTCTGACATAGTCAAAGATGTAAAGACTAACAAGTTTAAGTGGTATTTTTAACAATAAAAAACCTCCCTGAAACCCAGCAATCCTAAACTCTATTGTACCCAAAGCCAGAATACCAGTTGCCAGGCTCTACAGGCAAACCACCTAAAATGTTCCTCTAAAATGACAAACCTACACTAATAAGGACACTGCTCCAGGGTAGATTAAGTGTCTCCCACTCTGTCTACACCAACCGATGGTCTCCTATCTATGGTCAGAAGAAGGCATTATTAGTCAGAGAGCAAATTTGACATGGGGAATCACAGGTCTGGTTTAAGCACGAGAATCCATTCCAATGTTGTGCAGTCTTGACTTTGGGCTTGAAGACAATGACCCTGCTTGCTAATCAAGACTCTCAGAACAAAATGGAGGGTTGGCCAATTATGGCTTGAAAATTCACCCCATGCTCACTAGATACAGAGTGGTGACCAACTGAAAAACAAGGCATTGTTCATGTGCCATCCTTCCCACTAACAGTGAGTGGACCGCATAGGCAGCATGAAAATGTCTAACTCAAACCTTCTCAGGACTGACCTTCAAAAACATTGAAAAAAGAGAATCTTCCCAGCAGATGAAATTGGAGCAACCAGCCTGGCTGATCCCGCTGCCACCAGCCTTGGTTTGAGAACAAGCACAGCTCACTGACAGGCGCTGCCACACGGATGTAGCCAGGAGGCCATCTCCATCCGAAGGAAAGAGCACTGTTGTCTTCTCAACTGTCCTTAAGCCCTAGGCCTAAGAGATGAACAAAAATCCCTAGGTGCATCTTCTTTATCCAGGACCTCAGAGTTTTCATGAGGAGTCTGTTCCATTCCAATGCAGGGTTTTCCCAAAACTCCACATATTAAATTTTTCTCAAGTCACAAATGCTTCAAGAGATACACTATTAGAGTTTCATGGTGATATTGTATCTGATACAAACCAGATCTAACTTTTTTCTGAATAATATTATAAAATTTTTTGAACATTATTCATCATCATTTATGACAGTTTTATTGACTGGTTCCTCTCCATTTTTCTGTCTCTTATTTGCAATCCTTGAATTACATCAATGTACATCATGTGGCCCTTTTATATTTTATACATGTTTGATGCATCTGCTAAGTATTCCAAATTTTATTTAAGCCTTTGATTACATAATAGAAATGGAATATCACAAGCAATCTTTAACCTATAAATCAAGTGTTCAAAGTCAAGCAAAATTTCTGTGTGGAAACATCTTACAGCCTGATTGATCTCTTCTCAATCTTCTTTTTTTATCAGAAATCTCCTTCCTCACTAGTTTGCATTTCAGCCAAAGTAAGAAATTGAGATGTCCTTGCATTTTATTTCCCATATCTTCTGTAATCACTGACATACCCCTGACATGAGAAAAGACTTGGCTGGGAATCAGTGCACCTGAGATCCAGATTCAGCTGTCACTCTACAGAAATCCTAAATCACACAGAAGAGATTTAATCACATGTTCATCAGAAAATGGGTGAAGACTGAGGAATTTCCCTGGGTATGAGGTTGCTACCAAGACTAAGGGCAGTAAACAAAAGGAATAGTATGACAATTGACAAGTGAGGGCACCACTGATAAGCTTGAGTGGGACATTTGATCTCTTATACCAATCTGAGAATGAATTTTTGATATGGAAATACTTGTTTTCTTTAGCCTCAGAGGAAAGGTGACTGTTTCCTATTAAACTTTTAATGCTTTTATTTCCAGTGTTTATGATACACATGAAAACACTTAGTTTCACTGTATGGCAGTGAATTCATGTATAAAGCAGTGAGAATTAGTGCTGATCTAGGCTTCTGTCCAGGAAATGGGTAGTGAACTCCATGGTAAAATTATTGTAACGGAAGAGATTCACACATGAGGCTGGTGAATCACAGCACTCTGGAGGTATCCAAGTCCAGAAACAACAAAACCTGAGAGGTCCTGATGCTGACAAAGACACAGCTGCAATTATCCTGGAAAAGAAGTGAGGTTGCTGATGGCTCATTAGGTTGTAGAAAAACATTCCAGGGAAAGAGTCAACAAGAATGCAAGAAATGCAGATCTTTATAAAAATCAACTATATGTGATAGAGAATTGAGATATTCCCCAAAAGATAATATTATCCTAGAAATATTATCAAAGGGCAAAGCATCTTAAGAGACTGTGTAACACAGGGAAGAGCAGAAAGTCTACAGCAGGGGTTCCCAACCCCCCCCTCTCCAGCCACTGAGCGGTATTGGTCTGTGGCCCGTTAGGGACTGGGCAGCACAGCAGGGGGTGAACGGCGGGCCAATGGGCAAAGCTTCATCTGTGTTTACAGCTGCTCCCCATCACTTGCATTACCGCCTGAGCTCTGCCTCCTGTCAGATCTGCAGCCTCACTGAATTCTCTTGGGGGGGCCACCCCTACTGTGAATTGAGCATACAAGGGATCTAGGTTGCATGCTCCTTGTAAGAATACAATGATGATCTGAGGTGGAGCTGAGGGGATGATGCTAGTGCTGGGGAGTGGCTGTAAATACAGATTATCATTAGTAGAGAGGTTTGCACACAGACCATAATAAATCAATTGCAGACTCATATCAAAACCCCATCTAGTCAGTGGCAAGTGACAGTTAAGTTGCATCTGGTGGCAGGTTATAAAGCCACCCCCCACCCCAGTCTGTGGAAAAATTGTCTTCCACAAAACTGGTCCCTGGTTCCAAAAAGATTGGGGAATGCTGGTAAATAGGACAGCCTGTGGGACTCCCATTAGACAAGTTAATCAGTGGGCAGCCAAAAAGGAGAGATAGCAACAGGAGAGTGGGTGAGATAAATTATACAGGAGAAACAATGCATGCTCCTCTCACAGGACAGGCAAGCAGGGTTGGTCTATTTTCATAGATAAATATTCCTAGTGAGGCCTAAGATCCAAGTTCTGCCACTCACACAATTATTCTAGAAGTAAAATACTAAAAATGTTTAAGCCAAATCTCTCATGATGTTTTCTCCTATTCCCTCTTTCGGATATATAGAGTTTTAAGGAATAAACACACCCTGAGCCAAGGGAGATGGGGGAAAGTGACTATACCTTGTGTAATCCTTGCTGATTATAGAACAATTGGTCCAATTCTGTGTGTCACAGAATTATAATGATTCTGGTAGGAGATTTCATGGTCTCATAAGAACTTAATAGTAATCAAAGAGGTTTTCCTTCTTCTGTTAAAAAGGAAAAAGTAGGAGGCTAAAAGATCAGGGGAAATCTTTCACCTGAGTGTTAGAGGGGACCAGTTTCCCATTAGCAAGCTAGTCCTGCTGGACCAGTTCATTAACCACGAATGCTTTGTTCCTTCACAGAATGTTTTGCAGCCCTGATGAGCTTTGCTTTGAGCTCCTCCCCAGAGGAGGGAAGACTAAGTGTTGGGAACACAGCAGGCTAAGCCTATGTGTTCTAAGGAGAGTGTACAGTTGCTAATAAAGTGTTTGGATTTTTCTTTTCTTCTTTTCAGGTGCAAAAAGCTCTGGGGACTCTGATGTGCTGCTTGAATATTTTGATCTCTGTCAAAATCTATGCAGTTTCTGTGCATCTAAAAATAGGTCTTCAAAAGAATGTATTACTTGATATATATTCAGAGAATGTAAAAGGAAAAGGAGGGTATTTTATTTAAAAAAAGTTAAAAGTAAGTGAATCTGCAATGACCATATGCCCAAAAGATATAGAATCACAGAGTTTAAAGTCATTCAATAAGACATCAAGAATCCTACCTCCCATCTCATTCACAGTCACCATCTCAGAAGGGAGC
>CM052541.1:137916080-138231952 GCA_028533065.1 Trachops cirrhosus | reverse complement strand
GTTATATGATTTCAAGTTTTAAGAAATTTGTGCTATGCCAGCATATTAGTTAGGGTAGTTTAGTTGCAAGTGAATGATATCCAATTGAAACTAGTTAAGCAAAGAAGAAAATGTATTAAATAAGCACTGGGATGCTTTAAAAAAAGCCACAATTTTGAATTAGTTTTTTCCTGCACATTCTTTTGACTGTAAAGATTCTTTATGAAATGTAATGAAAATAGCCTCAATAATTTCTGACCAATTCAAAGTCAAATTATCTATATTTGTCTCCTTTTTTCCTAGCCCGTGTATGTCTACTACTGCAGAAGCCTGCAACCCAGGGAGTACAGGTGTAGAGGTGCTTTACATGTACTGGCATTCTCTCATTGCCTCAGTATACCACTGGTGTTGGTGGATGGGCACCAGGGATGCTAAATTTCTTGCCAAACAGAGACTGTTCTGCATGATGAAAAATTATCCTGCCCCAAATACTAAAGGCAGGCCCATGGAAAAACACTGTTAACATAGTCAGAGTTTTAGGAAGTCCCCTTAACAATTGCTATTGAAATTGTACTAAGTAAATCTCTTTATCTTGTAAATTTTGCAGTTGGATTTTTTAATTGAAGCGCAGCTTTATATTTATTTTAATTAAATTCACTCTTGTTTGTCATCCACCCAAACTGATATTTATTATTATTACTTTTGTTTTTAATCTTGAGTAAGTCATGGGAGAGGCTATATCGTGGGCTTTAAATCAGATAGACATAAACATAAGTTCAAGTACTGACTGACTTTTAAGATGAATGACCAAAGACAAATTAACCTCTCAAATCATACCTCTGCCAAGTGAGGATATAATGATTAGTGCATCACTTGGTTGTGAAAATAAAATGAGAAAGCCTAGGATAAAATTGTTCAATGCATGGTGGCAGTTACATTGGTAGTAATTATGATGATTTAATTTACACCTTAGACGAAAATGCCCTATATCGACTCAGCACATTACTAATACAAATGTTATATGCCTATACCCTGCCTACTGGATATTTCCATTTATAATGATCTTTTTCCATTAATCACCATCCCCAGAAGACATGTTTAACATAATAGGCAGCAGTTATGTGGTCAATTAGTTTTAGCATCTTAGGTCATAAGTTGTCCATTGCATGTGTTTCTTGAGCTTCCGTTTCCACCTAAATCATGCCCTGCCACTTCTGGTCTTAAGAAAATTATCTTAACAAGAAAAAAAGCAAAGTCTGTATTAAAAATCCAGGATTCATATTTTTCCAACAAAAAGATAATTAGAAAAGTTGCAAGCTTAAAAAATCATCCTATTCTAGCATTTACTATAAAGTATTCACAGAAATCCTAAAATTTAGGCATAATTACAAAGTCTTCAAATACAATCATTTACATTCCCACAACAAAGTTTATTGGCTAAACCATCTGTGGATCCAAATGAGTAACAAAATGTACCTAAACCCCAAGACAACACAGATCATTGCTAGATAACATGGTTCATCTTAAGTTTAGGACCTTCTAGATGAAATAGACATTTCTTAAATATGTTTTTTGAGAAAAAATAAAAGATCTATTAAGGTTGCTAAGATTCAAGAAAGGATAAAAATGTAAAAAACATATAAGGATGCAAGTTTATCTCTTTGTCCTGACTTGCCATCTTTGAATCAGTAAGTTTAATTTGGAAAAACTATTTGAACGTGAAAACTTTCCTCACTTCCCATGGACAGAAATGCTGGGCCTGCAGCAGTTATCACATCTTTTAGGAATGACCCCATTTGAATCATAAAGGAATATGCACTGTTTTCTATGTTCTGAGGACATAATATTAAAGCAGTGTTTCTTATAAACACAGCTCATTAAATTAATTCAGGAATGGTACAAGTTTACAAAATCCAAAGAATCACAGTTGCCAACAGGTTAGTGGAAAATTAAAGATTTCAGAGTCTTAATTCACATTTTTTAAAGATGGCAGCCAAGTAGGTGGAAGCTGAGCCCACTTGCTCATGCCCCCAGCATGGATTTTCAGCTGATCTTCTGACAAGTGACCTGAACAATCAATGGAACCTTGGCTGATATGAATTTTTGAAGCCAAGGAGTACAGATGATTCTTTGCACCATCTAGTAAGAGATTTGATATGTTGAAGGGGAAATATCCTACATGAGGTGCTTGCAGCAGAGGAGAGAACAGACAGAAAATGCAGCTTAGTAGCTCCCACCCCTCCCAGAACTGGGCACAGGGAATCCTCAACCTTAATTGAAAGACACTTGGGAGGATATATGGAGTCTGGGAGACTCAGGCTACATACAAACAGCAAGCAGCACATCCATAGCTGCAGCACCACTCAGGAAAGTTCAAGAGAGAAAGTCTATCTCCTAAAACTGTCAGAGGCATCAGCAGACTGCAGCCGGTGCTGACCAAGAGGGAAATTTTGCCTTTTAGGGAGGTGGACAGCATAGAGAGCAGTGCAGTAGTCCAGCACTGAAGTGTGGGTGCCACATAGGGCCTTTTTTTAATAGGGAAACCGAGGCATGTCTGGGCAGGGTCCCCATGCATGCATGCAGTTGCTTTGCCAGCAAAGAGGTCAGATTGAAAGTGTAGTTAGTGCCCAATGAGTCCAACTGGCCAAGAAGAGTAGAAGGCTCTATAGCAAAGGAATTGCAGGGCCCCACCTAGTATGGCTAGTGAGCAGAGGGATGCACACAGAACAGAGGGTTTGGGTCTGAGCCTCTTGTGAGAGCTAGAAGCTGGACAGGCAACAGCCCACGGTCTGAGATTCTTTACAGCCAGGCAGGGCCACTCAGACCACAGAGTTCAAACCTCTGGCAGGGGTCAGGCATGTCCAATCTCCAACTCCAGGATTGCAAACTCCACAGAACAATAAGGCCAGGACCAAGAACCTCCTGCTGGGAGCACATCTACAGGGGAAAGAAAGAGAAACTCCAAATGAGCCCTTTATGAACTTTTATCAGACTATGCTGGCTCTTCCTTGGATCCTATTCCACTGAAAACAGCAGAGCAGAAAGGTTAGAAATTACCACAGCAGGAGATGTTTGGGGCCCCACCCAGCCTTAGCTCTCACACAGAGCTGCCATCAGTGCCAACCAGGAAAAAGCTGAACCTTTTATACAGATTGACTTCTCACATGAAACAGACAGCTAATTCATCAGAAACTACACATTATTGGAAATAATCTGGGAGAGACCAAGACGTGTGGTGCAGGGGCAAAGAACACACCCACCATCTTCCCTGAAGACTGAACAATGACTCCCAGGAAATCGTCAGGAATCACGTCCTCACGATCGCACCAGAACCCCCTGACTCCCAGGAAATCGTCAGGAATCACGTCCTCACGATCGCACCAGAACCCTCTCTAGAGGTAGGTCGAGGTGGTCATATGGTGTTAGATGTTATATGAACTGCCCCTGGGCTTTGTGCTGATAAAAAGCCAGCAGGGCAGAACAACAAGAAACAGCCAAGCCTAAAGGAGATGGCCCCAGACTGGGAATCATTTGTAGCCTCGAACAGACTACCTAAAGCTAGACTGGGACACCAGCTGACATTACCAGGAGCAGATCCAGAAGGAGAAGATAGTAGGCAAACACTAGACTCACCTAAGATGAATTTCACCACATTCTTTCTCCTTATTTGTATTATTTTTCTTCTGAATAGCATTTTAATGTTGTTTCTTAGTCTTCAATTTTTTCCCTATTATTTCATTAGTACTAATTTAATTTTATTTTTATATATTTTTATTTTATGTGTTTATTTAAGTTTTATTTCAAGTCTCATATTGTACTCTTCCTTTTTCTTACTCCAGTTTGCACTATTCTCTCCCTGTTATTTATGTTGTAAATTTTATTTTCTCCTTTTCTTCACCTTGTTTCTATTCCCCTCCACTCTTATTATTTCTCCTCCCTCCACCTTCTCGAAATAATTTTTCTTTCCATTAATCACCTCATATTCTTTTGTCCTTTTTTGATAATATTCTTACTCTCTTTCCACCTTCATTAATCTTTGTTCTTTTGTTGTTGATATTGTGGTAGTGGTTGGAGGGCAGTATTTTTGCTGGTATGGGTGATGTTTGCTGGGTTGTTTTGATTTGTTCTGGCAGCTCCTGTAACAGCAAACAAGCAACAGCAAACAAGACATGGTGGGGGTTGTGGCTCTCAGTCAAATAGCCAGAGAAGAGAAACCACCAATGATTGAGCCAACAACAACCAAAACCCAATTACAACAAAAGAGTCAACATAAACTGCATAAAGAGCATCCAGCTCAGAGAGATTCAGGAGTTCAGGGAGATTTTACCACTGAGTCCCACAGGGCTTCTACCACAGAAAGCCATCTCACAGAGACAGGTAGTCAAAGTCAATTTTTAATAATAAACAGAAACAAATAAAAGTAGCCACATAAAGTGGGGAGACAAAGAAACAACCCCCAAATGAAAGCAAAGGAGGAACCCCCCCCCAAAAGAGTGCTGAATAAAATTGAGGCAACCAATACATCAGACATAGTGTTCCAAGTAAAGGTTATAAGGGTGCTAAAAGAACTCAGCAAGAACTATAAGGTCCCTGGCTTATGTGGCTCAGTGGATTGAGCACCAGTCTGCAAATCAAAGGGTCTCCTGTTCAATTCCCAGTTTTTTAAGAGGACACTTGCCTGGGTTGCAGGCCAGGTCCCCAGTAGAGGGTGTGTGAGAAGCAACTGTACATTGACGTTTCTCTCCCTCTCTTTCTCTCCCCCTTCCCCTCTCTCTAAAATAAATGAAAGAAAGAAAGAAAGAAAGAAAGAAAGAAAGAAAGAAAGAAAGAAAGAAAGAAAGAAAGAAAGAAGAAAGAATTAAAAAAAATTTTTTAAAGAATTGCAAGGAACTTGGTGGGAACTACATCAACATGAAAGATAACATAGAAACTATGAAGAAGAACAAGGATGAAATGAAGAATGTGATACCTAAAATGAATACACTAGAAAGAATTAAAAGCAGGCAAGATAAAGAAGCAGAGAATCAACTCAGAGAGTTGGATGACGAGGTAGAAAAAAGCACCCAGTCATAGAAACAAAACAAAACAAAACAAAACAAAAAACCCTCAAAAAGAACAAAGAGAGTTTAAGGCAGCTGCAGGACAACATATAATGTAACAATATGTCCATCATAGGGATACCAGAAGGATGGGAAAAGGAGCAAAAGATAGAAAATCTGTTTGAAAAAATGACAGAAAACTTCCCTAATTTGGCAAGAGAAAAAGTCACAGAAGCCCAGGAAGCACAGAGGGCCCCAATCAAGATGAACCCAAAAAGGTGCACTCCAAGAGATTACATAATTAAAATGGCAAAATTTAACAACAAAGAGAATCTTAAGGCAGCAAGGGAGAAACAGCTAGTAACATTCAAGTCAGCTCCAATAAGGCTATCAGCTCATTTCTCAACAGAAACACTACAAGCCAGAAGGAAAAGTCAAAAAATACTCCAAATAATGAAAAGGAAATACTTACCACCAAGACTACTCTACCCAGCAAGGTTTTCATTTAAAATGGAAGATGAAATAAGGAGCTTACCAGACAAAAAAAACAAAAAAGGCTAAAAGAGTACATCTCCACCAAACCAGCCTTGCAAGAGATACTAAAGGGACTGCTTTAAGAAGATGAATATAAGAGACAGAGAAACACAGGCAAAAAGGGAAAAATGGCAAAAAGGGAAAAGTATTTATTGAATAAATACTTATCAATAATAAACTTAAGTGTAAATGGATTAAATACCTCAATCAAAAACATAGGATAGCTGAATAAATAAGAAAACATGACCCACATATATGCTGCCTATAAGAGACCCACCTCAGAATAAAATATCTACACAAGCTGAAAGTGAAGGTATGGAAAAATATATTCCAAGCAAATGGACATGAAAAAAAAAGCTGGGTTAGCAATACTTATATCAGACAAAATAGACTTCAAAATAAAGACCATAACAAGAGACAAAGAAGGTCACTACACAATCTTAAGGGAGTTATCTGACAAGAGGATATAACCTTTGTAAACATACATGCATCCAACATAGGAGCACCTGAATATATAAGGGAAGGTTTGGAGGACTTTAGGAAAAAGATTGATAGCAATAGAGTCATCATAGGGGATTTTAACACCACACTGTCAACAATGGATACATCATCCAAACAAAAAATAAAAAAAGGATATTGAACAGGTGGCACTGAATGAGACCCTAGGTTAAATAAATTTATCTTTACACAGCATTTCACCCCAAAGAAGCAAAATATACATTCTTCTCAAATACACGTGGATCACTTTCTAAGACAGACCACATGGTAGGAAACAAAACAAGCCTCAACAAATTCAAGAAAATTGAAATCATATCAAGCATCGTCTCAGATCAACGTGGCTTGTACTAGAAACCAACCTCAAGAAAAAACTCAAAAACATTCAAATGCATGGTGACTGAATAACATGTTATTAAATAATGAATGGGTTAACAATGAGATCAAGGAAAAAATAAAAAAGAACCTGAAAGAAAATTAAAGTGAACACAGAACAACGCAAAACCTGTGTGACACAGTGCAGGAAGTCCTGAGAGGAAAGTTCATAGCAATACAGGCCTACCTAAAAGGGATAGAAAAATGTTAAATAAACAACCTAACCCTACATCCACAAAAAACTAGAGGAACAACAAACAAAGCCCAGAGCAAGTAGAAGGAAGGGAATAATTAAGATAAGAGCACAATTAAATAACATAATGATTAATAAAAAAAAATAAAGGATCAATGAATCTTGTTTTTTAAATGGTTCTTTAAAAAGATAAACACACAGCCCTGGCTGGTATAACACAGTGAATTGAGTGCAGGCCTGTGAACCAAAGCATCACCAGTTTGATTCCCAGTCAGGACACATGCCTGAGTTGCAGGCCATGTCCCCAGTATGGGGTGTTCTAGAGGCAACCATACATTGATGTTTCACTCTCTCTCTTTCTTCCTCCCTTCCCCATCTCTCTAAAAATAAATAAATAAAATATTTTAAAAAAAGATAAACACAAACCTTCAGCCAGACTTATTAAGAAAAAAAGACAGAGGACCCAAATAAATAAAATAATAAATGAAAGAGAATAAGTAACAAACAATACCACAGAAATACAAGCAACTATATGCCAAAAAATTAGACAACCTGGGAAAAATAGATAAATTTCTAGAAACATACAATCTTCCAAAATTGATTCAAGAAGAAGCCTGCATAAACCAATAACAACTAATGAAAGTGAAGCAGTTATTAAAAAACTCCCAGCACACAAAAGCCCTGGACCAGTTGGTTGGCTTCACAGGCAAATTTTACTATACATTCAAAGAAGAGCTAACTACTAGCCTTCTCAAACTATTCCAAAATATTCAAGAAGAGGGAAGTCTCTAAAACTCTTTTTTTGGGAGGCCAGTATTATCCTAATTCCAAATCCAAGCAAAGACACAACAAAGAAAGAAAAGTATAGGCCAATATATCTGATGACCATACATGCTTAAATCCTCAACCAAATATTGGCAATCTGGATCTAGCAATGCATTAAAATGATTACACACCCTGATCAAGTGGGATTTACCTGGGGGATGCAAGGATGGTACAATACTCATAAATCAATAAACATTAATACACCACATAAACAAAATGAAGGACAAGAACCATAAGAACTACAGGTCATCATATCAATAGATGCAGAAAAAGCATTTGAATAAAATCTAGTACCTATTTATGATAAAAACACTCAGCAAAGTGGAAATGTAGGGAATATACCTTAACATAATTAAGACCATATATAAGAAACCTACTGGCAACATCATACTCAATGGGCAAAACCAAAGCTTTTTCCTTAAGATCAGGAACAAGACAAGGATGTCCACTTTCATCACTCTTATTCAACATAGTACTGGAAGTTCTAGCCATAGCAATCAGACAAGAAAAAGAAATAAAAAGCATCCAAATGGGAAAGGAGGAAGTAAAATTGTCATTAATTGCAGATAATATGATTGTGTACATAGAAAACCCTACCCAATAAGTAAAGTTTGCAAAGTAACAGGATACAAAGTCAATATTTAGAAATTGATGGCATTTTTGTACACCAAAATGAACTATCAGAAAGGGAAACTATGGAAAAAAATCCATTTACTATAGCAACCAGAAAAATAAAGTATGTAGGAATAAATTTAATCAAGAAGGTAAAAGACCAGTACTTGGAAAACTATGGAACACTGAAGAAAGAAATTGAGGAAGATGCAAATAAATGGAAGCATATACCATGTTCATGGATTAGAAGAACTAACATCATTAAAATGTCCATAATACCCAAAGCAACCTATTGATTCAGTGCAATCCCTATTAAAATACCAATGACATATTTCTCTGATCTAGTACAAATACTCCAAAAATTGATATAGAACAAAAAATGCCCCAAATAGCCTCAGCAATCTTGACAAAGAAATACAAAATTGGAGGGATCACAATACCTGATATAAAACTATATTACAATGTTACTGTAATCAAAATAGTAGGCTGCTGGTACTGGCAGGCTGCAGGTACTGGCATAAGAACAAATAGATAAATGGAACAGAATAGAGAGCCCAGAAATAAACCTATGTCTCTATGGTCAATTAATATTTGACAAAAGGGGCATGACCATACTATGGAGTAAAAATAGTCTCTCTGATAAAAAGTGTTGGGAAAATTGGTCTAGTACATGCGGAAAAAAAATTAAACTAGACCACCAACTTGTATCATACACCAGAAAAAACTCAAAATGAAAAAAAAGACCTAAATATAAGTCATGATATGATAACAATGCTAGTAGAAAACATAGGCAGTAAAATTTCAGATATCCCATATAGTGTTATTTTTGCTGACATGTCCCCTAACGCAAGGCAAATAAAGGAGAAAATAAACAAATGGGACTACATCAAATTAAAAAGCTTCTTCATGGTTAAAGAAACCATCATCAAAATGAAAATGGAACTGACCATATAGGAGAACCTATTTGCCAATGATATATTGGACAAGGGTTCAATCTCCAAAATATATAAAGAGTTCATACAACTCAACACCAGAAAGACAAATGATCCAATTAAAAAATGTGCAAAGGACCTGAATAGATACTTCTCCAAGTAGGACATATAGATGGCCCATAGACATGTGAAAAGATGCTTAACATCAATAGCCACTAGAAAGATGAAAATTAAAACCACAAGGAAATATCCCCTCATACTTGTCGGAATGGCCATCATTAATAAATCAACAAGCAACAAGTGCTGGCAAGGTCATGGAGGAAAGGGAACCCTAATGTCCTGGTGGCGGGAACACTGACTGGAGCAGTCATTGTGGAAAACAGTATGGAATTAAAAAACTCAAAAAATTAAAAATGGACTGCCTTTTGACCCAGTGATTCTGCTGCCAGGAATATACCCTAAGAATCCTGAAACACCAATTCAAAAGAATGTATGCACCCTTATGTTCACAGTAGTGCTATTTACAATATCTTAGCACTGAAAACAGCCTAAGTGTCCATTAATAGATGAGTGGATCAAAACACTGTGGTACATTTACACAATGGAACACTATGCAGCAGAAAAAATAAAAATGAATTCCTATCCTTTGTGACAGCATGGATGGAACTGGAGAATATTATGCTAAGTGGAATAAGCCAGTTGGTGAAAGACAAATACCACATCACCTCACTTATAAGAGGAATCTAATGAACAAATTAAATTAATGAGCAAAATATAAGCAGAGACATGGAAACATGGAACAGACTAACAGTGGCCTGAGGAGGGGAGGGAGAGGGATAATGGTGAACAGAAGGGGAAGGGACTAGTCAAAAACACATATGAATGACTCATGGACATGGACAATGGTGTGGGGATTGACTGTGGGAATGGGTGGTGGATGGGCAGAGGAGGGCAAAGGGGGATAAATTGGGACAACTGTAATAGAATAACAATAAAAAAGGGGAAAAAGATTTCAGGGTCTTAAAATATGAAAAACATGCTCTACCTCTAAGCAACATCAATTTATTCTTTCTGATATATATATTATGTAGAAAATTTTATGGAGTGATATAGCAGTAGGAATAAAAAGAAAACTTTAAAAGTTAGCTGTAGATCACTTTGTTAGATCTGTATTTAACTAATGATTATTGGGGGTCTATTGAGGGCATTTTTTTAAAGTATACTTGCTTTATTTAATTCTCCCTACAAATCCATGATACAGATAGTTTGAATCTCTATTTAATGGATAAAATAGACAAAATCATAAGTGTTCAGATAGTCAAAGAAAAGTACCTTATCCAAGTTCACACAGTAATATTTCTAAATGCGTAATTTTCATATTCAAATGTTAAATGATATTAAATATGTATATATACACATATTTTTACATGTACATATATAAATAAAAATATTTCCATGTGATGCTTTAAAACCTAGCTGTAAAATGTGATATATATAGATTCTAAAATTCTGTGTATATACTTGGAATATATTGATGTTAACATATATATGTGGACATATATAGTCTAAAATTTTATTTGTGTATATACTTAGTACATATTAATGTTAACATTATTTGAAATAGTAATTACACTAGTTACTGAATGTACATAGTGTTTTAAAGTTTTCAAAGTATTTTACGTGTATTGTCATAATAAATGTCATTAAAAATAATATTAGTAATATTTTTTCCTGTCAGGAATTTTGCTGGATACTTGGGATACATAAGTTAATCAAAGCAGATTTTATTTCCACATTTTGCAGATGAAGAAGCTCAGAATCTGAGACCTAAGATAACTTGCCTAAGATTACAGGGCAAACAAGCAGCAGGACGAGCCAGGGCTTGAATCCAAATCTCCTGGCTCCAAAGCACATGTGCACTGAATATACGTGTGAGTAGAAATTTAATCTGTTCTGGAATTTATATACTTGACCACCTTTCCCAGATAACATAAAATGTATCAGAAATTATCATAAACCTGAAAATCAGCTTGAATCACCAAAATATTGTAGGAAATGTTTAAAACTCAACAATGGTTGGGTCCTAGAAATTGCTGTGTCTGCCGCACACACTTCAGTCATGAATTTTCTGTTCAGGACGCAGTGATGTTCTGAGCCAGGTTAACTGATGTCATGTGAAGCCAACCCAAAACCATGAATCTCACCCGTTGTCCCCCATGTCATCCCCACACTTCTGTGGAATTCCACACTTAATTTTAGGAATTAAATGTAGTTTTGTTCATTGTTCCTTTTATGATGTTAAATCCCATAGCATCGCACAGACAAGTTACTGAAAGCACATTATTAGTTTCGTGATAGAAAACTTCAAAATAGGTAAACATCAGAAGTACTATGTAATGAAGCTGGGTTGTATTTTTATATCTGCTAACAAAAACATCAAATGTTCAGTGCTTAAAACCATGACTTGGTTTCCATATTTTTTTAGTAGAATGGGATAACTCCTTAACAAATTCAAATAACTTGCTTAATCAGGACATAATCATAGCAAAATTAAAATGTTGATTCCCAAAACTTTGATTATACGGTAAGCAACATGCATCGCACTCATAGTCTGCACTGAGCTATTTTTCACAGACAGGTTATTTGAACAAAGATTTTAGAGGAACATTCTCGCATCAAGGGAAAAAAGAAATAATATTTAGATAAATACCTGGCCTGCTCTGGCAGGCAATTTGAGCAGGGAGAAAGTAGTTGCACAGACTGTGCCTTCTGAAACCTGGCCATGGTCTGCTTGCAACCGCGTATGTATTCTGGTGGAAAATTTAGAGGGACAGAAGACAGAGTATCAGCAAGCCTGGGTTTTCTTTTCCAATAACTTTTGCTCTGCTCTTGGATTCCTGACTTCTGTGGTAGTGGTAGGGTTTTATAGTTATAGAGTGGGATCATTTGAAAAATACTGTTATGCAGGCAATTAAAATTAAAGTCAACTTCTCCCTCACACTCCCTAGTAATATGCTTCTGTATCCAAAAGATAAGGACTTGAGAAATGGCTCACTGAGACCGGCCAAAGGACCTGAAGTCTAGTTCTCTGTGTCCGACAGTGATGGCAAAGGGTTTTATAGAGGATTGCATGGCTACCCTCCATGACATTAGCCTGAGGAAGCAGGAGATGTATATTAAGAACACCTGATGACCTTTAGTAATCTGTGATGGGTCTGACATCCAAGGATTTATCTAAATCCTTTGTGAACTTCTCTACATTTTCTTCATCTCTGCTGCCTTTGGTGTGTTAGATAGCCTTGGACAAGAAGTCAAACATCCTGTGTTTCAATTCAAACTCTTTCACCTACTAGTTAAAAATCTTGGCAAATCCTTTTGCTTCTCACAGCCTCAGTTGTGTTATCTGTTTAAAAAAGCAACAATAGCTGTCCCGCCCATATAATCAAACTCCAAACAGTTTTTCTAAAGAACAAGTAAGAAAATTAGCATGAATATGCAATGATTCCAATGTAATAGTAACATTATAATTACCTTACAGAATCCAGAAGCTCATCTTTGGAGGCTAGCCACTGACTACTTGGAAGAGATTATTGACATCTAAAATTTGGAGCTGTCATTCTTTTAAATCATTGAGAACACAAAATAAGAGCAGCCTGTTGTTTATTCTTGCAAAAGACAATAGTTAATTTGTCTCACCCAGGGAGATAGCCTTTCATTTTTGCTTTAAGTTTCTAAAATCAAAAATAATTTGTTCAAAAAATTATTAAATACCTACTGTGTCCACAGGCTGCTATTCTGATAACAATTTTTATACCGTTTTATAAACCTATATAAACTACTGTTTTAAAAAACAGAAATTAATGTGTTTTTTAATATTCAATAATGTTTCTTTCCTTACATGTTTGTTCACCCCTCAAAAAAATTCCAATATCTGGGTAAACAATAACTGCTCCTTCCAAAAACAATTTTGGTTTTCTACAATGAGGAAACAAGTGCTTTACTATAAAAAGTAAATCTGAGAAAAGAACAAATTAGTTTTGAGAAAAAAATAAAGAAGTAAAAGTACATCTACAAAGAATAATAAATGATTTGATCATTTTCTAAAAGATTCAATTAAGTCAAGTCATTAAACAAATTTTCGGAAGTTCAAATATATTGAGAGAGACAATGTGTCTTTTGTCTTCTTCAAAGCAGTTTCCAATGTATAATTTTCTATCAGTTGTCCACACTTTACCATTTCTGACATGTACTGACCTTTCCATATTAATATGTTCTTTACTAGATTTACAATTTCACTAATACAGCTGTCAGGAGTATGTTGTCATAAAATGTGAGGATGGGAGAGGTCAGCAGTTTCAGTAACATCCTTTTTAGTAAGATCATGCATTTATAAAGATGGCACAGAACTAAAGCCAACACTGTCAGATAATTTAAATTGGGGTATGTGATGGAAGCAGTGGGAGACTGCAAATTAATGGATCTCAAAGAACAGATTTAGGGAAAAGGGAAAATTAACAAATTCCTGGGAAGATGAAGTCTTTTTACCTCGCAAAGAAGATATAGTCCATAATGAAAGAATAACCCCAGAAATTCCATTTACCAGTACCAAAGTCATCACTCTTTGGAAAATCCAGTACAGTATTTTGCTCAAATGATATACTCTGTAATTCCACTTTGCTAATGATTATTCTCCTCTCATTGAAACATTTACAAAGTAAACTCAGGAAGATAACAGAGGAATTCTTTTGGAGCCTTTACAGTACCTAATGTGTTTTAAGTTCTATTCTATTAAGCCATCCTGTGTGATGGGTCAACACACAGTATCTGAGACAATTAGATTCAGTATATGCTAACTGCTTTTCCTCGTCTTGTAATCATTAGCCAGGTAGCATTTAGAGTCATCATGTCATCATTTTAGTTTTTTAATTCACTTTAAGACCAAGCAACAAGAACAACCTTATTTGTTTTTAATTGTTCTGCCCAGTCTCTAAAATATTTGTAATTGTTTTACATTTGAATCAAATTATTAATAGACATATGGTTATAATAGAGAAATCACTCCAGCTGGTGAAGCCCTAAGCTAAGCCCACAATAATTTGATCATTTGCAAATCATTGTCACTTGAATGTTTTCTTAGTACAGCTTAATTATGACTCAACTCAGTCCAGAGTACAATGCACTTCCTGGGAAAAGATGAAATTGAGAGCTCTCAGTACAAGTGGGGCGAGCTTTGTTATTCATGTAAATGTCTCCTGCACATCTGCTAATAAATGTGCTTCCAGTCTCCATGATAGCTTTTTCCCTTCATCATTCAAACCTGGCATGAAATTTATGTCAACTGAGAATTCATGTTATTTACTCATTGCTAACTATTACAATCTCGTTAAAATTCTAGCCTGTAATACCCTCTGGAAAATTAGAAATGTTTATAAAAGTAAATGCACGAATAATACAGAAAGACATTTTGCCTTTTTTTCCCCAGCAGCTCTTTGACAGATGGTCACCTTGAAATTATGCTGTGTTAATTCAGCCGATTTTTAAAAAATGATCTTGATACAGAATGTAATCAAGAGTTCTTGGGAGCCACCTCTGCATTTTTCCAAGCAATCTTTTTTGCAGTTTAAATGTGTTCATACAAATCTTAAATGACATATAAAGCAATTTTTCCCTTCAACTATGTAGATCAGTCATAACATTATAATTAAATGTCACAGAATGGCAAATTATTATCTTACTTAAATGGTTAATACAGGAAAAATACATCAACTATCAGTCCTGAACATATAAACATGGTATTTGTGGCTCTATTTATATAATTAAACCTAAATGCGAATTTTATTTGTGGGGCCCTAGCTGTCACTAATCAATCAAGTTTGAGAACTGGTATTTGACCAGAGGTAACAAAGTCCACGTGACTTCAACTCTGCTTCACCTTACCCCTACTTAGGTTAAGTATGCAAGTATAAAAACCTCATAGTATCTACTTACCAAAGAGTATCAGTGTCCACTTCTTCCTTGTGAGGGACCTAGTAAATTTATGATTAGTAACAGTCCCCAGGCTACTGCCTGGCTTTTACTTTCAAAGATATACTAGCACTTTGGCAGAATCTTGGAATTTACTCAGCTAATAGAGGCCCTGTTTACCTTTTCCAGGGGATAAATGCTAAACTAAACTCATAGCTCACCCCTGGCAGTTAAAAAAGGCACAGTTCCTATCTTTCAGAGTGTTACTTAATACTGCAAGGGCTGAAAGATCCAGTAATTGTGATGCAATATGGCACCACACTGTCAAATCCCTCTCTTAGCATCCTTTTTCCCTTCATTATACAGTTCTCCTGCTCAGAGTGGTCGCTTTACTCCTCAAGAGAATACTCTTCTGTGAAGAAGTAAGGAGTTTGAGAGCAAGTCCCTAACGTCTCAGCAGCAACCATTTCTGCTCTGACAAGGCCTAGGGCCTTTCTTCAAACTTGATGTTCAGGTCATGCCAGGGGCATCCAATGTAAATGCAAGGCAGGTATGTCAATTAGTCAACAGGACCATAGTGAAAGGGATATGATACACACTGTCCACATCAGTTCTTTCTTATGTGCTTGATGATGCTGTGTCCACTGGGAGAAGAAAACAAATAAAACAAGTACAAATATTACAACAAAAAAGGACCATTTTCCCTTAGTCGTTCTGTTGAAGAGTTTGTATCAATCCACGGGGGAATAAAGATTGGAAGTTAAAACCTGAACCACACTCTTAAAAATATATCCAATGTATGTGTTACAGATACATTAAAAAAGCAAGACCCTTGGGTATAAGAGAAAAACAGTGCTGTTCTTCTCTCAACAGCTCTTTAAAATGTATTTAGTTGGAAAGTTTCTTTCTTGCCCCTAGGTGAAAACTCCCATGGCCCCATAACTTTTTTGATCAATCTTAGGCAACAAAAATTCCTATAGTGTAGTCACAATTTAATCTCAATGCAATTATCAAAAATACCTAGTCATAAAATTAATCAAAATTCCAAACTTGGTTTGAAGTTAAATCTTTTTCTGTATTCCCTCTGGACTTGTATCAAGCAGTAGGTCAGGGACGAGGACTTTGTTTCTTCTTGCTTTTCCTGTCTTATTTTTCAAGCCCTTCCCTCATCTTAATCATCAGGGTGTCTTGTCGCACCCCACCAGGCATGAATGAGAAGGAAGGAAAGGAAAGCAGAGAAGTTCTGACTTGATGGGTAGTTTTGTTAAGCTGACTTTGTGCTCCCCAGATCTGGCATGTATTTAAAGCTGACTGCATGTTTGGTGGGTGGCTTTATGTTTTTTTTTTTCCAGAGAAGATCTGTTACCTGAAGTTCCTTGGATACAGTTAAATCAGGTGCTTTAGTTACGTCTATTAAACCTCTGTAGAATTTTCTCTTTTTTGCTCATGTTTCTTTGCTTCTATAGGTAGCCCACCAGGACAAGACTAAGAAAACTCCATACTTCTGTGTGTGTGTGTGTGTGTGTGTGTGTGTGTGTGTGTGGTGGCCCATATGGTACACAGAAAGCACGTGTGTCCTATTAAACACACTCGGGGAGTGCACGTAATGCTCCACATGGCAGTGGCCTTTGTCACCACTCCCATCTCAAGACAACATACCAGACCATATCTACCAAGTGGAGTCAAGCACCGATCCACTGGGGTGGCCACATTTTAGGGCACACATGGTAAGTTCTCTTACAAATCTTGATAAAATCTCACTTGAAGTGAGTGGAAATCACAGCCCAGCTCCTATAAACAAATCCTCCCCAAACCCTTTTGCCCACTCTTCACAATCCCAGTTCTTTTATACTCTGTTATAGATAATCTGGTATTGTGTCAGAGTCACCAAGGCTATCTTCAGGCTCAGTAATTCATTCAAAGGACTCACAGAAATCTGAAATGCTGTTACAATCAAGTTTTTAGTTTATTACAATATAGCCTCCAGATCTAAATCAGCCAAGCAAAAAGGCATATAGACAAAGTCCAAGAGTAACCTGGTACCAGTTTCCAAATGTCCCCTCCCAGTGGAGTTACATACAGACACACTTAACTGTCCCCAGAGTGATGTGTGACAATACATGGGAAGCACTGGCAACCAGGAAGTTCACTCAAGCCTTGGCTTCTGGGGATTTACTAAGGATTTAGGCATTCAGCCCCCACCTGACTGACCTTAGCTACTCAGTTGCCAGCCCTCCACCCACCAAAAGTCAAACTGATAGTGTGGTCCAGAGCCTCATACATACAGAAATAGGCATTCACCAAAGTCACTTCATTAACATAAATTATGTGGTCAAACAGATGAAATATGATCTAAAGCATGAAGCATGATAAAATACTCTTATCAGGATGGATATTCCACAGACTCAGAGATTATATTCCAGGGAACAATTCCTCTGAAGACAAGCTTTTTTTTTTTTTGCTTTTTTTTGTGTGCAACGTTTGGACGACCCTACCCTGCTGAGACAACCCAACTTCTTCACAGCTTCCCACTAAGCTGAAAATTAGTTTGGGTTACTGTCTCCTTCCTCAAAAAAAAAATAAATAAAAAGTAAAAAGACAGAATCATAATTCAGAAGAATTAATCAAAAATATCCCTACAGATTCTGAATTCTGCCATACAGTTGCCATAGAGTAGTATAAATGCAGGGATTAGAGATGCTGGTGGAGGAGGAGGACTCAGTGGTTAAGTCGTTAGTGTCCAAAAGAAGCAGTAAGAATGCAGATTGGAGGACAATATTTATATTTAGTCCTTATATCTCCTCACACTGCACTGAAGCAAACTCAATTGATTCTTAGTTAGTGAGACCAGGAATAATAACACAATGAGCCAGCCCCACTAGAATAAAGTCTGAGTAGTACCAGCACCCTGGTGAAATGGGGACTTGAGGAGAACAAGTGATGATTAAATAGCTGCCCTCTGGGTAACTCAGGAAAATAGAGACTGAGAATTGACCACTGAATTTAGCAATAAGGACTTTATTTGTGACCTTCACAAAAGCAGTTCGTTGTTTTGGAGGATACCAAGGGAGAGCTAAAGTGCAGTTAGAGAGGCATTACTTGATTAAATTATACTTAAAAAATAAGAGAGAGAATTAAAGAAAATAATTATTTAAAATAAAAACACTCCCTGAATGTGATTCTAAGAGAAGGAAAGAAATCAGAGAGTAGCTAGGAAGAAGAATGAGAATATCTAACTAGCTGAGAAGACAGAGAATGATAAAGGAGAAAAGGGAGAACTGCCGCAGCAAAGTGCCTGAGCAGACAAGGAGCATGGGTCATCATACCCAAGTGGAGGGGCTGACATTAGCTAGAAGTAAAGGTAGTCATCTATAGTAGATTAATTTGGGATCCTCTAGAGACAGAGATAGAGATAAGGATTTTGTGGAGGTAGTTTATTTGTCAGGGAATCTTAGGCAGCAGAAGAAAGGAATTAAGAACAGTGAAACAAGAAAGTTTTTTTTTTTTTTAAATTCAAACAAAGAGTGTGTTATTAAGCCAGTTACCAATTTGGGAAACTGGAATTCAGTACCAGTAATTCTGTCCCACTGAAGAACAGGGAAGCTGAGACATTCCGTGCCCTGTTGGCTGAGGGTTACCCCTTTGAGAATTAACTCTTCTGTATACCCTGTACTGAAGGGAGTTGCTGTACAGATGGGCTAGTAATTTTAACTTGAGGAAAGAAGGGATATGAGGGGTAGTTAAAAGTATTGTGATTGGACTGAATTGTTCTAAGAATTGGAATATAAGACAGTTAAGAGTGTGATACTTGAAATTAAGATCATGAATATGTTGTCATTGCCCTGAAAAAGGTTAGCATAGGACAATGAAATTGAATGGCTAAAGAACAGTGGGGGACAAGATCATTGAAGAAGAGGACAAAGAGAAAATCCAGTATATTGAAAGATTATCCCCTTAAGTGATGAAAACTCAAACATAAATATAGATGTCATTTTGGAGAGACTGATAGGGAGCTAAGTGCTAAAATCTCTAAGTAAATTAACGGAGTGACCTAGGAGAAGGTAGATTCCTACAGAAAGAAATTTGTACAATGATGTTCCCAAAGGTTTAAACGTTATTTAGATCTATAGAAGCATGGTGGTAATAAGAACATATTGGCATTTGTCTTGGTTTTATTATTGCATTTAAATTCTCCACAGACAGTGAACACCCTAATTTCCTGCAACTGAAAAAAGACTGCATCCCCAACTCACCCTAGTGCATCTCAGAAAGTATGCAGTATATATTGATGTTATGAGATTTCTAAAATTTTAGTGATCCTAAGGGTAGGGAGAACTTTCCAGGAGCAGCAGTAAGAACTGAGAAATACACCTTTATTTCCCCTAGACACAGGAGCATGAAGAACATAGGAGAGATCACTTGAGAGGGCTGCACAAGAGGCAGTATCCTAGGGGCCAGCAAGGAAAAAGAGTTCAAGTGCTGACTAATCACTGACTGTGTCTTCCTGAGAGCACAGTGGGTTATTTTAGGGTTTGAGAGTGTGGAGGAGGTATTAGGACTTACTAGGGTTGCAGAGGAGGTCGTGTCTCCAGGGACAAGCCAGGTATCACTTAGAACAAGAACATGAAGGAAATGTTCAGAGAAAAAGTTGAAGAATTTAAGATTTTACTAATTATTAACTGACTTCTAGAGGGTATAATGGGGTTGTTTTAGGAGCTGAAGAGGGTGGAGATGGTAGTCAAATAGCTTCCAAGAGTCATGTTGGAACTAAAGTCTGGGAGATGTTGAACTATCTAAAACCATTAAGAAATAGAATCAGTTGTTTAAAATCTACCCACAGAACAATAGTTATAAGTCAAATCCAGAAGGTTTTGTAGTTAAGTTCTGCCAATCTTTCAAATGTCACAAGATGATCACTTGGTAAACACCATTTCAGAAGCTGAAAAAAGGAAGTTACCCAAAGTCTATGTAAATATCATACTACAAAGAAAAAGTAGTCAGATCTCACCTCCAACTCCAGATGAATAAATTCTTTAATAAAATTACTGTATTAAAATTAAAATAAACTGTATCTCTCAGTTATTTTTAAACTCATGAAAAGGCAAACTTTATCAAAGAAATGCAAACAAAAGATTAATAATGTGAAATTTATTCACAATGTTAATAAAGGAGAAAAATAAAGCACTTACAATCATCTTAATAGATGCCTAAGTTAGAATAAAATTTAGTACTCTTTTATGATTAAATAAATAGTACACTTGGAATGAAATGGAATGTTTTTCATCTGAAAAAGGTTATCAGAAGCCTACAGCAACTTCTGTTCTTAATGGCACATCACTAGATGCATAACAAGTATGGGAATAAGCACACAAGTCTTTGGATGCAATCACCAAACTTAATTTTGTTTTACAATCATCTCTTGGCCCTTTACTCTTTCATGTCCATTTCAGACTCATTTTTTTTATTTTGATTATTATTTTTAAATAACATTAAGCATTTTGAATGGAATTGCATTGAATATATAAACTTATTTGAGAATGTTTATCTTTTACTATATTTATTGTACCTCAATATAAATAAGAACTATCTCCTCTTTTTCTAGATCTGCAATTAGGTCCTACAACAATGTCGTATTTCCAAGTTTTTAAACAACATTTATTAGATTTATTCTTATGTACTTAATTTTATTGCTATTATAAAGGAATATTTATTAAAATTCCATTTTAAATTTATTGGGCATAGAAAAACCATTGATTTCTTGTATAGTTTTTTTTCCAGCAAAGCTTCTAAACTTTATTGATTCAAATGGTTGCTATAGACTCTTAGGTTTTCTGTCTAGACAATCAAAACCTCTCTGTGTAAGGAGGGGTTTGTTTCTTCCTTCCCAACCCATTTAGTTACTGCTTTTCCTGATCTTACTTTACCCAGCTGGTAAGTGTAGAGCAGAAGCAGTGATGTGGTCAGTCTTTCCTGTTCCTGTTTGTCATGGATATTTGTCATTCTTTTGGCCAACTAGCACCCTTCCCCCCACCCAAGGCTCTAGTACTCCCCACACCTGCATAGCTTCCCCCATTATTAATATCCCCCACTAGAGTGGTATGTTTGTTTCAAATGATGAACCTACATTGCCACATCATAATCACCCTAAGTCCACAGTTTCATTTACTACATTACAGTTCACTTTTGGTGCTGTACATTCTATGGGTTTGCTCAAATGTATAAGAACATGTATCCACTATTATAGTCTCAAAAACAGTATTTTCATCCCCTAAAATTTCTCTGTGCTTCACCTGTTCATCTTTTTCCCTAAATCCTCGTAACCATTGATCTTTTACTGACTTCATAATTTTGTCTTTTTCAAAATATCATGTAGTTGGAATCATACAGTATATAGCCTTTTCAGATTTAATTCTTTCACTTAACAATATGAATTTAAGGCTCCTCCATGTCTTTTCATGGCTTGATAGCTGACTTATTTTTAACGCTAAATAAAATCCCATTGTTTGGATGCACCACAGATAATTTATTCATTCACCTATAGAATATCTTGGTTGCTTCCAATTTTTAGAAATTACAAATAAAGCTGCTTATAAACATCTGCGTGCAGGTTTTTGGGCAAATGCAAGTTTTCAACTTCTTTGGTTGAAGAACAAAAGTGTGATTTTTTGGGTGGTAAGAATTTGTTTAGTTTTATGAGAAGCTGCCAAGCAGATTTCCAAAGTGGCTGTGTTGCTTTGTATTCCTACAAACAATGAATAAAAGTGCTTCTTGCTCTGCATCCTCACTAGTATTTCATGTCATTTTTCTCGATCTGGCCATTCTGGTAGTTGTAGTGATATCTCATTGCTTTTTTAAATTGGCATCTCACTGATGGTATGTAATATGGAGCATCTTTTCATATGCTTATTTGCCATCTGTATATCTTCTTTGGTGACGTGTCTCTAAAGGTCTTTTAATTGAGTTGTTTGTTTCTCATAATTGAGTTTTAAGAGTTCTTTGTATATATTTTACAGAACAGTCCTTTATTAGATTTTTGTTTTTGATAGTAGCTTGTCTTCAGTTCTCTTTGGGGTCTGGCTTTAAAATGTATAATCTATAAAATTTTATATTTCATCTGTGTAACTGAACATAAAGTTGATTAAAGTTTTCTCTATGATTAAAAAACACTCCTTTAGTTTTTTGACAACATAACAGATGATTACCTATTTTAATTATATTTTCAAAGAAAATACCTTTTGTCTTTTTAAAAAGTAAATTTTCTTTATATCATTTTAAATTTATTTATGATCCTATTTTTATTACCCCATGTCATGTTTATCTAATTTATTTAATACTTTAATATTTTTATAGGCTGACTACTTGGTTATTAATTTTCTATTTGTTTTTCTCCTATTAATATGTTCACTTAAAGTTATTTTCTGGCCATTGATGATCTTTTAGAGTCAATTTTCTCTTTTCTATCTGATTATTTTTTTTAAATTCTGTCAGTTATTTTTTAATTTTCTGCAGTTGAACTACAAATTGATGGTGTAAACTTACTTTTGTTCATTCATCTCATTTTTCATGGTCTGCTATGATGCTGCAAAATTTAAAAACACTCTATTTTTTCTCAAACTCCTCTTACAAATATGTCATTACTTTTTATTCATTTCTCCATATTTTTAATATTACTTCCCAATTTTTTTCTTTTTCTCTCTACTACATAATGAATAATTATCTCAGTTCTATAATTAATCCATTATTTCTTTGACTTTGCTCAATATACTGCATAAACTGAGCATTGAATTTTCATCCTTAGTAACTATACCACTTTCATGAAGAATAAAGCATAGTGGTTGCCTTAAGTCAAGTTTATGCAGCTACTTATTCATCACAGCTTGCTTTGCTCAGTTTAGTCCTTGCACCCTACCAGAATTATATGTAAAGCCTGGTCTAGAAGTGCTGTCTATATAACAAAACTAGAAGATATTTAAGGTATCTTTCAACCTGAGAATGTACAAGCTTTGGAAAGGCAAAAGACTTATTTTATTAACGTATAGGCATCCCTTTTGGCCTAGAGCTTGGTTCCACACTCCATCTCCTTCCCAAAGAATGCTGTGCTCTTTTTGATTTGTTCCTGCATTGCTTTATATCCAACCTTTCCAGTGCATCACTGTCAGTGAACCATCCAAGAAGGAGAGCTCACTAATAGCTTGCTGATCTATATGTTAGGCTGAGAATAGTTTCCTTGAATAATCTAAAATTTAAAAAAAAAAAAAAAGACTTAATAGGCTTTATTATAAGCTCACAGGAGGCTCCAAAACAACAAAGGAACTCATTTCCAAATACGTAAGTTTAGTTTAATATGTGCAAAAGTCCTTCCATCCATACACAAAAACTTCTATATGCTTAATTTTTATGATGTTTAAAATCTTCTGAAGTTATAGTATTGTGGTCTTGTCCAAACATACATTATTTTCAACATTCCAGACTCATGTGGTCTTCTTAAATATAGGTATATAGAAGAAAATTAAGTTATATTGAACTAACAACCTATCCAATAACCTCTTCTCATTCTGCAACACTGTGAAGGATATTCAAATTAAATTAGAAGATGTGGCAGCCCCTAGAAATATTAGCATAAGGCTATTCTCAGGCCAAATTTCCTATGAATCTAAAATAATTCCCTTTTAAAATGACTGGAATACAATGATTAGGCAATATCCTTAGAGAAGTTATCAGTTTCATGAGAAAAATAAAAAATAGAATTTTTAGCCAAGAAATATAGAAAATAACATTTTCTTTGTACCCAGCCTAGTTGACAACACTTAATATCCTGAGAAAGAAATCAAGATAATCTATTAGACCAGATTTTGCTCAACCTCTGTTCAAAATTCAAACTTAGTTAATACACAGATAACCTAAGAAAATGATAAATAAGTACACTTCAGTTTATCTTTCTTTAAAAAGCAAGGAAATGGGGAAGTTTGCCATTTAATTGCATTCCTAACTTCTCAAATTGAGTTTGAGTTTAGTTTTATAAAGACACAGTTTAAACATTTTTAGATTTCTTTAATAGCTTTTCTTTTAGGGGACATTCTTTTATTGAAAAACAATTACTACATACACATATAGCAGAGATTAAAGTCAGACTAATATCTGGGTTCTGTGATCATGTCACATTGAATCAGATTTCACTAATATTTAAGAAAACTCAGTTCTAATGCTAATTAGAACCAGTCACATTTTTTATATGTTGCAGAAGCATGTAAAGAAATTAGTACATGTGGACTTTCAGCCCAGAGCATCCAGTTGAGTGTTCTAAGTGCTCACCACAAAGAAGAGCTAGAGATATAGTTAACACGAATTTACTTCATTGTGATTCATAAAACACACACAGAGACAAAAATCAGGAAGTATTCACAGATGACTTCCTGGGAGCAGATGTAACCCTTACATAATTCTTTTACCCACCATGTAGCATCACAGACATTAGCTCATAAATTTGATCAACAGTTCTGCATCCCATGGCCTTTCCACTCACAAAAAGCCACACTCAACCTGGAGAAATGATAGTAGTCCTTTTTAGACTTCATATTTTTAATGTTATAACAGTCAAATATCTTCACAAGCAGGAAATCACACATTTTTTTTTGCAATTTATATTCTCTTATTTATATGGCAAGACTCCTTAAATAAAAAATATGTTTAAAGGTTTATTCCCACATAAGAAGGGGGACCCAAAAAAACCTGGAATTTATAAAGAAAAAAGTGTATTTATTCTAATACTTTTAAACTTCAGTCACCTTCAAAATACTCTCCATTTGATTCAATACACCTATCAGGACCTTTTTTCCACTGCTCAAAACAGTTTTTGAACTTGTGGATTTTGATAGTTTGTAGTGCTTCTGCCATTTTTCGTTTCACCTCTCCCACATCAGCATGTTTCCCTTTGAGGAATTTATTCATCCAGGGAAACAAACAAAAAAGTAACTCATGGTGAGATCAAGTGAATGGGAAGATTGGGGCATGGGGTCATGTCGTTTTTGCTTAAAAACTGCTGAACACTCAGCACTGCGTGGGCAGGTGTACCCATAAATCACCCATCATGAAATAGGTAAACACCTTGACAGAGTCTTCAAAAAAATTAACTGAAGCCAGTTGTGAGCTCTCCCAACAATGCCAGCTGGTATACTGAACACAAATGGGTTCCTAGAACACTCACCTAGAGGGGGAAGAGTTTACTATAAGAGGACTGCCCCCCAGAAGATAATTCTGGGTTTCTTTGGGTCACCCTCACAGCCTAAAAAATTGGGGCATTTAAAACCAAACCACCTACCCTGGCTGGTGTGGCTCAGTGGACTGAGCATCAGCCTGCAAACCAAAGGGTCGCTGGTTCAATCCCAGTCAGGACACATGCCTGGGTTGGGGGTTGGGTTCCCCAGTGTGGGGCACATGAGAAGCAACCACACATTGATGTTTCTCTCCTTCTCTTTCTCATTCCCTTTCTATCTGCATAAAAATAAATAAATAAAATCTTTTAAAAAATGAAAAATTAAAATAAAATAAAATTAAAAAGGAAAGTAAAAATTTATCTTCTTCATTATGTATAACTCATGCTATTTTTGTAGAACATGATCTACTTTCCAGTGTTTATATAAAATTAATAATGTGATTTTTAGTTTGTTTTTTTTTCTCTCTCTTTTCTTTTATCTTCTTTATTTTCTACTCAACTTGAAACTGTTTCTGTAAAGAGAACATGGTTTTTGGCATTATAAAATGGCTGGGAATTTAAAGATTTAAAAACTCTATGCCATGGCTGAGTTGCTACATCAGTTGGAATATCATCCCAAAAGGTTGCAAATTCTATTTCTGGTCAGGGCATATACCTAGGTCACTGGTTCAATCCCCAGTAGAGGTGCATCTGGAAGACAACCGATCAATGTTTCTCTCTTACATTGATATTTCTCTCTCTCTCTCCCTCTCTCTTTCTCTCTCTCCATACTTTCCTCTCTCTCTCTAAAAGCAACAAAAACATATCCTCAGGTGAGGATTAAAAAAAAAAACAGCACTTCAGACTCACTGTTTTGGCTGTGAGATTTTCCTGTGGTTACTTAGCATCTGTGTGACTCAGTTTGTATGTGTAAATTTGGAATTTTATTTGTTTTTACTTATTTTACCAAAATATGGTGAGGGGTAAATAGGGTTAAAGTATTTGGGAAATACAGTTGTTGCATAAATCAAAACAGTATTTGGAATAATTATTGTAGTACATCAACTTATCATTGACAGCTAATAAATCATTTAGCACATTAGTAACAAAAACTACTAATTATGCTAAGTGAACAGTGTCCTGATATAATTCTGTACTTTATTTTTGGTAACTCACTTAACATGGATAGTCTCTCTTTCTTACCACTCAGTGCTTTGCCAGCATTTTCTTTAATCTCATCAGATCTCTGATTTAATTGAGAAGTCACTTTATAAGAATGTCATTTTTCTTGCATCTCTTCAACAAAGTAATATAATTACGATTATGCAAAACAGAGAAGATTCCCAGAGTGCCAGGCAAGAGTGAAGGCCTCTGAAATCCCAAAATTAGGAATTGCTGTAGTCAACATAAATATTTGACATTTAGGTGGCCTAATTAAAACAAATTACATCTCTGTGGAGGGAAGTTATGATTTTAAACATGAGCTATTTTTGAAAAATAGTAGCTAAAATATCTGAGAGCTGTATTTTATATTTTCTACAAAAATCATGCAAAACTGAGTTTTACTCTTGACCAAATAATATTTAATAAGTAAAAAAAATGAAAATTTGAAAATATACCAGAAACAGAATATTCTGAAATACTATTAAAGGCAAACTTAAGTAGGAATTAATTGGGACAACTCTGGAGCAAGGCAATATAGTCCTAGACCACGGCTGTGTGAATTCCTTCAACTCTCTGTGCCTCAGTTTCATTGTCTATCAAGGGGGAATCTTGTGGGCTATTATGAAAATTAATAATTTAATATATGTAAAGTGTCTTAAAGAGTGCCTAAAATAGAGTAAAATTTTGATAGATCGTCAACTTGTGGTAATTTTCTTTTTTGTTAAAATACACAATCAATTTAATGATAAAAGGAAATTCGGAAGCATTATAAAAAACAAAATAGACAATTTACCTTAATACATTTTCACCTAATTTACTTCCAGAATTCCTTAGGAAAAATATTTTTTCACATGAAAATTACATTCTTATTCCGGAAGGACTTTATTGCCTTTCTTTCTTATGAAGCAATAGTTTTCATCCAAACTCCCTCAAACATTCAGAAATGTTCTCGCATTTTGAAGAGTATCCATTACACTCTAATGCTCTAGCAGCTTTGAATTTTGCTCGTTGTGGCAGACCACCTTTAATAAAGAAATGAAATTACAGATGTCGAGACTATAGGCAAAAAAGCACCTTCAAATTCTCTTTATAAGAAATGTGGTCCACTTACATTAATGGAATAATATCTGCAATATCTTGCGATGAGTAGATTTTTTAAAGGAAAGAACCTGCTAATAAAACTTTGTTAAAATTTTAGTAAAATTCTATTTAAATGCCCACACCAAAGGCACTTTTATATGATATATTTACAAAATTAAAAAAATAATAATTAAAATGAGTATGTTGAAACTTTATCTGTGGGGTGTTTTAAAATATTTCTTTCTTTTGTTCAATGAAAGAAGGTTTTTTTTGGTGGGGGTGGTGAAAATATACCAAAATCAACTACTCCAGCTGCAAAATGTCAGCTACAAAGCAGACTATCCTCAACAAAGTAACAACTCTCCATAGCATGTGGACTCAGGACAACCACTGGGAATTCACACTGTGTGAGCTCAAAATCCAGTGTTGATTATTAGCTCTGTACCTTTGGAAGAGTTATGTAAGGCCGCTGTGCCTCCGTCTCCCCATCTGTAACATGGGGAGCAGAGTTAATTTACAGAACCGGATTGTTGGGGGGATTAATGAGACGACACAAGTGAAACATAGCTCACAGCCATAAGAAGTACAAAAAAAGTTTTTTTAAAAAAACATCAACATTAAATATGTGTTAATATAAAATTATCAAAAGTGATGGAATATCCATAACAAATAAATAACAAATATGGTATCTTTGGGTTATGTTTAAAGGTGATGTTTTCCAAAACTTCCTTTCTTACTGGAGTGTATTTATTGTTTCAAAAGTAAAGGATGAATGGTTGGGGCCACAGAGATAGGAAGCTGGGGTTTCCTGAAGGCCAGAGCCACTGTCCAATCAGGGCAGATAGCTGTGCTATTAATCCCTTGGCCATCATGAAATTCCTCTCCCTACAAGAAATCTGCTTAACTTTTAAAAACAGTAATAGCTACCATTTGGTTAGGAACTATTAAATACCAAGTACTATTCTAAGCACTGTAAACATTACTTCAAATTCTCTTAACAATCAATCCTCTGTAATGATGAAGAAAACTCATAAGAAGCCAGATGTAAAAAGAAAATGTCATTTAGTTTTTGCTGGGAGAATTTCTTACACTTGGTTAGTATAAAAAAACCTAACTAAATGTCCAATTTGAATTGAATACAATCTAATCATGTGAACACCAGCTCTAGGTCTTGGTCTCTTGTTGGAGTTAAGGACTCAGTATCTCAGAGACCCTCCCACTCCTCCTGTCTTTCTCAAAAATGAGGTACCAGAGGAGCACGTGGGTGACCTGACCTTGCAGTTCTGAAAGTGAAAGAATGCCCTGACCTTGTGCTAGTCATTGGGTCTATACTAGTGATTGCCCAACCCCCAGCCGGTGGGCCACATGTGGCCCAGGATGGCTATGAATTGGACCCAACACAAAATCATAAATTTAATTAAAACCTTTTTTTTTGCTCATCAGTTCATTAGTGTTTGTGCATTTAATGTGTGGCCCAAGACAACTCTTCTTCTTCCAGTGTGGCCCAGAAATGCCAAAAGATTGGACACCCCTGGTACTGCATTCTGGGTCAATGCTTCCTGTCTCTGTGTTGCCTTTTGAGGTTTTACTTTATGGCTAGTGCATTTGCTGCCTTTTTATTTTGGCCTGCCAATTGTCCTGCAATAAAACAACTTCCTTCGGCTCTCCTAATTGCAGGCCAATAGACCTCTGCTTACCCCCCGTGTCCTGTGGTCTACACACTCTATACTGTGGTCTACATACTCTGTACTGTGGGATTGATTGCAGGCCCCTGACAAGTCCACTGGCTTTCTCATCAGCATGCACCCATGCACAATCTGAGAAGCTGGGGAAGACCAACCCAACTCTCTTCAAGCTAAATCACGACATTTCAATCTTTTTACTAGGGTTGCCTGTGTTGTAGGTTCCCTCAAGAATTCAAAAGTCAGAATGGGGAGAGAGGCCTTTCCACACTAGACATACCTCTTAATTCATCTGACACATTGCCTCTTCAAGCCCAAAGAAAGGAAATTAAGACTACACTGACTTGTTCTATCCTTCACGCACTCTCTCTCTCATCCTTTTCCTCCTTTCAGACTGCAAGCTTCTATTTTACCTCTCTCGTAGCATATGCTCCTTATACCCTAGAACAGCAAACCTTATGGCTTTGTTATTAAAAGCAGAAAAGCTGTTTTTTCTACACTTTGGCAGGACTTTTTGACCTAGGTCAACTCCAGGTTTGGTTAATGGGATAAAAGTAAGGGAGGGGAAGGAATTGCTAAAGGAATACAGCAAATCTCACCTCTCCACAAAGCCTGGACCTCAAGCATATTGTTTTGCTTAGGGATAAAATACCAGTCTTTTCTGGTTAATGTTGAGAAGCTGAAATCAAACATGATCCAAAGGTAAAATTAATTTCTGACAAAGAGTTATCCCCTTCTACATTTGTAACATATGTTATCAATCCCAGAAAAACTGAGGCACAGAGGAGCTAATAATGTACACAGGTCAAATTTCCAGTCTTCCTAACTGCACCTGATGCCTCATTTGCCTTCACTAATAAGAAGTTGACGCCTTGGCTGAGTGGTTACGTCTCTTCCCTTGTCAGAAGCTGGCACGCCGTAGCCTTTGCACAACTCATTTACCTCTAAAACTTGACCAACATTTCTCCTAATGATCTGGTGGAGCCTCTTTTAAAGTTTTCTATAAATGTAAATTTTCTATAATGTGAAATATTAACTATGAAAAATCATTACCTATATTATACCTCCATTGTCTCCAAGTTTATTTCAGAGTACAAAGAGATACTCAAATTAAAATTGTACCTAATGCTAAATGTCTAGGACAAAAACTTATCCCATGGAATATAGAGAATAGCTCTTTAAATTAACTCTTGCAGTCCAAATGTACTCAGTCAACAAATATTTATTGAAAACCTATTTTTTCCCAGGCATATTTTAGGCACTGGGATTCATGCTCTAAATAAAATAAATATCCTCATGGAAGCAGACCTACACATTTCCAAAAAGACCCCAGCCCCCAAAAAGGAGGGAGGGATATTGATAATGAACAGATTAACAAATGAATATGTGATATTTTAACTGGTGGTAAATGCTGTGAGAAAAAATAAACAGGATAAGATCGATGCGGTAGGGTGTCTGTTTTATATACAATGTCCACAAAGGCCTTTCTACAAGGTGACATTTGAGCAAAGGCATGAAGATGTGGACAAAATGGGGGGTTCTGTAATAAAACCGACAACTTCAGTGACAGAAATTAACCTCACAGAGTGATTGGATCATAAATTCCTAACCAGACCAGTCATGGCAGGCAGTTGAGCCCCAAGCCTGAGTTTAGGGAAAGCTTTTTAAGGAAGCCCTGTCCACTTGTCTCCAGCATCTAGGTTAACACACCTTTGAAATGCCAAAGTAATCATCTTTTTCAGACCCTTCGAAACCACCCTCAAGGGGAGCACATAATCGTGTTAGCCATCCTATAATCCAATCCCCACCTTGCTTTCTTCCACCTTCAGCTAATCCTCCTTACCATCCCTCCTTTATTCCAAATGCATAAAAGAAACAGCAAACTCATTTTCCAGAGCATTTGACATTGATCTTGCTTCCTGGCTTGTCCTCAATTTGGCTCAAACTCTTATAAGAATTCTCTACAAGTTTAGGTGTTTCTTATGTGGACAAAGAGAAAAAGAGATAAGGAACACAGGTTTCTGGGGGAAGTCTATTTTTAGGCATAAAGAAGAAGGATGCATGCTTGAACACTGAGTATGTATTCAAGGAAGAACGGATGCACCACTGTGGCTAGGTCAAGGGGCACCCGGGGAAGAGCTATGGCAGATGAAGGGCAAAGGCCTGAGAAGCAGATAATGGAAGACTTCTGAAACCCTGTTTTTAATTCTGTGAAAGGTGCAACACCACTGGAAGGTTTTGAGAAGATTGTCATCAACTGACATCAGCTGCTAGGTGGAAGAGACAAGACTGGGGATGAGCAGCCATGAAATCAGAAAAAGCTGTTAGATATAATTGCAATAGCTCAGGATCAAGATTATGCAGGCTTAAATTAGGACTGCAAAAAGAGTTTTCTTCTAGTTTGTAGTGCTATACAACAACACACTCCAAACTTAGAGACATAAGACAAAAGCTACTTAATTATTCTCATGTATTCTGTGCCTCACGAATTTGTACAGGATACAGGTGAATGACTTGCTTCAACCCCTTGATGTCTGGGGGCTCCGCTGGAAAAGACACAGAGGGTAAAGAGTCATCATAACTCAGTGGTTGGGGCATAGTACCAGCTGAGAGCTTGCTACTCAGATATTTGGTGGGTGATGGTGACTCTCTGTTAAGACAATGTCTCTTTTCCATGTGTCTTGGGCTTTCTCACAGCATAGTGGTTGGGTTACAAGACTGGGTATCACCATGAAGCTGCATGGCTTTTTAAAACTGACAAAGACTCTCTTTAACCAAACTGTAGTCACGCTTTTTTGAGCCCTCTTTTAACTAGGTCTCTGTCTTGGCTCCTGTCCTGTCTTTAGCTTGCCAAATCCAGTTTTAGCAAAGAATCCTGCTAAGTCACTTTCAACAAAAATTCCACAGCCCTTAACAGCTTAGTCCTAGGCCCACCTTTGGCAGGTTAGCAAGAAGCTTCCTACCTTCGAAAAATTAGTAATTTTCCACCTATTGATCCCTTCACGCTGCTCATCGGATACAATTTCCCAGCAGTCATTGCTGTATTTCTGTTGAGTTCGGTCTCTCTCCCCTATTATTGTTGTCATGGATAATGTCTTCCCTTACCATTTTAAGAAGTGTCAGAATAAATGTTCTTTTATAAATTTAGCCTCAGAAGTTATATAGTGTTATTTCTCCTGAGTTCTGTTTTTGGAAGTAATTGCCAGCCCACCTAGATTAAAGAATAAGAGGATTAGACTTCATTTCTTGATAGAGAAGAGTAAATTTTCCATTAAACTAAGAACATGAGAGATAGGGGCAATTGCTGGGGCCATCTTTAGAAAATAAAATTTGCCCCAAGGTTGTACAAGGGAGGCTCATAGATGAAACAGAAGAATCTATCAAAGGCACTTGTCTATGGGAAATTATTTTTTACCAAACACTTTATCCATATACATTTTTAAATATAACATTTGCTTACTTCCCCTACAAAATAATCTCTATTCAATGCAGCATAAGTATGAAGATCTCAGGCTTTCAATGCTATCAAATGTCGATATGTCGATACCACTCCCGGATCACTTCCCATTTATCTGATCTTGGATAAGATATTTTGTTTTATCTCAACCTCAGTTTTCTTACCTGCAAATTAGCAATAATAATAGTAATGAATAGAGTGTTTGAAAAGATTAAGTGTTACGGTGCATGTAAAATTGTACATAAAATGTTTGATGAATTTTGACTCATTACTTCCCTCTTATTTTTGAAAATTTGAAAATTACCTGCAAGGATAGCTCCCAGGACCATGGCTTTTTATTCTATTAATATATTAGCATGGCCTTAATGTGAACAAAGTTAATAGATTTTATTTTCTCTATAGGTTTCAGAGTGATTTCAATAACAGAGAGCTTTTTCGCAATCAAATCTGTGCACATATTAACTATATCTCCCCACACACACACACAAACACACACCAACATATACAAGTGGCAAGAAAGAAACTTGCCACAGCCAGAGGAACTTTGCCTTCCTCCAGAAGAGGGGTAAAAAAACTTATTTAAAGTGAATGGAGATTAAATGTAAACATAACCTACTCTAAATAAAATACAAAAATGAATTCTTCCCAAAGTGCTATTCATTCAAATAGAGGATTTGAAATTCGATCGAATGCCAATGCAAAGGCATATAATGCTTGAATGACATTAATTAGTTGAAAATTGAGCCTAGGAGCAAGAGAGGCTCATCCACTGAATATGTACATAAGATTTTCCTATCAAGGAGAACCAAAGAAAAGTATCTGGGCAGCTTCCTCCTCTTATTTACATTCTGGTTCCTATTAACATTTTTTCTGAGAAAGAATGTCATGCCTTCCAACTTAATAACAAACTGATAATAAAAGTGAGCACTTTTTTGTGAACAAATGCCTTTAAAAAGCATCTGAACCATGAAACTGTTTAGGAGACTATGACTTTAACCAGACTATGTTTAAGACATCAACTAAAAAGGATTTCAAATATCTCCTTATAGCTTTAATTACAAAGAACTTTCTAGTTTCTAACTTAACACTACTATTTCACAAATACAAACTTCACATTTATCAAGTTTTTTACTAATTTTTTATTGGCTTTGTGTATTTCCAACTTTTTTTGTGTTTATGTAATTTGAGAGCATGGAATTTTATTCTAATTTTTATTTTTGCCCCAAAATAAATATTATGAATCTAACCAGGTGGCCAATCTAACAGCTTTGACAACACAAACCAAGAAATTCATCTTGGCCACTCAAATTTAAGAATACATAAGCAGCCCTGGCTGGGGCAGCTCAGTGGATTGAGCACCAGCCTGCGAACCAAAGTGTTGCTGATTTGATTCCCAGTCAGGGCACATGCCTGGGTTGTGAGCCTGGTCTCCAGTTGGGGGTCACGTGAGAGTCAATCACACATTGATGTTTCTCTCCTTCTCTTTCTCCCTCCCTTCCCCTCTCTTTAAAAATAAATAAATAAAATATTTTTAAAAAAAGGAAAAAGAATACATAAGCAGTTTAAATGTTTTTGGACATAATAGCTTTCCTACACTAACCATGGATTTACTTTGAAAATTCACAATAAATAATACTATTATTGCTGCTTTCTTATATGCATTATGGTCTATCACTTAAAATAAAAATCCATCCTTTTTAGCTGCAGAAAACCTTCACAGAAAAATCAGCAAAAGTCCAGAAAAGAATCAGTGTTGCAGAAAAAAAGAAAACAAAACCTGGCAATCCAAAGATCATGACCTCGTATACCTTTTTAACTATTAACTTGTCACCTGGCCTTCTGCTGGTCACTTACCCTTACATAGTCACCTTTCTGAAGTTTCTGAAAATGGAAATGGCAACACTGCCAGCACTGCCCAAAGGGATTAGGTAGAAAAAAACTGGAACAGGGGCTATAAAATACCTTGGAGACCATAAAATGCTACATAAATGCTTGATAGTAAAACAGTTACAGGGCCCCGTGGTTTAATATAAAGCCTGTTTCTCTGTTAAACAAAGTACTAGCAGAAGCAACTATGATCAAATAGGAAAATATACAAAGCTTCTGGTCATAATTAACAGGGTTTGTTTGTTTGAATTAATTTTATGGACTGATGGGTAGGTGTCTGCACAAACTATGTGATCAAATGCACACAGCAATCTAGTCATCACATAGTACTCTAAAAAGACAGTGCAATCAAGCAGGCTGAAAGCAGAAGCTGGAAGGCATATTTTTACACAGTCCCACGGGTGTGTTCCTCTTTAAATGAGTTTGTATGTATGTGTTTGGTCTAATAGCACTGTTTCATGGTAAACAACCAGAAGTAGAAGAAATGTTTTTGACATATTTTTTAGTGACCCTATTTAAAAACATTCATTATGCCATTTTTCCCTTTGCAATTCTAAATTCATTTACTTAAAACTAGCATTGATTATTTCAAGGAATCTTCCCCCAAATTGTGGCTTTACTTAGGAATTTAATCACAACTAGAAATTGCCTAACATAATTTATGTGATGTTCAGAAATATCTTAATCATCTCCACTTTTTCCTTATTGTTCCTTAGGAGACAAATTGGAATAGAGAACAGGGCTCACCACATCTCACAGAAGGGTGCAGGTGTTAGTCTCACAATCACTTACTAATGTATTATTTAATGTGTGTTTTGAACTTTAAGCTAATTCTTTTCAAAGATGGTGGTGCAGGAAAATCCCAAACTCCCTTCCTCCCAGGACACAGCAAATCTTCAGCTAAATGTGGAATGATTCCCTTTAAAAGGGGCCTGAAAATCAAATGTTCAGAGCCTGCAGAACAAAGGATAAAAGGATAACATCAAGATGGAAAAGAAAGCAGAGATACACTCCCACCAGGGAAAAATGTGCCATCCAGCACGACAGTCCCTCTGGCACTGTTGGGGGAATATACATGTGCAGCCCCACAGAAAGCAATATAAAGGGCCTTCAAAAAATTAAGAATGGAACTACCACTTGACCCAGGTATCTCACTTCTGAGTATCTATACAAAAATACAAAAACATTAATTCGAAAAGATATATGCACCCTTTTGTTCATTGCAATATTATTCACAATAACCAAGATATAGAAGCAACTCAAATATCCACTGATGGATAAATGTATGAAAATAATGTGGTGTATACATAAAAGGGAATACTACTCAGCCATAAAAAGAAGCAAATCTCGCCATTTGTGACAACATCGAATTACGGTATTATGCTAAGTGAAATAAATCAGCCAGAGAAAAGACAAATACCTTATTATTTCACTCTTATGTAGAATCTAAAGGAAGCAAACCAACAAAATAAAAATAAACTCGGAATAGATTAGTGGTTACAGGGGTGAAGATGTGTTGGAAGGTTAACTGCCTTGGAGAAAAGGGTGGGTCTCAGGACTTGGCACAGCTCTGCAGTGTAGAGAGCAGGCGCATAGTCTTAAGACATCTCCTTTATGAGGGAGAGAAGTAGAACTTGCATCTAATACCTCAGCATTTCAGGACATTGCCCTAGGGAAATACACTTGCAGCAGGATCTCAGCCCCTGGTATGACTCTGCAGAATTGACAGAAGGTATACAAGACTAAATTCTCTCCCTGTTCCCACACACACACTCAAGACAGAGTAAGATGAGTGGAGTAGGCACATTCACAGAAGAGGTTTGAAAAATCTCCAAAACCACAAACCAGCCTGGAGAGCAGTGTGTGCTCTGTTAAGAAGAAGCGTGAACTTCTCATGATGAACTTCTCAAGTTGTGCCACTGAGAAATTTTAACAGAAGACTGACACAGTTTGTTTTCCATTTCAGGTAAATCACAGTAGTAGGGACGAAGACTTTATTGAAGATGAAACAAAAATTTGAGAAACAGCTTAGAGGATGCTGGGATAAAAGATTAAAGCAATGAGAATCTAAACTTAGAAAGGTCAGCTTTTGAAACATGTTGTGAAAATAAAATAATTGGAATTTGGTGATGGGATTTGAGAGGATGTCAGAGGATTCTATATTCAGAATCAAGTTTGTAGCTTGCTTAAATAACAGACCTGCAATTTTTTTCATCATAGACCTATTATTCAGTTTGGGAAATTATGGAGTTAAGATGCCAGACACCAGAGGAAAATGCACAATAGATGGTTGACTATATGACACCAAAATTCAGCAGAGAAATTTGGACTAAATGCAATGATGTGGGTGTCATTGGCAATAAGATATTAATTGAAACTTTAAGAATTCATGGGATTGCCTATGGTTAAGTATAGAGATTACCAAGAGAAGAGTTTCAAGTATGGAATGCATGATGAGTGTGATTTATTTTAGTCCAGGAGGCTAAGCTCTCACTATATCCTGTTCCCTTCCTCCCCACTCAGTGCAATTCTTCTCCCTGTTTTGGTTTAAGAATATCAAAGAAGGGCTGCTGAAAAACATAATAAGGGAAGGTCTCAACTACTTTCTACATTATATATGTGAGCACACCTATTCCACTTTTCTCTCCAACCTGAAGTTTCAGAAAAGTCCCATGAAAGTATGCATACCAACCATTTCATGGTGAGCAGCCTTTGATTCTGTTTTGGCAGTGAAGGAAGTAGAGATAAGGAGAAAAATACAAATAAAAATATACAAATATAGTCTGTGCACATGATCTTGGGGAAATGTAATATTAATTATTGATTTGCTCATTGATCTTCTCATTATTAAACAAATGTGTATTGAGAATCTACCTTGTGCTAAATGTTCTGCATGGCTTAGAGGATGCTGGGATAAAAGAGTTAAGAGTAAAGCAATGAGATTCAACTATGGGAATGAACTTAGAGAGAAAGGTGAGTGAGGTTTGAAACATTTTTACAAGAATATGTATTTAGAAGAATACAGAAAAAAATAAAACCTGATCCTGGCCCTTGAGGAATTTACAATCTAGAAGAGAGGCATTCTCGTAAGATTGTTCTTCTACATACTTCAGATTCAAAAGGTAAGAATATCTGAGGACTTTGGTAACAGAAAATCCAGAATAGAAAGTTATGCTTTTGAATATTTTTGCCTGTTTATTCTAATTATAAAATGTGTCAAGGTAATTTACCCAATGTGCATAAAAGAACTTGCTGTTTAAGTTGCACCAATGTCAAGCATTGGTTGTTTGGGTGGGTAAGGTGACTTTCAAACCTGTTCTCAGTTCCAATCCAATAAACTCATAGTCAAGTCCCCTATTGATAAGACACTCAGTCCATTTCCAAGTAGTTAAATCTTTTTCTTCACTTTAGATGAAAAGTATACTTTTTGTGTTCTATTATTGTGAATCAAATAATACTTAACCAATGACAGTTGCTGAGATATATATGCATATATGTGTGTATGTATGTATATACACACATATACATACACACACATACACCCTTCAGGCTTTGATTCTTTTATTCATGTCTGCTTATCCTAGCACCTTAGATTAGTACTTTCAATGTCTGCCTTTAAACAAAAGTATCTTTCCTTTCTGTCCTCTAGCATCTCTTAAAAAGAAGCCAGTTTGAAGTCTCATGATATTTAATTTATCATTAATTTTCAATTCCTCTCTATAAGTGTGTTATGATATGATATTCAAACTCACAATATTCATGTGAACTTTTAATAAATCCTTTTTACTAGTCACACTTAAAAAATCACAAGCTTTAGAAATGTCTGCATAGTCATTTACATATCATTTAATCATTGTTTTCAATTTTCTCAGATTTTTCTACCCTTTTCATCCTATGTCCTTCTTCTTTTAACTATTCATGAATTTTTATCACCTGGAGGTAAAGCAATTTTTTTCCAATTGGCTTTTTTCTATATTTCAAGTTTGCCAGATCCTAGAAACCATTATAATGCACCAAACATTCAAGCTGAGCATACTTTTGCAGTTCAGCAAAACTAAATATTGCCAATTTCAAGATAGTTGAACTAACCTATTGTTTTTCAGATGAACAGGAAGAGCAGACTCAGGTCAAATGTTATTGATAAGAAAACAGAAAGGCATGTCAAGGTGCAATAATTCTACGTATAATTCTATAGAACACATATGCATTCAGAGTGTAAATGTGCCCTTTCTTTGGCCAAAACATCATTGAAGAAAATATAATATATATAAAATACTGTCAACTCTAGTATTTGCAATAATATGACCACAAACAAAAAACATAAAACTTAAAAACAAAATTTAAAATTTAAAAACAAGCATCATTTTCAACTATGATTGTGGAGACTGTCCATCTGAGCTCTTGATGCTGAAAGATCAACATCTGTATTAAAAGAATACTATAAGTAACAGCTAAATGTGAAGCCTTAAACCCTTTTATGTCTTTCTGTTGTAGTTGTAAATTCTGTCACTATAAAAGCAGATGACACTGCAATTGTGAGGCCATTTTCAACTGAATCATCAATGGTAATGATGTGTTGTGAATAATACAGTTGAAAACTGATTTGGTGCAAATTCTTAGGAAGATATTTTTTTCTGTGTCTCAGAATTCTAAGGGATTTAACTGTAATATAGATTATACTACTTTTCTGAAAATTCTCTTCAAGGATGGAGACTATTTGGCATCACCACATTATGCTTTATAAATCAGCAAAAAAAACACAACCATTTCCCCTTTTTATGGGAACTATGGAATTGGCATTTTCTAAATGTGACTGTCTTCCAATGTGTTATATCAGTTGAAATTGGTCCCTTAGAGAGGGGTACCTAGCTGTATAAAACCCCAAAATTGAAGTATATGCTGAAATTATAATTGAAGATTTTGTGGAAGGATGCCTCTCAAAGAATAGTTTCAAAAAAGTGTAAAGACTGTACTGAATGTCAGGAAATCTTACTTTTAGTCTCAGCTTTACAAGTTGTGCGACATTAGATATGTCAAATTCTCTCTGAACTTCTGTTTTGATCTGATTGAAGGGGACTAGCCCAGTGAATCTGAAACTTGCTAGACATGAAAATTACTTGGAAAGCTTTTAAAAAATATAGATGCCCCTGATTTTCCCCAGACAAGTTAAATCAGAATTTCTGAAGGTGGGACTCAACCATTAGTATTTGCTTAAGTTCCCCATGTGATTGTAATATGCATCCAACAATCACTTCCAACTCTAAAACGCTCTGACATTTTATAAAACTTGCCACTTGAGAACCTCAGCATGTGTTTCAAATGAGTTCTGGAGAGAGAATTTCCAATGTTAGGTGTTGGTGTTTGTTCTATCAGTTGCATTTGTAATGTAGGCTGACAAGGGAAAAAAAAACAGCAAGAAAAAAATTAACAGGAAAGGTAGGCAGGCCATGCAAACGAGAGCTCAATTACAGAAGAGCTGTCTCCAGGAGACCGGTCATGCTCTTTAACATTCTAAGTGATTGGTTTGTGCACTGAACCAAATCTGAGCAGTTCCAATGTTTGAAAATGTAATGACTGAAATAGAAATACTAATATACCCCTCAAGGTCATGAAACAGTTCCTTGACCTTAGGAAACATGTAACTTCTGTGAGCTTATGTAGGTCAATTTGATGGACCCCTAATAACCTTAAGATGCATCTTGCTCTTTCTCCTGCATTAAAATATGTTAATACCAGCTTTGGAATCAAATTGATTCATTTTTTTAAAATCTTCCTTTTTAAAACTTTCCTTTCATATGAAGAATTACCAAGAGGTTGTTCAAAATTACCATATTTTCTAACTCTGAATAAAATTAAATAAAGGACTAAAATATGAAAAGGTCATCAAAACAGGAGGCAATAAAAGAAATCTGAGAATAGCTATACATTGTTAATGATAGCCTAACATTTAATTTAAAATAAGTCCTGAAAATGTGTCATGGTTAAGAATTGAGTTGCTATCTTTAAGCAACACATTTTAAAAATTTACTGTATATGCTGCCTCAAATCAATTCAGTGAGGGAGGGGAGAAGGTGGGGAACAACTTACTAAGAATTTGCTCATCTAGAATTTTCTTATCTTTGAAAAGTAGGCTGTTGAATATCATATATACAATGTGGTAAGTGAAATGTGGTTAATACTACACCTAATACATAAAGTCTAGAATAGGACATAGATTTACAAAGAAGACAAAGATCAGAATTAGCCAAGTTAATAGTAATTCAATTCCTAGCAGCTCCTGCTAAGTTATGGCCATACCTACAACTTCAGAACCAACAACCCCTTTTTAAAAAACAAGTATTCTGTATACCCCCTTAACTTCCAAGTAACACAATGTATCTCCAACCATAATTTTTATATAAGCAATAAATAAATTTATAACAGTGGAATAAATGTTAATGTGCATTCATGACTACAGGACATTATTATTTATTCTTATACTTTACTTAATCATGAGTAAGTTGGGATCATAGGGCAGTATGATGAGAAGTCATTCCATATAAGCAGGTCAGGAAAAATAGAAGAGCAAAGGAAAGATGGCCTCTAAATAATAACAGATCTGTTGTATCTGTAAAACATAACAGATAAATGGGGAAAAGAACTTGAAGTAAAGAACATGCCAAGTAGGTGACAGTCATGTTGAAAAAAAAGGTAGAAGAATAATGTTCTTGTGGATAAATAGCTAGGCTATTTATAAGTGTACCCTCAAAATCACCATCATAGTGTGAGATAGAGTGCCAACGAAGTACCACTGGAAACATCCGTTCTATCATGGAGTCTACCACATGTGCAAGGATGCGCTCAGTCTCTGAAACAAAATTTCTTTCTCTGAATTAAAAAATTCTTGAAGAAATTGTCCTTCCTTAAGCAAAGCATAATTGAGGATGGAATGGAAATCTAAACAGAAATAAAAGAGGCTGTACAGAAATTATGAACTAACCCCTCTGGGGACAATTTCAGACTGAAAAAAATATAAGCAATCTAATAAATGAAATATATAATTTTAATGATATAGATTTCTTAACCTTGTGCAAAAGACATTTTTAAATTTAAGTGGTTTTAAAATAACTTTCAGTAGTGTGACTCCATTAATTTCATAATGTTTAATTCTAAACATAAAAAAATCTTGTCTCATCTCTTACATTTTAGCAAATAGTTTTGTTGCTTTTGCTAGAACTGTGTTATAATCTAGAATCTCTTTGAATTAATGTATTGTTAAAAAGAAGAAAAAGCTATTGGTAATTTAACTTATTTTCAAAGATATGAGTAGAAGAGTCTAAAATGGAGCCAAATCCTTTCATAATTAGACTAATTAAATTTTGCTTTGGTCTAAAAGTCATGTTTTAGCTCATTTCATTCTTTTTGCATATCTTGGTTAACATGTTCCACAACCATTTCAAATGGATTCATCACCCAATTTGGTATTATATATTTCACTCAGAACTTTAAATCTAGCCATTTTATCTTATTTATTAATAAACATAAGTAATCTATTCCCAACTAATATCTTTAATATTTAACATGTTACAAGGACATTTTGAAAATTCTGAGCAAGGTCATTTTTAGTGTGACTTACATTCATGGTGTAAGTTTGTTGATGCCATAATTATTTATTTTATTTTAATGAAGTGGACTTGGTTCTGTTGCAGCATAAGGTGATGAAGCATACATACATGAAAAATATGCCACATCTATTCACAGTATCTCAATCATGATGTTTATTTTTTCATTGGTAGAATTTTAAAGAAAATGGTATTAAATAGTGAACAGAATCTGTTTTCAACTATATCTTTTGATAATCATCTTACTTTTGTGTCTAGGATAACATTTTCAAATCTTATTGCATTGTATTCTGTATGAAATAATCAGTCACTAAAAGATTTATTATGAATTTTATTATTAACACTGTTAATAACATTCATCATTGATTTGTGGAGCTTTCCAAAAAGTTCTTGGGGACTACCTGTAGTTTATGCAGTGAATTGCTAAAACACATGGTACAACTTTCTAAGTTAGCAATAAACTGACATTGCCAATAACCCGTAGTTGGCATTCCCATCCATAGCAGAAGCAAAAACCCCTAAACAGAAAGTACCCTCTTCCATGAAATTACAAGTATATGTTTACGAGTTTCAGGTAGGCACAACCTCCTTACATTTATTATCAGTATTTTTTAAAAAGACATTTGTCTATGATGTTTTCATTCCATATGAACCTTTCAAATGCAAGTAATAAAGCCTCATTATCCACAGGAAGTTCTATCCACTTGTAATACAAATTCATTTTCACTCGAGTTCATTTCACAGCTAATTTTTGACATCTTTTGCTATTTCATTGATTATTTTTTAAACACTATCTTTGCTCAATGGAAGAAAAAAATTATTTCACTTTGATTTGCTTGCTCAGCATCCTGAAACATCCTGCATAAATTACTTTTAGTAATTATTATTATAATTAACATAAAATTAGTTTTTTCTCAAAAGGTAACTGTGAAGGTTACCTTTTGTGATCATGTGAGCCCATGCATGAAGCAAGCAGAAAATGATAATTTTATTTACGAGAATTTTTAAATCACTTCAGAGAAAATGTTAGATTGTTTCAAACTTTTCCTTTGAAGTTATGCTGGCAAACTTTGTTAACATCTTTCTTTGTAAATATTTACGTAATTTTGACAGAGTCATGACTTCTTTAGAAACTAATGTCTGCACATTGGTAAGTGTTCATTTGCAGGCCAATCTATAGTATGCAATTCCAAAAAATCACCTGAAATTTAACAGTTTAAAATGAATTAAATAAATTAAATATAATATATAGAATCACAGTGAATGTAACAGTCACACACCAATGAATATACAGTAGATGCAATGTATTGTCCCAAACATTTGAAGCACATCTAACTTCTTGATGCCACCACTAAGTTCATGCTATCCCCAATTATTTGACAGTAAAAACTGCCAACAAATTTTCCAAAAAAAGTTCTGGATATGGTATTATTCCTATTAAAATCCAATACTCTGGACATTGTTAAACAAAATGGCACTCTCTATAAATATTTTATATCAAGCACACCACTCTTGAAACACTATTACATATGTCCTGGTTACTCTTATGGTATTCTAAAGTTGAAGGAAAAAAATCCTCAAATCAGTATTTCAATCTACTCTCACCAGTGGAGAATTTTGTTCCCTATGTTGTCCTTATATTCTGTTTGTCAATTTTCACCTCTAGATAGGGTCATTTGTATGAGCATTTTAACAGTTCTAGTCTTTATTCTGACATAAAAACTCATATCAAAAAACCTTGCCTTGCCCCACCTCCCCCCCAGTTTGTGTCCCATTTCTGTTACAATTTAAAGAAATATTTTTGATTCTTTTTTAATAGTCCTGTCTTCTCTTCCCCATGCTCCCTTATTTTTTTCTCTTGAGGCCACTTCAATCAGGTTTTTGTCAACCTGCCACAGATGTTGTTCTCATCAAAATCAACACAAATCTCTCTATTGCTGAATTCAAAACTCACTTCTCAGTTCTCATCTTACTTTACCTACCAGCAGTTATCCATTTGCTGATCATTCTCACTTGAAACTCTCTATGTTTACTTTGCTTCTCTTTGGATTATCTCTATCTCTAACTGAATCCTCATTCTCAACTTCCTGTACAGGATGTTCCTCATCTTCCCAAGCCCCAAATATTGGATACTCTGGGCACAGTCCTCAGTCCTTGGCCCTCTCCTCTTCATTCCTTAAATGATTTGACCTAGTCCCATGGCTTTATGCCATTTATAATGCTGCTTATTCTCACTTTTAAGAATCCTGCCCAGATTTCACTCCTTAGCTCTTTAGACAATTTTACCTTTGACATCTTAACTTGGATGCCTAATACACATCTCTAATTTATCTTGTGCAGAACTGGACTTTTAATTTTCCCTATTCAAATACCTACTTCTCAAGATGTCTCAGCAATGAGAATACCACTCTGTCAGTTGCTATGGCCAAGATGTTAGAGTCATTCCTGTCTTTATTTCTTTCACACCTCACATCCAATTCCTTAGAAAATGGGTGTGGACCTAACCTCAAAATTATATTTAAACTGAATCACATTTTATCACCTCTAAACATGTAATTCATTTCATAAAACTTAAAAATTCTACATTAATTTTAGATATTTTTAACTGCTTAAGAGCACACTTTAAAACTTGGTGGCTTAAAATAATAGCTATTTACTATTACTTAAAATTCTCTGGAACTAGGAGGAAATTCCTACTGATTTGACCAAGGTGCAGCTGATCTCAGCTGGGCTCACTAACATTTCTGGAGTCTCAGCTAGGACAACCAAGTGGATTTACCTCTAGTCTGTGTGATTTCTTATCTAGCAAGCCAGTCTGGACATGTCATGGCAGCCAGCATGTTCCAAGACAGCAGAATCAGCAAGGCCCTATTTTAGGTCTAAGCATGGAAATCAGAAATCATATGATGTAACAATTAGTCAAAACCAGTCATACAGTCCACCTACATTTATCGTGAGGAGAACAGTCACATTACGAAGGCATGCGGATACCTGGAGGGGAAAAATTACTATAGTTTTGCGTTCTGTCTAATACAGTATCTTATTCAGAATGAGATCTCAAAATCCTAACTCTTGCCAACAAAGAAAGCTCTGTTGTAACCAGGTAACACCCTACCTTTCCAACCTTTCACATCTTATCTCCCTCTTTCTGGCTCATTGCATTACACTTACACTGGACATTCGTCCATACTAGGGTCTGTCTCTGTTTGTTGTCTTCCCTCTAACCTTAAATGCTCTTCCCAAAATCTGCTTGCTTTCTCCACCTCTGTAGTTATGTCTCTGCTCCAATTAGAGGGGCAGACCCTGAATCGACTATTCAAAATGTCACCTACAGTCCCTCTCCCTTTTAAATGTGTTTTATCATTCTTGATAGCACCTATTACTTATTTAGTTTTAGCTTATCATTTGGCTTTACTAGAGGACATACAGCACCATGAAAGCAGGGGTTTCGTGTGCCTTATATATGCCTCACCCCCAGAAACTAGACCAGTGCTGTCCACTACAAATGTAATGAGACACATTTGTCATTTCTTATTTTCTAGTGACCACATTAAAGGAAAGTAAAAAGAGGCAGATAAGATTGATTTTAATAATATTTTCAATTTAACTCAATATATCAAAACATTATCATTTCAATATGTAATCAATTTTAACAAGCATAAAGATATTTTATTCCACATTTTTAAACTGTCTTTGGAGTCTGCTATAATTTTTACTTTCGTATGCATCTCAAGCCAGATGAATGCTCAACAGCCACATGTAGTGTTTGGCTGCCATTTTGGACAAACCCAACTCACTGTTAGCGCTCCACAGGTGTTAATTTTTACTATTTTAACTCAAGTGGCATAAGCACAGGTCTGTGGAATTACCCTGAAGTAGAGCCCTGTGGCAACACTGAAACTACCAGTCCCACAGCTTTATCAGTTTAAGGCCAGTCTTGCTACTTTCTTTACTTCTTTATTATCTTGTCCCTGAAGGATTTAAAGTATGTTTCCCAAGTTTATCTCAGCATTCTTGAATGCTTTACTATTTCCCCACTTTTCTTGATCTCATTGCTCTTAACTCTTTTAAGTAAAGAGTAAAACATTGAAGACCACTAAGATAAAAATAAACAAGAAAAAACAACACAAAATTCCTCAAGTTTGTTTTTATCCTTGTTTCGCTGTTCCCAAAAGTGATATTTTTTCTCAGCATTGAGTTAGTTGTTTTGGTCTAATGTTAAAAAAAACAAATCAATACCTGGTCTTCTCCCCCTCTTCTATTCAATGTAGGAATTTTGCGGTCTGCAACTTTGGCATGGCTGTCTATTATTCACACAAGTGACTAACTCAGGTTTTCCCTGTCTCCAGGCAATTACACTTGCAGTTCCTTTCACCTAAAAAGCTTGGCTCCTCACTCTCCATCTAGCTTTTCCTTCAGATATCAGATTAAATAACACCTCATTAGAGAGATATAAATTAGACCAACCTCCTTTTTACACATGCTTAGAGCACTCACTTTCCTTCATAGTACTTACCATGATTGGAAATACATAATCATTTGGGTAATTATTCTTGAAGCAGAGAAACGTGCTGCATCCTCAGTATACTATATAGTTACCGATACAAAACAGATGCTCAAAAATATAGAGTAGTGAATATAACTCATGAATGAATGTGGTTGTTGAATACATGGAACAGGAAAATACAGAACTAGAACACTGTTAATGATAACTAATGCCCAACTCCTTTATTTAAGATAGCATTCATTCATTTACACAGGACAATTCCATAAATGAATGAGTGAATGAATGAATGAGAATGAATGAAGTGTGTATGCGTGTCTCTATCAGGAATAAATGAATGCATGAATAATGTGTGTGTGTGTCTTTCTCTATGAGGATGTGTGCACACACACACACACCCATATGTACACACAGGTAAGTACGTTTAACTTATTTGCCAGCTTATTTGTACTTGAGAAGTTCACTAACTTTTGAGTAAGTATAGTATAAGTGGGTTAAGTGGCACAAAGCAGGGTGCAGGGCACCATCAGAAAACCTGAGCAGATGGCCAGGGGATCTGGCCATGCCTCATTATTAAACAATTTTGTGACCTTCAGGCACTCTGGACCTTAATTAAGTTCTTTTTTTGTAAAATAATTTAACTGGGTTTGATCTCTATGACACCCTATTTTATCAGTTCTAAAATGTCCTTTTTTTCCCTACATTTTAACCTCTCAGATATCGAGATGCATCTTCCAATCAATGGCATTTTACATCCCTGTCAAGTGTGGTTGTGAGTGACATAAACAAAATTAAAATCTTCCCTTCATACCTTCCGGTAGGATCAAAAAAAGCACCAATACCAAAGCATTTTAAATTCACTGAAATACAGAGATTTTGAGCCACAAAATTCTGTTATTCTAAGTTATTTCTTTCATTACCTGCATTCTAACATTTTAAACTTCAAGAAATAAATATTTATAGAATAGTGTCTGTTGTGTGAATCATTTACTTGATCCCTATTAATCATTTTGCAGGTCGAGAGACCCAGGGTGTTTAGGTTCATAATTGCCATAGAAGTCTTTCCAGGATGTCTTCAAACCTGGCTAACTGAAATGGCACTCAACATATTCACCTGAAGACATTATTCTCCAGTTGAGGAAATAGTACTAAACCGAGAATTTCTCCAAATAAGAAGTTTTACTGCCCCACTCAGCATGAACAGAACGCACTCTATGAAAACCTAGACATAAATGGTTTGCCACATTTCATATCTTTTCATAACATGGCAGTTTTTTTAATGAATCTGGCACCATGTAGTTATTCAAACCATTATGATATATCTTGATAAATAAACACTATATTTATTGGGTCCTTCCCCCATCTCAGAAGCACTTGGGAAAGCTTCCACTGCTCTGTCATTTACCTTTTAATTATTTTGTGTTTCAACATTCTGAACATAGTCCATTTCAGTTCATTATACTCTGAAACTCTCTAGGAAAAAAGAAGGTAGACATACACATTCACTCTGACATGCTATTATATACACAGGGCCAACATCTGGACACATCTATATATGCCACCCCCTACAAGCACAAAGACTTTCTTCATTAGGTTTCTTATTGCTCTGTCTTTAATAGCTAATTTTTTTCTATAAACTGTATTGAATTCCCCTTCTTCGGTTAAAAATAGCACAATTTTTAATCTCCCTCGCTTCAGTTTGTTTTTAAATATATTGATTGAATGCCAAATCTTCACTTAAAATTGCTTTTTGCTAATTTTTGTTATGCAACTACTATTATTTAAGCAGAGGTGTTTGCACTTAATGCCAACCGAAGGCAGCATGAGCTGTCTAGATTGTGCATTAGGGAGAACAGCTGATGGATTACAAATCTCTGCATTTCACCAACAGAAATGAATTTGACTCCATCAATTTTATTCCCTCATGCCAAATTTTGGAAGTTCAGTTTATGCAGATCTGTCAAAATATTACATTAAACACCTAGACGAACGAGTTAAATTAATTTAATTTTGTAGTTTGCCTTGATTGGGTTAGGCTAGTTCTATGCACAAAGCAAAAAATCCAAGGGAAATGGAGCCTAGTCAGGGCAGAGACCGTCGCTGTGCTCAGCTGAATGGTCAGGCAGTGTTAGAAATCAGCGCCAAGGGAAGGGAGTCGCACAGTCTTTCCTGGTGACACCCATGCCTGCCTTTTACTTAACACCTATCTGATGTCCCTGAAAGAAAGTAACCACAGCAGTGAATAAAATTAAGATGAAAAAAGGCCACTGTGCTTGCAATGCAGAGCAGATCAGTCGGGGCGACCAAAATGAAAGAGAAAAGGGAACAATAATCCTGCTGTGTGGTTATATAGCACCTTTCATCGAAACAATGTGAGAATTCTCTATTTTTGCAGGCCAGCTCCCTAGAGGAATTTGAAAGCAATTCAGGAGGGAAATAAAAGGATTGCAGAACAGATTTCAGGCTTGAATGATAAAATGGACATTCTGCAAGGCAGATTTTACTGAATTGATAAATGGACGATTGAGGCTGCCACACATAAATAAATTGAGAAGGAGTAAAATCAAAGAGAAAGCAGAAAATTTTGAAAGGATATAAAAGTACAAAGAAAACCCAGTGACCTTGAAAGAAGGTCAGAAAACCAGCCTCTATATTCAGAAACAGTCAAGAGCATTCAAACCTGGAAACATAAGGGGACTCCCAGCAGGTATGATCAGCACGGAAATATAAGATTCATCATTTCCAAACAGTGTAGTGTTAGCACTGTAGTGGAGGCAAGGGTTAAGCACTTATCACATCACTGAATAAGTAGTAAGTTGATTTAAGCAATCAGCACCCTCAAGTCTCTTCTTCTTCTTCTTTTTTTCTTTATGGAAGAATGGGCCTGTGAAAAATTACAATGGAGTGGCTCATCATGCAGAAACTGGGCTTCTGCAAGTGTCTCCTATGGGTAACACTGGGCCCTGCAGGCCATGCCTCACGTGCGCTATATATCATTCCCGAAGGAATAATGCAGGGATGCCACTTCAGCCGCTCTGTGGGTCACAACGTAGATCCTGAAGGAGGGTGGAGAAGTAGCTGTGCCAAAAGGAACTACAAACAGAAGGAGCTCTGCTGGAGGGTCTCTGCCCTCCTGCTGTTAAGAAATGTCCATACAATTTATTCAACCACTGGAGACACTGGTAAGTCTTGCTTAGGGTTTTATTGTCTCAAGGAAAATTCAGGAGGAAGAGGAATTAGAAGATGCTGGGTGAACTGTCCACAGGCAAGGAGAGGTGCCTGTCCCATGTGCCTTCATGTGAATCTAGGTCTTGGACTGCCTTCCTCTGAGAAGAGGTGGCCACCTTCCTTCCTGTGCCCCAGAAGACTTCAGAGAGGCCTCCTTGCTAGGTGAGACAGCTTTCCCAGGAGGTACACCAGACGCCCTTTCTCTGCTGGTGAAAACACCAGTGAGGACAATATGCAATAGTGTCAAGAAGTAAACACAAAATAAACTTTCAGGACCCTGAAAACATATACTTCTTCCATTATTTTCTAAATTTAAAAACCAATGGATTAAAAAAAGTGCCACATTACATTTGCAGCCATTAGTAGTAAAGATTTTGCTGTTTTGCTTTAAGGCTAAGCCTGATTTTCACATTGAGGGAAGAATTGAAATGGGGTACAAATCAGGAGTCCTCAAAAATATACCCCACAACCCATGGTTGGGGGATGGGGGGAAGGGGATGATATGGTGGTTAAGATACCTTTCATAACAATGGAAAGTTGATACCTACTTGATAGCTGTACTGCTGCCCCCAGTAAAAGGTCTTTGAGACCATATATTGACTTGTGATGTAGCCGGGAGAGCTTATACTGTCTGTGCCTGTGTGAGAGGCAGGAGCCAGTGGCTCCTGTGTCATGGGGTACTCTTGCCCTGACTAAAGATGGCAGCTGGAAGAAGGTAAAAGATATAGGAGAACGGGCAAAAGTAGCACATTGTAGGAGGGCCAGATATGAGGTCATGTAGGAAGCTCCGGGCCAGCATTTAAAAATAAAGGCAAACTGAGAGAGAGGGAGGTAGCAGCCATGCAGTTTGAAAGGGTATAGAAGGGCCGCCCATTGGCCAGGAGGTCAGGAAGCAAAGAGGAAGAGAGCCATGAATTAGGGGGATTGGGCCATGAGGTCTGGTGTAAGGAGGTTTTGGAGTAAGGAGATGCATGCAGTTTTGGATTAAGAGCTAGAGTAAGAAAGAGATCTTCTGGGAAACTTGCCTGGAGAACATGGCAGAAGAGTGGGTGGAGCTGTGCAGGGACCTGTCTAACCAAGCACGGATTACTGAGAGATGCATGGAATGCTGAATAGTGACCAGGAAGGCTGAGCCACAGACTTTCGCTTTTTCTGATAAATGGTACCTCTGACTGGTGTATTCTGAAAGTGGCCTGAGTTGGCAAAGAGAGGCAGGATTATGTATTTTGAGGGCGGGGTTTAAAGGGAGTGGGACTTAAGGGCAGATGTCCAGCATTCTGAATTTGTATAACCTGTAAATAATTTCTTTCATTTTTCACCAGACTCTTGCATTGGGAGTCACTGCTTCTTGGTGGTGGGAAATTGAAACCCGCAGCTGTTCCAGAATAGCATAGGTGGGGTTCTGTAACAGAACCACAAGCAAATTTCTATACAAGGTTTCTATTTAGTACTATCGGGTACAATGTAATGATTTGTTAGTGCTAGTGATACTTTATCCTCTCCTTATGTATGTATTCTATGAGCATTACCTGGAACTAGATCTCTTTCTGTGACAGTAAGGTAGCACCTTGTGAAATAACAAATGCATACCCATGTGTTTGTGCGTGCATGTGTGTGCATGTGTGTGTAAATAGACACACAGGTTGTCATTCTGTAATGGAAGTATATTGTTACTCAAGAATAATAAACTGATGATATTGCAGTGAACCATCTACAACAGAACCTTAGAGTTGTTACAGTAAATAATACATGGTTTAAGTGAAAGAACATACTTAGAAAAAATGCAGAATGTAGTGGGAAAATTCTGAGCATAGCTCAAAACAAACATAGTTGAAATGTTCACTCTTGTCAGTGACCCTGGTTATGATTATTGATTTCTCTAGCCCTATCTCCATCTCTCAAATGAAGATATCAATACCCACTTACCTTGGTTAATTGTGAGATTGAAAATTATGTAAAAATAGTAGCTTCACAAAGCAGACATTCAGTAAATTGTAGCTGCTATGACTACTGAGAAACCACACAAGGTAGAATAAAGGGTAGAGATTTCAAATTGATTTGAAGCCCAGTTTAAATTATTAGCTGAATAATTTTTGGAAAAATACTTAACAACTATGACCCCCTGTTGCCTCACATGTCAAATGGACACAATAATAATTTTATAGAATTGTTGTAAGTAATAAACAAGATGAAATAAGAAAAGAGCTTATCTGGACTACAGTAGCTGCTCAAAGAATGTTAATTGGCTCGGTCCCCCTGCCATGCAACCAAAAAGATTTACTTTGATAGGTCCATTTTTCAACAATAAAAAAAGAAAAGCTTTTCTAACCAGGTACCCAGAGAGCCTTCCTATAATTATTCCAAAAACATCCACGGTAAGCAATCAGAATGATCAATTACACAGAGAGTGAGTTTTGTGAATAGTACCTTCCAGGCTACTCAGGAAATTTCTATTACTTATGAATCACACTTTTCTCTTTCTGCCTGCTTATTTGTTCACTTTCCTCTAACACTGATAAAGCATCTGCTATGTTTAAGGTATGAGCTGGGAGCTGGAGTTGAGGGGAAGGGAAAAACCACTGCACCTGCAAATTAACATGTGCTCCCCTTAAGGTAAGACCTTTCACAAACAGTGTTTCCCTTCCCCTGCTTCATTAAGCCTCTATTTTGGTGACTACTCTGCCAAGAATTCCCTATTACTCCTCTTTCATTCATTTATTGCATTTCCATTGTCCTAGCCTGATACTGTGCTAAGCCAAACACTGATGTCAAAAGGGAGAGAGTCAGTGAAGGATTCATGTCCAAAGATCCTTTCAGCCTCTCTCTTGAGAATCTCCCAACAGCCTGACCAGGGAAGAACAAAATTTCACTGGCAGCTGCAACAGTAGTTCATGGCCCTGTGAGAATGTGACATCTCACTCTTTCATTTGGAATGCTTCTCTATTCTCTACTTCTCTCAGATTTTAGTTTGCCTGCCTCTGGGACTCGGATGCTTTCATAGAATTGATGCAAACCCCTGGGAAATTTATTTGTCCTCTGATATCTCCCATGCTAATGCTCCCCTCCATTAGCTCAGATATCAAGAGTTGCCTATACATAGAACTGTGGGGGATTTTAAAAGCACTTATCATCTAATGAGAGAGAATGGAAAAATACTGAAGAAATTGAAAAAAATAAAGAGCAGGAAAAATCTACAAATATTCATGCATTAATTTATAAAGTCCTACCAAAACACCAGAATTATAGAGGATATCCAGGGCAGTGTCTAGTGCCATTGGGGACAGCAACCCTGAATATTATGGAAGTGCATTAAGGTTGAGGAGAGAGGTTCTATGGCATGTGGGAGGGCGGTCAGGTGATGGTCATTCTAGTTGATTCTGGTCCCTCTGAAATTAGTTCCTTATTTTAAAAGATGGTTTTAGACTTTAACTCCTCTTGAATCCACATGAAATCAAGGTAGAAGGCAGGCGCAGCTGTCAACATCAGTAGTAGCCCAGCCGCCACGCACTGTGGGCAGTGGACAACATGAGCACTCGGACTTGCACTGTGTGGCAGCGTGGGTCCCTGGAAATGCATATTTGCTCCTGCTGTTCTCGGTGGTTAAACCTCATCAACATTTCTTGCTAGTGGAGTGGAAGAAATCCCAGGATCACCGATATCCTAAAACAGAAAGAATTTAGTAAGTCCCAATTTCCCATTTAATATGTTATTTTCTTATATAACAGAATAGGACATTGGAGTGGTTCACTGCAAATCAAAAAAATGATGTCCATTACAGCAGTGGTTCTGTGACCACAGAATTAGTATGTTGTCCAGATTTCAGATAGATTCTTGTGGTACATGACTTCATAAATGCTATTTTCTCCCTCCTTACTTATGGATACAACCTAGTTCACATTCAGAGAAGGCTATAAAGCACACCTACCTAACACCTTTGGATATACAAACACACACACATATATAATAAATAATTATCTTATATTATTATAATAATATTATCTTATATAGTATATATGCCTATTTTCATGAAGTTATTCACCAAGACTCAGTGGAAGCAGAGCTATCACTGCTGCAATGACCTCCTAATTACTGGAATAACAGGGGGGCAATGAAAGCCTCTATGTGGTAGTGAACTATCTGCAACAAAACCAGCAGACTTTGGTGGTTCAGTGGCAGAATTCTTGCCTACCATTCGCAACAAATTTCAAAGCACCGCCACCATTAAAATCTGATGATTCACTAAACAGAAAAAATATTCAGATAAAGCCAGAAAAAAGAGCAGCTCATCTTAGCTGAGGCACCTGACCTGCAAAAAGGAAGCATAGGAATTATTAGGATTCTATGGATATATGAAAGTACATATCTGGAAGTTCTATCAGAGTCCTCATATCAGAACACAGAAAAGAAATTAATGTTTTAGAAATTAATTTCACACTCATATCTCCTTTAAGATGGTTTAGGCGAATCCTTTGGTAATTCAACTTCATTAGGCAAAAGGTGGCATCAGTGTAAGAGGAGTAGGGTGATCTGTCTGGATTATCAGAGGCAGTCATTATGTTTTTACATACAAAGAAAGATATTCTCCTTAAATAAGAGAAATAAAATAGAGAATTCATTCTGTGCCCTTGTCCCTGAATACATATGAAGTGGTTGGAAAATTCAAAGGTTCCAACCCAGAGAAAAATGTGTTTAAGTGACATAGCCTACCACGTAAATACTGGCCTGAGACTAGGATGGCAGAGCAGGTGAAGATAGTTACAGAGGATTTGGCAAATACACAATGAGTGTGAAAGAGAAAGCAGAGAGATATGCCTCCTGTATGTATAAGCTTGCTACAGAAAGAGTATACTCCCTTAGCAAACATCACCCCAGGAGACCAGACACTGTTGTGACAAGAAAAAAGTTTGAGCTGGTACTCTTGTTACTGTTGACTGTGATCTCCAATAGTGGCCTTGATTTACGGTCATCAACAGGAGGCTCACGCTGACCTCCATAGCTGACTGGCCATCTATGAGAATGTGTCCACTGAAAGAAGTCTGAAGACAAACACTTGAGCTACTACTTCGGTGGGAAGAGGGTGATGACTACTATGTTGTAAGCTGAGGAGTGTAAAGTGCATTAGAACATACACTTCAAAAGCTTCAAGAGCTGAAAGGTAAACCACACTCCTCTGCCTGGAAGTAAGACACTGATGTTCTCAAAGCACAGGATGTATCTGAAAGATCTCTTCTTGGGATTTTTTAAAACTAAGTCTGGACTTTTCTAGTATTTTAAAGAATACTGGTATGGAGTTGCACAGTAATTAGTAGCACTTTTTGTGTTCATATTATTTTAAATGCTTCATAACTTTTAAAATTTAATTTTGATTTTGAGGTAAGTGTCGAGTCACATGCAGCTGTAAGAAATGATGGAGAGATACTGTGTGCACCCTGTACCCAGTTTCCCTCACTGGTAACATCTTGCAAAACTGTAGTAAAGTATCAAAACCAAGATATCAACACTGATACCATCAATATATAGGATGTTTCCTTAACTAAAAGGATCCCTCATCCCTTTAATACCACACCCATCACACTCTCCCCTCTCCTGTCTCTGCACCCAGAAGACTTTAATTTGTTTTCCATTTGTATCATTTCATCCTTTCAAGAATATTATATAAATAGGATTATACAATTTATAAACTTTTGAAATTGGCTTCTTTCACACAGCATAATTCTCTGCAAATTTATCCAGAATTTTGTCCATATATATATATATATATATATATATATATATATATATAAAATCAAATAGTAAGTCTATTCTAGGGAAGCACCTCAGTTGATTTAATCCTTTAACTAACCAATCACTGAAAAACATTCAGATTGTTTCCATTTTAGGCTATCATGAATAATGCTCCTATGAACATCTGTGTATGGGTTTTATGTGATTACACATTTTTCTTTCTCTGGAATAAATACCCAAGAGTGAAAATGCTAAGTAACATGTCAATTGCATATTACGGTTTATAAAAAAACTGTTATGCTGTTTTCCAGACTGGCTCTACCACTTTACATTCCCACCAGCAGTAAATGACTAATCCATTTTTTTATATCCTTATTAGTATTTTTTATTTTAGACATCCTGATAGGTGTATATTAATATTTAATTATGATTTTAATTTGCTTTCTCTAATGATTAGTGATTTTAAACTTCATATGCTGCTTTCCATCTGTTTATTCTTTTTTGGTATAATGTTTACTCATTTTTTTTTGCCCATTTTCTTACTGGATTGTTTTTTACTATTGAGCTTTGACAATTCTTTAATTATTTGAGGTACTAGTCCTTTGTCCAATATGTAGTTTGCAAATATTGTCTTCCATTATTTAGCTTGTCTTCCCTCCTTTTAACAGGGTATTTTACAGAACAATTTGATGATGTTCAATTTATTAATTTTTCACAGAATGCATTATGCTTTTGGTATCAAGTTTAAGAATTCCTTGTTTAGCCCTAGATTCCAAAAATTTCCAAACTTTTACTTTTTTAATAGAAATATACATACTTTATTTTGCATTATTTTTACTTTATTATAATGTTTACACTATTACAGTTGTCCCTGTTTTACCCCACACACACACTCTACCCCTCCTGCTTTTCTGACCATCAGCACACTGTTGCCTGTGTCTGTGGGATAGGCATACCCGTTCTTTTGCTGACCCCTTCCTCTTCTTTCATCCAGGCCCCCACACTTTTACTTTCAATTTACCTATGTCATTGTATTTCAAGTGTTTTATAGATAACATGTAGCTGGATTATTTTCCACTCTGCCAAGCTGTCTTCTATAATGTAAATTATTTAAATTTAAGGTAATTATCATGTTAAACTCAACCCTGGAATTTTATTGTTTATATATGTTGACTCTGTTTCTCAATTTTCTGTTCTCTTTTCTTATTTTCTCATGGGTTACTGTAACATTTCTTTAGGATTCCATCTTGGCATTTATCATTTAATTTTAAATTTTCTTAGTGGTTGCTGTAGGAGTTACAGTGTACATACATGAAATGATAGGTGTGCTTACCAAATTCAGTGAAGACCAGAAAACTTTCTTTTAACCTCCCTTTTTAAAAATATAGTTGCCTTAAGCATTTCCTCTATATACATTGAACAGTAGTTGTTTTTTGCTTAAATCATCAAATATGATTTAGGAAACGTGAGAAGTAAGGTAGCTATTATTTTACCTTTATTCTTACCCATCTCAATGTTTCTCTTTCCTTTTTGAAGTTCAAAGGTTTTTTTTGTTGTTACAATTTCTTTCTGTGTAGAAAACCATCATTAGCTGGGTTTTATGGGGAAATTTGCTAGCTTGAAATTCCCTTAGCTTTTCTTCATTTGAAAATGTCTTGATTGGCAATTTATTTCTGAAAGATACTTCATTGGACATGGAATTTGCAGTTGTTATTCTTCTATTTCAGTATTTTAAAAATATTGTGTCTCTTTCTTGTGGCCTCCTACTTTCAAGAGAGAAATCTGATGTTATTTGAATTGGTGTTCCCCTAAAGATAGTACACCATTTCTCTAGGACTGCTTTAGAGAGCTTTTTTTGTGTGTGTTAGTTTTCAGAAGTTTAAGTGTGATGTGTCCCTGTGAATTTTAGGGCTTCATCTTGGGGTTTCCTAACCTTTTTAAGTCTATAGATGTATGACATTAACCAAATTTGGGAGGTTTTCGGCCTTTATTTTATCAAATTATTTTTTATTCTCATTGCCATTTTTCTCTCCTTCTGGGACTCTAATAAAAAAAAGGTAACTTTTCATTATATTCCCACATGTCCCTGAGACACTGCTCATTTTTATTTTAGTTTTCTCTTTGTTTAAATTGTGTAAACTCTATTGATCTGTCTCAAAGTTCACTGATTCTCCTCTCTTTCACTCCTAGTAAACTCATTCAGCATGATTTTAATTTGCTTATACTCATATTTTCAGTTTTACAATTTTCATTTAGTTCTTTTTTGTTTTTTCTTTTTTTAATTTTATTTTAATTGTTGTTGAAGTACAATTTTCTATCATTTAGTTCTTTATGATAGCTTCTATTTCTTTGCTGAGATCATCTACTTTTTTTCACTTGTTTCAGGAGAATACTCACTTGTAGAAGCATTTTTATTGTGGTTGCTTTCAAATCCTTTTCAAGACATTCTGGCACCTGTCTTATCTTGGGGTTGACTTCTATCTGTTCATTGTCTTTGCTCCTTCATGTTGTGATTTTTTTAAGTTTTAGCATAATGAGTGATTTTTTTTTAAATTTCATCCTATATATTTTAGATAATATAATTTCCTGTGCGCTCTACAGTCTTTTTTTTTTCCTTTTATCAGGCATTTCACTTTTAAGGTATAGTTTGAGGGCTGTATAGATGTTTATGTTTCATTTCCCACTGAACCGCAGCCCCACCATCCTAGCAAGAGCCAGGCACCGACTCACACTGCCTCATTGTCTCTGAGTGGAAGTGTACGATTAGATCCCAAAGGGCACCACTGAAAGGTTAAAATGATAATACTTTGTGTAATTGGCCTCAATAAAATATTAAGTATTCAAAAAAAAGTAACCTTATCCAAATTTGTTGCCATTCTTTGAACTCAAACCAAACTTTGTTATCTGGACTAGCTTGAGAGCTGTAAACTGAGCCTGGGTATCGACATAGCAGCTATGATCTTCATCTAGGCTTAAGAATTTTTTGCTTATAAAAAGGAACATCTAGAATTTCCATGATTAATTATCAACAAGTAAATACCCCTGAGGGTCAAACCACTCTGATTACAATACCAGCTCTATTGCATATTATGGTATGGAAAGCGTGTTGACTTTATCACTTTGGGGTAAGTGCTACTATTTGATCCTGCCATGTAGGGCTTAATAAAACCACTGAACTAGAGAAGCCTTTTCCACTGCAGTAGCACTTACTGGCAAACACTGTTGCAGCCACTGCTGTATAAGATGCTGCTGCTCCTTAACCTGTACAGTTCTCTCAATGTCTTGGTGAAGTAAATATATTTTCAGGCCTTTCAGGAAATATATCTAGGGGATTAGTTATGGTAAATCCAATCCAGTATTTTTTTTTTCTCCATAAGGTGTAGGCTTTTTCTTGTTTTCTGTCAGGAAATTTATGGCACTTCAAACATTTAAAGTGACTGTTCAAGGGTGACCTGTCTGTCTAAATCCCTCTTTCTCTGATCTCTACATCGTCTTTTCATGGACTCACCTGATTAAATCAGGCCCACCATGATAGTCTTTCTTTTGACTAACTTAAAGTCTACTAATTAGGAAATTTAGCTACTTCTTTGCCTCTGAAAAGCCCCTTTGCCTTTGCCATTTAATGTAAACTTATCATGAAAATGCTTTTCCATCATATTCACATGTCTCATCTTTGACAGGCCTCATGGTTGTGAAGCCTAGGGGGTAAGTTCCAGGGGATGGGAATCTTTTGTTGTTGTTGATTCATTGATGATAACCATTCTGATAGGTGTGAGGTGATGTCTCATTGTGGTTTTAATTTGCATTTCGAAGATAATTAGTGACATTGTAGATCTTTACATATGTTTATTGGCCATCTGTATGTCCTCTTTGGAGAAGTATAAGATTCAGGTCCTTTGGTCATTTTTTAATTGGATTTTTTTTTGATGTTCAGTTTTATAAGTTCTTTATAAACTTTGGGTATTAACCCCTTATCTGAGGTATCACTGATGAATGTGTCCTCTTATTCAGAGGATTCCATACTATGATCCCACCTACCACATCCCTGAAGTAGCATCACTAAAGGTGATTGTATATAGGGTGGTGAAAAGTAGGTTTACAGTTGTGAGTACACAAAACAGTTTATTCTTGTATTATTATTTATTAATTATTATATTATTTTCCATAACAACTATACCCACCTATATAAAACTACTTTTACCCACCCTATATAAATAAATTTTAAAATGAATGAAATATATTATTTTTTAGAACCTAGCTTGAAATCACCAGATGACTTAAGTTTTACTAAAAAAATATTGACACCATTTGTGATATAATAAATACCTTCAGTGTTTGACAATAACAGATAGTATTAAAGAAACACTGGAAATAGATTTCTTTTTCTTCAAGGACATTTTAATTTCTGCTTTGTCTATGATTTTTTTCTAGTTAATGTGAAGTGCAAGATATAGGCTTTCAATTTTTCAACATCTGTTCAAAGAATTATGAATGGAAATGTTTTTATTTATTGTATCTAATCATCTTGAGGGACTGAGTCTATATTTAATATGTGTATGAGTGTATATTTAATTAATATAATGAGTCTATATTTAATTAACCTCTTACCAAATATTACATGTCTAAGTATGGAGCCTCATAATACACTAATCAAAACCAATAGAACTGGCCCTGGCTGTGTGGTTCAGTTGGTTGGAGTGTTGTCCCATGCACTCCAACCAACTGAGGCTGTGGGTTTGATCCCCATCAATGCACATACCTAGGGTGTGAGTTCAATCCCTGATCAGGAAACATACAGGAGAAAGCCAATCAATGTTTCTTTGTCACACTGATGTTTCTCTCTCTTTCTCTTTCTTTCTTTCTTTCTTTCTTTCTTTCTTTCTTTCTTTCTTTCTTTATCTCTCTAAAATCAATAAAAACATATCCTCTGGCGAGGATTAAAAAATAACCAATAGAACTAAAAGTAGAAATAGGCAAATTCACAATTATAGTTGGAGGTTTCAACCTCTCTATCTGAGTAATTGATAGAATGAGTAAATCAGTAAGGAAATCAAAGATCTAACAAAAACTTCCAATAAACCTGATGTTATTGACAGAATATAGCAGAATGTGCATTTTTTTCAAGTATGTATGAAACATTCACCACCATAGACTACATTTTGGGCCATAACAAATCCTTAACAAGTTAAAAAGTCTGGAAATAACACAAAGGAGATGTTCACAAGACATTAAACTAGGAATCAAAACAAAAAGATATCTGGAAAAATCTCCAAATATTTAGAATTAAATAATATACATTGAAATAATTAATAGATCAAAGAGAAAGCCTCAAGGGAAATTAAAATGTATTTTGAACTAAATTAAAATGAAAATGCATCCTACCAAAATGTGTGATACAGCTAATACCATGCTTAGAGGGAGATTTATAGCATTAAATATTTATTTTAAAAAATTAGTAGTGTTGAATATCAGTAATCTTAGCTTTCAGCTTCAGACAGAAGAAAGGGAAGAAAAAAAAAGTAAACCCAAAGCAAGTAGAAAAGTGGATGCAAATAGAATGAAAAGAAATATAAAGATAGAGTGAAGGAATAAAAACAAAACTGGTTCTATAACAATAGCAGTAGAGTTAATATCTATGCCCATAGAGTCAACAACTTAAATGAACCAACTAATTCCTTAAAAGGTACAAAATAACAAAACTCACTCAAGAAAGAACAAACAGAATATTCCTTTATCTGCAAAAATATTAAATTAATATTTTAAAATATTTTACCCAAGAAAACTCTAAGCCCAAATATCACCACATGTGATTTCTACCAAATATTTGCGTAATAAATATACTACATTTATACAAACTCTCCTGGAAAATTGAAGAAGAAGAAAGAGTTCCCATCTTCTTTTATAAAGTTGACATTACTCTAATAACAAAACCAAAGAAAGACATGGGAGAAAAGAAAATGACAGATTAATATCCCTTATGAACATAGATGCAAAAACCCTCAACAAAATGTTAGCAAATCAAATCCAGCAATATATAAAAGTAGTGATAGGTGATAACAAAACGAGGTTCATTTCAGGAATGCAAGCTTGGTCCGGCATTAGGAAATCAATTAAAATAATTCACTATATTGGCAGGGGTTTGGGTTAGCCACTTTGAAACTAATTTCTGCATACTAGGTTTGAAGAAATAAGTAAGTATATTATAGGTAATGTCTCAGGCTTCTTAAAATCAGAGGAAAAGCTACAATTAAAGAATATAGGAAAGTTAGAGTGAACTTGTGTTGGATCAGCATCAGAAGAACTCATGGTTTCATACCATACACATCAATATGTAGATACAGAAAGAACTTAATATGTATAGGAGTGTATGGCTGTGATACTATATATATGTAATTTCCAAGTTCTAAGCACTGTGAGGCCTAAAGGCAATGACATTTAATAGCAATGAGCACACCTAGCGCCCATAACTTGACTATAAATACCATTTTTTAATTAAAGAAAACAGGGCTCTTTGGTAAAATGATTGATTCCAGAGCTGGGGTAAGAAAAAGTGAGCGTAGAGTTTCTTGTGGTGGCATAAATTAAGGAACTACTCAAACTGAAAGACCATAAAAACAAATTTGAATGAACTCCTGTTGGCCATAGCTGGACAATTTTGAGGAATAAAATTAGCGAAGATAACATGAGATTATAACCCACAGGATGAAATAAATGCCAAGCATTCCACACTGATATCATCATGGCTCTTTGATATGACACACTCTCAAGAACATATCATTTCTTTACCATTCTTGCCAAAAATGCATTCCCTTAATCTAATTATGAAAAAAGATGAGAGAAGCACAAACTATAGGGCATTCAAGAAAATAACTAACCAGCACTCTTCAAAAGCATCACAATCACAAGGACAGGAAAGACCAAAGATCTTTCATTGATGGGAAAAGACAAAGAAGACATGATGTAAAACGCAATGTGGTACCCCGGAGTGGACCCTGGAATACAAGAAGTGCACTCGTGGTAAATGTGAAATTCAATAAAATTCACAGTTTAGTGACAAGTTTTGTACCAAAGTTAACTTCGTAGTTAACTTTGAGAAGTATAATAAAGTTATGCAAGATGCTGGGAAGTTGAGTCAAGGATATGTAGCAACTCTTTGCATTAATTTTGCAACTCTTCTGTAAGCCTAAAATTATTTCAAAATAAAGTTTTAAAAGTTACATATTAACAGCCAATGGTAGTATTAGCTTCAAACTGTTTTCCTTATAATATTTTATCTGACTCTTTTTACTGATCTTTAAGATAGTATAATACGTTTCTATCTCTTGGGACAGTACAGTATTTTTAAAGTGGTTGTTATAGGTAGTATGATAATGATGATAATTTCAAGTGAGAGAATTAATGAGTTCCTTCTTCTTTAAGAGGTGACCATCTAAAGTAAAAGAGAGAAAAAAAATTTTCTACTTATCTTCTTTTCCACCATCTGATAGAGTGGATTTTATGTAAAAGACCATGTCATTTGCAGGGGGGAAATCTGATTTTTCCTATATTGTATAGAATCATCTGTGGTACAAGTTAGAATGAAATGTAAAGGACAGGCCCAGGGTCACTGAGCTCGTGGGTTGTGGTGCTGTTATTTACTGACCACCCCCAGTCCAGGGCTTTTCAGCCATTTTTTGTCATATCCCACATAGTAAATTTATACAGCATATTAAGTGTTTCAGTTGGACCATTTTAATGAAAATAATAAAACTTGTAATTAATTTTAAATTTAGTAATTGAAGAACAAGGGAAATGTTCCTTCAGCAGAATATCCTTGCCGGATTTCTTAGATGGTTTTGCCAACTGCAGTTTCACTGAGAACATCCCCCTGTTGGAAGCTTCCATCCCAACAGATGAAGCTCATGTCAACCTGAGCAATTACCTCCCAGGCCTATAAGCCCTCTGTGTCCAACGCATGACCAAGTGTTGCCATTCGAATATGTTACCTTCCCTTTTTTTTATCAATTGTCAGAGAGAGTTCTAGACCTGACAGCTGACTAGGAGGCGGTGTGTGGGTGCAGGAGTAGAGATCAATGTTGGCCTGGAAAGAAGCTTCTCCTCCCCTGAAAATGAACTCGGCTTGGAGGAACATGTTGGGGGTTGAAGCAAAAGGTGGGGTGCAGCCTGGGAAACCAACAGCAGCTCCCTATCCTTTTCTCTCTTCAGCTTTTCCTTATTCCCTCTCAAAGATGAGTTTTATAGCCCTAGTTGATTACAGAGCAGGAAAAAGAAAAACTCTAAAAGAGTCACCATAGAATTTTTTCCAAGACATTTTCAGTACCAATAAATTCAGGACACAAACATCTCAAACATTAAATTGACAGCCTTTTGTCCTTGGCTGCCATCAGGCTGCCCCGGCTGTTCAGAAACAAGGATTGGAAAATACTGCCTCGTGGACCTCTTGGGCAACCTGAACTTCTGATAAACGATAGCTACCGCAGCTGTTTCTTTCATATGATCTGTGCTTGATCATATAAATAATGTGTCTCTACCAGGGGCCTGGCAAAGGGTCAGGAAATGTGTATAATTCAAGGGGGAAATATGGAAACAAAGAAAAATCCCATGATACCCTGAAAAAACTGCTGCAAATTCTGATGAGCAAAATATGGTTTATGTTACAGCAAATAATCTCTGTTTTAAATGTCTAATTTCCAAAGATACTTAAGCTTTTGGACAAACACATGCAGTCATTTGCAATAAAACCACATCAGTTGGTTTTTGCAGACAATAGGAAAGAAGTCTTAAGACAATAAGACACATATGGATGTCCAAAGTCAGGTTCTCCCTCATGCTATCCACTAACTGTTTCAAAATCAGCGTTCAGAAATCTCATCTATGCCTTCTCCAACCTGACTTTCAGAGTTTACTTCCATGTTCCAGCTAATTGTCTTCTTATTTATGCCAGGTGATTCTTCCTCTGAGGTAAGAAACAACCAGTCAGTTACTCATAACGATGCTGCAGATGCTTAAAGTCTACCAATGAGATAGTTTCTATCAAAAAATCTCTCCTTCACAGAATAAATATTTCTCCAACTTTTTAACCTTTATTCAAGGATCCTGTTCCTCTTTTCTGTAATCACTGTGAATATTAAAACCTGTGTTCTCACTCTTGAAAACAGGCTAAGAAAATATTTTCTTTTATTTTAAAAGTTGTCTATAACCAACATGGTCATAGACATTTAGTCAAAAAAGGCTGCATTGTGTTCTTCTTCCATTTTAAGTACTGTTAAGCCAGATAATTCTCTTTATTGTGACTTGGTTCAACCCCACCTTCATTTAATGTCACTCAGAAAACTGTAATCATTAAAACACAGACCCTCCAGGATCAGGTTTCTGGCAAAAAAATGTGCATGTCAGTGCTTTGAATTGACGTACACTGATGTCATGCTTACCTCAGTAAAGGAATACACATGGAATCAATGTGTTCTGTCACACAAAGCATTTATACATATAAAATATGAAATACATAGTCACAATTTGGAAGCATGCCAAGTTCCTGAAATAATCTTACCCATCTTTGTATTGACCATTTACAGTTATAGAACACATGCAGTTTAAATCATAAAGTGAAGTAATTTTATTTAAGACCAACCAGAGATACAAAGTTATTTCAGTTTAGAGTGAAGCAAATCTGCCCCATACTTAAAAGCTACAGTGTTAAATGTAAATGTATTGCTAGTCCTTTTGGGAGCCTCCATTTCTTTCATAGAACTACTCTCTCAATTTCATTATTATTTCCAACTCCTCAGAAGAACCTATGCTTCCCTTAGGTGTCACTCCAAAGCGCAATCGATTGCACTTCTAAACTAGAAAAGAGTAATTCTTTAGCCATATGGCTTTTAGTAACTGAAATGAGATCCCAGGAGAGAAATTCCTTATATTCAAGATCAGTTTCCTTCTCAAACTTAAGGTATAATAAGATTTGAACTTCAACTGATGAAAGTAAATGCAATTGTGAGAAAGTGATTTTTTTTAAGTATGGAGAAATTCCTTATACAATAAAATCCCATAGGAATCTCTAAACTCAAAATGGGAATTATTGGTTTTCAGAGTTCACCCATCTAGCCACAACTATGTGAAAAATAGTGCTATGTTAAAACATGCAAATGCTTTTAATTAAATTTGTCATCATATGTCACTGCTTTGTGAGCACCACCTTTTTTTTTAATTAAGTGTGGGGGCGGAGAGCATATTTTAAGTGTGGCTAAGTTCGACAGGATGCCTTCACTTAAGTGAGCTTTGTTTTTAGGCTGCTTTCCTACTTAATAATGAACAGATATCCTTACTCACATTTAAATAATTCATTTTAAAGAAGGAAAAAAGTAATTTATTCACCTTTAGTGTTTGATCCCAAAATACTTTTACATGGTGGATAAAGATTACTACATTTAATAAGTTTTCCCTTAGGTGTCAATTACTTAAAATCCAGATTTCACTTATTTTTATAAGAATGTGGTAGTTATTTAGACCATGAATACCTTGAAAGACATCAAAGACCTTTAGAAGACTAATGTATAAAGTAGAAATAAACTTTTATTTTCCAATGGCTCTGGAAAGATCTTTTTCAAATTAAAGGCAGCAGAGCCCACTACCAAGTTGTTGAAACTTGTCTCTGGTCAAATAACTGGATGTTGCTTGGCACTAAACTTTTACTGGATAAAAGCAAATTCTAAGAACGTAAAATTTCAGTGAGCATTTAATTTCAATAAGGTGTTGTGATTTGTGAAAATATCAACAATAGGATGGTCCTATTGCATGTGGCATTTTGGAGACATGTATTTGGGGAACGATAACCCTTCTGGACAACTACAGCCCACAGCGATGTGAGTCGGCCAAGCTGTTGGAATAGGGCGAAGGAGGTAACTCTAGATGCAGGTGTAGGAGCTACATAACCCTCTCCCGATTCCAGGCACTATGTTTTACCAATGGAGTGATCGACATGAATTTAGTCAGAAAGTATTTGCTATTTGTTATGATTCCACAGAGAAAAGTGGCTGTGAATTGTCTTACCTTTGGCTTTAAATAGAGAGTGTCTTGATTTCCTGGGATGACTGTACAGATTATCACCCACTAGGTACCTTAAAAACCACAGAAATTTGTTTTTTCATAGTTCTAGATGGCTGAAGCCTGAAATAGGACTTACTGGGGCAAAATCAAGGTATCAGCAGGGCCACAGTTCCTCCACAGGCCCTCAGGGAGATACCATCCCTTGCCTCCCTCAGCTTCTCAGCTTCTCGTGGCTGCTGGTTTTCCTTAGCTTGGGGCTGCATCACTCCAACCTCTGCCTCTGTGGTCACAATGACCTCTCCTCTACTGTCTACACTGAAATGCCCCTATACCTCTATAAGGACACAAGTAATTGCATTGAGGATCATCCCAGGATAATTTCCCATCTCAAAGTCCTTAAATTAATCACATCTACAAAGACCCTTTTCTCCAATAAGGTAATATTCACAGGTTCCAGAGATTAGAATGTGAATAAGTTTTGGGGAGTATTTTCAGCCTACCACAGAGAAATAAAATATATCTCCTAAAAATATATAGTTATGAACTGATCTTCATCTGATTTAGGGATCTAAAAAGTACCCAAAGCAGGACTTAATTTAGGTTTATCATAAGGTGGCAAGTTTAGAAACTTGATGTAAGCAAATGCAAACTCTCTCTGAAAAGTACACCCTTATGCCCAGACCCACAATAGAAAAAATAAGCTCTCAGAAAAGAGAAGAAAAGACCTCACCACAAGAAGAAAAAGAAAAAAAATATAACTATGTGTGGTGACAGATGATATCTAGACTTATTACAGTGATCATTTCACAAATATCAAGCCATTATGCGGTACACCTGCAGCAAATATTATGTTATATGTCAATTATACCTCAATCAATCAATCAGTCAATACATAAGCAAGTAAATACAATTTCTTTGAGCAAGCATTTATAGACATAAACAGAGAAAATCATAAATTTAATAATTCACAAAGAAACAAACAAAAAGCAGAAAGATGGGAAAGAATTCACTGAGCCAAAGGAACTGAAAACAGAAAAAAATAACTAAATTGATTATTAAATTATATGACAGCTAAAGGAAAATAGAGTTGATTGAAAATTCAATAAAAGGCATTGTAGAGGTTGATGAGAAACCTCAAACTTATCAGGGGGAATGTGCTAGATATGGAGGACATTCAAAGAAGATTTGTAACAAATGTATCATTGGAATCCATGATGGGGAGAAAAATCCCATAGGAATATGAGTAATAATTAAAACTATAATCTAAGCTCTTTTTAGAAATAAATGAAAGCCTATACGTAGTGATAGGAAATGTTGAGTCTATACCTGGAAAACTGACCCTGAGTGTTCACCTACAAGCATAAATATACAAAGTAAATGAATGATAAACATTGAAATGGAGCAAATTTAACAATTAAGAGAATATTACATCCTAATCTGTGGTAATTAATATGGAGACCTAGAGACAGCGGAGCCTTTCAAGGGAAAAGACATTCTACCAAAACTGAACAGAGAATACATAGATGTTTTTAAAAAACAATTTATTATAAACAGAAAAAGTTATAAAATAACTGCATTACAAACAAATACCAGGCCCAGGTGATTTCACAAGGAAATTTCAACAAACTTTCAAATACCAGAAAATAGCCATGCTTATTGATGTTCTCAAAAATATAAGAAAGAATCATATGTAGCATTGATAGCTAACATGATAAAGACATCATCAAATTATACATTTAGAGGTCAGTTGTATCAGTAAATATCAATGCATAAATTCCAAACAAATACTAAAAATGAGAATCCAATAACACTTTTTAAAAAATGTTTCATGGTCAAGTGGAATTTACTCCAGGGATGTGAGAATGGTTCAATATTACAAAATCCATGAATATAACTTATAATATTAACCAAGTATGAAGAGAAAATGATAGAATTATTTCTATAGATGCTGAATAGGTTTTTAACAAAATTCAACACACATTCCCAATTTAAAAGACACACTCAATAAAATAAAAATTACATATATTTTCTTAAGACCGTAGAATATCTATTCTACAGTCTTAAAACTATCATATTACTTAATGAATAAACTTTATTGGTGTTCCCATGAAGCCTTTTTAAAAAGCAAACAGTCCCATATCTCCACTGTTTTGAAGGCAGGTACTGTGCCTGTGATTTATATTTGATTTACTGAATTTAAGAAAATCACTAAGGAAGTAGAGTAGACAATACATATTTGTTAAATTAATGATATGCATAGCAAGTCAATGTGGTTCTCAATGAACTATTTTAATGGACCTTCAATAGAAGTTAGCAGCTTGGTTTTGGGAGTCATAAAATATAACTGGTGGCTTCACCAAGATTAGGTGCTCTAATCTTGGACACATTTTTAAACAGGTTCTCTTGCTCAGATTCCTCAATTGTAGAATACTTTTATAGTAACTTTTTATAGTAACTGTAGAATACTTATTACATGCAAGGCACTGAGCCATGTGATATGAATAATAAGATTAAAATGATCCGGTCCCTGTTCTTAAGACTCTTTCTCACTAATGGAAGAGAAAGGCAAGTAAACTAAAAATTGAAATAGAATTATGGCAGGTGCTTTGTTAGGAATAAGCACCCCATGTTGTGTCTGCAGAGAGAATACATATTTAACAACGAAGTGGAGGTTGGAGGGCAAACTGAATCTTAATGGACCGGGAGAAGTTAGGCAATCTGACAAGAATGTAATGCAAAAAGAGGACACTGCATATTCAAAGATGTGTCAGCACCAGCATGTCATGTTTATCAAGTGATAAGCAGGCTGGAAAGTGAGGTGCACATGGAGAAAGAGTTGGAGGTGGCCAGTTTTAAGCCTAGACTGGTGTTGCCTGCAAATGAATGCAGAGTTAGCAGCTCCCATGCCCCACCAGTTGAAACATAATACAGCATTAGTGTGAGTATGAAACCTCACTCACTACTGAAGGAAGGTGGCAGAAGACCAGGCTACCTTGGGTTTCTAGGAAAACATCCAAACTCTGCTTCTGTCCCTTTGGAAGCAGCTACCCAATTATCATACTGGGTTTAAAAAGGAAGATTTCTGAGAACCACAAGGCACACTAGGTTAGAGGGCAGAACAGAGGGGAAACAGAAGAGAAGCCAGCCCAACAAGACTTACATGGTAAAAGGGGGAGCCTAGGCCAGGAAGTTTCTAAATTATAGGGAACAGAAACAGGAATTATTTTCCAGATCAAAGAGGTTGCAGCAGGAGAGTAAATGGAGGGTCTGGAGCAACCTGCCTAGAGGTGGAACCTTTGTTGACAATAGGGATGTTTCAACTACCACCTACGGTGATCAATGGAAGGAATACAAAAGGTGTCATGTACAATGGATGTAAGCTAATAATTTATCTGGATGATTCAAGGAAGAAAGGAGTACAAAGGGAAAATAGATAAAGACAGAAATCACCCGTGTAGTTATAATCCCCAAAACGCACATAGTCATGACCCTACACTAATATTTTGCTTCATTTTGGACAGATTTTTAGTGCTAAAAACACAAATATATTTGGATGATATGTGGACTCCATTGGAATGATATAATTGCCACAGAAGTTCATACATATCTTTTGTTAACTCTCATAACTATAAGAGAATAAAGTACAAGTTAGTGAAAGCTAGCATGCTGGCCCATCAGTGGTAGACAAAACGTTCATGGATGTCAAGGCCATGTCCATGGCAGAGCAGTAATAGCTGTGCCTCAGTTCTCAGCATTTTGATGCATTACTTTGAAACAATGGCTATCTTATTAGGGCACATGATCATTTTCCTACGTATAGTTACCATCGTATAAATGTGTGAAACAGCAAAATAAAATGCAAACGTGGCAACAATCCAAAACACACCGGCAACACTGAAATAGAGAATAGCAGGTGTTAAAATCTTATGAAATTCTACTAAGAGCAGCAACATGGCTTCTTTACTGAGCTAATGATATGGCCATTGGCCCTTTTACATGGAAATGCAGTAAGAAATCTCACCCCCTACCTAAGGAGGTTGGCAGGAGACCAGAGACGCATTCCATGGAGTATAGAATTCTCTGACGTTCTCCTCAAACTGTTTCCTTCAAACATGGCTTGTGAGCCTATTGAAGCACATGTGCTATGTTATCGCTGTGTATTTTGGATGCCATGTGGAAACAGGGTAACTAATTTATATAATAACATATTTCATGTGCAACTTACTGAACAATGATTTCACCAAATCACTGTACATCTAGCTCAACATCTCAAACCCATGGGGTTAGACAGAGCAAGGAAACTGTGGCTTCAGGGTTGCCTGCCCAAAATTAAACAGATAGCAACTGGTAAAGATTTCATCCAGGTCCTTTGACTCCAATTTAGTGTTCCTTTGGGTTAGAAAATGTCAAGGAGGTAGATAAAAGCATATTTATAGTATAAAAATTAACCAATAAAACATTCTATATACTTTGAGCTTTATTTGTGACATTAAAACATAATTTGAAGACAATTCATTTTCAAAATTGGCACAAACTGACATTAATTTTTCACTAAAATGACATTTGAGTGGCAAAATTATATTAATAAAATAAAGAAATTAAGTATAATAGATTTTCATAACAGACAGAAAGAATGACTTCATTGTTTCAAGATCACCTTAGAAATGTCAGGTATGTTTTATAAAAAAGAATATTGCAACTAAAGAACTGCCCCTTCAGGACAAATTTTATGTGCAAACTTCTGAAGTAGTAACTCGAATTCTCTCTCCGATTCCAGGTACCTCAGAACCAAAAGATAGGATGAGAGTCTTCTCTGTAGTAAATTTACTATAGAGAACTTACTATAAATTTACTTACTGAATAAACAGACTTCTTGCTTTGAGGCTCATGTCATCTGATTATATACTCTTTTTCTCTTTTCTCACTCAGAACCCTCATTGTTTTCACCTATTAAGGCTCCCACCCCCAGTCTTCTCGCTCCCTCTTGCCATCTTTCTCAGTGACGTCAACATCCATGTAGATTAACAGTCTAATATATAAATCTCTCAGTTTCTTGACATCATCTCCACTGAGATTATCTTTTATGTCACCACAGGAACACATTGCCTTAGTAAACAACCAAGTTTGTCATCACCTGAAATTTAAACCACCATTGCAACCTTGACAGACATAAAGCAACTCCCTCTCTCACAGGTACCTCTAATCTTTTTTAACTCACTAATACAAATCTTCAGCTTTTCTAAATCCCCAATACATAAATCTGCTCCAAATCTCACTGACATCAGCTTCTTGGCTTCTCTCTCCTCTATTCAGTTAAATTCCACAAGTCATTGTTTATATTCACAACTTTGCATAAAACCTTCTGTACTGGGACATTTTTCTCTTTAATTTTACACACCCTGGACAAGCTCAACCATTTATTTGTACCTGTACCCATGGACCTGAACAGTGTTAGCACAAACCATCCATCAAAGTTGATTGGTTTTGCTTGAAATTTATGATCAGAAATTCCAAATACATATTTAACATGACCTGGACATGCTAATGTATTTGTGAAGTGCACCTGTCTTTCCACTTCTAAATAGTATCTGTCCATAACCTCTTCCAAAACCTTTACAACCTCTCTTCTATTTTTTCACTCTTGGTGACATAACTACATTGAAAAAGTAAGTAACAATGGAGGAAGTGTCTACTCTTCTCTACACTACCAACACAAAGCAATCTTCATAAAAATCTATCTTCTACACCCTTTCTATATTCTTTAGACAAAAATGTTGAGTGTTTACTATTTGCCAGCCACTAAACTTTCCTTTTCCTAGAGGCCTGGATCTCATTACTGCTTATTTTCTCAAGACCCTCTCTTTGACATTGGACCTTTGACTGGTCCCTGATGATTTCTCCAATTCTACTTTATGCCTTCCTTGATCACAATTTTTCAACATCACTTGACTTTTTTTCAGCACCTCTAAAAAAACCAACTCTTTCCTAACTCCAGGAATTTGGAATTCTCGATTTCTTAGGATAAGTTCATTGTCAATACCCTGTGCTCAAAGAGATCTTCTTGACTATAAAACAGGTTTACTCAACCTTATGAGCTATCTCGGCACTTTATTCCCTTCATAACACATATCCTATCTGAATATATTTATTTGTCGTTAAGTTACTTCGTTTTTTGACTATTCTTTCTTTCCATCTGTGAGTTCCATAAGGATGTGAACGAAGTCTATGTTGTTCATTACTGTTTCTCGTACTCCCCAGATCATGGCCTGCCACCTGCTTTGTAGGAAATCAGCATTATGCTAGTGGATGAATGAATGAATTAATCATTATTAATTTTTTCACTTCAATAATCAAGCATTAGTTTTGTTTGAGGTAACACTGCTTATGGTAACAGTGACCCCTCTCACTATCATGTTTAAGGATCCATGGGAAAAATCTGTGCTTCATGTCTATCTTCATAACATTAGGCTCAACCAGATTAGAATTCATGTTCCTAAGAATAGATAATTCCACCTGGGGCAGAGTAAATTTTACAAATCTTGAGACTACAACTATAAAGTCCTTACACTGGATTCTCCCACTGGTGGATCAAAGGCCAGGAGAGAAGTTATTGCTATACTGGCTGCAGTAATTTGACCCTAATTATTCTCACAAAAGGAGCAGGAATGCTTGTCTGGAACCCAGGAGCGTCTCTGGATCTTTCTTTGTCTGGTGATAATTGTCAGTAGATAATTGCAGCAACTACACCCTAACAAAACAAATACTAGTTCCTACCCTCAGTGATGAAATTCTGGGTCACCATTGTCTGGGCCACAGCACAGACAATGAGCGAGACTATGACAAGGGAAGTCCGAAACTGGGTGTCCCAAGAGTGAGATGAAGTAATTAGAGCCTAAAGACCAACTGTAGCAGCAAGAATTGTAGCTTGTTTCATTTCCATTTCTGTCTTTAGTCTAGAGATCATCACTATCCTCCAGCTAAAGGGGATTTTCTGGTTACCTGAACTTGTAACTCTCTGAGGAAGAAAGGAAGACATTTTGTACTCATAAAGAATGAAGATTCCATATTGTTTTGTGGACTTAATGGGGTGACATGAATGGATCTAAATAGGTAAAATAGTGGATGATATTTGGCATATGTATCTTCTCAAATTATTTTGGTCTCCTCTATGCCTTGCACACAGAGCTTCTTATTTACTTCAGTCACCTTTAGTGCCCTAGTGACTTCATATGGGCTATAAACGTCTGTGCCTGAGGGCAATCAGCCTGCACTTGGGAGTGAATGATTCTTCCTACCACTTCAACAGTGGAATGCAAAACCTAACTGTATTTTAAGGTATAAAATCTGGTCTCCCCCAAGGCTGCCAAAGCCCCAAGGCTGATGTCAACTGGACAAGTAAGGGAGTTAACTCCTCATATGGAAAATCAGACCAATGTGAGACTACATATGGAACATATGGACAGATATACGATATATGCACTCTTTCTCCCATGTGCTGATGGACTGCTCTGAGACAATCTTTCAAAACCACCTTATTGGTGATGCCCCTGGAAACCTAATGGATTTATAAGCCAAGCAGCTGGTTACTTTTTCTGCAGCTCTTTATGAAGCAATAGTCAACATGATAGTATGTCATACTGTATTTTTTTCTCTAAGCCTTGCATTAGGTCTTTTTTAAAGTAACCGAGGCTTACAATGACCTAATAAATCTTAAGTCCTTTAAAATTCCAGAACTTCTGTGACTTTAAATAGTTTTATTTACGAATACTTACACACTTTATTTTTTAAATGCATGATGATTATTTTGCTTGAAGCATAAGTCGGTAATACTTCATTAACTTATTTTCAAAAGCATTCTTATGAACTTGGACCAGTATCATGTTACACTGTCCCCGGTTTTGTATTCTTTTTAACCTCTTCTCTCTTCTGAAAGAGTAACAAACTTTGTTCTGATACTCAATAGCTATCTTTTAAATTTGGTACATAATGGTCTTATCATGATTATTAACAAAATTAATAAATGTATTATTAAAATAAAATTATCATTATGGAGAAATCCATACATTCCCATTGAGCTGTGTATACATGTGTATAATAAAATATTTCCTCAGGATATTGTATTACTCATGAGGACTTATTAAAATAAACACCAACAGACACTAATAATGGACTCAAATCATAATTTGAATTGCTGAAAATTTCAGAATTATTAGAGAAGACAGATATACAATATAACAAGAATTGATAAAAGTTATAGTTGAGGAATGTGCCATGGGCTAAGAGAGCAGAAGAGAAGAGTAAATTAACACAGCAAGATTGTCAAGAAAAAAGGTAACATTTGGAATATATCTTAAATGTTTAAGAAGTCTCTAGAAGGAAAAAAAGGAAAGACCATTTTCAGCAGAAAAACAAAATTCACACAACAAATACTTAGTGACATATGCAACTCTGGAAATAGAGTTATAAACAAGTCATGCAAAGTCTAAAGTTTTAATTCTAATAAGAGGCAGATACTAAAAAAACACAGGAAAAAATTAGAAGTGTAAAGAAAAGGAAATGATAGAAAGTTACTGGTAGACTACTTTACATGGGTGCTCAGGGACAGCTCCACTGAAGAAGTACCATCTATGACAAGTAACACTAAGCCATCAGGGAAAGGAATGAGGGGGAAACTTTCATAGTTAGATCATAACGTTTATGTGATGGAAGAAAGTATAGCAGATCAGTTAGATGGATAGTTAGGGCCTTTTGTGCTGAATTTAATTCTAAATGGACAGTGAACATTTTATAGACATAAGGGACTCAGAATTTCATTAATTGTAGTGTAGAGTCTGCAATTAGATGAGCAGGATCTGAAGTGAAGAGACAGTGAAGAAGAGGATGCAAGTGCCCATCCAGGTGAAAGAATAAAAAAAGAAAGAAGATTAACACCTGAGCTCAGACAGTGGCAGGAGTTACAGTAATGTGGAGAGATGAAGATGACAGATATGTTAAGGCTTACCAAGTGAAAACTGAAAGATTTAAAAGTAAAAATGTTGAAGGGATTAGTGATGGCAACTAGGCTGATAGTTTGGTTATTTCCCGTGAGTGATGATCCAATTTACCCAGGTAAGGAATTCAAGGTCATGAATGGTATTGTGTGTTTCCACTGAAGGGTGAGTGAGTAAAGGACAGAGGGTACTTTAGTTTGAGGCATATTGACTTTGTGGTGCTTGCAAGGTATACAGTAGTCAGCATATAACTAGAAATACAAATCTGAAGCTTAATAGACAATGTAGAAGATTTCAAACTCAATAATAACGAGAGAAAACCATATAAAAATGTTTGGGATTGTTAGGATTTATGTGAATAAATTCAACAGTTAATCACCTATGTACAAAGCTTCCAAACATAAATCAGAAAGCTCTGTCATTTGTTGTTCTGTCATTCTAAGGTGAGAATGCTCTGAAGAAATCACGCATCTAAAGCTGCAAAGAAACCTCCCTCCATGAATTAGAAAATTCTCCAGGCAGTTGATATTCTTTTGAAGTTAGGAATAATGGATCTAGCAAATAGGCTTTAAACTTGGAAATTCTCAGCCTGTGTTAATTGTATTAATCTCCAAAGTGAATTTCATGGGTATTTAGATTCCAAATTCAAATCCTAATTTATTCTCTGTATTGTGCCTTCTATGTCTGGGTATTCTGCACAGAGTTATTTCCCTGTGGGACAAATACAGAACATATAATCGAATACTTATCATTGAAACATAGGAGAAAAAGTAGCTTCTTTTACTATGAAGAAAAAGTATGCCATTATGTAGTTAACTGTACAGTGAATGACTCCCATTTTCTGATCATCAAAAATCAGAAAGTTGTAAAATATATCAGTGAATGTCAAAAAAATCACTGCATGACATAATAGAAAAATCATATCCAAGTTCCAACACTATCATTTATTAACTGTGAGAATTTAGGCAAGAAATTTAATCTCTCTAAACTCTACTCTTTATCTGAAAAATGAGAAGAATAGTACATAATTTGTGAGTTTGCCATGGTAATTAAATGAAAATCCATTTAAAAAGCAATATATAAACCACAGAGCCTTATACCATGTAAATTTCAGTTAAGAATGGACATTTTAACCAAGTGGTAATTAACAGATAAGTAGGAGAAAAACCCGACCCAGGCATGACTTGAGAACCATGGATGATTGGGTCTGTAGCTAGATCAAGTTTTATTTCTACTCAAAACTGTAATTCAATAGCCCCGGAAGCAGCAGAAAGCTAAAGGTAGTTATTTCTTATAGTCGTTCAAGTTAGATGGGGTGCTGAGAAAAAGAGGAATGTGAAGAAGAAGATTGTGAAGTCAATCCTTACCTGAACTGTAACTGAGTAAGGACAACTTGATTCAAGTGTCTTAAGTATCAGTTAAATGACAAATGTAAACTGTGATTCCTTGCTTAAGAGTAAAGTGAAGCTCTAAAAGTAGGGGCTTAAAATCTAGCATACCATGACTTTCTGAAATGCCTAGTATGCTGAGGCTCATAAGCTACTCTGAATTGTTAAGAAAAATCAGATAATTGAATATAGAAGGAATGCTTTTCATTGAAGGCAAATGTTAGATGATATTGTATAATGTCTTGAAAATAATGTTTATTAATATTATATTGTTTTAAAATGCATTAAATTGTTTTAAAATGCACTAACTAGATGCACTGTTAAAGTTATTTTAAATAATTAAAATATATGTTTTGGTGAATGAACAGAATTGAATACAAAATTAAAAATTGAAAAGAATATTGTCAATTCTTTAATATAAGTTGGAAGTTTTCAAATCTAGCTGCCCATTAGAATCACCTGGGGAGTTTTGTGAAACTACCACTTCATGAGCTTCATCCATAAAGCTTTTGATTTAATATGTGTGGGCAAGACCTGGCCAACAGCGGTTTTAAAAGCTCCACAGGTAATTCTAATATGAAGCCACTGCTAAGCATCTGATCTCAACATAAAATGTATGGCCCTTCCAAAGATCCCATAGCTTTAACCTCTTTAAACCCTCTAAGCATTACCACCAGAAGTCACTGAATAGACAAAGTGAATTGTGAGAAATAGTATTTTCATTTAAGAGACATAAATTCATGCCATGCCCTAATCACTCTATGTTTCTTATTTAGTTTCTCCACAGACTGCATTAACAGGGAGATTTAACACCCTCCCCTATTCAGTTGACCTGGCCAAATGTTAGCATAAACAATGCCTGTACATTAGCTTCATCAAAACTATCACAGTCATTGCCTCTCAATACAAAGTCAGCTTAGGAGGTTAGGTCAGTATTTTTATTTGGAAGATTTTGAAGAATATGTGAAGAGCAGGACCAATAAAGTGGCATTTGTCTGATCAAGATGTAAAGTGTATAAAACAAAGTAGAGTCATTTTCTATAATTCTAGCTAGGGTTTATATTGTTGCCTTTGCATCAGGGTTCATGCAGGCTACAGCTATGCCTATCTCTGAGTGTATATCTACCATGGTACAGGCATATTTCTTTTGAAAACCTGTCTCCATAGGCCCCAATAAAGTCAATTTGACATATAAAATGAAATGCATTTGGCCTATAGGTATCAGATGTTAATATCTTTCTTAGTGCCCATTAAACTGTTTGTATCCTTGCAGTCTTGCACAGCTCTCCTGATCTTTTGCCATGGAGACTTTGGATTTCTTTTCTCATACCAGCTATATAATGCATGTGTTCCTAAGTGTCCTAATTCTTTGTGCAATCTTAGGATTGCTCCTGGCGGTAGCTCTCCACACTTCATCTCTGTTTTAATTGCATATTCATCGTCCCTTTTAATTATAGTTATTGGGGGTACTTTGGCTGGGTAGACCTTATAGTCCTTAAATTTAGCAGGCAATTTTCTTTGCCTTTGGGGGAGCTCCCATTTGGGTGCCTCATTCCTTGTTAATCTATCTGCTATGTTATTAAAGGTTGTCTCCTTTGAGTCATCTTTTTGATGCTCAGAGACATGAGTGATGTATGTGTTAATTGTCTTACTGGCTTCAAATAGTTCTGACCAGTAGTCTCTGGACCAGACCACCTTGCCATTAATTTTAAAATCTGTCCTTGCCCATTTTTGAGGCCAAATTGTAATACCACTTGCCACAACCCATAAATCTGTAAAAACATAAATAACTTTTTGCTTTTCCCCTAGTGAGTGTCTCACTGCCAACACTATCACAGTAAGTTCAATCCATTGTGCTGATTTTGACTCACCAGTGAGCTTCAGTGCTTTGATATCTCCGGGCCTGACAGCTCTTGCTGTCCACTCGCTGAGTCCACTTTCAGTGACTGAGGAGCCAGCTGGAAACCAGGTATTAGGCAGAATCAGACCCGGAGGCGCCCCACTTCTCTATGCGAGCATGGATTGGCTCCTCCCTCGGAATTATTACCAGCAAGCCTACCTCTCTCTGCTCGGTGAATTTCCTCTGAGGAAACTTGGTTGTCCTTCAGCGGTCGTGTCCCTCCTCTGGATGTACCACTTCCACATCAGCACCTTCTGGTTCACTGCTACTCCTGCCACTTCTTCGGGAGTCGAGTTTAGCCCAGGCCAGTACATTTGAGATCTTATAATTATCGGGGCATTACGAGTGAGAGGCTCAGTAGCTTTTAGTGCTTCAAAAACAAGTTGTACCAATTTTTCTAAATTAGAATATTTGCTTGAGGCATATGGAAAGTGTTTGGTCCAGAGACCAGCAGGTTTAAATAATTTATCTTGGCTGCTTTTGGTCCATAGGGCTCCAGTGCCATAGTCATTAGAGTATGTTAAGTCCAATCTGATTTGATCACCCTTTTCAGGATAGCTTAATTGCTGAAATGTCAAAATATACTCCATCAGTACTTTGAAGGCCTGTGTTTGAGTTTCACCTCATTCACACTCAGAGGCTTTTCTAGTAACATTGTCCACAGGTCTAAGCATGTGACCCATGTGAGGAACATGTTGTCGCCCATAGCCAAAGAGTCCAATTAAATGTCATGCTTCGATTTCATCAGTGGGCTCTTTTAGTTGATTTTATGTCTTGCTGCATTTGGAATTTTTCTGCTTTCAGATGACCACTGTATTCTTAAAAATCTTGCTGATGTATTTGGGTCATGGGTCTTTTCCTTATTAATTGTCTACCTTTGGCCCTAAGTTCTTCAATTAGTCTGTCTTTTTCCTTCAAGAGCTCCAGATCATCATGCATCATGATGATATCATCTATATAAGAGATGGTTAAGTAATTAAACTTTGTGATATCTATTTGTGAAGTTAATAATGTACGAGCTGTAACTGGACTATTTAAATATCCCTGTGGCAGCCTTTTAAACTGGTATTTTGTTTCTTCCCAACTAAATGTAGTATATTCCCTGGAATTTAGTGCCATAGGTATAGCAAACATGTCTGACATGCCAATAGTGACAATATACTTGGAGTTTCTGGATATAATTCTATTTATGACTTCCTCAGCATCTAGCAGGACTCCATTCATTTGAGGTGAAAACTTATTAAGATTTCTATAATCTATAGTTAATCTATACTGGCCATTAGGCTTAAGAACTGGCCACACTGGGCTGTTATAAAAATGAGAGGTCCCTTTTTCTATATCTTCCCTTAAAAGTTCCTGTATTTTTTTATGTCCTGACACAAGTAACTCCATTTTGTTTTATATATGTTATGCTATCTTGATCAAACCAATGCCATTTTATTAGCCCTGCTCTCCACAGAATATTCACTCTAGGAGAACAATAAGAATGCAACCCTCCTCAGTGATATTAGGTTTTTCAGGAGTCAAGTTAAAGATTTTTATGGCAGCAGTGAACATTTGATTGTTATCTTCCATATACTTTTCCAGAACTCTCAGTCCATCTAATAAATGCTTTTTGAAATGGAGCACACAATTAGCAGTATGTTACATAAATACAGGGTGGGGCAAAAGTAGGTTTGCCATTGTTCATATGGAAAATAATACAATAATTGATACATAATAACAAGAACAAACTGTTGCCTTTACTCACAACTGTAAACCTACTTTTGCCTTACCCTGTATTGTTGGTTTTGTCGCCAGGCTGTTTTATATCCTTTATTCATGCGGACATTTTATAAGCCCCCATGGAGAATACAAGTCCAGTTCTTCATCCTTTATAGCACATGTACACACCTATTACCTAAAAAATGAGTGCTAAACCTTAAGCAAAGCTCACTCCATATGAGGTGCTAAACTGCTATGTAGCTCCTGCCAAGAGCACAGCTAACATACTGATTTTTACAGCATTATTTAAATTCTAATTTACTCACCACTTACTAATTCAGATTTTACAAGCTATCATTACAACAAAACAGTTTATGAAGAAGATAAATAACTGAAATCTGGTTCTTAAGAAGGTTTTAAGTTATGCCATTCTGTCATAATGTTTCCTTATAAGACAATAAAAATGTTAAGCATATGTATGATTTTGAATAAAATATATAGCATTTACAAATATTATATGGTATATGCAATATTTAAGACCAAGTTATTACTAAATATCATAATATTAAAACCAGCAATATCCCACAAAAGTTTCTGCAATGATGGGAATAACTAAAATTCTCACCTTGAACCAACATGATAATCCCTTGACATGCAGCTATGTGGTGACCATGTTGAACCCGGAAGGTTGTGTAAAATACCACTTTATGGCTGCCCCACATATGTAACATTTGATCTGTGGCTAGTATAACTGAGAAATTTAATTTTTAGATTTATTTAATTTCAATTTACTTAATTTTATTTCAATAGCTACATTTGGACAACTAAATTTTAGACAAATTTTGAGTTTTTCATATTAAACATGATGAGTACTGTTGTTGCTTAAATTATGTCTTTAATACACAGCTTGATTTATCAACAAATAACTATAAAATGACAATATGCACTATTACGATTTTAACCAAATGTATATTAAAATGTAGATTATGTAACGATATAAAAAGTTGATAATCATATGTGTTGTATATACTATTTTATTTAAAATATGGTGTCTCCAATTATTGCATTTTGTGATTTAAAAATCACCTAGATTCTTTTTATAATTTTCCGGTATTTTTTCCAAACTATGACTTACAAAAAAAATTCTACTTGATAATTCAAAGTGCTTCTACTCAAATAACCAATTAAAGGATTTGTGAATAATCCTTATTCCCAAATTGTATAAATCATAACTATATTTTCATATTTTAACATTTTTCTTGTCTTTTGACTACTACAGACTTCCTAATGTGCTATAAAAGAATTTTGATGAAATATACAATATACTGATACAGATAAAATATACAATACCATAAAAGGAATTATCAGAATTTGCATTATTCTTACACTACTAATTAACTTATATTTCAAGAACAGTCCTTAACAAATGGTTCATTATTGATATTAATTATTTTATTTAGGACTAACAATAAAACTGATTAAAAGTATTACACAATGGTAAAATCCTCACTCTGGTTAAAAGTGCTTGGATGAATATTAAACTGATTGACTGTGTGATAAATTATGCCTCTCCAACTGGTTACTCATTCAGAGATGGCTATATAGTGCCAATACAAAAACAGTTCTTTCTTTAACATCACCCTTTTCATTGTTTCTTTTTAAAAATAGAAGTTTCAAAAGCAGAATTTTCAACAAGTCAATTCCTGGAAGCATATTTAAGAACTTCGGGATATTCTCTATCCACTGGTTAGGAAATGCTGAGACCTCTTGGTTACGATTCACTTGATTTCCTTCCAACATCCCATTGCACCTGCTCTGCACAAGAGCATCTTCACCAGATGCTGCAGGGAAATGTACTAAGTCCTGGAGGCCTCCCTTCTTATCCAGGCATGCACAACTTAGACAGACACATTCATGGCCATGGCAGCTTTCCAGATCCAATGTATATTCTGGATCAGATCACATTTCCTTTCACATTTATTTTATTTTTATTGACATTGTAGTTGAAAGAGACCTGAGAATATATTTATTTTTTACAGGTGAATCACTCATGGAACAATTCCAAGATTTATCAGGCTCTTGAAATAAGTGTAAAGAAACAAACAAAAAAATGCAAAAAAAATGTATTGATGCTATGTATAAAACCACTTCATATAATGTGTGAGACATGAACTATTTAACGTGGAAGCTTTGATGTGAGTCTTTCCGGGAAGGTGACAAAAACACTTAGACATGCAGAGAATAAGTATCATGAATACAATCATACAATAGGTAGAACAGCCAGGATTCAAAGTATGACAGTGTAGCTTTAGGGTGTGTATAATTGAACTCACTATAATAATGTGTTATACAAAAGCTGTTTTTTAAAATGAATAATTAAATATGCAAAACGCATGGCCCCAATTAAAGGAAAAGAGAAGAAAAGCAAAAATATATAGTACATGATTGAGAATGAAAAGAGACAATTACAGATATGATTCAGACAAAGAATTATAAAATATTTTTCATGAACTTTATAGTTAACAACTTAAAGAATAGAGAAAATAATTTATTAGTAGTCAAAAATACCAAAATTAATCCAAGAAAAAGTAGACCACTTAAAATAGCCAATTACTCTAGAAGAAGTTGACAAAGTAATTAAGATCTACCATTGAAAAAGACAATTGGACCAGAGAGTTTTAGAGTTGAGTTCTAGCTTTTAAAAGATAGACATTTTAAATACAAAACTTTTAGATGACTTATGGGAGATATTATTTAAATTATTCTCATTCTAATAATATAGAAAACACTCTAGTACATTTTTAAAGCCAATCCTACTATAAACTGTGATTACAAAATAGACATCAAATAATATATTGAATGATCCTTTACAAAGCTCATGGGGCAGCAATGATGTCCCTTGTAAGGAAAATCAAAAGTCAGTTTACAAGATGATGAGCATCCACTTATATAGGATATTCTCCATGGAAATGTGGTTCAGGTGGTACCCACCATTAAAGAGACAGCTAATTTCCTTTAAAAAACACTTTCACTTATGAATATGTAAAAAGATTTCCTTTTATTTCTCCCTTTCATTATATTTAGATAATTACATCAATTTTTAAAATATGTATCTGTAGGTAGAACATGTTATCTATCTTTCAGGAAAATAAAGGGGTTATTTAATTATTTTTATAGAAAGTAGATATTACGTCTAACATGATTGACAATACTGACTTATATAATCAGGAAAAAGGAAAGTCATTATATTGAGAGAAAAAGATAATAATTTAGGTGCACTACGTAAAGGCCTAGAGATAGAAGAGTTCTGTTTTGCAACCATTTGGCCTTTCTCTGGTGGTACAAAGGGATGGTGGGAACATAGAAAGGCTGATTGAAATCCCTGGCAAATTCTGAATCACACCTGTGATTAGGTAGTCAAATCTGATTTCTTTTTCTTATCTTCAAACAGTCCTGCATTAGAAGCCTTCCACAAGCTAGGTATTTTCCAGAAAAAAAATTTACTCAAAATGTCAATGAATTGTAAAATTAGTAGTAGTATTAGAAATCATCTAGCCTACTTAATATGAAGAAAGAGACTCAATATTTCATTAAAAATATACAACCTTTAAGGAGCAGAGCCCTGACTGAAACTCAGACATTCCATTTTCAGATCTGCTGCTCTTTCCACTCCACTGGATTTTCTCTTCTCAGGATGACAAGCAAAGAAAAAAGTTAAAGTACAACATAAGTACAAAGTACAAATATAAAATAAAACTAATCTCTCTCTCTATTGGTGTGTATGTCTGCATGTGCTTAAGAGAAACTTTCCCCATCAAAGCAGGGACCTGCAGTGGCTCAAAGAAGCAGGCTTTGCTGTGCTGCCGCTTAAGTAACTTTTTCCTCCAACGCTACGTGAGATTTGTGTTCCTTTCCTGTTTCTCGACAATATGTTTGCATTTCTCAGTTTATATTGACACTGGCTTCCCGTTCCATTTTGTCTTTCAACTATTAAAATTAGGCATTAATACCTAGTGAACAGATTTTCTGGATCTATTCTACATCAAATGCTCAACTTTCAGTAAAATTAAAGTTCAATGCATTTTTTCTAATATCTAAGAAAAACTCAACGACATACAATTTTATTTAAATTTTAGAATGGCTACTGTTTACTGGAAACCACATAAAATGCAGGAGGAATCTCTGAATGTAACTGTGCTGCAGCAGCAATTCGAACGCTTCCAGTTCACTGTGAGGGGAAGCTGGGCACAGCCCTGCGACTGCACACGTTGCCGTCCCTCACCGAACGGGGCGGCGCATCTTTCCGTTTTTCTTCAGAAAGCATCCTCAATTAAGAGTTACTGAGACAGTTTCTTCTTTTGCACTATCTCCATTTAAATGCTACTTTTTAAACTTATAATTTCAACAAATAAAAATTCATAACCTCACCTAAGGGATTAGAATGAAAGTATGAAATCTTAAGAATGCCTTTCGAATGGATCTAAGGACCCAAATATTATCCTTGTACCCCTCTTTTCTCACTCCTCTACAGTCCTGTGTGGGGAAGATAAAATGTAACTTGATGGTCACTGGTATAACGTATATGCAAAAATACACACACATTGTTATCCCTAATGTTTGAGTTCTTTATATGTATATTTTATGAATATTTTCAAAGTATTGTAAAAACAAAATGCCAAGGAAACTTTAGAACTGTGATTATGTGTTTATATAAATTCTCACAGAGAAACTCTTAAAAATTTAGCAAATAATCTTCTCCAGTGAATAGTCAATTCCCAGTTAACTGATTTTCCTTATTTGGGGAAGGTGAAAAGTGTGCTTTTGTGTGCACATGCATATATTGGCTAGTCACAGCTGTCTCACAGAAATGAGAAGGAAATACCTCATACTTTTGTTAGGATTCCATGTGTGACTTTTGAAAGCTCCTATATTGACTTTGAACCCTAACCCTAGTGCACTTTTCACATTGTTCTAAGTTTTTAGATTGGAGGTTTATAGGCACTATCATAAGTATAATAATAACTCTTTTATGCCAACAAAAAAGGAGTTTGTATATGATGTTGACAAAAAATTTAACAAACTCACAAAATGAAAGGCACATAAAGATTTAAATAGAGATTTATGTGGCACTTGTTTAATTTGGGGAAATTTTTCACACTTTTCATGTGAATAGATTAAGATACACATAATCAAAAACATGAATCTATGTACAGCCTATACCCAGATAAAATTACCAAAAGATAAACTTTGCACCATTCTTCCCCAAAATTAAGACATCTGGGGAGAAACTGTGGGTAAGCCAATTAAGTAATAGGTCCAGTTTCTGGGATGAAGTGTTCTAGTAATGACTCCCATTGAGTTCGCTCTAAATCCAGGTTCATGTAATTCGCAAAGAACTATTCCAGTCACACATTAATCTCAGGTGCACAGTCAAAATATGTTTTAAAAACGATGTAACCTTTGGATTTCTCACTCGCTCTTCACAGGATAATTTCATCCTCATGGTTTGTTTCAGTCCCATTTGGAAGAACAGAAAACATCACAGAAAAATAAAATTTTCTTTTTTTAAAATGAAAGGGATTATTGTCCCAGACCAAACTTGAAATAGAGATTTGCATCTGATATGGATTCCAGGAGCAGTGCTCTTGGTTGCAAATGTTGTGAGGGAGTGAAGATGGAGCAGAAAGAAAAGGTGGAAAGAGGTGGAGTGTCAAAAAGGGCCTCAGCAAATCCCATGGCTTGCTCTGGAGTTGGGATGATTCTTCAGCGAAGTCCCAAACTGAGTCAATGGGACCATGAATTGTGACCCCCATAAGGTCCTGTCATGGAATGAAGGATACCCCACACCCCATGAGAAACAACCTCAGGTGAAGCAGCTCTGCTTGGTCGAGAGAGAAAGACTCACTCAGCTTTAAACTGTCAGCAGCCTCACTCCCAGCAGCTGGGAAGGTAGGTTCCTGGATCCTGAAGGCAAACCTGGGCAGTGCACCTCAGCAGCACTACAGTTATTTGTCAGACATTTGCAGTAGCAACTTGGATGCCAACAACATGTAAAGGGAATGGTGGGTGAGTTGAGTTCAAAGAGGAGTCAGGAATCTTGTTAAAAATCTTCCATTTCCTTGTAGCACTAAAGTGCTTACTAATTTTTTGGTGCTGGTGGTGGAATGAGGAAGGGGACAAATTCTGGAACTACTATCATTTGGCTTCACTTTCTTCTTAACATTAAGGTACAACCTAACATTCTTTAGTGGTTAATGCCCCTTGTCATTTTGCACCTACGGACTTTTAGCATATATAGAACCAAGACAGTTGAATTAGCGAAAGATCTATAATGGAGATAAAAATAATTGTACTAAAATGAAGGTTTTCTAAGAAAAAATATATATTCAAAATAAACTAATTATTTTTAAGAGTTCATTATTTAGGGAATGCAGAGCAATATATATGTATTTATACATGTATACATATACATATATGCATATGTGTGTATAATGAAAGAGCATAATATATCATACTATAATAATACAAAAAATGAAAACTGTGATGTCAAAATAAGTGGGCAATAAGGACTTTTTACTGATCATAACACACCTAGAATATGTTGACATGAGCTATTGCAATCAGAACAAACTGAAAGGGGAAAAATCACTTGTATTATATCATTGATTATATGCCAGTGGTTAAATAATTATCAACTATTATACACAAATTTAAGTTGAAATTAAAATAGATAATCAAGGAATTTAGGGCCACATCTTATTTCTTCTCAGGAAGACATTTTTAATCTAAGTCTTCATTTGTTTGTGGCCTACCTAGAGAGAGTGTGTGGGCAATGTAAAACATAAAAATTATATAACCCTGAGTTCCCTAAACATCACACTGGAGCACGTTCGGATCTCTTCTTGATTCCCTTCTCTATTATCACACCAGAAACATCTGACCTTAACTTCCTTTTCATCTTCTTTCCTTCCCCATTTTATCTCTTGGATTTAGGTACTTTCCCTATTATTGAATGCCAGGTTTTGATCTGCTAACTATTAGGTAGCTGGTGTTAGAAAAGAAGCAAAAGGAAAATTCAATTTTCTTAATAAGAAAGTGATAACATAAATTGAACCTGCCCTTTCTGACAAGAAAAGAATAATCATCTTACTTTTTGAAAACACAAAACCTATTATTGTTAGTATGGGTTGTCATATAACCTTTGGAATCAGGTGTAATATAAATGCATTCCAATAATAAATTACTATTGTTAGTATATTTACAGTATGTTTCTCTGATGAGAAAAGATGTCTTAAATCAATTCTAATGAAGCAGCTCAAGGCTTTACAACACTGCAAGCTACAGAATTCATTACAACCCCTTTCTTTCCTTTACTTCCTTACCTTGAGCACTGTACTCATCTGTCACTAAAATCCTGTGGCTCTTAATCAGCACTATAGCTCATAACCACTCTTTTATTTTCATCCTCACTGCTATTTATTTAGTTGAATCTTTATCACTTCTTTTTTTCTGTGTAATTTTCTTAATTTTCTGCATATTAGTGCTTTACCAATATTATAACCATTAAAAACACAGTTCCAGAATCTTTGTCATTTCTTACCCGGTCTTTGCAATGGTCTTCTAATGGACTCTGCCCTCCATCTTTTTCTCTGCCAAAGTAGCCCTCATTTAACTTAGTAAATCAGAAATCAGATGTCTTTTACTTCTCTTTTTTCAAAAGTCTCTTACAGTTTTTGTAAAATGAAGTATAAAAGTCTTTAGCACAGAATTCAAAGCATTTCCTCAGCTCCGTGAATCCAATTGATAATATTTTCTTCATTCTCTCATCATGTCCAGTCTTGTCACACACTCTCTGTCCTGATCATATCAGGAAAATCAATGCATCTGTGACATTTTGCATGTGATTCCCAAGTGGAGCATGGCTTTCTTTATCTGTATGTCTTTGAGCCTATTCAAGGTCCAATTTTATACCTAATTTCCATTAGTTCTCCCATAGAGTCAAGATCATTTCACTGCTGACTGCCCACAATTTGTTTTCTTTTCACTTGATATGAATTTCATATTCTGTCTTGTAATATAGATTATAAATGCTTTAGAACAATTATTGTTTGTCCTAGTATTTTTGTCCTTGTTTCTCTCAGAATCTTGTATTTTACCTTATATGTGAGATGCAGAATATCAAAGTGGTAAAGGACATGAACTATAGAATCATGTAAACTTGGTTCAAATCCTGAATCTTGTACTTAACAGCATCTTGAACAAATTATTTAACTTCTTTAATTCTAAGTGGGATCCTACTGGAATGGATATATTGAAGTATTCTTATGAGGGATTATTCAACAAATATTTATTAAGGCACTTGTTTGGTCCAAGTCTAGACAAGGGTATATAGTGAAGATAAACACTGGCTATGCCTACCTCCCAAGGTCATTGTGAAGACTGAAGGACAAAATGTGCATGATAAGCACTTCATACCTACATTGAAAGTGCTAAAAAAGTTAGCAATCAACAATATATGCATTATTGAAAAACTACTATATGCCAGGGCTTGGGGTTAGTGTAGACAGAGAAGCACAGCTCTTAAACTTCAAAGCTTAAAGCATAACAGGAGAGCAAACTGATAAGCAAGCAACAAGGTGCAGAGAGATGTATATTCATGTACTGAGTATTATGAGAATGCAGGAATGGGACACGTCTGTCCACTCTTCATGATCTGATAGGATTTTCCCAAATGAATAAGAGAGAAGTGTATTGTAGGCAAAAAAGGAGCCTATGCAGAGGTGGGAGACATGCCAAACCTAAATAAGTAGATGATAGATAGATGATAGATAGATAGATACTTGTAATTGGGTGAAACTAGAAAACATGGCAGGGGCAGGGAAGCCTACCAGAGCCAGATCATGATGAACTCTGAATGTTATGCCAAGAAGTTTGCACTTGATTTTGAAATCAATAAGGAACTACAGGGGAAAAATACAATATAAGTTAAATTAAAAAATAAAATAAAATAAATTGAAAAAGAAATAAATAAGGAACTGTAGAAAGATTTTAATGAGGTTTGTATATGAATGGGTTTGCACTTTGAAGGACCACTCACTGCAGCTGTGGGGGGGAGGAACTGAGAGACATGAAGGCTAAAGACACAAGGAGAAGTCGAGGGATGCACGGTCATTCGGGCAAGACGACTAGGCCTGAAGGGCTTCTAGTAAGTGTCTGTTGTATAAGTCAGCAATTTTAATAATTTACACCCTTCAAATCCCAAAGCAGCACCTGTTATTATTTCCTTCCTGTGCAGAACTAGCCCACACTACAGCTGTCTCTTTATGAACATTTAAGATGTGCCCACTCAGGGCCAGCCACCACTCAAATATCACATGGTGGTGTAAATGGAATTATAAAATACAGCCTAGCCTTCCAGAAGCATATTATTTAGACATTAACCTAATCCAAAGATGTAATAAATAAATATTAAAATAATAAATAAGTAAATATACACATAATAATGCAATAGATTTTAAAATACTATGTGGACTTTGAAAGGCCTATTGAGTGACAGACAGATTGCTGTGGACTGGGCTGGTCGGAGAGGCTTCGTGTGGCCTATGAGAAGAGTTGGCTAAGCAGACTTAACTTAGAAATAAATTAAAAAGCAAATATTTTCATGCCACTCCCTAATTATTAAAACTGAGGTAATTCTGTCAGGTAGACCATGTAATAGCTGGAGTTGAGGTTAATAATAAGTAACTGCAGCTACCTTTGGCGGTTTTAAGGTAGGTACTATCATAAACATAGATATTTCCTGATCAGTCCTGTCAGTCACTTCAAAATACCAATTAGCCCGTGTAAATATTAATAATCCAGGCGATAAAGAACAGAAGGCCATGTGATCAAAAAACCGCTGCTGTGTTCCTGTCACATGGGAAGATATGAGCAATATTTCTAAACAAGGGCCCAGCAGAGAAACTGCGAGGGAATTCTCTGCCGCAGGCCCAGGCCATATATCGGCTATCTAAAGCTGCTTAAAGGCATTTATGGGCAGTAAGGGCCACAACGGTGCTGATGCTCTCCCCTGCGTGGAGCGTTCTGAGATAACAGGCAGGTCACCTTCTGCCCGCCTAGCATCGCACTGGGGGATAATCTCTTGAAAGCTCAGGATAAACTCCCCGCCATCATTCAGTTCTCTGCTCTTAGGATCTTCAAGAGCTTTAGGAACTAGGCTGGACAGTCACTTAATCTAAATGCACTCCAGTGTTCCTCACAAATAGGATCATTGCCATCAAGAGAGACAAAAAGAGGATTTTCTTGAGTTCACCTGGAATGGCCATTTATGCCCTGTACACTGTCTGCTCAGACGTTTTGATTTCCATCTGCTTGATCTCCCCTCACTCTTCCCCTTCCTGTCCATCCCCCAATCTTGGTCCGGTGCCAGTGGGAACAAAGCTTAGAGAGAAGGTATGTCAGAATCTTTAGCAATACATTTAACTGATAATGTTAAAAGAATCCATTGTACACAGATACTTTCTGAAATATTTTTTCTTTACATTCTTCTGCCATAGAAATGTATATTGTTTATTTGGAGCCATTCATATAAGTTCAAAGGCTGAACTCTTTAATGACTATAAAAATCTGATTGTTAAGTATCTCAAGTACCTATGTATAACTTGTGTGTTCAAATGGGCACATAAAATACTTGTAGTTACACAAATGGCAAAGTTTCAGATGCATGTATCTCGGCCTGCAGCAAACTGAACCCAAAGTAGCTGATACACAAATACAGATAAGGGACAGCAGCTGGTTCAGAGGAAAATAACTTTCTAGAGCCAACAAAGTGGTGTCCAGAGTGAGAATACTTAATGTAAGTTCCTGCAAACGGGAAATTTTCTCTCTGAGGCTGGACGAGAAAGGGTTGAGCACTCCTGAGCACGGTTGTAGCTGATCCTGAACACAAGACCAGGTGAATGATTCAGAGTAGAATCTTTTTTTCACAGCCATGGAAGCCTTCCAGCCTTTCTCCCTTCCCCAGCTACCAACAGACTCTCCACTCTTCAATGCACATAGTAGTTATTTCAGGGATTGGCTAACTACATACCAAACTTAATTTCATTTCTTACTGACTCACAGCCAGACCACATTTCCCAGTTTTGCATGGACTTTGGCATGGACATGAACCTGAGTTCCATGTGATGAACTATGAACACAAATAATGTGGTTTTCTTCCATGCCTGGCCTTTAAAAATCTCCCATGTATGTATGATCTTCATATTTTCCCTTTCCTTCCAGCTGCTTGATCCAAACAAGCACGCTGATCTTGAAAGTCAAGTGCTAAAAATGAAAGAGCCCCAAGACACAAGAAGCCCGGATCCCTGAATATTTTGGTTTCATGCTTTGTTAGGGTAATTCTAACTCAGTTTGGTCTCCCTCTTAGAATATGGCTCTTACCCTAGGAATGGTCCTTACCTCTAAGATTTGACCTTGAAGTCTCAACTGAATCCTTGAGTACTGAGTGAAGTCTCTCCACTCCAGCTACACCAGAATTCTGAAATCCACTTCACAACCTGTAGTAGCTCTCTGTTCAGATATCTGTTCAGAGAAGCTTGCAGAAGCTTCTCTGCTAAGGCTTAGGAAGTTCCTCCTGTTCATGTATAGTACCACAGTGCTTAGTCAAAAGCCTATAGTGCACTAGTGAGCATCCACGTGGACATCTCCCTCCATCTCCTCCCCTCAGAGAAAGCTTTCTCTCCTCTTACACCCTGCCCTGCAAATTCTTGTCACTGTAGCAACCCTGAATTACAGTATCTACCACTTATGTCTCAGTACAATTGTCAGTCTGCTTGGACTTCACCTCACTGCACCAAATTTACTCACTGGACACCCTGAATATTAATTACTGAAACATGTTAATCTACATTATCCTATACTTCTATGTCACTAAATGTAATTCATTTGTGTGATTCTAATGCTTTATTTAATTTATTTTTTATAAAATTTGTGCTTTTGCAATTTTATGTGCATCTACTTTGCTGGCATGTTAGAAGAATCACTTGAGAGTATTTATAATTCAGGAAAAACAGTAGTTACTTTAAAATATCTGTTGTTTTAAACATGGCATAAACAATATGTTCCATTGGAAATAAAAAAGAGGTGATTGCTTAAAGATGCTTCTCAAAAAAAGCAGTATTGTTTCCAGACATGATTTTACTTTAATGAGAAATAAAAGGGGCATTTCTGATATTTGGAAAAGAATGCAGAAAAGTCCATGAATAAAGTCTCAAAAATTAATTTTAGAAAAACTTGAAAGTGGTCATTCTGATAGGAAAAGAGACAAGACATGATTATTGATATGAACATGTTTTTGTTAAAAATATATTAGCATCGTTTCTCAGGCACAGTCTTACAATGAATGTGTATCACTTACACAATGAAAATGCTTTTTTAAAAAAAGGACAGGCATGCAGTCATATATTGACACCAGAAAACCTGCATAATAAAGACAAAACAAAAATAGCTAAGTTGTAAAACATAGTATATCAGAACCCTTAAACAAAATTTTATAAAATTTCTGCTCTAATTTAAAGTAACAGCGATGGTTAAGGGTGTAAATAACTACTTAGACACCATAGTAAACATCAGGATCTCCAGTATATGTTGGGTAAAAAAGTATATTAAATGTGATGTTTAATTAATAAATAATGTGATAATTCATAGAAAGACTATATTAAACATAAATTATATAAATTAATAAATGAAAATTAACTTGAAATTGTTAAAAATTATCCTAATTTTTGTTTTATTTGTCTTTCTCTTCATTCTTACAATAAGCATGGTCAAATAACTGATACTTTTCTGTAGAACCTTTATTCTTATGTTTCAGAAATTGAACATGATTTTGGAACTGAAAAGAGGCAGGTGAGCAAAGCATGCATATTAGGTGTCTTAAAGATTAGTTTAAGAAAACTCAGCTACATTGCATACTTTTCATGTTGCAGCTTTTCAATCAACCCAGACTCTGAGCTCTGGTCTAAATGCAAGGACATCGAATACTTCCATTTCAAAGCTTTTCATTTCTCAGGATAAGGTGTTCAATTTTTGAAATGTAGCATTCCAATTCCCTCATGATCAAATGGTTTTTGAAAAAGAACAGAAGCTTCTGAAACATTGTTATAATAAAAAAGGAAAAATAACTACAAAAGAATAGATTCTTGCTTAACCAAAACTAAAAGGCAAAAGGATATATCACAAATTGTTCATCCAAGGACAAAAACCAACAGAAAAACAGAAAATCTTTTAGCAGGGGCAAAAGACTACAAATAAAAAAAAGTGTCTCAAGCTTGTGTGTTTAAAAGAGCTAATGGTTATTTAAACTTTTTAATATAGCTAACTGAATATAAAGAAATAGAACCACTTAGAAATGGTAATTGGGCAGAGAAAGTATGAAATGTTAAAAGACTATCATTATTCCATATATATATATATATATATATATATATGTACAAAAAGGAAATAATGAATTCCAGTTAAAACGCTGCAAAGTTTATCAAAGTTTATAAGAAAACAGTCCTATCTGAGGTAGTCTATGTGTCTACATACATATATGAACCATACACCTACACACAAACATGTAAGTAAGTGCTCAATTAAATAACAGATATTAGTCAATACATAGCTCCTTTATTTAGCTGTTCCTCATTCACTCAGCACATGTTTGGCCTTCTATAAGCCAGGTGCTGTGTAAGGCACTGAGGATACCATGATGAATGCAATACACAGGATCCCTCACTTATGGCTGGTAGTAGTCTGTTAGAGGAGATGGGAAATATTCACATAACCAAAATGAAACAAAAAAAAATTTCAGGTAATTAAAATGGAGGTTAAGTGCTCCTTCCAAAGTGAGCGTTCCCATGGCTATAGAAGACAGGCAGGCACGCACGGAAGCAACGTCTGGGTCAGCCATGGCAAGCCCAGTTGTTGCTGAGCCGGAGCCCACGTGCACATTTTTTTTTAAGATTTTATTTATCTATTTTTAGAGAGATGGGGAAGGGAGAAAGAGAGGGAGTGAAACATCAGTGTATGGTTGCCTCTAGCACACCCTATACTGGGGATATGGCCTGCAACCCAGGCATGTGCCCTGATTGGGAATCAAACCCGTGATGCTTTGGCTTGCAGGCCTGTGCTCAGTCCACTAAGCTACACCAGCCAGGGCCCATGTGCATATTCTACGTAAGCCATACAAAGAAAACAGTGATCAGCTGGTGGTATCAAAGCTTTCTTGTCATAGTCTTATATCTTTTCATATTTATATTGAACTATAGTACAAATGATAGTGCAATTTAATTAATGAATAAAATTTTTAAAGCTTTTCATAAATAAGTCCATCCAAAATTGCACATGGACATACGTTTGGGGATTTTTAAGAAGGTTATTATTATGATGATCTTTTTAAGAAATGTTAATATTACAGAGGCAAAGAGCAGCAGTGTCACCTTCTAGAGACCAGCAGACATAGGGTGATTGTCGGAATGAGAATGCATAGTAAAAAGTTCATCTTTTGAACACTGAAATACAAGTTGCAGGCTTGTTGACAGAAACAGCCTATGAAACAGGTTGGTAGTTAAGAATCTGCATAAGTGACAGGAAGCAATCCCTGTGGAGCATGTCCACCCCTTTTTCCACCCCTTACATTACCCAGGGTACGCTATTCCTCTCTTGCTCCCAAGGATGCCCAAACCTCTCCTCCTTCCTTTGTCTCCCAAGGAGGTATCTCTTTCTCCTAAGCTCCAAGGACACTTCCTTTGCTGTAACTTGTTTCCTGAGCCCATTTCTTTCAAAGCTCAATTCTACCTGTGTGACTTGCTAAATACATATTCTCTTATAATCTGCATGAGCAGTGATTTCTAGTTTTTAGTTGTAAGCAGGTCATAAATAATCTATATTTGATAAACAGAAAGACAATTAAAGGTCATGAAAATCTCACCATTAAAAGGCTTCCTGCTTCTGTGTCTCCACACCCTTTGCTCCTGAGTTAATTTTGCAAAGTGGTTTCTCCTCCAGAGACCAATACCCACAGCCAGTTTGCCTTTTCTTTACAAGCTTTACTTGCAGAATAGTCACTCAGTGGTTTAGTAATTATATGAAAATATGATTATTTTATTACAAATGCAAAGGATGCTTAAGGTCAAATTCTAAACAGAATTAATAATTAACAGGTACACAGTATCTCATATATTTTAATTCCTGTTGGTGCTGTTCATGAAGGCTTGGCTTGCACAGACACAAGAGTCTCCTTTCATCCCCATGTGCAGCATCCAATGCATGATGAGAGTGGTCTTCCCAGTCTGGCTGCCAACTCCCTTGATGAGTGGTAGGTCAAGGTTCTTTTCTGAAAAATTTGGTCTACAGACCAAATTAAACAATGTCTCAGGTGTCTCCAGATGTTCTAGCAGTGATTCTGAAACTGTGGCCTGACCAACCAATACCATCAGCATTACCAGGGATCTTGTTAGTAATGAAAATTCTCAGGTTCTACCCTAGACCTATGAAATCAGAAACGCTGAGGGTGGGGTCTGGGAATCTGTGTTTTACCAGAAACTCCCAGTGATTCTGATACACACTCAAGTTTAGGACTTCAAATTAGTTTTCCATCGTTGGGCAAAAAGTTGCTTACCAGCTCCCCAACTTCCTATACAATGGGAACTATACTTCTTATACTTCTATCTCTCAACATTTGATAAAAAAAACTATTCACCTCTTCTATAGGCTAGTTTTACCTACCTTTGCCTGTACCCATGTTCTTTCTGAAAGATTCAAGTTTGGGTTTGTCTACCACAAGGAATCAAATTACCCTGAGACTTTCTTCTCCATGACAGACTCATCCTTAGCCCCTGTATAGTAATGGAGGTAGTAGCACCAAAGAGATCCCCAAATACAGTGGTCTTACCTTAAATAATAATGATTAATAATAATAATAGCCTTTCTCTTACTTATAAATCTGTAGGAATCCAAGGCGACAGAGTCACTCAGGAGTTGAAGTTTCTTTCACCATGTGGCTCCACCATCTCTATGGCCCCATCCTCATTTGCAAGGTTGAAGCTCGATGGGGGTAACTCCCTGTTCCACATCAGGAGAAAGAAAAAAGAGGGATCTGGAACGAGGGGTTTATGTTTAGGCAAGTGACCCAAAAGTTTCAGCTCCCTTTCCTTCACATTCAAGTGGCCACACTTTGCCAAAGGAGAGGCTGGTCAGCTATGTGCCCAGGAAGAAGAGAGACAGCCTAGGCAATCAGCAATCAATACCACTCCTTACTGATGTCCTTTCCAGAAGTCCCCTGTCCCAGCCAGTCACACTGCATACGATCTCTCCTCACATCAATTGCAGCATGACCATCTCTTAATAATAATGTGCTATAATTTATGTATGTATGAATCTTTTATTCCATGGTTCCAAGGTATCATGAGATAACTGGCAGGGGCAGAGCCTTCAACAGGTAGATGCAAAAGGTCTGCCTGCAAAGTATAGAAGAAAAGAAGTGTCAAATCAGAAGCCAGAAAACCAATGGTTAGACCATCCAAGTGTCTCTCATTCTGTTCACAAATCATCTTCAATTTGAACTTGAGTATGTATGCACACTCACACACATATATACATACACATACAGCAGATAATTTATGTTTTATATATTGCATAATTTAAATTGCAGGTAATTTGGGCAAGTCCAGTGAAGTTCTAGTAGGCCCTGGAGGCACACAACAGATTGTGCTATGGAAATAATTGTACTACAATAGAATAATCCTCAACATTTTACCACAAAAATTGTAAAATAAAATAGGCTGAGATAGCATAAGTGGCATAAGGTAGGGGAGAGGAATAAAGAAGCCAGAGTAATATGTAAGAAAGCATTAAACTATGAGTGGAAAAAATTTTTAATTATAATTATAAGAATATATAAAAGTTTATAAATAAAGTATATGCATAACATTACAAGTATATTTTGTTTAATTTTCACATTTACATACTTAAGAGTCAACCCTGTATTTCATTGACATGATGCTACATATTTGTGGTAGCTGGTGAAAACAAATTACAAATATACACATATTTGGAAAAATATTGATAATAGAAGAGACTATTTTCATTTTATTTAAAAAGTTTTGCTAAAAACATTATTTAATATGCAACATATACATTTATATATAACTTGAATCACAATTTAAGCATCTTATTTATTAAACTTCACTAGTTCTGAGGTTTTTATTATTTATTTAAGTCTAAACATATCTTAGTATGATTGTTTGAAGGAAAATCCCAACCAAGAAAAAACCATAGGTTATCTGAAAATTTTCTTACCAAAGAGAATAAAGTATTATTATGCAGAGTATGGTTACCTATTTGCATGGAATTCATGAATGTGTTGATATCAAATAATCCTCTTTGATTCATTAACTCCATTGTTAAAAATTACAGGGAGTGTAACCCTAATTTTTTACTTAGCATTACTTAAAAGTAAACACATTTCATCATTTAAAACTTATCCTGTGATTGCTATTTACTGAATAATGCCAGCATCTCCCAAATCAGGGTTCTGACTTTAATTCAGGTAACTGTATACCTACAAAGATTTTCTATTAGGCACCTAAAAACTGATTTAAGAATACTAATTTTAAAATCTATGCTCTCTTTATGAAAACTATCTGCCTGATAAGAGACCAGTCCTCAAGTTCTTCCTCCCCACTGGCTCTTTTATACCGTGATATTCTCCTGGTTGCAATGAAAGGTGTGCCCTCCCTCAGATGGTATTTTAACATCCCGCAAAATCCTCTAGAGCACCAAATGAAGGAATAATTTTGTGGTTCCTTTAATGGAAGTGCCATAAGATCATGTCCCAATAGTTTTAATTAAGAGATACAGCCTCAATAAATTCACTTTTCATTTTTATTATCAAAATTTTTATTATGCTTTAAGAGTATATTACTAATAATGGTTATAATCATATAAACAAGAGCTTTAAAAACACCTAGAGTTAATGGTTTCAGGGACTTAATAGACATAATTAAATTTTCAATTCACATTTTTTTGATCATAGAAAAATGACAACTAATCCATAAAACTTTGCAAGTATAAAAGGATTTTACTTTAGGATAAATGTGTGAATAAATTTGAAATTGAAATATAAGTTCAAGGAGAAAAAGATATGAAAATTTCAACTATTTAAGTAGCACTTGTTCATGTATTGTTTAAATGTACAGTGGAAGATATTAAACCACAGTAGTATTTGTATTCCATTTGCTGCACTTAAAATAATGCAACATTTTTATTTTAAAATCTCCATATTTAGTGCATTCTGACAATCACACTCTTTAAATTATATAGAGGACACATGGACAAAACTAGGGGGGTTGGAAAGGGGAGGGAGGTGGGGAGGGATGGGTGGGAGGGCTAGAATGGGAATAAAGGATAGAAACTGTACTGAATAAACTAAAATAAAAAATTTAATAATAATAATAATAAATTAACCAAACTTTAAATATTTTTTTAAAAATTTAGCTTTAAAATATGCAAGGAGTAAAATAATTTTAAACATTCCTTTAGGTTTTAATTTACCCATTTGTTCATTATCTAATCCATATGCAAAAAACTAGTAAATGCCAGTAACTGGGATAAATGTGAGGGCTTGGAAGTATGGGGTTTCCTTGAGATAAACTAAAGAGTTCTTAAAATCAAAGGGTTCACAGCCTAGTGAGAAAAAATGGCAAATAAACAAATGGTATTAATATATTACAGCGTCATGATGAAGGTGTACAAGCTGCTATGGAAGAATGGGAAGGACACCAAAATCAGCTGTTGTGGATGCGCAGTTAGAGAAGACATCCAGATTATTATTTAATACAGGTTGCATGATGATCCGATGGCTAAATATTAAAAGATTGTTAAAAGTTGGCCAGGTGAAGCATGTGTATGCATGTATGTATTGCAAGATGGATAAAGAAAAAAGATCCAGCTAGAAAAAGTAAGCTGGAGCCCTGCTGGAGTGCATCCATTCGCTGGAGTGTTGTCCCATGAATTGAAAGGTCTCGTGGTTTCGATTCACGGTCAGGGAACATACTTAGGTTACAGGTTGGACCCTGGCTGGGGCAGATGTGAGAGGCAACCAAACGATGCTTCTCTCTCATTAATGTTTCTCTCTCTCCCTTCCTCTCTCTCTCTCTGGAATCAATAAATATAAAAATAATAATAAAAGGGTATTGCCCCTGTAAAAATGTTTATAGCAAAAGTAAGCTGAAGATGAGTGTATGTCACAATAATAATCTGAAATGTTCTCTTGTGGATTTTCATTAATTCTTCCCCAAGCACTGTCCCAGAAGCATCTCCCTGCAACACACGAAAACTGGGTAACCCAGACAGAAATTGTCATACTGAACCCAGAGGACAAATGCCCTGGAGTCTCAGCTCCCACCTTAAATAATTCTATTAAGAATGTAAAACAGAATAGATTTGAAAAAAGACACTATCACATTGAAAGAGCTCTTTTGCAGCCCACATATCAGGTTGGGGAATGTCCTCCAACCTGGAGGGGAGTGTGCTGGGAGAGGAAGAAGCGAGTCAGATGTATTGTAGAATCCTCTTTGCTCCACTCTGAGATAATCTAGGGACTTGATGGATTTATTTACTAGGCATCCATACTGTTAATTTAGCATAATCTGAATGCAGGGAGTAGTATTTCTTTATGTCTTTAACTCTAACTCACCAATAAACCCCTTGATACAATGATATAGTGAGGAGGTATAGAGAGTGTGGTGGAAAAAGTTCTAGGATGAGCCCAGTCAAAATCTCCAAGTCTTCCCAGATGAAGTGGGCAGGGCTATTGAACTTCCCAATGGCCCCAAGTGTGATGAAGTTAGTGAAGGGAAAGACTCTCCGGGATCTGCCAAAGGCACTGGGATCAGCAAATCATGGGGTACATGGTTTCCACCAGGAATCTAAAGAGATCTGACCAACAGTTTTAGGGACCCAAGATGGGAGTGGCATCCATATCCCTTGGGTAGCCAGCCTGGAACCATTTAGATTTAAAATATTTTTTAAAGATTGTACTATTTATTTTTAGAGAGAGCAGTAGAGTGGGAAGAAACATCAACATGTGAGAAAAACACCAATTAGATGCCTTTTTCACACCCTCAACCAGGCACCTGGCCTGCAACCCAGGTATGTGCCCTGTTCAGGAATTCAACCGGCAACCTTTTGGTTTGTGGGAACGATGCTCTGAGCCACACCAGTCAGGGCAGGAACCACTCAGAGTTGAACTCACACACAATGCACTATCTGTCCTGCCCACCCTCCTGCCCCAGGCTATCCTGCTGAGAGATGTGGTCAGAGGAGAAGGCATATACAAAACATCCTGATTATGATTGTATTTCAAATATGAATTAACTTAAAAAATGGATGGTTTGAACAGAAAAAACTGGAAAATGTCTAGATTAAGCTGTCTGTCATTGTGTTACAAAGCCAGAAAATCAAAATCAAATTGAGTTATTGAAATTTTAAAAAGTTACATTTTTGCATATCAAAGTTTGTGACTTGGATATTTATAGCTACTGCAGATGAAAGGCCTCGCATGTCAGACTAAGGCGTTTCGGTTTGTCCGGAAGGCAATGGGAAGCAATTGAAGAATTTTAAATGGAAAATGAGAAAAGCAGATCTAAATTGCATAGAACTCATTCTAGCAGCAGTGTGGAGAATGGACTGGTGAGTTAGGAGATGGGGATACAGAAAACCAGAGAAGGAGGGCCCAGGAAAGAGCCTTTGGACCTAAACATGGAAAGAAATAAGAAAGCACAGAAATTAATAAGGTGTGACAGAGGAGACGGGAAGAAGAGGACTGATTTGGGAGTGTTTGAAAGACAGATGTCTCCTCTCAGCTCTGTCCATTCGACCTCGATAGTTGGGCACGGGGGAGATTCTGACCACACTGTCACCAGTAAACCATTCCCACTTAAACCAGTCCGCTGCTCCTGTCCTGGAACTGGCAGCTCCTAGATTCATGCTCTTTTGCCATCACACTTTTTTTTTTTTTGCTTCTACTTCTTACAAGGTGACATGTTACCACTTATATATACTTCATACCACTTTACATATACTTCTATGACATTATATCCACTGACCATATACTATAGCTACAGTCCCAATATAAAGTATTTCCAAATTAAAACTATCTAATTTAAAACAGTGCTTATTGACTGAGCATATCTTTCTATCCCTAAAATTAATCTGCTCTTTCTATAAAAGTTCCTGGCAGAATAGTACATAGTTAAAAACAGCCTTTGAGAAAAGAATTGCTTGGTTCAAATCCTAACTTTAAAATTTGTGAGGCCCATGATTTTTAGCAAGTTAATTTATCACTCTGTACCTCTGTCTTATTGTCTGTAAAATGGGGATGATACCGGTACCCACTTGATTACTTCACTTAGGGCACTTAGTATAGGGCCAAGAACAAAGAAAGCACACAATGCGTGCTAACGATTGTGTGGCAAATTTGACATTTCTTAAATGTGTTTAAATTTTTAAGTTGCATTTAACACCAAGAAATTTCCTTATCAAAATCTCCTAATGTGTATTTAAACAAGGTGACTTTCATATTAAAACCTATGGGTACAAAAGAGCAAACAGACACACAATTCACACATTTCTCATTAGTCTTCATTTTGTTTTGGTCATATACATACAGATATTTATCTCTTCTGACACTGGCTCTAAAACACTTTATAGAAGGGCAGGGTGCAAGCTGTCCTCTCTGTTTTATGAGCTCAGATGTAAGCATTCAATTTACAACAATAATAGAGCTGGTAAGAAATAATCCAAATGGAAAGAAGACTTGCCAGTTGGGTTATTTCTGCTGAGCAGAATGTTTATTTTTTTCATAGAACAAATTAGAAGTTTTCCAGATGGTTTATCTAAAGTATTTTTCTCTCCTCCAGGCAGAGGATAAATTAGAAGTGTTACAAAAAGGTCATTCCCACCTCTCCAAGAAGCACATTTTCATAATTAAAAGAACTGAAGTTCAACCACATGTGAAGTGATCTCTATTCGATGTATGAGTTACACTTATATATATATTACAGGTAATTGTTTAATTTGAGGTTTGTAAAAAATATTTTAATGCTAAAAATCACCTTTTGTGGCCTTTGTTAGAAACACTACTCTTCATCATAACATCACAACAATGGCAGAAGAAATGCATTACACTAATTTGCCAATAGCAACAAATGGAGAATTTTTTTTCAACTGGATAACTAAAAACATCTAGGGCACATGATTTGTCATAGAACAACACATTGTCAGGATGTTATCAGAGAGAAAAGGGGTTTTGTCTCTGGGACAATATCTTCTGATTAGGTAAACAATTTATTTCTGACTCAATCCTCTGGAGATGGTGAAGAGGGAAGAATTTAATATTGAGTTTTGCAGGAGAGATTTTATCACTTGTCAAATTAAGATAGCTACCTTAGTGCAATAGAAAATGAATCAGAAAGCAAAGCTGTGACTCTGGCAGAAATTCTTCTCGATTCTGCAGCAGTTTGCAGAGCACCCTTCAGTCCGCAGTTCCACAGGACAGTGCCTTCTAGAAGTCAGGGAGGACTGCTCTCTCCCTGCCAGTCAAGCAGAAGGGTCTCTCTCTTACAAACCTGCTATGAGCTTCTGTGCTGACCATGAACACATTGGAGACCCCTGTTCTTGACCATGCAATTTAGCAAAAGGAGCAGGAAGTAACAGTAATGCCCCCTTATGTGCAGGAGATACATTCCAAGACCCCCCAGTGGATGCCTGAAACTGCACACCGTACTGAACCTTACATATACTGTTTTTCCTATACATACATACCTATGATACAGTTTAATTTATCATAGGCACATAAAAGATTAACAATAACTAATAGAACAATTATAACAATATACTGTAATAAAAATTATGTGCATTCAATCACTTGTTTTAGGGGATCCCTTGCTGAAGTCTTTGTATAGGCTCAATGCTTTCTCACGTGTCACGTTGCCATCAATCGGAACACAGTTTCTGTTCATTTTCCATCCACAAATTTAACACTTTTTCCATCTTAACTAAGCACTTATCATGAACTGGGGTCATAACTTTTTCACTTTCAGGTGCAACAGCAAAACTGCATGATTTATTCTTCCTTATGCACAATTTCACATATGTTGTACAAGATTTATTCTTACTGTAGATCTTAGCAACCTCGGCATACACATTTTTTTCTTTCTTCATTAAGAACTTCTTCTACCTTTTCACTAAAAGGAAGTGTTGTACATTTCTCTTTCTCATACCTGAATCGCCAGCATCACTACTCTTGTGCTTTGGGACAATTCTTAAGTAAAATCAGAGTTACTTGAACCCAAGCATTGCAATACCATAGCAGTCATTTTGACAACCAGACAGCTACTAGGTTACAAACAGAGGGGGTAGCATATTTGACATGGACACGCTGAACAAAAGAATGATTCCTGTCCCAAGTGGGATGGGGAGCATGGTGTGGAATTTCATCATGCCAGTCCGAATGCTTGCAAATTAAAAGTTATGGATTATTTATTTCTGGGATATTCCATTTAATATTTTCAGACTGCTGTTGACTCTGGGTAACAAACTGTGGAATGTGAAACCACAGATAAGGACTACTATGTCACCCAGTCACTTTATAGGCAAAATAGGATGTTTCCCATATAAAAGCATTTCTCTTTTCTCGATAATCACAAAGCAGTTGAAATTTTTAATTCAGAGCTATTACAGAGGCACTTATAAAGTCACATATTTGTTCTTCAATTATTTTAGGTTGTCACTTGAACTAGAGGTAAACCTCATTTTTGGAGAGTGAATTTACTTGTGGTTTAGAAAACTAGAGTCAGTTGTGATGAAAGATGATGTAGAATCATCTCAGTATCTTCAAATCTCAAATTCAGGAGAGTGAAGACAAAGTAGCATCATCTATGATCCCTAACAACTGTGAAACTTGCTCAATGAAATTGTTTCTAATCTAAGTTGCTAACAATGTACCAATTCATTAAAATGAGAGATGAGCAGAATTATTTCGCCTACAATTAGGAAGGACCAATCTGTTTCTCATTATTATACGTTTCTCTTCTTTTTCTTCTCTGACTACATGTGGCAATTTATTGCAATTCTTACATGATTCTTATTGTATTAAAAAGTAAACAATGTTATAGTTATAACATTCAAGCCTAAATGATCCAGGGAAATTTTATAGACTGTTATCACATCTCATGAATAGTTTGAACACAAATTCCAAGTCAATAAAAAGACCCTTGAAGTCCCCTTGCAATATTCCAGCAACAAGGTAATAAAATAAATTTTCTTAGAGTTATTAAGTTCTTTAAGGAAAATATCTTTTTTAACATATGAAAAAAGAGTCCTTTCAATGTTTTCCCAAGTTCCCTTGTTTCTTCTTTATCCTCAAAATGAGAGGAATTTTAGCTCTTAGCTTTCCCAATAATTTGGCTTAAGCGAACAAGTCTGTGGTTGTCAGTATGTACGTTTTTGGTGGGAACACCACCTCAGGGGCCTTTCTGAATCCAAGCTCTGGGCTATCTGTGGAGAGCAATAGGATCCTACACTGTTACTCAGAAGCCTCCAAAACATCAGGCCTCGCCCTGAGAGGAGGGGCCATCCTCGTAGTCTTTGCCCCAAAGCCATTTGGGAAAATCTTTCTTTGGGAGAAGACTTGATTTTCTTTTTTTTTTCTTTTTTTTTAAATTTTTTATTTTAGTTTATTCAGTACAGTTTCTATCCTTTATTCCCATTCCAGCCCACCCACCCATTCCTCCCCTCCTCCCTCCCCTTTCCAACACCCCTAGTTTTGTCCATGTGTCCTCTATATTTGTTCCTGTAAACCCTTCCCTTCTCCCCTGAAATTCCCTCCCCTCTCCCCTCTGGTTTTCAAAACTCTTGTATTGCTTACATTTGATTTCAGTCACCACTGGGAGGGTCCAGGGAAAAAGCACTGGAAGCGTGGGGGTGAGGCTGCTTTCTCCACACTCACTCCTAGGACCTCAGCAGCCCCTCCCCATGCATCTCTCTGCATGTGTTTATAAACTATTTAATCTGGAGAAACTTTTCCCCAGTTGATAAAACAAATATATTAGCTCTTCTACATCAAATTTCAGAATCGGACAGTTGCCAAAATTGCCTGTGTAATGCATTATTATTCCTGGTGAGAAGAGAAAAGAGATCCCAATGTTGAAATGTTAACATTATTGTTAGACTATGAGATGGGTCATTATAATTTTTATAGGCCTTGCAAGAAAACTGTTATTTGTCTCCATTGCCTTACAAGTTGGGCTTCTACATTGTTTAGGGAAAGCTATGTAAAATTGATACATTGTAAAAGTTACCTACAATTACATTCTAAAAACTTTGCTTCTTAAAAATGTTAGAAAAGCTTGTGATAACTTTCCTACAATTATAATTTTATGTAAGAGTATAAATAAGGTCTTATATTAATGATTTAGATTTAGGATACCTCCACCCCCCAAAAAAAAGTGCTCATTATTTATTCAGTCTTGTCAGAAGCTCTATAAATATGTAAATATCATACCCAAAGGCGAGGACTAAAAGATAGATTAATGAAAGTAAAAATTACTGTAAGAGTACCAGTCTGTGTCCTCCAACTTTTTTAGAAGGACACACCTGACACTTGGGATGCTCTTTGTAAAACGCCTTGAGAGGACAGCCTCATACAAATGTGGGGTCATTTTACTAGCAAAAAAAAAAAAAAGTCTATATTATATGCCAACGTAGCCATGACAACCGAGACCATGTTTTCATTAAAATCATAAGTTGCTTTGGGTTATAATAGAATTTTTTTAATTCTTTGTAGAATTTATTGTTTTGTCATTTGCTAACATACAGTAGAAAAATAGTGGCAGTTACAAAAGATAAAGAAAAAATAAATAGAGGAAAACTTCAGATATTTAAGTGTCAGGTAAAAAACACTGTTAGATTTACGAGGGAAAAGCTAGACCAATTTATAAAACTTTGGTGTTCCTTGAGCATGCAGTTTGAGAACCATGAATCTCATTCATTTGCCACACTTTAAAAATGAAGCAAACAAGGTCCAGAAAAGTAAGTGATTCACTCAGCATCACCCTGTTTGTAGAAAAGCTAGTTAGAACCCAGATCTTCAGCTGCCAGTTGAGCTGGCTTGCTCTCTTTTGTTCTCTATGTCAGGACTCATTCTGTGGGGAAGATTATAATCATTTTTTTTTTCTCAATTTATATCCACTACTGGCTCAAAGGTCATACCAGGACGCAATTTCACTAAGTACAAATATGTCTGTACCAATTTGCATACCCCTCACTCTTAGTCTATGATTGTCTCCATTTCCCTACGTCCTCACACAATGTGGCAGAAGCAGTAAGTGCCTTCTCCAAAGGCCCCTGTCTGTGATTTTCCTCACTAATTTCGTTTGAGTTGACAAGGAGTTCAGTTCCCGGTGCAAACTGTTCTAAGCCCATTTCTCCTTGCTAGCTAGCAACACAGTTGTCTAGCATCCTTGCCACTGAGGGCTGGCCATTTCTGATCAACAAGATGCAAAAGGGACTCTTCTAGAAAAACATTCCAATGGAAATGGAAAGAAGTAGGCATGCAAGGGCACCTTCTTTAAACAGCTCCATCTCTTTCTTTCTTTGAATGCAGACATGTGATATGATGCCTAAACTATCAGTAACCTCCATATCTCCTCAAAGTGACCACTTAAAGATGAAAAGTCAATCAAATGGGAAAGCTGAAGCAATTAAAGAGGTCTTGATGGCATTGCTGTTTCTGTACCAATAGAGAGCCACTCATGTCTAGACCATCATAGTGTAAGGCATTTCCATGTGCTTTTTGCTTATAACAACTTTAAATCTTTTTCATCTCCTAATTATCTCCTAATTATTAAATTAATTACTATTAAACTAATTGTTAAAATTCTATGGCATATCAAAAAATACATTTTTTGCCAATCTGACAAAAGATAGGTATAATAATACTGTTGTGTTGGCTGTTGTCAATTTTTTTGACAATCTAAGGGCAAAGATGTCAGTGCCCCAGACTAAATAGGTGTTGCATGTTTTAAAAATTCTTGTGGCACACCAGTTGAAAATCACTGGTTTCAACCAATGTTAGATGGATTTTCTGTTACTGAAGTAACAGAAAAGATGAACAGATATGCTTGCAATTACATGATTTCTCAACTAGTAATTCTAATGAATTTAAAGTTGTATCTCACTTTTTATATTCATTAGAATTTCTCTAATAATTAATGAGGTTAAACGTATCCTATGAATTTATAATCATTACCTATTTTTTCTATTGAAGAATTGCTTAGATATTCTAGATATTATTTTGCTACCCATCTATTGGATCTTTGTATGTGTACTTTGTTAAAAAAATAAAATAAAATAATTAATTTTACTAATCATAATTAGTTTTTCTTAGAATATGTGTTTTTTCAGTCATGCTTAAAATTATCTTTCTCATCTTTTGGCCATAAGATGTTCTTCCATATTTCTATTTTGTTTATAGTTGCACCTTTCACATTAAGTATTTAACCTGGAGGTTAAAGGAGTTGACTTTTAATTCTGGTCTCAGGCAGAGATCACACTCTATTTTTTTTTCTTACAATCAGTCAGTTGCTCCATACCACCTATGAAATAGTCCATCTTTTCTTCTCTGATTAATGGTATCACCATGATCTGTGGCCATATTACCATTCAGACACAAGTCTTCTCTGTCCCAGTGGTCTACGTATCATATCAATATTGGTAGAGTTTATCTCCCTCTTTAACATAATTAATCATGAATGTGTATTTTTCTTTATTTATTTTAGAATGTTTTTCAGTTTTCTCAAAAATTTCTACTGTAATGTTGATCAGAATGGTATTACATCTGTAGACTAATTTGAAAAAAACTACCTTTATATTTTACATTTATATCATCTAGTAATCTAGTTTATTCTTTAAATTTATTTACTTTAGTTTATTTTCTTTAATATTTAATCATTTCTTATTTATTTATCTCTTTTAGTATTTAGTTTTTAATTTTCTTTGAAGAATTTTAGTTTTTCTATTAAGTTTCCATTCATTGTTTTATTAGGTATTTCTTAATAAATTTATAGTTTTGGTTCTTTCATGAATATTTTTAATTTTCTATTATATATTCTTGTTTCTGTTCTTAGTTTAAAGAAGTAGTCTTTATTTATAAATTTACCTTGGATCTAACAATTTTGTTGTATTCTCTTACTAGGTCTAATTGCTGACTATTAATCTGACAAATCTTCTATGTAGATACTGTATTTTGTCATGTATAATGTGCACCCATGTTTTTGGCCCAAACTTTCAGGGAAAAAAACCCTTTTGTTTTCATTTTAATTCAATTTATTTATTTATTTATATTTAGAAACAAAACCAATTATCTTATTCCAGGGTATTATTTTGCATAAGGATATCATTATTGCTTTCTTTACACTTTTAATGCATAAACATACATAAAAGAATTAAAAAACATATAGATATGGAATTAGTACTACCTATGTATGATGTGCATCCTTATTTTTCCCTCAAAAATTTGGGCAAAAGAAATGCTCATTATACACAGCAAAATATAATAATTTGCATCTGTAACTATTAACAGTTTTGTATCTTTTGTAGCTATTATATTTTTCCTTCATCTTTGTCTAGTATTAAATTCAGTAACAGCTGTTATAGTCAATAGCATTCTGGTGTATCAAGATTTTACCCATGCAAATTCTGTAAGATGGACAGTACAGAGGAGATCTAGAAGTAATACAAAAAATTCCAACAAAACAGCTATTCAAAATAACAAGCTAACCTGACAGAATACATAAAACTCCAGGGTCAGAGACCAAGAAATTTATTGCCCATAACAATAGCAGTAACTGGAGTATTAACCTACTAACAAGAGTTCCCCAAGCCCCACATTCCATAGATGCATTCATTGCAGCACTATGTGATGAATTTCTGGAAGCATTATCTCACTTTTTCAAATCTGAGGCTGCAACACTCCTGACAAATAACCCAAGTGAAAACATAGTCAGGATCTTGCTATTTCGGCACACTCAGCAAGATGTGTAGGACAGCCCATGACAATTGCCCCACACTGTGTTACCACTGATCTCCAATAGAATGAAAGACAAACAGTGAAATTTTCTGCTAAGTATCATGTCAAGTTTCTTGATAGATAAAATCTATAATTTCAAGATATCTCCTCCTATTTCTCTTAAAGCATTTATTATAAAGAGATATTGAATATGTTTAGGTGCTTTTGCTATATCTTTTTAGATAACTGTGGGATTTTCTTTTTAAGCCATTAATGTGATAAATTATAGGTATGTCCATGTTCTCATATTTGTAAGATAAATAGTGCTTCATGACAATATATTTTTACATACATTCCTGAATTTGTTCAGCTAATATTAAACTTAGATTTTTATATCTTGTTTAATGTGAAGTAGACCTATAATTTTCTTTTCATGGACTATTATTTGTTCTAAAAGCTAAGGTTAGCCTGTAAAATGAGCTCGACAGCTTTCTCTTCTTTAGCTCTTTCATGCAGCACCTGTCTCTTTAAAGTTTGGTAGAGCACACCTGTACATCTCTCTGTGTGTGAGTGGGGGCTGGGGTGTAGTCTTGGTTTGTTAGAACTTTATTTTGTCTTTGGATTTTGTTGCTGAGGAGCTCTGATCACTAGTTCAATATTTCAATATTCTTTAGTGATTGTTAGTAAACTGAATTTTTATCTTTTTTCCTATATAATTTTATCTACTTTGTCTAAGTTAAGAATTCATAGAATTGAGCTTATTTTAAAATGTCTATACCATAGGGCTTTTTTTCCTTTTTCGGTACGCATAATTTAGTTGTTATTTTTGTTCTCTTTTCCACTGAGTTCTGTTCTCATTTTTATTTTCTTGCTTCTTTGGACTTTTTCTGTTGCCCTTTCACTAGTGTCTTATACTGAATGCTTAGCTCATTTGTTTTTACTTATTCTTCATTGTGTACTTAAAGCTTTAAATTGACCTCTACATACTGTTTTAGATGTGCCTCACAAATTCTGAAAAATAATGCTGTCATGGGTGTTCAAACATAAGTATTTTGTTATTTCCTTTATGATTTTCTATGACCAAACTGCTGACAGTTTTTGGTTTCTTGACATAAAGACTGTTTCATTTTGTCACTTTTATGTTGTTATTTATTTTTTTATGTAATTACATTATAGCCCCAAAACATAGATGATAAGAAGTTGTTTTTTTCTTATTGAAACTTTCTTTGTGACCTAAGAAATGGTTGAGTCAACATTACCTCAAAAATAAAATATATTCTCTATAAAGTATAAATTTATTTCAATTAATACAGATACAGATATTGATACAGAGATATGTAAGTATAAACTTGATATACTACTCAAATGTCTTTTTTGTCTGCTTGATCTTTCAAATATTAATAGTTATGTTAAAATCCTTCAAATACAATTTTCTTATTTACCTACCTCTCCCTACATTACTGTCCTTATTTCTGTATCTATTTTCATCTATTATTATATATTTTCTATATCCTATATCAAAGGATATATCGTTAGGAACATTTGGTTTAATTATTATTTTGCTTATTTACTCTTTTTTTTCCAGAATAGAAAAGTCTAATAAATATCTATTTTAAGATGGAAAATATATTGAGGAAAGACTATCTTTGCACAGTTTTAATATGGAATGGGTAAAGAGGTTAGGGGATTAAGAATTACAAATAAGTAGTCACAGAATTGCAATGGGGATGTAAAGTACAGTATAAGAAATGGAGTAGCCAAAGAACTTATACGCATGACCCATGGACATGAAAAATGGTGTGGGGATTGCCTGAGGGAGTGGGGGATGCTGGGGGAAAGGGGGCAAACAGAGTAAAATTAGGAAAACTCTAATAGCATAATCAATAAAATATAATTTAAAAAATTTTTTTAAAAAAGTTAAAATTATTTGTATTTTTCTTTACTTTTTAACAAACATAATCAATGTCATTGATTATATTAATGAGTATACTATTGAGGTGGCATCAGCTCCCAAGCTAATCAACATATATGTGGAACATGAAAAAAAGAGAGATGGATCCTGAAATTAATTGAGTTAAATCCAATACGGTAACTATCACACAGAGTTTCTAATAGTCCAAAACACCCCACTATAACACCTCATATTCATTCCCAAGCACTATATCCTCCTCCACTGTAGTTATCACTATAAAAGGATCTTTCAAGTGCTCTTATCAAGTTTTCTGTATGCTTGGTCTGAAGGCTTTCAACAATAGTGACAATTTGTAATGTAGCAGCCTCTTTCTTCAATACTCAGAAAAATCAAAGCATACAAAAACTATTTCTCCTGATGCAGTTTAGAATCAAATAAAAGAAAAAAGAGTTTGGTCCAATCTAGGAAGGATACTCTTTACCTCACAAATTTTTAGTAGAAAAAAATGTTTCTGAGGTTTATTTCTATGTCTGTTTTGCTGTATAAAGACACACAAGAAAATATGCACTACAATATTTTACGGCATGTTTACTTGGAAACTTTAAAAAATGAATGCTCTTCTCTTCATCGGACTATAAATTAACCAATTATCAGAAAGTTACTTGAAAACCCACTGTAATCAAATATTTGATTTCTGTGCCATCAGTGTCTTCAATTCTCCCGTACAGAATACATTAAATAACTGTGTAAACTTAGACCATGTGCAAATCATAAAAAGCAAAAATATTTTATAAAAATAACATTAGTTTTGATTATCAAATGGAATTGAAATGCCTGAGATTTCAATTATGTTATAAGGACAGATTACTATCGTTTTCCATGAATCTGTTCTTGCTAGAACTCTGAAGACCTACAAACCATAGACATGTAAACTCAGTTTAGGAAAGACCAATCCATCAAGGAAAACTTATTCACCAACAATTACTCTTCATTTGCCATGCAGCTGAATAACTACCATCTCACTTGCCAGCTAATAAAAAGCTACATGGTGCCACCCTGTCCACAGAAAGCTCACACTCTGGTAGAGATACAAGGTATGGCACTCACTGGTATGAATACATTTCTGGGTATAGCAGGGTGATGCACTGATAACAACTAAGGCTTTCATTTCAAATTTAATAATCCCCTTCTGCCTGGCAACTGGCTCACCACTTTTCTTTTACCACGTGGGAGCAGTTAGAGCTCTTCCTTCCTATGGCCCCAGAGAGTGCAGGTGACAGAGAAATGGTTTACAGCCAAAATAATCTTGATCAAAGATCACCAAGAGTCAAATTCATGACATATATAATAGACGTGGAAACAATTAGTGATGATACAAGAGTCAGGTTTTTACGTAGCTTCTGTTGTTGTTGTTCTACAGCCTTTAAAGTGAATATTCTAAAGGACCAAGAGGCTTGTAAGGAACTGGGATGTCTGAGAAAGAGCTAAGAACACTGCCAACATCCCAACAATAGGTTAGTCTTTGTTAACAGGAGGTTGTGAGAGGTGATAAAACCACTATCTACGTTTGGAGAATTGTAAGATAAACGAGCGGATTTGGACTGGCTTTCCATCTGGAACACTATAAGGTAAAGGCAACACTTTCTCAGAATTCTCCACGTCACTGTAGCCAGAAAATCAGAGTAACAACAAAGACCCTGCATGACATGCCAGGTGTAGAGAGAGCCTGAGGCAGCACTCCCAGTGTCTCCCGCTGCACAAAAAATGACTTCGGAAAGCAGCCAAAGTGTTACCTGCTTTCAAGAGGGAACAAACATTGAGAGCAAAAGGGTGTGTGTTACAGACCTGAAGGTATCATGGGGGACTGACAAGGGATTCACAGAAGAATAAGTCATGAATCAGAGTAAGGACTTAAATAGAAATGTAGACAGACTCTCTGGGGATATAAATAAGGACAGTTGCAAATAATTGAGGACCAGGTCCCTTAGCCCCTATTCCTCAGTCCCCTCAACACTCCCCATGCCACAAACCTACATTAAAAATTTAGAAATGTCGTTGTAACAATGGAGAGGAAAAAAGAAAAAATCCTAAATAAATTAGCTTAAATCTGAAATATACTAACATATTACTAGAAAACGAGTAACAGAAACTGGAATATACTAATTTTTCTTTCTCAAGGGGTAATTGGGGTAGTGGGTTTAATATAGAAGCAAAGTTGAGATATAGAAATAGAACTTTTCTACACCTCTAACATTTGTGGGTATTCACAGAATTAAATGAGAAGAATTTTTCAAAGTGCTTACTATAGTGTTAAGTTCTCAAAACTTTACCCTTTTTCCAACTTAGCTTGCTGCAGTTGCCTGTGTGCTGGTAGAAGACATAAGACTCCTAAGTCAGTGAAGAAAGACTGTTTATTACTCGCAAGAATGAGTGGCCTGAATATCAGCATTTTTGGTGCCAACTCTCTGAACCCCAGTTCCCACAAGACAAAGATAATAGAGCCAAATGACACTAACAGCATTGCAAGAGAGCAACTCTGAATTTAGGAAACCTAAATCTTTTATAACGAACAGTAAATACGCCTGCCCTTCGCTCTGAGAAAAAGATACTATCTCTACTCTCCAGAGCTGTTTACTATTAATCATGATGAAAAGAGGGTTTGGGGCAAAGAGTAGCCAGTGCCTTGCTCATAGGATGTACAGGAACCTGGGAGATTTGCCTCCCAACACGATACTTAGCAGATGCTGAGTAAATATTGACTACTACTGTTTTTATTATTGCTATCATCAAGTAGTTAATGCCACATAACCTACTGACTGTATAGCACTTCCTAACACACACTAACACAGCTGGTTCATGGACATAATAAAAACATCTCTAAAATTTACTAAAGAGCTTTTTTAAATTCTATGAAAGTCAGATTTTCCTGTAAGAATGGAAAATATTTATGTGATTTAGATGTTTTGAACATAGGGAAAGGGAACATTAGGATATTTCTAATCACTTTGATGAAAGAAAGATGGTACTCTACTTAAATTTGTATAGTCATTTAAAAGTAATAATACAGCATTATTATAGTTATAAAATAGATTTATTAGTCTATATATTTCATCTTTGCTGAACTTGGCAAGATTTTTCTCAGTCTAACAGTTAAAGAAACCACAGGCCAGAGTGTACCTAGCGTTTTAATATATCAATGATATCATATTTTGCCATATATAATGTGCACTTTTTTGCTCAAATTTTTGAGGGAAAAATGAAGATATGCATTATACATGGGTAGTTCTGCACCTTACAATTTCCACTTTTGTGCATTCTGCTGGATTCTATAATCTTCCTTCCAGAAAATAAGCCCTTCAGGAATATTCCTCTAATAAAAACTGAATTTTCCTAAATGCAAGCACCACCTTTCTGTTTTTCTTTTTCTAGGCCAAACTTAGTTACAATTTTAATATAATATCTTTAATTTCTCTTATGAGAAAATACAAATTTGTGCCAGCTAGAGTCAAAGGTAAAGAGTTCAGAGCTCTTTGTGATCAGTTCAGTCATCTCTGTTTTATCCAGAACTCAGTTCTGTCATCAACTTCTATAGCAGGTCCAGAAAATATGTCAGAAAAACTAGAAAAGGAAGAATACTTTACTATTTATATTTTTTAAAAAAATCAAAATTAGACTTTATAGTTTTAACAATTCTGGGGAATGAGAACCTAGGAACTCTGTCCCAAAATTTTTCAGCTTAATGTTAGTCCTCCCAATGGCATAATGCATTTGGTCTTTGATTAAATAGCTTATCTTATGAAATAATGCTCATGAAGGTCAACATCACTTGCACTATCTCTATAACTCAGTTTGAATTATACCTTTAATTAGATATGGTGTTAAATATTACCTTAAGAAAACTTCTTATCTTAAAAAAAATGTGTACTTTAGATGAGAGTGTGAGGCAGTTTTTTAAAAATGGTTAATTCCACAACAGTAAAAATTCTATTTATCCAGAATGACTAAGGAATGGATTACAGTGCTTAATTATGTGCTGTGTCTTTAATCAACAATGAACAAATACAACATCTACATTGACCTTTCTCCAACAAAAAGAGAATTTAGAAAAGACAATTGAACAATGACAATAATTTTTTTCAATTTATTATTATTCTTCAGAATAGGCTTACAGTTATTTGAGTTCATAATCCTTATTAAAGAAAAAATATAACAGGACTACAAATACAGAGGTTACAAAAGATTTAGCTAATCAGGTGATTGATTTTGAAAGAATTTTTAAATAACCCTAATATTTGCTATCTTTATTTTTTGATATTGTTCTACTATCAAAATCAAAGTTAAGTTCAGAATATGCAAAGAATTTTTTTACTTTGCCAATTGATTTATTTATGATTTATTAGAATAAATAAATAGATATACATTCAGAAATTTTAAAGATTTTTTAAAAAATTCCCCAAGAATTTGGCTGGTGTGGCTCTGTGGACTGAGCGTCAGGAACTGAAAGCTCACTGATTCGATTCCAGGTCAGGGCACATGCCTGCGTGTCAAACCAGGTTCCCAGTTGGGGACCTGCAGGAGGCAACCAGTCAATGTTTCTCTCTCACATCCATGTTTTTCTTCCTCTCTTTTCCCCTCTCTCCCCTCTCTCTAAAAATAAATAAAATTTATTTTAAAATTCTTTAGAGAACATTTATCTAACTACATGATAACACTATTTTTAAAATCTTGCTGGCTATTGATACGGGCAGAAACTGGGGTCATCATATTGAAAAGCAAAAAAGAATAAAGGAGAAATATTTGTGACCTAAATCATCCATTATTTGCAGTTAGCACTTTCATCCCCAGTGCAGACTACATGATACATCAACATCAGTTAATTGACCCACACAAAATTTCTCAAATTATGAGAGATATTAAGAGGTGCAAGAGGCAGGTTTTCAAATTTTTATTTTAAAACTATATAAATGAAACAAATATTGCACAGTGTTATGGACTGAATCTTTTACCTCCACCCAAGTTTATGTTGAAGCTCTAACCTCAATACCTTAGGATGTGACTGTATTTGGAGATAGAGTCTTTAGAGAGGTTCGGTTTAAATGAGGTCATTAGGGTGGAGCTCTAATACAAGTTTGATGTCCTTGTAAAAAGAAGAGACACTGAGAATGTGCACACACAAAGAAAACTACACCTGAAGGACACGAGGAGATTGTCTGCAAGTCAAAGAGAGAGGCTTCAGCAGAAACCAAACCTGCCGATACCTTGATCTTGAACATCTAGTCTACAAAACTCTGAGAAATAAATTTCTGTTGTTTAAGACACCCTGCTTGTAGCATTTTGTTATGAAAGTCCTAGCATTTTAAGACACATAATTTCAAAATTTTTGTTATTGTGTGATAATATAAATTTAATATAAATTATAATCTGTTAAAGAATATCAGCAACCCTTATAGTCAATGGGGTGGCAGATGTTGCAATCAGATGAAGAGTAAAATGGCAACAAACTCACAACTTTCAACAACTGAACCTAAAAAACAAAAACAAAGCAAACAACTAGAACAGGAGCAGAATCACAGAAGTGGAGATCACATGGAGGGTTATCAGCAGGGAGGGGGAGGGGAGAGAATAGGGAAAAAGTTACATAGGATAAGAAGCATAAATGGTAGGTACAAAATAGACAGGGGGAGGTTAAGAATAATACAGGAAATGGAGAAGCCAAAGAACTTATATGTATGACTCATGGACATGAACTAAGGTGGGGGAACTCTGGTGGGGAGGGTGCACAAGACAGAGGAGGATAAAGGGGAGAAAAAATGGGACAACTGTAATAGCATAATCAATAAAATATACTTATAAAAAGAATATCAGCAAGTTACCCAGGGACAATTTATTTCACTGTGTTCTTTTTATCTTTTTCCTTTTATTCATTTTTTAAACATTTTATTTATTTATTTTTAGAGAGACAGAAGGGAGGGAGAAAGAGAGGGACAGAAACATTGATGCAAGAGAGAAACATCAGTCGGTTGCCTCTCTTACACCTCCCAACAAGGGACCAAACCCACAACCCAGGCACATGCCTTGAGCTGGAATTGAACCAGCGACCTTTTGCTTTGTGGGACAATGCCCAACGAACTGAGTCATGCCAATCAGGGCTATCTTTTTCCTTGTAATAAGTGTTTATTTTTTCTAATTTATTGGCTTCTGTTCTGATATAATGTTTTAATGCATACATGAATCAAGTTTGTACCATTTCTGCTGCAACTGATTTATCTGCTATATAGGTTTTGCAATCTACTTTAATCCAATGTGCATGTCTCCTTCTGGTATTTTATCAATGTAGTTAGTATGCATTTTCAAGTGCTCCTTGGCAAAGTCTGTGCAGGAAATGCTGATTTAGCATGCCTAAATGCAGGTGCATTCTCAGCAAAATCCATGCACTATAATGTTAAGTGAACAATTGGCACATAATAATAGATAAATCTGTCCTTTTCCTTCCCTCTCCTTGTTTTTCAATCAGCCTTCCATACATACTTTCTAAGCAATGCCTTCAAAACAGTGTTGATGCAAATGCATCTTAAGCTGGTTTCCCCAGAACTGGTACCAATTATTCTAACTAAATATAATTTAATTCACCTCACTTTTAATAAAGCATTTCATAATACTCAGAATACTTCAAGATATACGTTGACTGTTTTCACCAGTCCATTATTTAATCCATAGATAACCTAAAGAACAGCAATTCATTTGAACAGTCTGAAAGTTTATAAAATCTTCCTCCCTGTTAATCAACAGCAAGTTTATTTTATACTAAGCTATACTATATTATACTATGCCATCCTAAACTATACCCACATACATACACATACACAGTAGATATCAATATCTTTGTGCCCACATTCTTTTCAGCAAGTACCTCCCACATTTACCAGGTCTGTGCATATTAACTTTTCCATACTCAGTAACCCTTAAACAAAAAATTTCATCAAAACCACCTGAATGGTTTGAAATTGCTTTCTATAGGTAAACTTTTCTTTTTTTGACCTTATCTATATTATTATTTTGTTCATTAGGGGTGTGTGAGTATCCATGATGTAGAAACACTACATTTCCAAAAGGATTAGAAGTGTATTCAGATGTCAACTTCCAATTCACATCATAGCTTTTTGGTATGGTTATATAATCTAAAAAAAAGAAACTACAGTCACTTAAAAAGCTATTTACCCCCTAGTATAACAGGACAACAAAGAATGACACATTGCTCACATAATTATTTCTACCATTTCAAGGAGATTTAGTACCACACCAGACTTTTCAGATCAACAAAATGTTTGACACTATAAATAGATCCAAGCTCTATTGATAGTGCCAAGTATTTTTTTATAGTGGCTTCCCTGCATTTCTGCCAGGAAAATTAAAATGTGGTCTGATTTACTACATAACAATTTCAAAAAATGTTGTAACTCTAAGAGACCATTTTTAGCAAGTTTTTAAGCAATCCAATTGTAAGCTACAACTTACAGTGGGGTTCTAAAAATACCCCAATTTTCTCTTCAAGAAACAGTAATTGAGTTCTTGATATATGCCAGGCACATATATTATTTAACCCTCCCAAAATATGAAATAAAACAATTATAGGAGAGGTAGGTTCTATTATTATTCCCATATGGGAAATACTGAGGGTGCATAAGAGGAGGAAGTATTTAAAATAGAGGCAGTGGCAAGTCAATGCAGGTGCCCAGGATGTGGGGGAGCTGTTGAGCCCAGTATAATGTGCAGTGTGTATATTATAAAGATATATATTTTATAGCATATAATATATCTGTAAACTGAGGGCTGGATTGTATGTGGAAATGGCAGATAGATAGATAACTGGGCTGCATATATTACATATATAGAGAATTTGAAAATAATACAATTAAAAGCCAATCTGCTTTATATTATGAACATAAACTGATCATGACCAAAAAGTCTTCCTAGAAAAAAAATTGTTTAAAAAAATCCAAATCGTAATCAGTTGCCATAATAATAGTTGATGTTTAAATTAGCTTAGTTTTATTACTTAGTCTTTTTTTAAGATGTTTTTATTTATTTTTTAGACAGAGGTGAAGGGAAGGAGAAAGAGAGGGAGACAAACTCACATGCCCCCAACTGGGGACTTGGCCCGCAACCCAGGCATGTTAATGCCTGACTGGGAATTGAACCAGTGACCCTTTGGTTTGCAGGCCCACACTCAATCCACTGAGCTACACCAGCCAGGGCTTATTACTTAGTCTTTAATAAACATTGCATCCTACATGATCATTTTAAAGTTGAAAACACTAACTGTGTTTGGATGTACAATAAACCCAAGAGTATTATTAAACCATGAATAAAAATTATATATTACACATAGCCTGATAATAATTCACAGAAGGTGAGCTGGTCTTTTTTCTAAAAGCATTTTACTCTTTCCATAGGAAACTAAGACCATGATTATCTTTCTTCCCAAGTTTGTATTACATATGTAAATACATACACACATGCATGCATGCATGCATGCATGCATGCATATACACACACACAAGGTCTGTCCAGAAGGTATCCAGCTACATAATGTGAAAAATAGAAACATTTATTGAAGAAGATGCAACATATAAGAAGCACTGAACCTAGGACAATGAAGCCTCAGTCCTCTTCTAAGTAGGCATCTTAAGACCTCACACAGTTCTCCCAGTCGCCATCAGCTGGCCCATCCTACTTTCCTGAATCTCATTGATGGTCTGAAATATTCCTTTCAAAGGTGCTTTAGTTTTAGGAAAAGCCAGAAGTCACAGGATACCAAACCTGGGCTGAAAGGGGTTGAACCACCTAGGTGATTTGACATTTTGCCAAAAAACTGCATGAGACATGATGCATGAGTGGGCATTTTATCGTGATGAAGCTGCCAATCACCAGTTGCCCATAGCTTTGGCTCTCTGAATCATCTGAATAGTCTCCAAGGGGGAATGTTCAAGCTTAACACAAAATTGTATGCAGATTCATTGTTCTACTTGCTCAGTCATTTTGAATGTGATGACCACACAGTACACGTGCTCACTCAATGGCATCTACTACCCCCACTGACTAGTACAGTGAAGTCATCATTGTTCACACATGCACATTCCAGTCCACTCTCCTAGGCTACCAGGTTACATCAATGTCAAGCAAACTATTCTCATTACAGTAACAATGGCTGGACTTCTTCCAAACCTCACACTTATGTACACACATATATACATACATACATGCATAAGACAGGGTTGGGAACTGGATGGAGGTTTGAGAGCATTTGCTACTGTTTTACTATAGGATTTTCACTACCCAAGCCACTTTTGAGATTTTTACCATATGTAGTCATACTAAATCCACTTCTGTATGATCTTTTAAATTTCCTATGTTACTGAAGACAATGAGTTATATTCTGAGCAGCCACATACATTGGTCCAACTATGGCCTGAAACCAATTTCCTCTTATTCTCTTCAGTTATTACATGCACATTTTGCATTTTACTCCAAATTCACTTCCAGATACTTTGAGAATGATCTACATACTCTCCCTTCCTGGGAACCTTGCTTCCCCAGTCACATGGTCATGGAGAAAGCCCCCAGCAGACATGTTTGTCCCCCGAGACACTACTTCCTAGACACAGCTGATAGGTACAGGATGGGTAGCTGACCCAACCAGGCTAATCAGAGTCTGTTCCTCTGAAATCTGTGTTTTGCAGAAGAGATTACTATGTCTTCAAATAAAGAAAACAAGTAAAAATTGTGAGCTATGTAGAGAACTTATCTTCTGCATATACACCACAAAGCACATGAACAGGTCTACAGGTATACAGAGAGAAGAGTGAAGAAACAATGCGAGGGGTGGGAAGAGAGAGATGCATGAACAAATATGGAAAGACTGCAAATGATTTTTCAGCCCCTGATTTCAATGTCTTCCTGAGGTCTATAAGGAGCTCTATAGTCATATAACAATAGGCTTTCTATTTCAACCTGGTCAAGTTTTTTTCTTTTTCCCCAAAAGACCAAAAAAAGAAATATAGTTTATTTCTATACAACTACTAAGGTCAAACTCTGCTTTAAAAAATCAATGTGATAACATTTACAAATCCCTTTCAATTTCAAGGCCACAGAACAGGCAATTTGCTTCTATGTGACTTTATAGATTAACACCAAACAGTCCCCAAACTGACTTAAGCACATTTACTTACAGATGGACCATACTGAGAAAAGTCTCTCTCTCACATATACACACACAAAAATACACATATGTTTATTATTTATATACCCATGTGTATGTATATATCCATGTAATTCCTTTCAAAGAGAGAATGATATTATGAAGACACAATATGGCACTGCAGGGCCTCCCCAAACTGAAGGTTTATAAAATGGAGTAAAAAAAAATAAGTAAAGAAGATAATTTAGGTGATACAAGCAAACTTTATTTAACGCTTCCTGAAATGAAAAATCTCTTTTTTTTGGAGAACTACAAAAATGGGGTGGAAGGCAGGAAGCTTTTATAGGATAAAGAATAAAAACAAGACAGAGAAAAATAGAAAACAGCTGATTGGTTGGGGCCACATAGTCAACCTCATTTGGGGAGAAAAGGCCCAGAGATGCTTGCCATTTGGGGATTAGCTGACTGAGTATACTGCATTTCTGGGCAAGTGGATCATTTAAAAGGAACATGAAATCATCTGAGTTTTGGACTGCTGGTATGGCACCCTTGACAGGAGCTGCTCCATGTTGAGCCTAGAAAGTGATCAACAATGATCACAGTAGTGTCCCATTTTATCTCCAACTTTGTTTTGGGCTATTATAAATATCACATCCACCATTCTTATATCATCTTCATTACTAAATATAGTCCATGCTGAACATCACATGACAGCCTGGGGCAGGGGTTCTCAATTTCTCAATGAGGAATGGTTTTATCCCCAAGGGGATATTGGCAAAGTTTTGAGAATTTTTTGTCATAACCCAGAGAGAGGGGCTACTGACGTTTTAGTGAGCACAGACCACACATCCTTCCATGCACAGCACAGCCTGCACAACAAAATGTCATATTCCAAAACGCAATAATGGCAAGACCAAGAAACCCTGGTCCAGCACCACTCATCATAAAGTCCTGAAACAGAGTTAAGTTAGTGCAGATGTCCCATTTGTGACATGAACAAAGATGAGACAGCTGGTAAGACCCCCATAGATGGGCTGACATGATGTAGTCACTAACAAAGTGCTTTGACAAAATACTTAAGACCCAAAGGAACAACATAACTGATGATGTGATATCCACATGGACAACAGAAAAGCCACGTGGCAGATGAGCCTCAAGACATGACTATTACCAGTGCTCTTTGACAAAGATTCATGGACCAATTCCAAGTGAAATGTTAAAGCTTCCTGAAGCTTTGGCTCTACACACAGAAAAAAGTAACCACCAGCAAAGAGAAAAGGCTTTGGCCCATATCTCTAACTTAGTTCTCACATAAACACTAATAGACCACAATCCCCATCGGCAGCAGCATCTTCAAACACAAAAGATAAATACAAGTATGCTTCAGTGTGTCCCAGCTAATAAGCAAAAAACAATGCCCAGGTAGAGGAGAAATTGATTAAAATAGAATTGGGGACAGGAGCATAATTCATGCATTCCTAAAGTGTAAGTTTTAAAAAAATCTTCTAATTACTAATGTCATTGCATGAAAATGTTGCCAAGCCTGGAGTCTTTATTCTGAATGAATTTCATAATGTCTAAAATTTGAACACATTATTTGAAAATTTAGCATACCGACTCATGTTTATGACTACAGGCAACTTTAATTCAAACTGAAAACAGCTGGAAATAAAAGATAGTTTAACAGCATTCTAATCAATAAACTAATTATTTTCCTTAGTTCTAGGTTACTTTTGATAAATTAATGTAAACACACCAACAAATACATCCCATACACTGTCATAATATAATTAACTCATTTTTTTAGTCTGATGAGTGTTTATCACCACAATTTGGCTACAACCCTAAACTAAACTGGGTCTTTCTCTGTAGGCCTTGGACCAGTGATTTTCAAATGATAGTCCACAGTGCTTGGTAATAGGTCTACAGATTCATATATTTATACTAACCACAGTCTTTGGAATAACATGTCTCCCTTAGACTTTTTTTCCTATGTGTTTTTTATAATTAATAAAATAAACATCTTATTACAATTATTTAATTAATACTAATGTGGTCACAATCAATAAATGGTACAAATACAATTATTATCAACTGAGTATTTTTATTATTTAAAAATGAGTTCCTATCTTCAAAATGCTAAGAACTTACTATCCTATGCTGGGTGGGTGACCTGAATTTCTGTTTTTACGTTCCTTGCATTTATGTAAAAAAAAAAGTCAGCTAACCGTGGGATATTTCTTCTGATGCCACATTTGCTCACTGTGGCATTCATAGCACAGCTGTCCAAATCTACCTTGGAATTCATATTTTCCTTCAAGATCAAAGTTTAGTGTACTTAGCTGTGGGCTTTGTTGATCCACTCCTCTTGAACTTCGTTTGGGCCTATAATTACATGCCCAATATAGAGAAAAAATGTCAGAAAAGAAACAGATTTCAATTTCAAGCTTCAGAGGAGTTCTGATAATAAAAATGTGGTGAAAATGATGAAAAATACCTCGACTGATGTACTCTTGTTTTTAGGGACTATGTGCTATGTAGTGGCTGTGAGAAAGGATACCTGTCAATTCTGAGATTATGCTATTGCCAAGGGAAGTTGTCATTAAAAAAAAAAAAGGAAAGAGTCTTTTTGATGTAGAAAAATGTCCAGCCATGCTACTTGCTATGCAAAAACAGTGGGATTGCTTTCTGCATGCCAGAAGCAGGGCAAAGGTACAACACACCCACTGCCGGGGCCCATTAGCATCTTTTGTCATAATACATGGCAAATGGACCAGTAACTACCCACTGCCAATTAGAGTGATGATGAGCCAACCTAAAATAGGCAGGTGAGCAGACTAAGTGCCCCTGTGGTTTGCCAATTACCTAAATTATCTGCTGTAGTTTTAGTGCACAGCTACCACGAATACAAATATAAAACACTGAAATTCAGGAGAGTTAGGCGCTGCTTGGTGTCAAAAAGCAGAGAAAAAATAAGCAGGATTTTCAGAAGCCGAGTCTTAGCAATTGTGATATCCAGTGTCACCCAGATGAAACACTATCCTGCATTTTGTTTGACAATTCTGTCTCCTCTAGGAAAGGCTCCTGAAACAATGAACCATCAATCCTGTGCTCAATGTCACCAATCAAATGCACAAATCATTCTTCATGATTCCCGGTAAATGGACATTGGAACAATCTATGGCACTGAATGAAGAGTTAGTATAAGACCTCAATTAAGTAAAACTACTTCTACCAGGAAAAAAATCCTTTATAGTAGATGTGGGGAAAGAAAAAGAAAGAAGAGGCAAACAAGAGACTTGGAATTCCTGCCATCTCCTCAAAGTCTAAAGAAAGATGGAAACAGAAACCAACAATGTGCTGTGTCACAAGCAGGGGCAACCGGGAATCCTGAACAGCAGCCTCCTGAAGAAACTTGTCCCAGAACCTCTACTCCTTTAACAGCCCCCACCTGGCCCTGCTTCCTCTATCAGTGGAAATCACTTTCGATTTCCTGTTGTTTTCACATTTAAAGTTACCAGGAACAATGAGAGAGCTCAACATTATTTTAAAGGCAGTGAAACACTTTCTGATTAAAAAAATGCTAACTTAGGTGTTTAACATTTCCCCATCTTTCAGAAAATTACAAACATACTTGCCTCCAAACATGATATTGGGTGTGAGTGCATGACCCAATGCCATTATGTTCACGTCCACTTAAACTTCATAATAGGTGAGCATGCAGTAAGTTATTTCAAGGGAAGGGTGCCAGGCTCGGTGTGTAATATGCACAGTGGTTGTGTTTAATGTTAATAGCAGCAGTCAGGAGTCTGAGTTATTCCGCTCCAGTACTGAACTAATGTGTGATCTTTGACAAGTCACTTAATCTCTCATCACTCTTAACTGTAACGATAGTTTATCTAAATTATAATAGCTGATAATAGTACCTTGCTCGGAGTAGTGTAGTAAGACTAGATTAATTGTCATGTGTGAAACACTTTAAGGTCTTTGGATAAATGCATTACTAAAGCACACAGCATTAATATTATTCATCCATTAACAATGTTTTCTTGTGTAATAATATACTGTTGTGGGAGACACGTAGGGGACCACTGTTAGGGTATGGTAACAGAATCACGAGCCTTTCTCCGTTTCTTGCATATAGTCCTGTTGTAAAAAATACTCTACTTTATAGAATGTTCAATATAGTTACTAAATTCCACACTGACTGTTTTATTATGCTAATTGATAATCTAGTGTGCTCCAAAGATTAAAGAAGAATGAAATTAAACCAAAAAATCAAAGGGTAACAACTTTATAATGTCTCTTTAATTTACGAAATACAATTAAAGTCACACAGTGATAGAATTGACTGTGAATACTAAGATGACTGTAATTGACAAAGTAAATGTTACAGAGCCACGCTGAGTAAAAGCAAAGGAAAATGCCAATACAGTTCCGTGCCACGGGGTACCTCTGTCTGCTCAGAAAAATGAACTGTAAGTCGCCCGCGGATGTCAGTGAAGGCAATGTTCTGAGGAATGCTGATGTCATTGCCAAAGCATGCTGATGGCAAAGGTTTTTTGAATCAGATAAAAGTAACACAAAATTCATTATGGTCTTTAGGAAGAAGAAAAACAGGCTGAGAAAGAATTAGACTTTACTAGCTAAGCTTTTCTAAGTTACTTCATATCTGTAAACACATAGGATTCAAGTCTGCCTGCTTTAAATAAAAGCACGTACACAAAACATGCATATGCATATGCATGTTCACACACACAGGTCCAATCGAAATAGTAACTCCAGTAAGCTTCACTTATAAAACCAATAAGACTGGGCTGCTTCTGTTGTATAATTCCACAATTGACATTTTTCACATGATTACAGACAGCCCAACTGCAAAAACGACTATACTTAGATACTGCTGAGGGGATAGTAAATTGGTACTAAGACTTAGGTCAGCAATTGCATTGCATCTTAAAAATACTTATAGAAGCCCCCTTCTAGGAATTTACCACTCCTAAGGCTATAGTTGCATTCTCATATTTATTCACCAAAAAACCTAGAAGGGCAGAACAACTTTCATGAGGGGGCAAAATATTTCTGAAGATGCATGTTCTAACTTTTTAATTAATGTAAATATTATATTTTACTCTATAATATATGCTTTGTTTTAGACATCAGTATACTTTCCCCCAAATCCGAGGTGAAATTGACACACTAAGTTGTCATGTCTGCTGCCCCTACATCTGTCTGTATCCCTCAGCATCCCACAAGCAAAGATACAAATACATAAGTAGAAATTGTGAAAAAAAATAGCATGAGTAAATGGATAGGGGAGTGCAACAGAGAGCAAGTAATGGGAAATATATCTTATTTTAGTAGAATGTCATCTTTGAGGAACAGGTTTGTGTGTGAGGCAAGGTTAAATGAAAGTTGATGTGAGACCTTTTCCGATAACTGTATAGATTTAGTCTTACTTAGGCTGGTTATGACAGCACTGTGAGTTTTAAAGACGCATGTCATGTTTTAGCAGAACTGTACCAGCTTTCTCTATGTGAGGGGATCATGGATGATTTTTTAAATAAATTTCTCACTTGAGTTTTCACAATGTTTGTACTGCTTTTATGATTGGAAAAAGAAAAACACTATTAACATTTTTGGCAGCATATATGATGCTGTTGCTTCCTGAAACACTGACAATTGTTCCAAAAATTTTAAATTTTCTCTCATCACTGATAAAATCTTACTCAGTATGTAGAACTTACATGATTAAAATACAAAAATAATATTTATATTTATGAACACTAGAGTCCCAGCAGCACCTACCATGTTTCATACTTTTGAACAATACATCTACAGCTTTCATGAGAATCATGAACAAATTTTAAAACAACACTTAGTGTCTCCTGAATGCATCCGTTGTAAATTGTTTCACTTCAAAGTGAAATTTCAGGGTGGCTGCTGCAGACTAAAGATGATAAAACATTCTGGATTCAGGACGACACTTTCATAAAGCAGCTATATATCTTTTGAACCTGGGTGCCAGAAACAGCACAAAAAGCATTGATAATGCAAAATTCCTCCTCCATACCTAAACAAATGAATGTTCATCATGCCTGCCAAGGATATCAAAGGAATAATGAATTTCTACTCTTTTCATAATATTTCTAGAAGGGAATCATCATTAGCAGCAGAAATAATGCAAAAGAATAGGACAGAAGCAGTCAAGATTTATGTGCTCGTCTGTTAGCACAGGTCTCTGCTCAGCTGGAGTCCTTCCTTCCAGGCTGAGCCTCCTCTGTGAAAGGTAGCCATATTAGCCAGAGCACCCCTTCGATATGGACTACCCAACCAAAAAACCCCAGTAACTCTCTGTAAATGTGCAGCCTGAGTGGCCTATGCACCAAATACTGTTCAAAATTTTTTTATCCCCTGTATATAGTTTTAAATTTATATTACAAATGTCTGCTAAAGAGAGAAATAAGAACACACTCCCCTATACATGGCATTGCACATTTGGTTAAATCAGTACTGGGCTTGTGGCATTTTTTAGAAATTTCTTTCTTGGTTTATTAACTAGGATGTTGTCTGGTTAGTGTTGTTATACAGATTAAGTGAGAATGCCTATAACCTTCTGGGAATGTATTATAACTCCGTAAAATACATTATTAAATAAAAAGTTAAAGCAGCATTCTAGTAGTAGGATACTCTTGTCTTCAATCACAGTAATGCCTGCCTTTAACAAAATCTTTCAACATCCCAAAAATTCATCCCATTCTCTATTATTTTTATATTAGTTGTAACGTGATTGGCACCTTGCACTAGAAATTGATGAGGAAACGAGTCATTTTAGTAGACAGGGAAGTGCATTTTTAAGATCAAAGCATTAAAGTTCCTCACATGGACCCACTGCTGGGTTCACCGCTTGCTGTATATGACCACAGGTGAATCAACTAGATTCTAAATGTCAATTTTCCCAGTAAGATTCTCATAGGAGCATCACAATAATTGTGAAAAATATTCCATGTAACACAGTAACTAACATATGTTTATACTAAAATTTCATATTGTACTTATTAGAATTTATCTCCAAAGAAATGATTTTTTTCCAAAAAAACAGACATTGCCATATTGCAGACCTCAGGAAAACTGCTATTAAAGAAACAAATAGCAGTTGGACTTTTGTAACTATATACATAGAACTGTAATTTGTTTTGTTTCATTGTTATATTGCCACTTACTTAGGGTCTCTTTTATTTCTAAGTTTATCACAAAGAAGCAATTAAACTATTAGACTTGTAGATAAATTCAAGATTCTGCCTCCACACACCTGATAATGTTGGATTCATTTAAAATGGTAAATTTCATTTTTGACAGAAGTGATGAGAAAGAACTTTTGACTTAATCTTTACTTTTCACTGATTGTTTTATAATTTTCTAGAAATTGAGGCACAAAGCACATAATCTATTAACAAACAAGCAATGCAGATTATTTTCCACCCTCAAATAATACACTAAATATTTGCATTAAAAAATGAACTAAGTGCAGTATCATAGAAAGATATTTATTTGCTCTTTGTCCCCAGCTCCTGGGTTCCTGGCACCAAGTTCCCAAAATCCTTGGAATTTCCTGAGTGGTAAGGGTCAGAACAGCCTCTTTCTTCTAATGAGGAAATTTTTGGTGGATCCAAGATAACTTCAGGATAAGGGCTAGTTGCCAGAAAGACCAAGTCTTGATGAGATGTTTGGAACTTTCAGCCTCACCCCACAACCCCCAGACTGAGAAGAGAGACTACAGACTGAGTTAATCAATGTTATGGACTAAATGTATATGTCCTCCAGGAATTCAAAAGTTGAAATCCCCAGTAGTCTTAGGCGATGGGGCCTTCAGGAGATAATTAAGTCATGAAGTAAAACCCTCAGAAATGGGATTAGTTCCCTCATAAGAAGAGACCAGAGAAAACTTGCTTCCTCTCTTTTGCTCTCCACCATGTGAAGACATAGTAAGAAGATACCCATCTGCAAACCAGAAAGTAGGCTCTCACCAGACACCAGATCTGCTTAAGCCACACTGGCTATAGTGATTTGTTATAACAGCCCAAACTAAAACAATCATCAGTGACCGGAAAGAGGCAGAGGGCCATAGGAATCCCCAACTTTGTAGCCACATCAGACAGAAGTATGAGTAACCTGGGAAACTGATCCTTGCAACGGACTTCTGAAGTGAGGGTGTTCTTACGGGATGGAGCCTTCAAGCTTGTGGAGTCAGAATCTAACTCTGGGTACTTACACTCAGAATTTAACCAAATTGTAGGACAGCCAGTGATGTTAGAATTGGTTGGTGTCAGGAGGACAAAATAATGTCCCTCAAGACCTTGATTTAATGTCTCATAAATTAATCCAATTGTTTCTTTTAGCTCTGAACAGATTATTTTCCCCTCTTTTTCTTAAAAATGTTGCTATTTCACCCTGGCAGGTGTGGCTCAGTAGGTTGGAGTATTGTCCTGTGTTGGGGGGGGTCCGCCCACAGGGTCCCCCTGGCCACCACAGATAAGAATAAGTCTACCAAGACATGATCTGCCTGGGCAGGAAATTTGGCCAATCTCTCAAAGGAGAAGGACCAGGAGCCTGTTCCTCAATGGACTTTTACTGAGTTCATTTGCACAGGATTACAGATAAAACTCATTAATCATTGTCAGGCAGTAAGGATCAAACAATAGATAACAAAGAACTCTGAGGGCCTATTGAGTCAAGATCAGATAGCTAAAGCTGTAAAGCTTTGAGGAACAAACTCACTTCTTGCTTGGACCCTTATCATTTAATTGAGAGCATTCTAAACAAAGCAGGTTTCACAGGATTTTACATATTATTTCTTAGGCTTGATTGCCCCGGGAACCTGCCCTTTCCCGCACAGAGCTGCACCACCCTGTCATTGTTTTAGGATTAGGTGGAGCAAGGGAAGTGAGGCAGTCATTGTTTCAGGCTTAGGTGGAGCAAGGGAAATGAGGTAGCCAAGAGATTAGGAGACTTCTCCCAGACAGAATGTTGACTCAGGTTTTGTCAAAGCCGAGGGGCGAGGGTCCTTTGCCCCCTTTTGCTCCCCAAAGTCCTTCCTTGGGGGCCTCCCATGTGATCGTGCCTGTCTTAGGTTGTTCCCTGCTTGGGGAATCTTACCCATCATTGGCTAACCAACCAAGCATTGGGGGCCCGTTATGGAAAGAGGAGCAGAAGCAGTGCTCCTGCCAGGGAGATATTTTGTCTCCTTGGTGGCTTAGGGTCCAAGGTGCCTCAGCCTTAGCCTTGGTGGGGGTTACAGGTTCTGAAACCAGACAGGGTGGTTCCCAACAGTCCTGTAAACCAAAAACTTGAAGGTTTGATTCCTAGTCAGGACACATACCCAGGTTACAAGTAGAATCCTTTGCCAGGGTGTGTGTGAGAGACAACTCAGTGATGTTTCTCTCTTTCTCTCTCTCTCTCTAAAATTAATAAACATGTTTTTAATGTTCCTATTTTATTAAAAATAATGGAAATTTTGTTAATATTAAAATTAGTTATATTTGTGAAGTTTGGAACTCTTTTGAAAAGTCTTTCAGAACCATAAGAGTGTAAAATTCTGCAAATTAGTTGTTTTTGAAAACTTCACACTTCAAAATTGAACCTGTTAACCTGATGCTATGTTTTTATATAGTAAAGACATAGCATTTCCCCTGTTGGACAGTTCATATCTTTCCTACATTTTAATTACAGTTTGAAAATTTTACTTTTTCCTGGAACATTAATATTTTTAATATCAGCTGAATAATGTGTTTTATATATATATTATATGCATAATCTGAATTATGTAGTATATAGTGGTCTATCTGGAAAAAGTCCAGCCATTGTTAATATAACCAGTTTTTACAACATCGATTAACCTGGCAGCCAAGGAGAGTGGACTGGAACGTGCATGCATGAACAATAACACCTTCACTGTACTAGTCAGTGGGGGCAGGAGATACCACTGAGTGAGCTCATGTATTGTGTGCCCATCACATTCATGACTGTGCAAGTAAAGCAATGAATCTTCATCAAATTTTGCATTAAGTTTGAACATTCCTTTCTGGAAACTATTTGAATAATTCAGAAGGTTTTCAGGGATGATGCAGTGAGTATAGCACAAATAAAAATGTGGCACAAACTCTTCAAAGATGGTCAAGAATCTGTTGAAAGTGATCCATGGTCTGGAAGGCCTGCGACAAACAGAACACCTAAGAATGTTGAACATGTACAGGCTGTAATAAAAAAAATCAGTGACCTACAGTAGAAGCTGAACAGGGGATTCCAAAAACTACTGTGTCCAAGATTTTGACACAAGGTCTTGGTATGAAACATGTCATGGCAAAAGTTGTTTTGTGACTTCTGCTACCAGAGCAGAAGGAGCATTGTGCTGCAGTTGCTAATGACTTGATTCGAACCACCACCAATGAAGCAAATTTCCTCAAGAAGGTCACAACCAGAGATGAATTGTGGATCTATGGCTATGATCTGGAGACAAACGCCCAGTCATCCCAATGGAAGTCACCTGGTTCTCCACACCAGAAGGCACAGCAAAGTTGCAGCAAGATCAAGACAATTGGGATGGTGTTGTCCATCATGAGTATGCTTCTCCAGGCCAAACAATTAATAAGGAGCACTACCTCAATATTCTTCATCGGTTGATAGATGCAATACAATGAAAACAGCGACAGCTGTGGGCAACTGGTGATTGGCAGCTTCATCATGACAACGCACCTGTTCATGCATCACATCTTGTGCTGAGTTTTTTTTTTTTAAACATCAATCACCCAAGTGATTCAGCCCCCTTATAGCCCAGATTTGGTGCCCTGTGACTTCTGGCTTTTCCTAAAACTAAAATTACCTTTGAAAGGGAAAAGATTTCAGACTGTCAATGAGATCTAGGAAAATGTGACAGAGCAGCTAATGAAGATACCAACCAAGAATTATGCAGAGTGTTTTTGAACAGTGGAAGAGACACTGGGATAACTGTGTGAGGTCCCAAGGTGCCTACTTTGAAGGGGACTGATGTATCATTGTTCTATGTATAATGTTTCTTGTATCTTGTATCTTCTTTAGTAAATGTCTCTATTGTTCATATGCATGGCTGGATACTTTCTGGACAGACCTCATATATACATAATTTTTATACATGTATACAGAGGTAAGTAGAATTAACCTTTAAAGTTTTATATATATAACATTCAGAAGGAAACATATTTTTTACATGCTATAATTGTGACTCTTACATGATAGCACATTCAATGCCTATGGTGACAAAATAATAAAGGCAATAAAAGGCTTACTTGACTTCATATTGCTTGATTTCTCAGTAGCAGTTGTGGAACCAAATTTCTGTTTGTCTGGAATAGTAATAATGTTGCATATACCTATTTTCTGGTATAGTTAAATTAGAAATGCATGAAGGAAAAAATATCCAGATTAAAAGCAAAAACTAAAACCAGAAACTAAACAAAGAAAAGCAAGGAAGCAAACAAATAAATAGGAAAAATAGCCTATGTTAATTATGTTACCCAAGCACATGTCTTAAGAACAGGATTTATAGATTTTTTAAAGTATTGTAGCCTACCTGATTCATTCAAATTCTAATTTTATACTTCAGATCTCAGGTTAAATGTTTATGTTCAATATTATTTAAAAATTAATATTTGGACTTTTTACCCTTATGACACCACAGTGTTTTTTAACAATTATATACTTGTATTATTTAGAAATACTCATAATCATTTACTTTAAAGCATCCTATACCAGAAAACTATGTGTTTCCTTTACAGATACTCCACAAACTCGAAGCTATTATTGCCCTTTCTAGAATATGATTAACACAACCAAACATGATATTTTAGAATCTCACTGGGTATGCAAGTTTAGCCATCCCACTGCCTCATGTGACCTTGATCCCATCCTTCACCATAACTTCATGTTAAACTTCTAGCAGCTGTGTCACTTTGTTGGAGTCAAGGAAAAACATGTCATTTCCACCGTAATTAATGTTTTATCAAATTCCTCTCATTTGAGACTCATAGAATTGATTTCTTAACCTAAATGTATAACTTTGCATTATTTATAAAATCTTTTTAGTCTATTGGGATCAGTTTATATCTTAAATTTACCATCCATTGCATTGTACATATTTCCTATTTTTGTATCATCTAAAATATGGGATTTTGCACTATATTCTCTTTCAATATATTTAAAGCCTTAAATTTCATTTATTTACAATTGAAACTCTCTAAATAACTCTTGAACATTTCACAACTCTGTAAAAAATGTTCCCCTAACATATTTTTTTTCATTTTTAAAAAAGAGCAACCAAGGTCATCTGACTCATCACTAAGTTCTCAAATTAGCACCATCGTGTTAATCAATGGCTTCTGAATATGAATGTCTATTAATATACAATCAAAATGAGAATAAGGTTAGAATGATATCACTTCTTCTTAATGGATCCATCCTTTTTCTCCCACTACAGATGTTATTCCAAGGTCTAACAAACCTGTAACTTCTTCTTCTACTCTAGAATGTTAACAAAAATCAATATGAATCTTTATAGACTGTGTTTTCTATATTTTAGCCATTGTTCTAAAGTATTTCCTCATCACATCTTATCTTCTGAAAACTCTTTTCCCCATGATTTCTCCAAAGTCCTAAGTAGTGGCTTTGATATAATACTTGCAAATTGTTTTAGAAACCTCAAAGATTTAAAATTCAAGGAATTGTTTAGACCTTTAGTACAAAAAAAACTAACTCATAAACTGTTGATTACCCATAATAAAATTTAGAATAATTGGGAAGTTCTTGGACAGTAGTCAGGAGGCTGGATTCTGAGTTAAGGTAATTCTGTGAAAGTAAGTACCACTCATTATTCATCTTTAGATACCTGTATGTAGCTCAGTGTCTACTATGTACTGGATGTCTATTAAATGTTTGTTGAACAAGTAGAATCTAGTTTATTTAAATATGGAGATAACTCATTGAAAGCACATAAGTACTCCTTTATTATCTCTTTCTATTGGGGGGCAGGGCTTCATACCTCTGTCATATTTGTTTTATCTTTAGTAGTGAAGATCATTCTCCTTAATTTAGGAAAGATGAAAAAATTAATAGGTTATCCAATCAACATAATTTAATTGCTTTCTCTGTGTCATCTGTTGTGAAGTGTTGAGGAGACTTATCTCTCTGTATTTTATATGAAAGTATACCCAGAGATTGAGCTGCTAATAATATCCTTTTAGGTTTTGAATGAAAAAGTGATGGGTGAATTAAAGTTAGACTAAAACCAAAATACTTTACAAAAATTAATTAAATTTTGGTTGCATAGCACACCTTCACATTTTCCAGCACCTCTAAGACTAATCTTAGAAAATATCTCCTTTTCAGCGTAATAAAATCTGCAAGCACTCAGGACTTCAGGTTATTAAAGTGAAATGCCTGAGTACAGTTCAAAGTGAAGATGAGAATTTAAAGTGAACATGATATGCTAAATGTTATATATTTCAAATAAAATACTCTATACAGATTTTCCTACTAGCATAGTAGAACTCCCAAAAATGATTGAAAACGTGATAGGCAATGCATTAAGCTTCAGAGACAATGACAAAAGCTCAATATTAGGCCTTTAACTGAATCAAGCACACAAGGAAATATGAGCAAAATAAATATAATTGTGGTGTGAAAACTGACAGCTGAAGTGATACACATGCACAAAAAAGTAAAAATAATTCTGGCCAGGACTATTATAGGCAAATATGAGAGCCAAAGAAAATGTTGAGATGGATTCTAAGGGAAAAGTGAAGTTGACCGAGTACAGAGATGTAGCAGGGAAGGCATTCCAGACTAAGAAAAAACAAAAAGAAATTCTCTGTTATGAGTCTGAGGATTTAATGTGGTTAGATCACTGGGTGGGAGTGATTTGAAATGAGACTGTAAGTATAGATTGAAGGTGCATTGTAAAGTCAATGGAATCCACACTAAGGAATTTAAATTATTTTTTACCTTGTAAGCAGCATGTGATCATTGAGTATTTTAATCAGTGAAGGGACAATAAGTAAAATATAGCATGTTTCTAAAGATAATTATACTAAAGTTTATTTCAAGCATTCCCTTCAGGGAGGAAACTGAATGAAAATAGTAGTTGAAAAAAAGTATTGTGTTTTCTAGTTATCTTTCCAGATTAGTAGAAAACTAGTTTTTTTTTAGTATAAAAAAATAGTTATGAAATTATTGTATATAGAACACGGGGAGGAGATAGGATTTGAGGATGAAGTAAACTTTTTTTTGATTCAAAGTTTGTAATGATCATGGGATGTAGATGTCCTTAAAATTCAGATGCCAAGTAGCAGATTGCTGGTCTCAGTAGAACAGGCCTGGGTGGTAGGAGGGCTGCCTGAGAGGGAGAAGGGGACAACCTGGGCTTTGACCACTTCTTGATACAGGAAGAAAAGCACTCTCCATTGGGATTGTGAGAGCAATCAATAATAATTTCAGGAGAGATGAGAAAGAGCAGTGACTCTTCATACCACTGAAATCTGACCTAAGGTCCACAAGTTGTTATGTTGTCTTCTACTCTGGAAAACTCAGGAACTGGTACAATTATTCTGGATCCATCCCGAAGATAGTATTTGTTGCAACCCAACAACCAGTAGGGTCCAACCCCTTGCTGCCAATAGGCCAAAACTCTGGAGACAGAGTTCGGTGGAAAGGAAAAGGAGTCTTTTATTTAAAGTACATACCGTTTGAAACAACGGCAGATTTCTGCCTCAAAGCCCAGTTCCTCTAAGACACCTAAAGAAAATCATCCTGCCACCCTCTGCCAACTCAGTTCAAGGTTGCCCAGAAACCTCTTCTCCCTCCCAAAATACCATCCAAGAAACGTGGGTAGTGTGGGTGGTTTGACTGGTTTCCCGCTGCTGTCTGGGTTGAGGCATCCTTCCCAGACTATGCTTCCAGGTGTCCTACTCACTGCACCCTGTCCTCTTCCTCCAGCTGCCGTCCTCCTGTGCATCCGTGTCCCTGGATGGGCAGGACATATACAGCACAGCTCCAGTCCTTAGTGCCACTGCGGGGGCTTCCCGCTGTGGGAAGGAGCACGGTGCTCAGCGCCTGACCACCAGCTTCCAGGGCCGGCATGGGCTGGTCCACTAAGTTTCATCCTGCACGTTGGTGCGGTATGTCCAAGGCCCTGCCCGGGCTGGAGCGGGCAACGCAGCAGCGACAGCGGGAACTGTTGCTGATGGACACCTACTGGAGGAGCACACGGGTAGCACATAGCGGGTAGGCGGCTGCAGCAACAGGAGCTGCCACTGACTGTCACCAGCTGGAAGAGCGCGTGAGTGGTGGTTGGTGGCTGTCATGGTGATTTCCCACAGCTTCCCGGTCTGGGTAGGGGCTTGGGACTTATCACTGGCTGTGTGGCTCCCAAGGTCCACCAGCCCGAGCCATCTCCCTTCCCCTCTTACCGGCCTAGCACCCACTGTACTCCAGGCAAGTACTGAATGTTGAGAGAGGGGCGCCAGGAACGTTCCTGGGCCACCTGGTCCCCAAGACCATGGTCCCAGGAACTCCAGCCCCCTATGGCCAGGAAAGACGGAGAAGAGAATGCAGCATTGCTACACACTCCCATTTTAAAGGCTGACCCCGGAATCCCCTGCACACTGGTAGTAGCTGCATTGTCACCCTGGTTGTCAGTGCAGATGCCACTCACCAGCCGTCCTTGGCATTTACCTGCCCGTCCCCTGTTTCCAAAGGGACCCCCCCCTTAATTGTGTGTGTGTGTGTGTGTGTGTGTGTGTGTGTGTATGCACACAGTGGAATGACTGATGGAAATCAAGAATGATGATTTGCCACAATCAAGCTGCCATATAGCTATAAAGATGAAACCTATTTAATGGAATAGTTACTTATTACAGACCAGGTGAGACCAATGAAGTAAGAGACTCTGCTATCAAGGGGATATCAGTCTAAAAGAGGAGACAACAGGCAGGAGAGGTAGAGCATTGTAAGTCTAACAATCGATGACGGCTTACTCTGCTCCTTGGGTTTCACATTAGTTTATTAATGGCTGAGCCCATCAACCTCAGCTGCATGTGGTCAGGGATCTGTCCTGTCCTCACCATAGCCCTGTGCCGGGAGGAGTTCCTGGCTCATAGTGTGCCCTCAATAAATGTTCATCTTAATTGATTAGTACACTATGAATAAGTATTAGGATAACAATCCCAAAGATAAGGAAACCGATGCTAAAAAAAAAAGTTAAGTAACTTGCTATGTGTATGTAGCTGTTAAGTGCCAGACTTAGCACTCCAGGGCTAAGAATACTTGTGTAAGATTTCCTATTTCACTCACACATTTGCCTTTTAAATATCATTCGAGTATAAACACTTTGAAACTGATATGTAGGAAAAACAGGTGTGGTCTTTACTTCTTATGGGTCAATTTGTACAGCTGAAATAGAGAAAAACTTTAATTGTCATTCAATCCACCCAAAATGGCAATGCCCTTAAACATAGGAGCTATTAGTAATACAAATACGAGGTCTCCAGGATTGTGAAAAGCCTGCTTAACTAAACAATGGGTCTCCTGAGGCAAGCCTGCTTCCAGAACTCTTTCTGGCTTGGCTGTTGTCCATTTTCATGTAAACGTCCAGGCCTGCCAACTCCTGAAGAGCTAAACATCCATAGCTTGTGACAAAACTTCTGCAATAAAGAAACACTGTGTATCGTGTATGCAAACTCTCTAGCTTTTCACTTGTTCTGATCATCACATGTTAAGTAATATTTGAATATTGAAATGGCCTTTTAAATCTGACCTAGGCTAGGTCTGGAAGTTACAAACCTATCGTTTATTTCCCCTGGAAATACATAGAGCAAAATATATTGTTATGGTAGGATCAACCTAACAAGATGAGAAGTATATTTTCTGGAAACTTTTCTGGGGCCCAAAGACATTTGGTCAGCAATTCTGAAAATCTATAAGAAACCAGATAAATTTATGCTCTATAAAAGTCTCATATTATAAAATGAGTTATAAATTAAACCAAAAATACCGATCACATGTTGTCATCTCCCTTTCTTTTGTTCTGTCATTTATTAATCTTTTTAATATCCTCTTGTTTTTAATGTCATTCAGAAGATTTGTATAATACATCTTTCTATGATAAACATTGATTTTTAAAGAAAGAAAAATCAAGTTAAATAATGATACATGCAATAACATTTTTCTTGTTTACAATGTTAAGTCAGAGAGAAACACTGTTTCTAATATTGATTTAAATGGGAATGAAAAATGTCACAGTGTCCATACTGGTCCATGACTCATATTTCCAGAATTAAGAATCTAAGGCCAATCCAAACTAAAAAAGGAAAACTCAGTGAAGAATACACATGAAAGATACTTAGGATGGTAATTAATTTCATAGTAAATAGTATAACTATTTATAAAATTCTAAAATCTATTATTATTAATACTTATTTTACTTTGGTTGTTAAATGACATCATTTAATTACTTGATGGGTATAAATAAAATTGTACTATTCTCTAGCCCAGGTGCCAGAAACTTTTTCTGTAAAGGGCCAGATAGTATATATTTTAGGCATTGTGGGCCACATGTGGTCTCTGTGGTATATTCTTTTCCACTTTTTAGAGAATATTAAAAAAATCATCCTTAGCTCATGGCCAGGATCTGGTCAGTGGCCTTAGTCTGCCCACCTCTGCTCTCCTGTTCCAGCTTCATCCCAATAAGGCAAAGCTCTGAACTCTTTACTGATCTTCTTTTAACTTGTATGTATGTGTAGGGGAGGAAATGTACACTGAGGTGAGAAAAATACACCTTCTATGATTTAATTGCTTTTATTTTTCCTACAGTTGCATGCACAAAGACTTGCACATTCACATCTGCAGGCAGTTTCAGGGCCTGCTGTGTGCCGACAGAGGGGCTCAGGGCTCCCCAGTACAACCTCACAGAGCACAAACTCTGAATCAGACGAGCAGGCAGACTTGGTTCTAACAATACATGCAAATGAAAAGTTCAGCTTCATAGTAAACTCTGTGTGTGTGAATCACACAAAATTTTGGTGGCCTGAATCTGCCCTTTCATTTGGCAAATGGTCGAATGGCACATCTCAGGCACTGTGCACAGTCTTGGGGACCCAACGAAGATCAGACCTGGAGGGCCTATACACATGTGGCCCTTGAAGCAGAGACAGAGAGAGACATAAATCTGTGTGCAATGGGGAAAAGTAGAGCCGTGTGGTGGGAAGTAACAATGTCTTGGGGGAGGGTCAATTGTTTTTTTTAAATACAAAATCAATTGCCAGCTCTGTCAATTGAGTATTGAATTCAAATGTAGTGATTTTTTTCAGGCACATTGAATTCAAATCAAAAATATTCACAAATTGAGATCCCATATGTGAAAAAAAGATATATTTTGATGCACTCAAATTGCTTTCATTCTGGGGTGCTGAGTATAAATAAGACAGTCAGGGAAAAGTGCTGATTTGCTTATAATGATAAATATTACATGAAAAATACCACCTCTAATGTGAAAATTATCAATAAGAAATAACAACTGCCATAGAACTTTAATAACTCTTTCTAATAATCTGGTAATCTTCATAATTTTCACAGAAAGAATTTGTCATCTTACCCCTGTTGTCAGCAAAAATGTAATACCCAATAGATAATAGTATTGAGAAATTTCCCCAAATTTTACCAAGAGTATTATATTCATTTACCAATGCACTGTGAATTATTAAAAAATAAGTAAAAACAGTCTTTTAAAATAAATGCAGGATATTTGATATCTCTAATTTCATATCTTGTGCTTTTCACATTCTTGCTAATCCACAAAATAAAATAACCTGTAGTAGATCTCTTCCTCATTGTTTCAAATTAGCCAGCTTCCTTAGCATTATATTTCATTTCCTTACCATTAAGTACATGCAGATCATGCTACTCATTAAACCTGGCATTCATTCTAAATTGATTTATTTTGCTTTTTGTGTCACTATTTTTAACTTCTTTTAAATATAATCTTAATCAAAATAACAAGGTAGAGAACACAGTTTTTCTGCCATAAATGCTACTTTGGGAACTTTATTGAATTCATGAGGTACCAACTTATATTTCAAAAAAGTTTTGATAAACCTCATAAGAGAAAAAATTGAAAAAAGCCATTAAGATAAATTTTTAAAATGTGGCCTTTTCAGAGAAGAGTGTGGCAATGAGAAAGAAAAGATAAAGCTAGGCAGATCTCCTTCAATGCAATGAAGTTTCAAGAAAAAGTAAATAGTTTCAATATTCACACAATTTGGATTATGGCTATAAATGACATATAAAATGGAATGGAAGGAGTAATTGCAAGAAAACTAGGAAAATATGCATGCTTTTGTATAATCATTATATATGAAAATGTAGTAAAATTTAATTCCCCGGTTTTATTTTTAGTGTATCATAATGTCTTTCTTCTCTCCTTCCTTTCTGTTTCCTGAATAAGACTGGTAAATCCGGGTGAAATTGAGTCTGCTCAGCATGGGCTCATCAAAGTTGTTTTCTTCCTTTTTTTCTTTCTAGCAGTCCCTCCTGGCAGACTGCCTCTCCTGTCCCCTCCACCTGAGGATCACAGAGAAGACAATGGCCCCCGCAGGAGGTCTCTTGTGTTCCAGTCCGGATCTCACTGGGGGAGCAAATCAACCTCAGCTCATTTTCCTCCTGTGTCTCAACTGGCTCTGAACTGAGGGAAATATCACTTGTGCCACCAAACCCTAAGGGGAAAGGGTGCCCCACTGGAATCAGCATCAGGAAAGTGGGTTCTCTAAGCTGATTTTATCACTAACCTATTCCATCACTCCACAAAGGGCTGCCCCAACTTCTCCAAATTTTATTTTACCATAATGGTGATATTTGTACTGAATTATTCATAAGGTTCTTCCCATTATTGATCAACAAAAGTGATCTAAAATTATATCCCAATCCAAAAACATTGTATTAAAACCAAAAAGGCATTTTATGTAAGTAAAATATAACTATCATTAACTGGCTCATTACTACATGCCAGCTACTCTGCCAAACATTTTATATTCACTAGTTTATTTTTAATTTTCATGGCAATCCTGTGAGGTATCAGTCTTAATTCCTTTCTACAATGAAGGATCCAAACATCAAGGATCAAGCATCTATCCCAAGGTGACAGAGCTGTTAAAATGTAGATTGGGGAAACATCCAGGTCAGTGTGGCTTAAAAATCCACATGGTACCTAAACAAACTGACTGACCCCAAATTTATTGGTATATTTTTATATACAAGTTAAATGAATTGAAATATTCTGACACTAGTCATTTGATTTGTCTCCCAAAGCCCATTGTCATTTTCTTCTATATATTTATTTGTACATATGCACACTAATATAGTACAAAAATTCACAAATATATATTACATGTATTTCAATATATAATACATTCTGTATATTATATATTGGATATATAATATCAATATTAACTTTGTATATTAAATATAATATTAGTTATACATTGTGAATATATACATATACACATACATTATTTTTCCTTTTCCTTTCATCTGTCTTCAACATTTTCTTTAATTGACATTTAAAACTTTAAAGTATAATCATACCTCTTTACCCATTGGCTTCAGAATTCCTCAAACCTGGTACTCATCACATTTTAACGACAAAAAAATGTTTCAGCACTCAGCACTCACAGCACTTGCTGGAACTTGTATGAGTCACAACGCCACCCTGCAAGAGAAAATGCTTCATCAATCGTCACTTTCCCGCCACTGGTCAGAATGAATTAATAATGAGTTCCAAGGTACCACTGTGTATATTATGACTAACTTCATAGATTAAAATCACTGGAAAATAACTGTATCTCAAAGCTTATTATGAGTGTATTAAAGAATTCATGATTTAGATCACAGAAAAAAACAACTGATAGAAAAATTACTAATACTTTCTCATTATATCAATTTATCTTCCTGGAGTATTAAATGTCTTCATACATATACTTTTGTTAAAAAAAAAGACCTAAAATCCTCAAAATGGTAAAATCTGATAAAATTGGAGAGACTATCAACTTCCATTTTTTAGTAAATAATAATTAAATTTCACTTACGTAAATCTTAGGTTTTGTGTGAGACACTATTTTTCTTATGCACTCCAAAGTCAATGAAAATATTCCCTTAAGAATTTTAGTATTTCCTAAAGCAGTGAAACAGTGCTTGGATAAATGACAAGCTTTATGTCCTTGTGAAAAGATAGAGTGACTTAGTTTATACTTCCTTTTATGTAAGTCCTCTTTGGATTCAAAAGTAATGTGATCTGTAATTAAAATGCCTGAAACAAGAAAATACACCATAAAAAGTGTTGTGAAGCATTAGCCTCCTAAAAAAATCTTTGTAGACTTACAGCCGACAGATTGTATTAACTTGTAGAAAGACCAACCATTTATATATTTAAAAAAAACTAATACTGTGTAAAGCAACCTAGAAGAGTGGAATTGACATTCTGGACTCCCATTTCAACTCAGATGCTTAGATGTGTGTGACCTCAGGCCAGAAAGTGGACTCTTTTGATGTCAGTTTCTTCCCCATCTGCCCACTCTAGAGGGTAATTGTGAGGAAACCCTATGAAAATTTCCTGCAACATACATAAAGTGCAACAAATCATAGTTATTGTGTTGATGACAATGTAAAGTTATACATTACTAAACAAATGCTAATAAAAATTTCAGGTTTTTCCCAGGTAATAAGTAGCAATCAATAACTTGCTTGTTCAAACCAAGAACCACCTTTTCCTTAAAAAAGCATTAACCATTTATAGTCCTCTCTTCCTTCTAAGGCTTTAAATAGCTTTACTTATTTGTTGTAATATAATAGTCACTCCTTAAAAATAATAAAAACAAAAAAAGCACTAGTGTTCCTTACATCTGAAGAATCAAACTCAGAACGTATGAAAGTTTTGAAACACCATAACAACGATTTACTACATTACATTGAACCATCTCTAAATGTTCATGTGCTCAATATATATTTTCAGAGTAGTATTTGTCATGGTATGTTCTAAATTGTGGTAATCTGGTTGTTGTTATAGGAGCAATAGTTATATTTTTTCAAAAAACCATATGAACCCATCCATAAATAAGGTAAATCTTATAAGGGCTAGTGACAAAGATTTTAGATTTTTAGGGATCTATCTATCTATATACACACATATATACACATATACATATACATGTATATACATATATATCACAGTGGAAAATATATTTGATGTATAGTCATTACTGATCTGATAGTATCAATGTTTCAATAAAGAAATTTAAAGAGCAATATTAGACAGCAGTATTGAATTTTTATGCCCCATTTCCTCACACACTGTTTGATTTCACCCAGAAGGTGTTATATACTTGGGATTCTAAGTCTATTTAGAATATGCTGACGTCTACCTGCCAGGCATGTGTTTGTCTTTAATTAAACAAATGAACAGTCTGTAATGCCCCCTGTAATATTTCTGATCTGAGAAAACCATAAAGATAATAACATCCACTAGACCAGGACACAGAAGAATTCCAGAAACATGCACTCTTTTATGCAAAATCTACATGTAAAAAATCATCAAATGTCTTTTGAAAGAGAGCAACTGTAGCATTATCTTCTACAATGGGTAGCACTACTCTTTGTGGTCTATTTCAATTTTGTTTTGTTTTTGCCACTTCTCTCTAACCCTGTCTTCCAATTGTCTGTCCACAAAATATATACCTAGCATATTTGGAGGTATGCACATTATGACAGAACAGAGATATTTCTAATTCTAAGCACCCAAGCCACATATTTTTAGCTTTTTATTTTTCTTTTTGCGTATTTTCAAGCAAATACAATTGTGGCCCCTTTGTTGTGCAAAACGTTCAGCTAATTTATTTTTTACATTTCAAAATTATACTTATTGATTATACTGTTAAAGTTTCCCACTTCACCCCCTTTGCACCACTCCACCAGCACCCCAACTCCCTCAGGCAATCCCCACACCATTGTTCATGTCCATGGGTCATACATATAGGTTCATTGGCTACTCCATTTCCTATACTGTACTTTACAGCCTCATGGCTATTCTGTAACTACCTATTTGCATTTTTAATCTCTTCACCTCTTCAACCATTCCCTCACCACCCCTTCCAACCTGGCAAGCATCAAAATGCTTTCCATATCCATGATTCTGTCTCTGTCCTTCTTCTTTGCTTAGTTTGTATTTTTAGATTCAATTGTTGATAGATATGTATTTATTGCCATTTTATTGTTCGTACTTTTGATCTTCTTCTTTTTCTTATATAAGTCCCTTTAACATTTCATATAATAATGGTTTGGTGATGATGAACTCTTTAGTTTTTTCTAGTCTGGGAAACTCTATAATAGAATAAAGATCCGCCTTTCACTTCTAAATGATATTTTTGCTGTGTAGAGCAATCTTGGCTGTAGTTCCCTGCTTTCCATGACTTGGAATATTTCTTGTCAATCCCTTTTGGCCTGCAAAGTTTCTTTTGAGAAATCAGTTGACAGTCTTATGGGAACTCCCCTGTAAGTTACTAACTGCTTTTCTCTTGCTGCTTTTAAGATTCTTTCTTTATTTTAACATTTGGTATTTTAATTGTGATATGTCTTGGTGCAGGACTCTTTCTATCCATCTTGCTTGGGACTCTCTGTGCTTCCTGGACTTGCATGTCTATTTCCTTCATCAAATTAGGGAAGTTTTTTTTCATGATTTTTTCAGCTAGATTTCCAATTTCTTTCTCTTTCTCTTCTCCTTCTGGTACCCTATGATATGAACATTGGAATGCTTGAAGTTGTCCCAGAGGCTGCTTACACTGTCCTTGTTTTTTTTAAATTCTTTTTCCTTCTCATTCTGATTGGTTGTTTTTTGCTTCCTTATTTTTCAAGTCATTGGTTTGATTCTCAGCTTCATCCACACTACTGTTTTTTCCATGTGAATTATTCTTTGTTTTAATTAGTGTATCCTTCATTTCTGACTGGATCTTTTTATGCTGTTGAGCCCCCTCACTAAGTTCCTTGAGCATCTTTATAACCAGTGTTTTGAACTCTGCATCTGATAGATTGCTTATCTCTATTTAGTTCAGTTCTTTTATTCTGGAGTTTTGATCTATTTTGTTTTTTCATTTGGACCGTGTTTCTTTGATACCTCATTTTGGCAGCCTCCCTGTGTTTGTTTCTATGTATTAGGTAGAACTTCTATGACTCCCTGTCTTGGTAGTGTGGCCTAATGTAGTAGGTGTCCTGCAGGGTCCAATGGCACAGCCTCCCTTACCACTAAAGCTGGGTACTCAAGGTGTGTTCTTCAGGTGGGCTGAGTACAACCTCTTCTTGTAGTTGAGCCTTGGTTGCTCTTGGGAGGATAATGAGATGGATTTATTCAGGTCAGTCAGCTGCAAGGATTGGCTATGACCACTGACCACCAACCTCTACCCTCCTAGAGGGTCAGCTGTACAGGGGCAGGGTGGCAGGGTGGTGGTGCTCCTACATGACCTGTAGCTGCCCAGAGGCTCTAGGGTTTCCTGGATGGTGCAGACAAAGTCAGCCCCAATCTGTGTTTTGCCCAGGGCAACCCTGCCTGAACTATAAAGCAATCTGAGATGGCTGCTACTTGTGCTGGGCTTGGAGATTCCCAGGAGTAGCCAAGCTGTGAATCTAGGCTTGTTGCTGCTAGTGCCGGGCCTGGGGCCACTTAGCAAGTGGTGCAGGGACTGGGGGCTCACTGAGGCCAACTCTTATTTGTTTGAGAGGGTTTAAGAAGTTGTGAAGCATGAGCCAAGACCAGCCATTCACTTGAAAAAGCAGCTTGGGTGGGTCTATAAGTTGGGTGGGATGGAGTTTCTGGGGATCTCCAGGGTGGGGCAAACAGTGTTAGCCAGGTTGATGGAGTCTCAGATATGGCACCCACCTGCCAGCTCTGTGGCTCTGTGGGGGAAGGGTTCAGAAAAGAGGTAATGACCTCTGCCCTTCTTCTGTTTGGGAGAAACCTGTCCCCTGGCTCTTGCCTTGATGTCAGACACTTTAGTTTCTCCCTGTGTGTCACTGGTACCTTTCAAGCTGCTACCCTGGTGTTGGAGCTCCGAGGGAGTGATTCTAAGCAAGTCTGTGTGTGGGTTCTTGGAACTGCTTGGGACTCCAGAAATTTCTTCTACTAATTCAATCCCCACTGGTTTTTGCAGCCAGAAGTTATGGGAATTTATCTTCCTGGCACTGGAAGCCTGGGCTGGGGGGCCTCATACGGGCCTGGGACTCCCCACTCTCAAGATATCCCTCCTGAATTTTCATCCACCACATGTGGATGTAGGACCAGCTTTTCCCACTTCTCCTCCCCTCCTACCAGTCTGGATGGATGGGATTTCTTTAATTCCATAGTTATCAGACTTCCATTCAACTCAATTTCTGACAGTTCTGAGTTTGGTTGTTCTATACTTTAGTTGTAATTTTGATGTGGTGAGCTGTAATTACCTATGCCACCATCCTGACTGGAACTTCCCCTCATCTAACTTATTAAGTAGCATGTTCTCTTGGAGAGTACTGACTTTTTCAAATATTAGGTTAATATATGTTGTGATATGGACCCCGGCTTGTGGGGTCCACCACATTGTGGATGAGGCATGAGAAATTCACATGGACTACCGAGTCCTGTGGAGGAAGAGGGACAGCATGGCTTTTCTCTCAAGGGGAGAAAAAGCCTCAGCCCTTGCTGTGACCAGCCTTTGCTGGGTTTCTCGGCACATTACATGATGGTCTTCATTTACTATGCACAGGTTCACTTTAGGTGGTTACCTTTTATAGAAAACAAAGGAGAGGATGCTGCTAATCATATCACAGAAGAAGGATATTTGCAAATGCAAAGGGAAAAGTGGTTGAACTAATTACACTCATCCTTGGAAGGTTTAGCATGGATTTTAGGAAGTTACTTTGCAGTAAATGTCCTCAATTCAGGGTGAGGGAGTTTTAGCAAAAGCAAGTCTCATAGCAGTCTAGGTACAATGCAGGCCTAACTCCCTGCAGGAGAACCTATCCATGGGCGTGGGTCCTGTGCATCAGACCTTGCTTTCCACTGGGAGCCGGGCCCATGCCACGCAGAACGGTCTCCTACAATGTTGTAGTATTTGGTATGTCCTCTGTTGTGCAACAATTCTCAGAGGGATAGTGAAATATTTGACAGGATTGGTCGTGAACAAAAGCACACGGAAGCTATTTGTAATCTACGAAATGCTCTAATTGCCCCAGTGCCACCCACCAAGAGGGAACATAATAGGTAATTTAATAATCAGAAAGACAGTAATGATGTTAAATCCAAGTTATTCTTCATCTTTAACATTCAGTTTGTGTGTGCACTGGTCTGCAGGGAACGGACGTTGGAACATCACCAGAGATAGATCATTTTGCAGAAAGGTATATATGCTAGGGGAGAAGAGACATAATCTATTCAGTCCGATGCATAGGGATGCCATTGCCAGCTCTGCCAATTAATTACTACCTACTTATTAGACATATTATAATATGTAGCCAGCTTGCACTTTAGTTTCATCATCTAAAAAGTAGGGATAATTATTCTTAACTACATGGCATTCTTGGAAAAATTAACTATCATATATGTATAAAACTTCTAGCAAGTAAAACTTCTGGTAGATTTCTGTCTTTTCATAAGTGTTAGGGTCATTCATTCTTTCTTCCCCTTCATCATTTAAATTAAACTCAGCAGTTATTTACTGAGCATTGTGTATGATAACATACTAAGCACTGAGGGATGCTGTCTTCAAACATCTCACAAGCTGGTCAGGGAGATAAACACACAGCCTATTCACCCACATCCATAAACAAACAAAGACACTCAGCCAATAGCGAATTTTGGTTAATGGTGTCATTATCATCCTTCCATTCCCTTTCTTCCCACAAACTGAACCCTGACTGATCATCAATCATCAGACCCCATCAAAGCTACCTCCTTACTATCTTTTATATCTATTTTATTCTTTGCATTCCCTTTCAGGCCACTATTTAATTCTTTTCATTCTTCTACTGGCCACTTATCTAATTTACACTTCTATTGACTTAACCATTGCAAGAGTTTCTGAAGGTTTTTCTGTCTCCAAACTCACTAATTTATATTTTGCACTACTGTCTTGATTATTATCATTAAAATAAACTTTATTTCCTTTCCCTACCTTCTAAAACATTTGAGTTTCCCATGAAAAACAAAGCCAATTTGTTTAAATCAGTAAAGACCTTGATTTCTTCTTACAAATCTATCCTCCATTAACTGGCCAACCCATCTTAAGTCATAAGAAAAAAAATGTTTCTTAAGCACAACTGCATTCTTTAGCCTTTCCTGCATTCCCCAGTTTTAAACAACTTTCAATGACTTATCTTTTCCTCATCACAAAATATCTTTTTGTCAAATCTCATCCAGACTTTGTGATCTTGATCTGCATTGTTGGCATGAATTTTTCTTCCTTATTCTCATACCTATATTATGACCTCCTTAAACATAAACTCTTATAGAAATATGTACACACTTAGGCTCTTTCCAGTACTTGGCTATTGTAAATAATGCTGCTATGAACATTGGAGTGGATAGGGTCGTTTGAATTGGTGTTTCAGGATCCTTAGGGTATAATCCCAACAGTGGAATTTCCAGATGAAAAGGCAGTTCCATTTTTACTTTTTTGAGGTAATTCCACACTATTCTTTACAATATCTGCCCCAGTTTGCATTCCCACCAATGGTGCACTAGGCTTCCCTTTTTCCATACCTTATCAGCACTTGTTGCTTATTGTCTATGATGGCCATTCTGATCAGTGTGAAGTGATATCTCATCTCATTTGCATCTCTCTGATAGCTGGTGATGCTGAGCATCCTTTCACATGTCTATGGGCCCTCTCTATGTCCTCCATGGAGAAGTGTCTGTTCAGGTCCTTTGCCCATTTTTTTAATTGGATTGTTTGCCTTCCTGGTGTGGACTCATGTGAGTTCTTTATACATTTGGAGATCAAACCCTTCCCTGAGGTATCATTGGCAATATATATTTTCCCATACAGTTGGTTCCCTTCTCATTTTGCTTATGTTTTCTTTAGCCATGTGGAAGATTTTTAATTTGATGTACCCATCAGTAAATGAGTGTATCAAAAAACTGTGGTACATTTACACAATGCACTATTATTCCGCAGAAAGAAAGAATGAACTCCTATCCTTTTGGACAGCATGGATGGAACTGGAGAGCATTATGCTACACGAAATAAGCCAGACAGTGAAAGACAAATACCATATGATGTCACCTATAAGTGGAACCTAATCAGCAAAACAAACAAGTGAGCAAAATAGAACCAGAGGCATGGAAATAAAGAACAAACTGACAATGACCAGAGGGAAAGGAGGTGGAGGGTGATAGGAGAAAGAAGGGGAAGGGCAAAGTCAAGGAACATGTATAAAAGACCCATGGACAAAGACAATGGAGGGGTTGAATATGGAAAGTAGGGGTGGGTAGGGCAGGGGAGAGTAATGGGGGAAAATAGTGACAACTGTAATTGAACAACAATAAAATTTTTTTAAAGAAGTATGTATGCATGTGCCTATTAGCTCCTCCATTGGAATATGAGGTCCTAAGGGCAAGGAATATCAGACCCAGTGTGGATTTCCCCAGATCTTAGAATAATGCATTGCTATTTTAGCGAGGCTTAAAAAGAGAGACTTCCAAATGCAACTGGGTTCAGCTTCACTTGGGCAACATGGCTCTCACCAATTTATCTTGAATTTTTCTCTCATCCACTTAGATATTACCTTTCAAAACTCTTTAATATAGTTACCTAATACGTGACCAGTGAGATTCAATCCTGTACTCCCCTTTATTTTATGCAGTTTAATAGTTTCTTTCTATGAGTGGAGTATATAGTTAGTCACCTCCCTATTTGATTACAGAGGAACCACATAATATCATTTGCCCAATTTAGCCTTTATGAAGTCCCAAACTTACAGTAGAAATTTCACATTCTGATTGAATGAGTTGATCACAGATCCAAATATACCAGAAGTGGACAAAATGAAGAAAATATCACCAGTTAGGACTCATAAAAACAATCACCTACACTTTGGGTATTCCTTTTATCTATTGATGCATAATGCACTACCCCAAAACTGAGCAGTGGCTTAAAACAATGACAATATTTATTTTGTTAACAAATATTGGATTTATTTTTCTCACACACTGTTCCTCACTTAGCATAAGCTGGGTTGGCTTGAAGATGCGGGAACTAGAAATAAATGAAGCCTGGTGAACTGAAACTTTCCCTGGGGCTGTGGTCAGAGCACCTACAGGAGGCTTTCCAAGCAGCCTGGGGGCTACAGTCTAAGGGCAGGCATCCCATGAGGAAGGAGAGGAAATAGCATTGTCCTTTACGATAGCCTTAGAAGTCATGTAGAGTCATTTCTGCTGCAGTGACAGACTCAAGGGGGAATGCACACAGATCCCATCTCTTGGTGTAGGAAGGTCAGTATGTTGTAAAAGCATATGTGGATGTGATATATTGGTACAAAAGTTTGGAAAACTCAGTCTTCCACGTTGAGTTTGAAGATGGCATCTGCAGATGACCTGTCTCCTGATGATGCTACCCACTGCAATTACAGGATGTGGGTTGTTGTGATCATGGAGGGGAGGAGATTAGGATTATTAATGGTGTTGCCCTATAGTGTTTACTCCCATGAGTTGCTATTAAGACATTTCATAGCTAACTACAGATATTCTCAAGCTCCAGGGCACTTGTTTAAGGATTCAGATTCCTGGGAACCAAAGGTTTAAAATCAGTAGGTCTGAGTTAGTGAAAAGATATATGAAGTATTGATGAATTCCCTCAGTGCTTCTGAGGTAGTTGATTTAAGATCCAAACTTTGAGAAACACTGGTATGGGATTTTAGCATGTACCATATGATCAAAAAAAAAAACCCTCAAATGTTTGTATGACTATTTCCAGTACACAACTAGTGCTCTGAAATGATAGAATAGGAAGGGGAAATAGTCGTGTTCAATGGTAAGCTGTGTAACCAGCTGTGCTGATGCTTTCTTTCCCCAGCCTTACCATCTTGGTCTTGAGAAGCAAGTTACCAGGACCTGGCAAATGGGAAATTATAACTCTTGACTATGGGTAATCTCTGTACACATATTTTCGCTTTAAATTGCAACCTACATCCATGTACATTTTTCATTAAAAAAGCAGAAAGATAGAAACTGCACACAATCAGAAGAAAGATAGATAGAACTTCATACAATCAGAAAAGAATGTAGAGGCAGAGCCAGGATTCAAAGTTGTTCTGATTCCCGACATTGTCTCTTCGTCCACTGTGCTTCAACACTCAGCATCAGTAGTATAAAATGTAAAGTTAGTTTCACGTCCTCCACCACTTATATCAATAATTTACTTAACATTCAACATCACACAGGGACTATCAAAAGACTTTTCACCCACAACAGACGAGAAGTCTTTGATAACACTCGCCATAAATATGTTTCATCCTGAAGCCATCTTGTCTCTACAATGCAGCCCTCAACACAGAGATTTGGCCACTTGTTCTTGGAAAAGCTTTACAAGATAAAACACTTCTCTTTCTGAAAAAGATGGGCACTGCTTTTAGGTAACCCTGTTCCCACAACTGAAGATAATCAAGTTGACCTGCAGTCTGGGCAAGGATATAAGTTTCTCTCTTAAACTTTCTCAATTCAGGAACCACTTTTCGTTCTTAACTTCATAAGTTTTTCAGTTAAGCACACAACATAGACCTGCCTGCACTGCAGGAGCCTGTGATAATTCAGTCATGAGTAACGGCCACCCAGCACACACCAAAGCCTCTTGTAAGACGTGTGATGTTGGAGGCAATATAATGGGCATGTTAACTGTCCCCTCTATTCTCCAGGTGCCATCCTCACCACCAAGTTTAATCATCAGAAAGTGGAATACCTTGGCCATTGCCTCTTATTCCCTGCAGAAAGGGCTTCACCGAGAACAATTTAATGTTATGTTCTCAGCTTGTAAAGTGAATCAATAGCAGAACTGTCCATTTGAACAGCATTTTTGTTTCTTGCTCACATTGTCTATTGTGTTATTCAGACCCACTTAGATAAGGAAGCACAGGATAAATTTCTCCTAAAATTTGATCCCAAGAAAAAGTTTGTTTCCACAGAGGAATGTGTTTATTTTCTTTCATCAGTCAAGAAAAAAGAAATGTATCAACCAATGCATTTAATCTTCATGCCTTTCCTGCGAGAAAAATACTTAGAGCCGTTTTGAGGGCCCAGCAATAGTAATTCACTTATACCAAGAACCCGTTAACATCTACTTGGTCTTTCTGGTCCTTCAAAAAATTTTTGATCATCTCACATTTTTAATTGTACTTTTGTGGTCCTAAAATTATTTTTAAGTTAAAGAGTAGGTTGTAAAAAATTCAGAGTAAAAGAAATAAATATAAAATAATTTAAAACAGTATCTTACAAGACAATGATTCCTCATCCCATTTATTTTGTTAAATTTTCTTTCATTGAAAGTTGCACTAACAGGTTTTTTTATTAGCTCTATCATGCAGGCATTACAAACCCAGAAAGTCTTTTTTATTCAGAATTACCCCTTATCAACACATTAGGGAAATCATGTCATTGTCAAGTTGCTGCCAATCATTTGTCAGTTACCAAGATAATGGTAAATAGCGTAGACATATCACATCTGGACCACTTTTAACCTCTTTATTTCTATAGCTTAGATCACCCTGGCTTTAAAATAAAGACTACACTTCTCTCCAAATGTCTCCAAGAAGATTCTGAGTGACAATGCATGAAATAGTGTCCTAACCTAGATTTTTATAATGTATTGATACAGGACTAGTGATGTTTTACAGATTCTGGACCTAAACAAATATCCCCTTAAGTAGAAGAGCATGAAATTTAGAAGATAATGTAGAAACTATAAAATGTAAAAAAATTAGGGTGGAATTTACCTGTAGAAGCTAAAACTACAAGCAAACCTGCTGATATTCTTCTCTCCAAATTAGTGACAGTGTTATTGTAATTAATAATTTGGCCACTTAGGGATTTCTTTTGCAACTGAGCTTTTATTTTAGTGACTCAGTTTCCCAAAATATTACAAATGTTTAGAAAGGTTATAATCTTCTAAACTGAGTCATTTGAAAGTAAGTTACTGTTTAATTGTGTCCTATAAACATTTTCATATAATTTAACTGAATTAAATATCATTATAGACCGTATTTAGATTATATAGTCAAACCAAAGTAAAAGCACCTTTATGGAGAAGTTTTAACTTTGGCAACTCATTGTTTCTACAGGACAAAGAGCTCTAATTGTCAGGGTTTGTCATTCCACCTCCTCCCCGACCCCTGCCCCCATGCACACACATATTTGCACAAAAGAATCTCTTCTCTGATCATGGTGCTGAAATAAAAAGTTAGCCCAGTGTCTCTCCCACAAATACGCGTGTGAGTCCTGTGGGGAATCACACTATGACTTCTCAACAAAAAACTTCACTGTGCTGCTGAGATTTTTGTGCAGAAAAGGTGAATTGCTTCCCTGATGTTTCCAATTGCTTAATCGAGTCTTACAAAGGAACACTTTATACAACAGCTGTGAAATGAATACCCACAACACATATACATAAATATACAGTGTGTCTTTGGGTTTTATAATTTTTAAATAAAATATCTCCTCTGTTTTAAATAAAACATTTCCTCTGTGTCCTTATTTTCAAAAATATGAGGTGTATCATGTACAGATGGATGAGGGGCTATCCCTTAATAACAAACAGTTATTACCACTCACAGAATGACAAATGTTCTTTAGTAGCAAATTCTCATTAACGGAAGATTAATTCACACAAGTAAAAGTGGTATTGAAATGTATTACAATATCCTTCCTAGTTGCCTGGCACGTCCATTCAAACATTGAAAATGAATGACTTGGAGGAAGTTTATTTAAAATTAACCGGTCACTTTCCCCAAAACGATGTCAAGATGATCAGAGTTCTGAGGTACTTGTTCGACACCACAAAAATGTTTGAGGAACACAGGTAAATGAATAGCATTATTTACGCTCTAGTCACTAAAAGGCTAACATCACACCCAAATTGCTTTTCTAAGACTGTCCTATACTGAGCTCCGCTTTACCTCATTTTGTTTACAAAAATGAAAATCTGTATTAAAGAGGCCCTAGAAGTATGTGCTGCAGGGATTTCGTGTTGGCAATATTTTATTTTGAATATAATAATAATGTTTTTAAAAGATCATTTTAACTTATATTTAATGATAATGGTATAAAATAAGCTTTTTTCAGTTTCTGGAATGTACAGGGAGCCTACATCTTTTTAAAAAATGTATACCCTTTGCAGTTGTAGCATGTTCTGTGCTACAGACAGTAACACATCTCTGTCTCATTTCATTCTGGGAAGCAAAACATAAATCATGTTCATGTTTCCCTTTGATGTATGAGATCAGTTTTGCTGTGTCCACCTTCTCATTTTCCCCCATCCGCTGTGATACTGATGACAGCTATAAAAATACTTTGTACTGATTTCTCTTTAGTCATTCACTGACTGAGTAGTAGATTAGGTAAAGTAATTCTTAGATTTAATGAGATATATTTCTTTTCCAGCTCCCAGTTCACGTAGATTCATGCACAGAATGGTCCTGGTGAACATTTTGTAACTTTTAAGATCTACACCCTCACTCATGAACAAAAGTGACTGCAGTGCAGGCAGCTCCTAAAATCCAGGGGCCTTTTCACGTCTGCGAATTTGATGGAATTCACGATGGGAAAGGAGGGGCTTTTTGGAATCAGTGCTTAATGGGTTTAGAATTAAAAGTATAAAATTACATTTTCTTTCCAGAAATATAAGGCCAGAAAATATAATTACCAAGTAGACTTCTCAAAGCAAATTTCCCTTAGATGGTAAAACTTGACTACAAATTGAAATGACAGAACATTATAAAAATCACAGACATTAGGAGCAGAAAGAGAACATAGAAGTCTCTGGCGATGATGGCCAACAGTTAAGGAGCACTCATCCTGGGCTTGGAATGAAGAAACTGCTTTTACACGGATATCTCCTTGAATACTCACAAGAAGTGGAAGGGCAAAGTATTGTTATCACCCCTGTTTTATGGACAATTCACGTAAGTCTTAGAGAGGTTAAGGAATTTGCCCAGGGTCACGCAGCCACCCTGGGAAATGTTTGGAAGGTACCCAGAGAGCCTGGCTCCGGAGCCCAGGTCCTTTTGCTCTTCTTGACCGGCTCTAATTTAACCCCGTATTTTCACTGAAGCAGGATGGGGAAGTAAAAGATCCTGAGCCATTTAGCCATGTTGGAGCACACCAGAAGTGAAACCAATTAAAAAAAAAAAAAGTGCTTCTCAAAGAAGGAGCCAGGAGAGATGTCCTTCCCCCAGGTGGCACAAAAAGCAGACGTGCCCCTGAAGCAGGAGTTTGAGGTTCAGTATGCCATTTGGACTAATCTACCCGCCGTCACTCTCCATTCGCCCCCCCCACCCCAGTTGCCTTGTATCCAGACCATTAAATACTCCTGTGTGTATTACACTGGCCAAGCACACCACTGTAATGCTGGCCTGGTGCGTGTAAATTGCCTCTCAGTGGGTGGCTATTATATTTATATTGGTTTAAACTGTTTCCATTGCCAATCCATTATGCTGGAATTCCCCCTTGCTGAGGGCAGCTGTGTTATTCTTTTCTTTGACTGAAGCCCAAGAACTATCTCTTCAACTCCTTGGGAACCGACCCTTTAAGAGTAAACATCTTGATTCAAATGGGGCCCCTTCTTATCCCTCTGCCACTTGCTAATCAGGAACAGTCCCCTCTGGCCCACCAGTTCATACTGCTCATTTTTTTAGGAGATAGACATTGGAGTGGAGCAAGAAAGTGATGCGCAGAAAGTCAAAGGAATACACTGGCAATAACACTTATACAAGTAACTCACTTCCATAGAAGGCAAATTATTCAAGCATAACTAAAAAAAAGAGTTCAGAGGGCCCTGGGTATGTCCATGTTGAGCACCCTAGGAGTAAAATGCCAGTGTGAGTGCCCCTTTATGAACAGAATCTCCTAGCAAACATTTGTGGCTCTCAATACTGAATACACATTTCTTGGTTCAGCTTAAAGTTCAAAACTAGTGACTAAAAGTCAAGAGCTAAATGAACATCAGTAATATGCATTCTATATATAACTGAACATCAGTAATGTATGCTTCTATTTCTATGGCATTATGACAGAATTAGGAAGCAAGTTTATAAATGCAATTGTTCCCCTGAGTGCTACATGTAGCATTACAAACTATGACTGCTGATAATCATACTCACTGGTCCTGTAAATATAGACCCTGAGTCATAGCGGAAGTGAGCGAGAAAATTTGTATATATTAAAGCCATTGATACATGTGCAAAGAGAACCCAAAAAGCCTTTATCTGATGGTGCCTCAGTTTCATCAATCTTTAAAAGAATTCCCATTTAAGAGTGGTAGTTGTTGTAAGAAGAAATACAATTAAAAATAATAATTCTTCCTGTTATAAATGGGCAAAGATTGTTCTCTCCTCCCTTTCCCATAGAGCATTTACTGTAGGAAACTTAAAGTTGCAAGTACTTTTTCCTCGCTTGGAAACACATATGCAGTATATCCTTTTGAAAACCAGGTTGGCCTTTCGTCATCTTCAAGACCCCAGAATGCTTTTCTGTAGGAAGCTAGAAGCATCTATAAGAAATGTAAACATGGAAGGTGAAAGGAGATAGTGCTTCCTTCTCCAGTCTCTGCAGGAGGGTAGGAGCCTGACTTCAGCGGGCACCTTGCTCCAAGTTGCAAAACTACCTCCTGACATAAAGATATGAGGTTTGTCTTTCCTTCAGATAAAGCCAGTTAGTTAACACAGAAGATCATGCCAATCACTTGTTTAAATTAGGATGAACTACGTGTGACGAAAGAACAATGCTGTCAAGTCCTATTACTTGAGGACTAGTTACTGTTTATCTTGAAAACGTAGAATTGGGTGTGTCTGCTTAGCTGTAAGAGGGTGAGATTTCTCTCTGTTTTTGCAATCTCTTAGTGATTTCCTGTGATTGGTATTACATTCTCTTTTAATGCTTTTCCAAAGTAAAAGTAAATTAAAAATAAAACAATAATACAATAAGTAATAAAAATGAATAAAATTTTTCTTCTCTACTTTTGTGGATGAGATTTCCAGATTGGGAGAAGACTGTGGTTTTAATTACACTCCCCCAACATCACTGAGTTTTGAGAGGAGAAGGAATGTATACGGACTTTAGAGGCCATGTGGAGTGGTGCAGGCTTCCCTCAAAGGTCCAGAGTCCACCCACCCAGTGTGCCCAGGTGCACTGCACAGACCAGCCTCCACCTCAGTCGAGACTACGGTCACACATGAAGTGCTTTACTGCTTGAATGAACGTACTGAGTGAAAGTAATGAATGTACTTGGGGTTCATTAAATTGACATTACCGTGTGGAAGTGTCTAAAGCAAAAAAAGAAAAATAAGCCTTTCACGTGATCATGAGAAAAGAAGATAAATGTAAAGTTGAAAATCATATCAAGGAATTTTTAAAGAGACCAAAATACTTTTTTTAGATATTATATTAGCTAAAAAGTTTATTTAGTTTTCTCCTTAAAATAAAGTACACATTTTTCATTTTGGCCAATAAATTTATTAATGTGGATACTTTGAGTATGTTGGCTATCTCCAGTGTGGTGTGACTTTGATTGTTTTCAATTAATGTCTCAGTTTGATTGCTATCAACTTCAACTGGTCTACCCAACTGTGGACCATGGTCCAGCGAGAAATCTCCAACATGAAACTTCACAAATTACTTTTGACACATTAGATCAGTTACAGCACCTTCTCCATACGCCACACAAATCTTTTCTTGTGTTTCAGTTGCGTCTTTACCTTTCTCAAAATAATAAAGCATAATATGCAAAAAATGTGTATTTTCCTCCATCTTATATATTAAAATGGCAACACCAAAATTGATCTGTTTTGATGTTTTCTTAATGTATGCTATTACAACTGTCAAAATACAGTCTAACAAAATTGTTTCAAATAAAATTACAGGCAACTAAGTGCTACTAGAGCCACCTTACAGAAAAAAAGAAAACCTTTTTGGTCAACCCAATACATGAAATTTCTATTTGATAGCTGAGAAAGGTGATTTATTTGGACTCAGTTTAGTTCTTGTATTTGAAGATGTACCAGTTGTTCTCAAAATTTAATAAGCATCAGCATTGCCTGAGATATTGGTTCAGTAGATAGGGATAGGTCCCTGAATTCTCTATTTTTCAGAGCTCTTCAAGTGATCCCGATGCAGATGATCCAGGGACTCTAAATAAGTAAACACTGGTATATGCAATAAATAGATGACATCCAAAATGCTTTCCAAACTGGAACTAAAACAAATCTAGTCTCATTTTTAAATAAATGAAAGATTATATAGTAAATTATTATTCTTTTATTTGAGGACTATGTAGTTGTTACACTATTTTTATCTTCATAGCCAGAAAAGAAAGATATGTATAATTTTGGGAAAATCATAAAGTAAAAATGATCAGATTGATGTATTTCAATACAGCTAAAATAAATAAACCTGGAGTTCTATATGAAAGCATTATAGTCATCTGCAATACCGGAAGCCAGAGAACAAAGATAGCAAAATTACATTAAAATAAGAATAAATAAAGAATAAGTTGGCCTTGAAAGCCCATGCCATAAGTTTTATAAAACAGCAGCAACTGTATTCAATCATGTTGGAAGAGAGAATTTGGCATCTGAAACATCAAACGATACGCTTTCAACAAGTGGAGACGGCGCTACAGCCGCCCTTGGAGCGGCACGTGGGGTACCTGGATAGTGCACAAAATTAAGGTTTTCTGGGAGGCAAGTTCAACAGGAATTACTTCGGAAATTTTTCCTTAGGGACACAAAATTTAAACTTATGCCACTATGGAAAGATTAGCACTGTTGAAATTGAACTCCCTCGGTGAGAGTTGTAGCAGAACAGTATCTCCTGTTAAACCTGCTGTCGGATTCCAGCGAACCCAATCTCACTTTCTTTGCTTTTTAAAGCCCCCTGAAGCTTTATAAAATGCTGCTGATATAGTTTCTCTTATGACACAGATCAGTGCTGTCATATAGAAAAGTATTCCTGACTCTCTCTTCATATTTCCAATATCAGCATTGCCTTCTTTAATATTTCAAATCGGTAAAGGCTTGAGTCATAGAAATCAGAAGCTCCACTATCCAACCTCAGAAAATGACAGGTCATCTTCAACACACAACAAAAACAAAATCCAACATAAACCAGTGTTTTGTAGAACTGGATTACTATTTTTTTTCTTTTTCATTCCTTTCCTTCTTTTTATCCACTTTCATTTTTTTATCTCTCAACTGCTTCATTGTTTCTGTGTTAATAGTTTATATATTCTGTTTTATAATTTTATACCACTATTCAGTGTTATAAACAAATTTATCTACTGAGCCCATTGATTTATTTTACTCTGTTTTTTGCTGGATCCTTTTTTAACCTTTGTTTCCTGTGTTAATATATTGTAGCTATGCAAGAATTTCTTTTATACCTTGTGCTTTACGCTCCAGCTTTCTCTCTCTCCTTTAGTCCATGTATCTTTACTAATTTTTACACATTCCTGATTTCCCCTGTTAGAGACTAAAATGTGTCCTTTCCAATTTTATATGTTGAAGTCTTAAGGCTCAGTGACTCAGAATGTGACCATGTTTGGAGACAGGGACTTTAAAGACATGAGATAAAATGAGTTCATCTGGGTGGGCCCTAACCCAGTGTGATCAGTGTCCTGGAGGAGAGATCAGGACACAGACATCTCAGAGTAAAAGACGACCATGGAAGGACACAGCCAGAACAGCCCATTTACCAGCCAAGGAGAGAGACCTCAGAAGATTCCAACTTTACCAGCGTCCTGATCTTGGATTTCTAGACTCCAGAACTGTGAGAAAACAAATTTTTGTTGCCTCCTAGACAGCGGTAGTTTATGATGGCAGCCCTTGCAAACTAATATCCTCTCTTTCCATCTTTCTTTGTTTTTCTATCCTTTTTTTTTTTTTGAATATTGAGAGCAGCAGGCATGTCCTGGCTCTTCCTCACTTTTCTCCGTCCTGTTTATTCACATATGATCCTCTCCATTAATCAACATATGAAGTGTTAAAAGTATTGAAATGTGATTATTATGCTCAAAAGATTGTTCTGTGAGGGTTTCAACATTTTTGAAGTATAATTTCATCATCTGTAAAATTGGGAAAATAAAAGTATTAATTTCGTATATGACCATTGCAAAGATTTCATTCATTAATCCATAAAATCTCTAGAACAGTGTCTGACACATAATAAACCGAAGTAGATTTTGGGTGGTATTATTATTGTTGCTCCCTCATTCAATAACTATCAGTTGAATCCCTACCCTGTGCTAGGAATTACCTTATGGAACTCCTGGTCACATGGGGAACAAGACAAACTAACCAGTACATAAGCTAATAGTATCAGATTCTGATAAATGCTACGTAATCGGTCTCAAACAGGTGATGCAAGAGCGTCATCGGTGGCCCTGGGATCAGTCTCTTGCTTCAGCAGGGTTGGGACAGAACAGACTAGGGGTGCCCCTTAATTCCAACTGCCTTCCAATTTCTTTTCTAGTCACAACCTTTGGAACCACATCAGCCACCCTCAGCCTCCAAGACCAGCCAAGTCTGTTATTTTTTTTACTTTAATTCATTATTGCCAAACAACTATGAGCTCCCAAATTCATCAGAATTATTCCACCGAGGTAGAGGCTGCTGTCAACCACCTGGCCAACCTGAACCTGCGGTCTTCCTACACCTACCTCTCTCTGGGTTTCTGTATGGACCATGATGATGTGACTCTGCAGGGTATGGACCACTTCTTCCAAGATTTGGCAAAGGAAACCATGAGGGCGCTGAGCATCTCTTAAAGCTACAAAACCAGTGCGGTGGCTGCATTCTCTTCAAAGACAGGGTGAAGCCTCCCCGAGGTGAGTGGGGTAAAACTCAGGATGCCATGGGAGCAGCCATGGCCTTGGAGAAGAACCCAAACCAGGCCCTTTTGGATCTGCATGCCCTGGGTTCTGCCCACACAGACACTCATTTCTGTGACTTCCTAGAGAACCATTTCCTGGAAGAGGAAGTAAAACTCATCAAAAAGATGGGAGACTACCTGACTAACATCTGCAGGCTGGTTGGCCCTAGGAAGCCTTTGGAGCCCAGAGGCCTCTGAGGGGTCCTTCTGCATTTCCCTGGTATCTGATTTTTGCTTAAGCCTCTCCCAGAAACCACTAGACACCTTTTTAACCACTGTGGAATCCTCTCCCATGCATTGAACCAAATGGTAAAATAAAGATTTTTGCAAGAAAGAAAAAAAAAGGTGATGTGATACATAGTGATGAGGTGGCTATTTTAATTGGGTGATCTTTATGGAAGTGACCCTAGTTTTGAAAAAAAAAAAGGCAGCCATGCAAGATCCAGGTGGCTTTTGAGAGAGAAGCTGAGGGAATGCTTGGAGCAAAGACCTGCAGGTGGGCATGAGTTTGGTGATTTCAGAGAGCTAACAGAAAGCTCATGTGCTTCAGTGTAGCAGGTAAGAAGGCAAGTTGCACAAAATAAGGTCAACTAAGAATCCAGGAATGCTAATTCACATTGGATTGATAAGCCACTGAAGCTTTGATAGAAGCAAGTTGCATGCCATTTTGTAGAAAGAACATAAGTAAAGCTAGTGGCAAAAACACCTGGAACCCAGGGCTCAGGAACCAATATCTCTCTCCCCACACATCTTGTTTCCTCATTATTCTGCATCTTATCTTCATTCTCTCTCTCCACTATATTGTGCTCTGAAAGGGTCATTTCAAGGAAATTTCTACTTAGCCCTGCTTGGACATCAGATCCATTACTGACATAATCACTATTATGTGTTATACATCTATCCCTGTATCCAGGGGAACAACAGCTCCAACTAGCATCACAAGATTTGAAGGAGTTTTCCAGAAGAAAGAAGGTGCCAAAATAAAGCAATTTATTTCCTCTACAGTCAGAAAGGAAGTTCCCACTGGGAAGCAAGTGTGTAGGCACGCGGGTTTAGTTTGTCCCTTGGGCTGCAGAGAGGAGCTCAGTGATGGTAGGGAGATGGGAGTGTGGGACACTGTCTAGCTCTGGGGGACTTCTCTGGCAAATCCATTGTTTCATCTCAGTCTGAGCTGGTTTAATGCAACTTTTTGATAAGGAATCCTACATAATTTTCATCCTTATATCTATATTTTGCAAAGTTTCTTCATAAATAGGTGTTATTATTTTATTGGCAGTTCAGAGACTTGGGACTTTCTCAGACATAACGATGGTACATTTTCTCATTTTCTGGCTGGTCTTCTCACCGCATCCTGAGCCACAGGATGTGAGGACTGGGAAGGTGGCAGGGCTGGTGCACTGCTGAGCCGCCATGTTGCCAAGCGACTGGGGCTTCCCTTCCCTGGATGGGGTGTGTCAGTGTCTGTGGGCATTCCAGAAGTTGCTCTAAACTTAAGGGTGCCTCTGATTACAAACAGGTACCAAAACATACATGTGCATTCTCTTTTCCTACGAATTTGCCATGAGGAGACTCTGGGCAAGTCAGTGAAAGTATATATGCAAGGATGTTGTTTATAGTGAGAAATAATTTAGAACAAAAAGGAATGGAACATTTAGAGTGAGGAGTCTGTTTAGTGTGTTGTCTGCCATGAAAGGACGGTAATCTATTTATGCTTTCAGTAAGTATTTATCGTCTACCTCCAGAAGAGATACCTACTGGAGTATTTTCCTACAGCACAAAAATCCCTTTACTTTAAGGTCTATCTCTCTCCCCCCGTCTACAGAGACAGGTTACCAACAGCTACCTAGTTATTCATTCATTCAACAAAGATATGCTGTATGACTCTGACTGTTGTAGATGATAGCTACACCAAGGAGCCACAGCTCTGGTACATTACTACTCAGTAGAGTGCTACTGTGAACATTTTAAGACCATCCTTTGGTTGGCCACCTGGGAGTCCTGTTGCACATATGCCTAGGGGTGGAATTGCTGGGCATAGGGTATGCCTGTGTTCAGCTTACATGTATACCAGAGTGGTGTTGTTGGATGAAAATACGATGCAAGCCAGGAATGTACCTCTAAATTTTTAGCAGTTACATTAACACAGTAAAAAGTCACAGATGAAAATAATTTCAATAACATATTTTAGTCAACTCAGAATATTCAAAATATTCTCATTTTGGCACATAGAGTTACTGTTTAAATTTTTTTAATTTAAAAAACTTAATGAGGTACTTTATATCCTGTTTTTCATTTTAGGTTTTCAAAAATTTAATATGCGTACAGCTCATCTCAGTTTGGAGCAGCCACATTTCAAGCACACATGTGGTTAGTGGCTACCAGATAGTACAGTTTTGGAAGGAAGGGAATTTGAGCTTATGTTGTACAGAAGAAAAATTTTGTATTTACTACAACATTTGCCTAGAATATAAAAAAAATAAATGTGTTTCAGCACAATCTAACCAGTTGTAAACTACTCAGAACCTTGAGTGACTCAGAAATGCCAGACCCTCACGGGACATAAATGGAAACATCTTCCCCACCAGTGACTATGTTTCCAGAACTATGTATGATTCCTTATGAGCAGAGGGTAACACAGGTGACCTCACATGGTGAAAGACAATGCTGCAGACATAAGCAGTGTCTTAACACGATTTTATAAACATTGGGGACTTTATCATTGAAGTCAGTAATTCTTAAACGTTTTGACTACATACACATTACCTAGGAAGCTTGTTATAAATGCAAATTCTAATTCTAGAATTTACACCTAAAAATGTAAATGTTAAAACAGTGATGCTGATGTAGGATGTCCAAAGCCCACATTTAGATACATACCATTGCATTTTGAGGAAACCTAAGAAAAACTTGTATTTTAGAAGAGCTCTCTTGTAGAAACACTTAACATGGATTTCACAGGGTGAGGCTGGAAATAGGGACAACTAACACAAAGCTGCTACAATTGTTCAGGGAGAAAATAATAGAAGCCTGAAGTAGGGTACTTTTGGCCAGAGATAGAAGAGGGTAAATTAAGAGATGTTAAGATTATTTGAACCTAATGTAATATGGAAAATGGAGTCAGGAGAGAGCCATAAGAGCCTGGCTGCAATGACTAGATGGCCCATTGTGCTGCTATTCATCAAGACAAGAACTCCTGAAGGGAAGTGGAAAGTGGCTGTTTGTCCACTCTAACACAGAACATGCACATGCAATTTGAATGGCTATATTGCCAGTTTCCCTCGACCCACCTGCCATTTTTGGCTAGCAATGGTCATAATAGTGCCATTGTGATTATTGGAAATGATGTGATTAAACAGAAATACCAAGAGCTACTATTGCCTCGGAGACAATTAACACTCTGACTCATGAAATAGCCTGAAAAGTTCATGTTTAATTCGTATTAGAAGTTAGAAATGGGTTTTCTAATCAGAATGACGTGAAAGCCCTCCTTTCTTTGAAGTTTCTAGAGAACTCAAAAGTTATCTGATACCTCTGAGGAAATATGTTCAACAGAGAGACCTCAGACAAAGAGTGTACAAGTTAAGGGAAGTCAAGCTAAGAAGACAGAGAACAGCAACTCCTAGAGTTAAGAAGAAAAGCTTTTGACTTACCAGTTATTAATAGTAAGGACACCCAAGCCAGAAACAGTGCTAATCAGAGCCCCAGATAACACAGAATGAGGCCTTGTCCTGCTTCAGTCATCTTTAGAAAGTTTTCAAAGAAAGAAGCTTCCCAGGTTTTGGTAGCAATCCCATGCCTTAATGGACCCTATTGGACTATTAAAATGAAGATTTTGACATCCAGAATGAGGAAAATTAGAGAAGCAGCCTCTCCTTAGGAAATTATATGTTTGTGTACTACACATAGCAATAACATGCATTTTAGTAATATTGCACTAATGCAGTAGGTTTTTGTTCAATTAAATTGCTTCCCTCTCTCCAACACCTCACCAGTTGTAGAAAGTAGCTGGAAAGGGTGTGAACACTGTACTGTCTCCCTCTGCGAGCTCTGTGAGCTCTCTCTGTCTCCCTCTGCTAGGATGGGATCTGAAACCAAACTTCCATGGTTTTTCACAGTTTTATGCTCAGAATTTACCATGATTGCAAGAGTTGCCTCCCAGTAATAAAAATAATAAATGCTTTAGAATTTCATGTTTTTCCAATGTGGCTGATAGTTGTACTTGCATCTAAGTCATGTTTAGCACAGGATTAAAAACTGAAATATACCTGAAAGATATGCACTCAGTTTGAGGACAATGGACTAGGATACCTACCTAAATCCTTTCTTAAAAATTATCCAGTAAGTGACATTAAAACCAAAAAGAGAGGTTCTCTAGTGCTTGCTGGGCATCAAGGAGCTGAAGCACGGATAGCTTGGTGCTGACACAGCTGGTGAAATAGTGGCAGCACATCAGCCTTGGAAGCACCCCAGTCCTTCCTGCACAAACACTGACGCCTTTGACATGTGTCAAGGAGCCTGTTTTGGGAATCATCAGTGTCAGAACATGCTGTTCAATGAGACAGAGCTGGGGAGAAAGAAATGGCAGATACTCTCTGGCTGCCTCTTCTCCATCTTCTTCACTGGTCTTCCTCTTCTCTGCCACCTCTAAACATCGATGTTTAAGAGGGCTTTTGTCTTCAGAGCTCTTCTTTTCCACCCATACTCATTCCATAGATGATAACATTTGGTTTACAGCCTCAAGCATCCAAGCGTACCCCAGTGACATCCAAGTTTGTATCCAGCCTAGACATTGTTTGAGCTCTCTTAATTTGCATATCCAAATAGTTATTTGATGGTTTCATCTAGATATTTAATAGGTATCTCAATCTTACCTTGTCTAAATTCAGACTTTAGTGCTTCCCTTCAAATCTCCTCCTTCTATACTCATTTTCTTCTTCAAAAGGTAACTCTGTTCTTCAAATTGTCCACTCAAACAATTTTAGAGTCACCCTTGATTTTCCTTATTGTCACACCCCATATCCAATCCATCAGCAATTTTTGAGGATAAAAATTTTATTCTCAAAATACATCCAATTTCTACTTCATATCCACCACTACAACTTGGTTCGAAACTCCATCATGTCCTCACTAGACTGCATTAGCCTCCTCAGTAGTCTTTCAGCTTCTCACTCTGCTATCTAGATATGATTCTCTCTATAGCAGCCTGAGTGAGTGATACATCTAAAACATGTTTCACGCCCTCTTTATTCATGGATGAAAATCCTCCAACAGTTGTCCCTATAATCAGGACAAAGCCCAAGTCTGCACATTCACCATGCCCCACATGCTAAGGCCATGGCTCCCTGCAGACTCTGCTACCCTCCTCTCTCTTGCTCATACAATCCTCTCCAGACACATTAAACTCCTTGCTGACCCTGAAACACAGCATGCTCACTCCCAACTCAAGAGCCTTTGGGCTGCCTGTATATTCTGTTTGGAACGCCCTTTCAAAAACTATTTACATGTCTTTTTTCCTCCATTTTCCTCAGTTGCTCTTCAAACATCCCATGATGGAAATGACCTTCCTTGAGCACCTGTATAAAAAAAGCAGTCCTGCTCCCACATTGACATTACCTGGCTTTTCTCTGTCCTACCGTCCTACCTGTCACCAGCTGACTCACTACATAGGCATTTGTTTGTTTATTTGTGTATTTTCTGTTTCCCCTGTGGGGAGTGAAAGCTCCAGGAACCACAACTTTGTTTTCTTCACTGCTTATCTCCAGGGCCAAAAACAATGCTTGGGATAGAGCAAGTTAAAAATATGTATTGAAAGAATGATCTGTGGAAATAGGGCAGGGGCTCACAGATTTGGGTGGTCATCAAAAGGATACATATTTCTGGGCCTAATCCTAACACTGGTAATTCAAAATTTCTAAGACTTGTTCTCCAAAAGCTGATTTTTATGTAATCCTTGGAGATTATGACAATCATTGAGACTTAAGAACCATGAAACCTAAAAACTAGTTCTCAGGGTCCTTGGGAAACCACCTCTGAGAACCCCTGAACGTACTTGGGAAAAATCTGAGGGGGCTAGAAATTCCAAAGGGGAGCCAGACGAGAGTTAGATGGACACAGTTTTATAACTATTATTATGACCTTGTTCTAGCTCCAGGCTGCCCCAGAATGGGACATGTGGGTTATAATGGAAAGTGAATGATTCAGACTGAAGAACACATTTAGCTTAGAAACCTCGGGCTAGCCCCTTCTGTTTTTCTCAGGAGACACCAGCACCACCCACAGCCAAAGGGAAAATGTAGAAATGGTCCTGGTTTGTATTTGCACAGAAGCAGAAGGTGAAGGGGATCTTTGGCCTTCACATCCCTAAAGGCAAGATGTTGAGGCTGTGTCCACATGAGATCGAGGTGCAATAGTTATTCCTGGGTGGGCAATGGAAAGAGCCCTGGAATGGAAGTCAGAACACCCCAGCTCTGGTCACAGACATATCTCGAATTGGATGCATGACTTGCGGTATGTTACAGAATAACAGTGGACCTCAACACTCTCCTATAAACTGAGGTCTGTCCTTTCTCACCCCAAGGGCCTACCAAGTCTACGCATGATCTCAGCCCTTCAGTAACTTAAGAGAAATATGCCTGAAGTAATCTTCTCTCCTGAAAATGTTAATGACCGTGTCAAACAGGCAGAGTAAAAGAGGGCAAGAACAGAGGTGCAGGAGATATTTAGAGGAGGTCTGAGCCAACTGACCTGGAACAGGCTTCAGAATCTGAGAAAACACATAAACGCTCACTCATTCACACTCAGACTCTCTCATCCTCATCCTGGGATGCAGACTGAGAGGAAAAGGCCCAGGTCCTCCCAATGCGTCGCTGTCATTTTGCTGTGAACTAATTAGGCCACTTGCATCAGGAGAGGACCTGTCAAGTCTGATGAGGTCCTCAACTACCACAGCAGAAAAAGTAAAAATGATGCTCAGTTTGAGTGTGTCATAAGTACTGTAATTATAACACCAGTTTACCTTAACCCTGAAAATATCCGTGCTCCATCTAAACTCAGACTGCACTGAAAATGACTTGCCTTCTTTTCCCCACGCAGGCCAGATAAGCAGAAGTGCATTTTCACAGTGCTCCTCTGGGGTGGCAATGTGGACAAATGTCTGCAGAAGGTTCTTCTCAAGTAGATTAAGTGGAAGGAAAAGTTTAACACAGAGGCTCAGCAATTCTGCTAGGATCTCACTTGCAAACAGCCATGAAAAAGAAATTACATGGGAGGGAATGGGTTGATGCCTGCCGTCTGCTGCAAGGCATCTTGGAAGCAGCAAAGGAAACCACAGACCCAGCCAAGGATTGCTAAGTCTTAACTGGCTTCCCTGGGGAACATGGCACCCAATATTATCTGAAAACTGGGTGGAAAATGAAAAGCATATAACACTCCTTCACAGGTATATAGTGTTTTTTCATATTCAAAGCTGTTTAATGTTTCCCTTGGGAGCCTTGTGAGGTAAGAGAGGAGGTGATTACATCCTCAGTTTGTGAAAGGGAGAATCAAAGTGGAAGCATGAAGCAATTTGCACACAAAATAATTGGAATCAGTGTCCAACCAACATCAGGCTTCAGGGGTTCTTTGTCTTGAAGCCAGAGCTCCGAAATATGAGGCCCAGAGCCTGGGTCAGAAAAGCTTATATCAAAGGAAACAAATGGCCAAGCAGAGCCTCATGATTAAAAGTGACTGGACAGAATTCAAGTCATGGTGCAGAATAATGCAAGCAGATTCACAACCGAAATGACAAATAAGTGGCACTTCACTTTAAAGTTAAATTAATTTCCTAGAATGTATTTCTGTAGGCATATTGGCATTTGATGGAATCAGCTATGCATTGATAAAAAAGCCAAGATTAGAATAAGGAAAATTCTGGATGCCTGAATTTATCTCTAAAGAATGGTTACAACATTTTCAAAAGGAGCAAAAGTTAATTTGAATTAAGAAGAGCTTGAATATAAACTTTCCTTCACATCTAACCTTTTTCTTCCTTTCAGTCAACTATTTTTTTCTTCAGTGGTATAGGCAAAAAGAAGGAAATATAGAAAGAAACAAATTAGATCACCTTTAATTCAAATACTACAAGAAACTTATAGAATATATACCAAGCACTCCAGTTTCCAGCTATGCCAGGACCTCATCCATGAACAGGGATGTCTTCGTTCAGACTTTCCTTGATCCCTGACTGAGAAGAACACGGTCAGTGAGCACTCCCAAATCATACCTGAAGATCTATCTATCTATCTATCTATCTATCTATCTATCTATCTATCTATCATCATCTATCATCTATCATCTATATCTGATGACCAATGGGGTGTAAAAAACAAGGGCTCACAGAGAAAGACAACTACCACATGATTTCACTCATGTGTGTAGTCTCATGAACAAAATGAATTAATGAGCAAAACAGAGACCAACTCAGAAAGCAGACTGACAGCTGTCGGGGGCAGGGGTTGGGGGCTGGGTAAGGAAGGTGGAGACATTAAGCAAAAAAGGAAGAAAAAACAAGGAAAAACTCACCGAGGGGAACAACAGGGTGGTGACTGCTGAGGAGAGGGCCCAGAGGGAGGTGGAAAAGGGAGGGTAGAAGGTGGGTAAATGGTGATGGAAGGATCCTTGACTTGGGGTGGAGGTCACACAATATACCACCCTGTATAGGACTGTGTCCCTGAAGCCTGTATAATTCTGTTAACCTGTGTCACCCTGATAAACTTAATAAAAAGGAAAGAAAATGAGGGTTCAGAGGTCAGACTGCACGTTTCCCATCCTGCCTCTGCTACTACAGAGTTCATGTCTTTCAGCAGGTGAGTATCCATAGCTATTAAATGGAGACAATACTTCAAAAGGATTGTTGTTGGTTTCCCTGAAAACTATATGAAATAATAATATGTATAAATAAATTAGCCTAGCAACTAGTGGAAAGCAAATACTCAACAAAGGTTAGATTCAAAATAGAGCCTTTGTCTTCTCTGAACAAATTACACAAGTCTGGTGACTTAAAACAGCACACATTTACTATCTCATCGTTGGATGGGTTAGAAGCCCAGCCGAGGTCGTGCTGGGCTAAAATCAGTGTGCGGCAGGCTGCACTCCTTTCTGGAGGTACGGAGGAGCCCTTCTCCTTGCCTCTGTCACGGAAGTCAGTAATGTTCAATCCCTCTGAGCCTTTCATCCCGGAGCCACATCCTCCTTCACCTGTTCCACCTACCTCTTTCATCGTTGTGGTTATACTGGACTCACCTGCATCATCCAGGATCCTCTCCCCATCTCAATTCATCTCACAGCAACTGCAGTAGGTAGACCAGCAGCCCTTAAAAATATTTGTTCTAATCCTCAGAACCTGTCAATGTTACCTTCTGTGGCAAAAAGAACTGTTCAAATATAATTAAAGGTCTTGAAATGGGGAGATCATCCTGAATTTTCAGGGTGGCCTCCAATGCCATCACAACTGTCCTTAGGCAAGGGAGGCAGAAGATTACAAGTACAGAAGTGGAGGAGGCCACCATGACCACGGAGGCAGGGATTCCAGGGACGCAGCCACAGGCCAAGGGATACTAGTAGCCTCCAGAAGCTAGAAGAGGCAAGGAACAGATTCTCTCTTTCAGCCTAATAAAACTGATTTCAGAGTTCTGGCCTCCAGATCTGTGAGATAGTCAGTTTCTAAGTTGTTCTAAGCCACCAAGTTTATGGCAACTTATTTTAGCAGCCACAGGAAACTAATACAACTGTAATTTCATCTGTTACATTAATTCTCTGTTTCCATGCAACATAGTCCCAGGTTTGGAGTGTTAGATCATGGACAACTTTGGGGGGCCATTCCTTTGCTTACTACCCTCCTATAACCATTAGCTCCATAAATACATCACTACAGTTCCCTCCACTCCCTTCCACATAACACACTGCACCAAAGCTCTTTCTTTAAATTCTGTATTCTAGTGGTGGAGAGTGTTGATTTCCTGACTGTGTGACCCTGGGAAGTTACTTAATTTAGTTTTCTCACCAATATTCTGGAGATAATTTAGAACTGCCTCACAGAATGGTTGAACTGATCAAATGATACAATGTCTATACATTTCTTATTGTTTTGCACATAATAATCTGTTGACAATGTCATGTAATATGATTATCATCCTTTTTCATCACCATCAACAGCAGCAGCAATAGGTGGTAGAAAGAACATGGATATATCAGTTTTCTCTTCCACAGTAAAAATGGCTTCTACAACAACCATGTCTTATTTCGTGCTCACGTGAGTCATCAGTTTTGGCTGATTGGTCATTTGGGAAACTTTTCTGCTGGTCTCACCCAAGCTCACTCATGAGACAGCACTCAGCCTGGCAGGCTGCATGCTCCACGTGACCTCATTCCACGGCTGGTGGCTGCTGCTGCTGCGCACAGGGCGTTGCATCCTTGCTCGTAGCTGTTGGCCCAGGTTCCTGTACATGGCAGCCTCAGGATAAGACGCAATTGTCACTTCTGCTGCAGTCTGCTGATCAAAGTCTATCTCAAGGACAGCCTGAACTCACAGGAGGGGCAAGATGGTTTTTCCCTCCTTTGTTAGATGGCAGAAATTAAAAAGTCACTTTTCTAAGGGATATGCTTAAAGCGATAGGATGGATTTGTGGCCATTTCTCACAATTTACCACAATGACCTTCAGGGAATAGTTCTGGATCTGAAATTTTGCAAATGATGACCTTGGGCAAATCTCATAACCTTCAGTACATACAATAAGACCCCTTGAGAGCCTATTACATGCCAACTACTGTGTAACACCTGGAGATACTAAGAAAGCCTGAAATAGGCTTTCTTCTCTAAAGAAAGCCGTTTGTGATACCTGGGTAATATTTATCTTAAACTATTGGTGAGAAGATAAATAAGGGAATGTATATAAAATGTCAAGCATAGTGCTCAGCAGTGTCTAGCATATAGTAAGCACTCAATGAATGAGAGCTGTCATTATTATTCACTTTTCACAAGCATGTCCAGATTTTACTTAAAACTTGGAATGGAAGATATAGAAGACATGCCTTCTGTGGTAGTCTGCTCAGGATGCCGTAACAAAATACCATGGATTGGGTGGTTCAAATAACAAAAATTTCCCTGTGGAAGTCCAAAGCAAGATGCAGCAAGATAGTTCTCATTCGAAACCCTCTTCCCTCTTCTCTGGGCTAGTAAGCAACTCCCATCTCTCTGTCCTCACCAGACCTCTTCCTAGTGTTTGTGTGTGGAGAGAAGGGGAGCACGTTCTCTTACGTTTATTTTAGTGAGGGCATCAATCCTCGCATGAGGGTCCTACCTCATGACCTCACCTAATAGTACCTCCTAAAGGCCCCTTCTCCAGACACCTACACATTGTGAGTGTTAGGTATTAAAATTTCCATTTATTAGGACTTCAACATAAAAATTTGAGGGAAACGCAAACATTCAGTTCTTAACATGACCCAAAGCTTTTTGTCTTTCAGGCCCAGAGAATAGAAAGCTGGGATGTGAACCCTTGAGTAGCCTGGAATTGATTTCATAGCATTGAATTGGAGCTCTCTTTTAAGTAAACATTTGTAATCAAAACTAAGTGTTCATGCAACCTTATATTTGTTCTCTCCGTATGCCTATGTGCAAACAACTGTATGCATAAAGTGCAATTACCAGAGCTATAAACACATAATGCACTAACTTACTCTTCAACAAAGACAGGTGTTTAAATGCCTCTCAATGTCCAGGGAGTGGTCAAACCTGGGTAATAACCTCAGCTTCAGGTAGAGCTTATTTTTTTGTTCAAAAGCTTATTGCAAATCCTGGGTGTCAGAACCAGCCAGTACGAAAAGAGCATGAAACCAGGAGTCTGACCACCTGGCTTCTAGAGCCAGCATCAAGACTAACAAGCTCTGTGACCTGAAGTAACCTCTTACAACTCCAGTGTCTTAGCGCACAATAAATGGAGGGATTAACTTAGCATTTTGTGCTGTGTGCCATGGTGCCCTGAGGTAACATAGACCTGCAGCAGGGACAGGAGAATGGGCAGCTTGCAAGCACTCAGCATCCACATCAGCCCAGCACCCTCGCCCATCTAAGCCTCACCTAAGTCTTTTGAAGAAAAGATCCAGTGTAAGAAAAATGTAAATGGTTGGAGGTCAGTGGGCTGGATGAGGGTTCTACACTCTACTATGCTTATGAAGCAACTGAGGATCTTGTTGAAATTCATTTTCTGATTCAATCAGTCTGCAGTGGGGCGTTTAAGAAGCAATGAGATGGTGCTGGTACTGCCTGTGCCCAGACCATGCTCTGTGCAGTAAAGGACTCAATTAAAATAGGAATCTTTAAGTCCAAATCTGTCATTTACTGAGGAAAACTATTTCTAGTGCAGGTGCCGGGGTATCAGATGAGAGAGATAGACGAAGATTTGTAATCTTAGGAATAACAGATCTCATGTCCAATAAGCCTCTCCTCCAGAAGAAGCAGATCTGAAATTTCATGGAGGGTCAGGCACACCTGGATTGACTTAGGTGAAGTTTGTAGGCGCCTCAAACTTCATGTGGAATTCAAAGCAAATCTCTTTGAGGGTTCAATGCAATTCCATTACCTTTTCCATTGTTGTTTTCATTTTATCACTCCTCTGTACTGCCTGTTTCCAGGTAAGATAGGAAATAGAAAGACCAAAATACCAATAATACGAAAGGGTTTTTGTGCAGTATTTACAGTCCAGCTGGAATTAGGAAGTAACAAAAAATCACACAAGCAAAGCAAATCTTGAGGCCATCCAATTTGGCAAAGCCCCGAGCGACTGACTAAGAATCTGATTCGGGGGGATATCTAAAGTTTCGGGCCTATAAAGGCTCCCCATTATTCATTTCAACATCAGAAATTTCCAGTCCCTACTGCTCTGGTTCCCCCACCAGTTGGGTAATTAGCTTGCTTAGCTGCCCTGCCAGGGAACTAGTCTTAACACCATCATGTTCAGAGGCACCAGCCTCCCTGATGAACCATATTATTAGAGGTTGCGAAGATAATCCAGAGACGAATAGTCTGCAAAGCCACATGAAAACCGCAAAGATGAATTAAATTACATTCCAGAGACTAAAGAATAAATTGAAAATGAGACCATTTCTTATTCAAGAAGACTTCCTCCCAGTTCCCCCTGAATGTAAACACGTGGCTCTCTGCAGAGGATGGGTCACCCGCTGCCTGGGGCAAGCAGCTTGAGTTTTATTACCTCGGTGATCCCTGGCTGCATCCACTCTTCAGGAGGCACAAACCCGGCTCCCCTTTACTTTGTCTCATGTGCCGGTTTCCAGCTCTCATAACATTTTAATTAAATTTGGGCTTGTCTTTCTCTCTCACCTTACTCTCTGCATCAAAGGAGAGGCTTTTCACATGCCGCCTGGCTGGGGTCCCTGCAATTCTTCCCTTCCAAAAGCTGGCTGCTTTGCCATACAAGGGGAGCGGCAATTAAATCAAAGCAGAGGTTACCCGCAGCTTCTCAGAGAGAGAGCTGCATGTAACTTCAATATGACATATATGAATGCAATGAATTCTATAATGCAAATTTACATGTGGGTCAAATAAGAAATAGCTTTGCATTTGATCGTACACTGGGTATTAGGTAACTGTCACACAATAAATAATTCATCTTGCATAGTCACTTGCTATGTAAATGATAGTCTATGTATATTAACGCATTTAGCACTTAGAACAAAATGGACAGCTGGGGTGAAATGACTCTCTCTCAGGACATGTTACCATTACTGCTCCCCAGCGAGTTTAACTCTTCACTTCTGAGGATGGTAATGAGGATATTAATTGAATAGGTCATGAGATTTATTTTGATGAAGTCAGGGTTACATAAAAACAAGTGAATAGTTTTAACACACCTTGATGGCATTGACTTTGGCACAGTTTGGGTTAACAGTAATGACTTACAACTCATTCTGGTGGAGATTCAGTGGAATTCAAGAAAATGATAAAGGCTAACTATTGTCAAGTGGCAAACCCCATTTAGATTCATTCTTTAAAGTGCCATTTGGACACGTGAAAAACACATTTAAACTTCTAACCATTTAACCAGATTTCTTGGTTTCTTCAAAGCAGCTGTTTATGAATTTTCTGCACAAACATTTACTATCCACTTGGATATCGAATCTATGGAAAGAAAAAGTCATTTTCTCACTTTGGAAACATGCTAGAATTAGAGTTCTGGGGACTGCAGTTCAACCCAGCCAAGCTGATGTGTCTAAAAGCAATCACAGAACCAACATCCAAACTCATCTAGACCCGTCAACCTTGGAAATGCATGTCTTCTCCTGGGGAGAAGGTGCTAATTATGTAAACGGAAGAGTTGCAGTAGTAAATGTTGTAATGCTTTAGAATTTCAACAGCCTTGCAGATGATCTCTCTCTCTTGCACTTACCTCGCTGAGCATTCTACAGGAGGGACATTTCCTTCCAACACTGCAAGAGTAATGCCAAGCAGTAGAGCAACATGGCTCCAGTTCGGCTGCCATCAGCGGGACTCCAGCTCACACAGAAGTGATACCAGCAGCAGCAACAGGAGACAATTTGCTCTAGGAATGGCTCCTCTGTGTCGCTGATGAGGGTGGAGGGCTCAGCCTCAGTGGTGAGAAAGTATGATGGATTCATGAGCATGTGTCACCATACTTGGAACAGCAGGAAGATGCTTGTTAGAGATGCAGCAGAGAAGGCTGGACATGCTGGAGCCAAGTATGTGGCAAGTTGGAGCTATTAAAATTTGAGTAGTCAGTGGGACTACAGTTGTACTCTACAGCTACTGTCATCTCAGGAACAGATGTGGCAGCTGCATTTTCATATTTATAAACCTAGTGTTTATGGAATGTTCTAGGGCACTGGTCCCTAGGACAGGATGGTAGGAAGACAGGGCCCAGTCTAAGGTCTGGAAGACCAGAGATGAGGGACAAGCAGTTAGAATCAGATTGTTAGGGTTGGGTTGAAAACAGAATCAGAATCTCAGGAGAGGTGGATTAAGGAAATGGGATGTATGACAGAAATATGATAATACTGTGAAACTAAAGTCAAAAATAAATAGGTAGGAATAAAGAAGCAAGAAGCTCAACCAACAATAAGCTAGTCCTTCTACGACACAAAAAACTTGCTACAGCTGGTAACATCTCCACTTTTCCGTCTGACTTTGGCTACAGAGTAAACCCTGGCTTTCCTGGTCCACCTGGTTCCCTTATAGAATTCTAACTACAGCTCACATTAACCCCAGGTACTCCTTATGTTAGAGGGAAGTGGGAGTTCTCAGTGGAAATTTCAGAGACAAATAAGGGATAATATAACAACCCGAATAGGGAAGTAACTAACTCTTACCCGTCATCACTTGAAAAAACATACCATGTGGCTAATCTGAAGTAGATCTGAAAAACTTTTCTACAAAACTTAAAAATCAGGATAATGCTTCCCTCCACCCTCACCCTCAGGAAAGTTGTAATTAATCACAGATGTAAAACACAAAAAATATAAATGTACAATTGAAAACCAGACAATTTATTGCAACATTATTAAAATGGAAATGAGAAATCCAGAATCTTTTGAATTTCTTGGGAGGAGAATACACAGAAGTGATGGAAAAACCAAAATAGGAAAATACAAAAAGAGAGTTTTATTAAAATGGGGGTTATCAAAATTCTACCTAGAATTCAAGAAATGATATATGATATATATCAAATATGTATATGATATAGGCACTAAATATATACATAGATAGGTTTCACATATATGTATATATGATATACATCTGTTTCTTTTCTAAATTCTGGTAACTCATAGCTAGAACTGGCAGGAGAATGGGAAAAGAGGATGCAGCAAATATGATCAAAAGATGAAGACAGAAAGAGGTAAGAGGGAATAACAGAAATTAGAGGAGCAGTGAGTGAACAGGAAAGATATGGAGAAACATAAAGAGAGAAAATAAAGCAAAATATAAGGGGCAGTCCTATGCAGAGGTGTCAAACTCATTTTCTCCAGGGGGCCACATCAGCCTCACAGTTGTCTTCAAAGGTCCAAATGTAATTTTAGGACTGTATAAATGTAACTAGTCCTTAACTAGGGGTGAGGAGCTCGGCACTGCCGCCAGGTAGAAATAAGATGCTGACTAGATAAAACAAGGTGGAGGGCTGGACTTGGTCCGCAGGCCTTGTGTTTGCCACCTGTGCTATAGAGGAAGAAAAGGAAAGGGGAAAAAAGATCTGAGAGAAGAAAACAAGGACGGAGAGTCATAACAGGGTTGAGAATATTGCCAGAAAGCTCCTCTGTGTGAATGGATTGTTCTGTGTGCCCAAAGCAGGAATCAGTCTAACACAGGAGAAAGAAAAAGGGTGAGAAAAAAACGTAAAATAACTAAGATTAAGGTACCCTATGATAAGACAATATCATGATTAAGAATTGGGCTGCTTCCTGACCTCCTTAGACCTTTCATCTGATTAGAACAAAGCCAAAGAAAGTTTTAAAGTAGCATGGAATAAAGGGGGATGTGCTTCCCAGTTAAAAAGTTGTGCTCCTGCAATCCTTCTCTCCTTCTTCCCTCTAGTGGCTAAGAGGCAACACCACCCACGTGCAGGCTCTGGTAAGCCCTCTCCTCCTCTGCACAGAGTTCTCATTCCATGGGCCTCCGTCCACTTTCTGGTTCAGCTCCCTTTCTCGTCCAGATTCTTCCTTCGGCAGCCCACACTCCTCCAGTCCTCTCCATCACCCATCTCCCCACACCCCCTCTAACTTTGCCATATCTGTCTACTCTTCAGGATGGAGTTCTTGAAAAAGTACATCTAATCATGTTACTTTTTCAAAACCTTTCAAAGCTTTCCATTGTATTCACAATATTTTTACCATTCAACCTACAAAGTGTTGTCTGATCCAGCCTCGACCTACCCTTACTGGTTTACCTGCTTCAGCCACACAGACCTTCTCTAAGTAACGTGAACGCACCTCATGCTCATTTCATTCCTGCTTACACTTGTTCCCTCTGCCTCCCAGTGTTGCCTATTCTTTAACATAAATGTTCCATCCTCAGAGAGGCTTGCCTTTGCCTGGAAGACACTGCTAAATCACAGCACCCTCTACTTCTATTATGACTCTTTTAAAAGTATATATGGTTTTGATGTAGATAGTTGTTGAACATTTGCCTCTCCCACCAAAATGTTAGAACAGAAACTATATATCCTACATACCTCAGTATTTCCATAAAGAAACGCACTTTTCAGCCTAGAAGCAGACCTTGTTAGCACAGAGGTAGGTGTTTCTACCTTTCGTCCAGGGGGGGTTTATGTTATAAAAAGTAGCAATACCTGGAAAATTCTTCACTTACGTCAAATGTTTTCCGTAAAGAGCCAGGCAGTAAGTAACTCTTTGAGGCTTTGCAGGCTGTAAGATGGATCTCTTCTGCAACCACTCAGCTCTGCTTGTAGGGTGAAAGCATTCCCAGGTGATATGTAAGCAAATGGGCATGGCCGTGTTCCAGCAAAACTTTATCTACCAACACTGAAATTTGAAATTCACAGAATTCTTACAGCATGAGAGGCAACTATTATTTGGATTCTCCTTCAACTTTAAAAAATGTAAAAACTATCCTTGGATTCACGGCCATACAAAACAGGCAGAAAGCTAGACTGGGCTTGTGGGCTGTGGTTTATCAACCCCGGTCCATGTCAGAAGCACTTGCCACCTGGCACACTTCTTTCCCTTCTTAACCTCTCCTCATTGTGAAAACAACTAACTGACAATCACAGCAATATGAAACACTGCTTTCTAGAAAGAGGAAATAAATAATCTGATCATGGCACATACCCCCCCACCACATACACACACACACCCTGCTTAAATTCCTTCAGGGGCTTTCTGTTTCCCTTAAATTTCTGTCAGAACTCCTTCACAGGCCTGAGGAGGCTCCTGCAAATTTTGGCCGATCCACGCACCAGTTTGTGACCTGCTGTACTGGATGGATATCTTTCCCATCCTTGCCTGGCTCTCCCCTGCTCAGCTGAAGACCTCCGCTGGAGGCTGCCCTCACATTTCACCCTGTCCTTCGCAAGCCAGCCATCACCACCTTTTCATGGAAAATTCCCTTGCAGACGTGATGCTTGTTGCCTGCTCTATGTTTTCTAGCACCTGCTCTCACCCCATGTGGCAGACACTCTAGGTTGCCACTGCCCCTCACCTCCTCTTACCTTCTTCTTACCTGTCAGGGCTTACCATCCACCAGAGGCTTAGGAATGCAATTCCCAATGAGCTTCTTTTTCTTTTTCTTACATTTCGCATTTTTTGAAGTTAGGAAATAATGCCCGAAAATGTTAGTGCCTTCCATCAAATACTTAAAACAATAAATGATGGCATTAAAGTCCATCTTTTGGCTTCTAGCCTAGGGCCTTAGGTGATCCCCCCACCCCCAAGTAATGCTGATTAACTAATGGTGAAATAAACTAGCCATTCACCACTACTTGTTAAATGTGATAATATATGTGTATTGTCATCCATATGAAGAAACTAGCTGAAGCTTGTTTATAGGGAAAAATAAAGTATTACTTAAAAATAACAAATATAAAAGTAATGCTTTGGTCATGGCAATGTAGAATATTCTGCAGGATTTTCTTGGTTTAGGAATTGCATTGACTAGGTGGCTTGTCAACAATAGAAATTCACCTGTCACCGTTCTGGGGCCTGGATTTTGAGACCATGGTGCCATTGTGGTCAGGTTCTGCTCAGAGTCCTCTTCCAGGTTGCAGATGGCTGACTTCTCACTGTGTCATCATATGGGGGAGTTGGGGGCTGGTGTGTTCTCTTGCTACTCTTCTAAAGGCACTAATCCCATTCATGAGAGCTTCACTCTCATGACCTTATCTAGTTCTTATTACCTTCCAAAGGCCCTGACTCCCAACACCATCACATTGGAGAGTAGGGTTTCCACATCCAGATTTGAGGGAGACACAGAAATTCACTCTGTTACAGGGTGCAGCCAAGACGGGGGGCGGGGTGCCAAATAGGAATTTGGAATGGGGCCCAGAACTCAAGGTGTCCAGGAAATATTAGGATGTCCTCACCCCTCCCCACAGGTGTGAGCTGGGGGAAGGGACAAATGGAGCAGGGCCATTAAGAGCTGTTTTGCATAGCAACAGCTTTGCAGCTAACCTCTGGTGTGGTCATTTAACATATCTATAACCTTTAACTGGTTGCATAGATATGTTAAATAGCTGTGGCCACGCTCTGAGCCAGGGGGATGGAAGTAACTTCCCCACCAAGATGTAATTGGGGGCAGGTCCCCCAAGTTACAGCACCTGCGTGAAAGCTTGGCGATGACTGGTTCCAGGACATGGGGCCACTCGGCAAGTGTAGCTGATGATGGAAGGAGTCGGAAATGGGGCTGCAGAGGAAGATTGGCATGAGGATTTAAAGGGAGACAAGGCAGCCATTGCCAGGGAGAACCACGCCACTTAGGCAGAGTGCAGATCTCCTCACAGCATTGTGGGGAGAACCACGCGGCTTTGCCAGAGTGCAGACCGCCGCAGCTTTAGAAGGGGGAACCACCACCCAGCTTTAGCAGAGATCCCGGCGACACAGCTGATGGTGCCAGGAACCGAGGGAGGCCTACAAGCTGAGACGGATTACTGGGAAGAGCCAGGGGCTGCCTGAGCCATGGACTTCTATTTCTTTTCCTAAGATATGGTACCACAGACTGGGCAAAGGGGGAAGGAAGGACTGTGTGTGTGTTTGTGAGCATTTTAAGGGACTTTGGGATTTTGGTAAAGACATTAGGTCACTACTTTAAGTTTGTATAGCATTAAATAAACATTTCCTTTCCTTTTCACAAATCTCTGGCATTGAGAGATGTCTCTCCTATAAAGCAGCAGACATAACGAACCTGGAGGGCTCCTTTCGGTAATAGTATATTGCCCTTCGGCCCCCCTTGGCCCCTTGTGTTCTGTAACACTCCATAGCAATGGTAAAATAAAAAGATACTATGCATAAAAACAGTAAGTAAAGTGCTTCTGAAACATTCATATTTGAATAAATAAATTTTGGTAAGTTAGAAAGCCCATGGAGATTTTTGCATTTCAGGGCTTGGCTAATGAGATAACAAATGTAAAATCAGTTGAAAAAACAACCTTTTGTCTTTGTCTTAATGCAGGTGTTTTGTGTGTGTGTGTGTGTGTGTGTGTGTGTGTGTGTGTGTGTTAAATTCTTAAGAGACCTACTTAAAGGATGAAGTACAAACAGGAGGGCTTTGTGCACATCCCCTCTTTGTACCCATCTTCCAGCTGCGGCGAGGGCCGCTGCTGCTGGCTCATGGCGGGACCCTCCCTGGGAGTTGCCTCTGCAGTCGGGAGTAGTCGGGAGTCGTCCTGATCCAAGGCTGTGAGCCCTGCCCTGCCCTTCAGCAAGCAACTAGTGTCCCCAGAAGGGATGCAAAGACCTTTTTCCCTAAATTCAGGGAAATTTTTAAGGTCATCAAAGCTCCTGAGTTTCCTCTGGATTATTGTCAGGGTCTTAGTTGCCATCAAATTACAGAGCAAGACAGTTCTACTTTTCTTACTTGCTTAAAAGGATGTCACCAGAGAGTTCTCCCCAATAAACCTTGAGCGTGCAATTCTCCCTCTCAGAGTGTGTTCTCCAAAGAAGCAATCTAAAAAAGCTAATTCCCAAAAAGTAGAGCATGTCCATATATTTTTTATCTACTTGGTTGAAATTTTTATTTCTCAGGAGGTGAATAAAACAATATGAGGGAACAGCTAAACTTAGCTTATTTCTGAATAAATTTTAGAAAAGATTACTGGTGGCTGAAGTAGGATATATAAAACTGAGAAAATATATGGGATGAACTTAGTTTTTACAAAATATATGTTGCATTAGTACAAGAAGAATATTACACAATAAAGAGACATAAAACTAAACCAGAAAGGGATAAGCCTAAGATTAGCTAAGATATGCAAAAGAATGATAAAGAAAACTAAAGTAATATATGTGTGCATGTGTGTGTGTTTTTAATTTTTACTTATGAGCTTCTGGGCTTGGAAACAAACTACAGATCATTCCAATGTTTCCTTTCCCAGGTCCTTTTCTTCCTACATTTATACAGTTCCTAAAACCTAATAGGTACTTAATAAAAGACAGGGAGAAAAGGTAAGGAAGAAGGAAGGAAGCAAGGAAAGAAGGAAGGAAGGAAGAGAGGGAGGGCGAGGGAAAGAATGAAAAGGAATAAATGCTATAATTTACAGAAACAACAGAAAGCAACATTTCATGAGCCTATTTTGTTTCCATATTTTTGTTTAGGAGACTAATACTTGATATGATAAAGTAGATAGTGCTAAAGAGAAGTTAAAGTCCAATAACGAAAAAGAATCATGTTTTATTTTTTGAGTCTCTCAAACCCAAGATCAAATCATAGTGTTAGGTCTTTGAGCAAGTTGAATATAAATATTTTATAAATCACTTCATGAATAATGTGGTCATTATGAAATTATAAAATATAAAACTATTTACACTAATCAGAATATTGTTAACCTTATATTTAATCAGCTATCATCTATCATCCATCTACTCATCCCATTTTTGCTTAAGCTGTTCTTTCTGGTATGTTCCCTCCCCATCCCCACTTTGGAAACTGTTGAAATATGTCTTCATATCAATCCATCAAGACACGTCTTTGTCTCTGCTGGTATCTTCTATTTAATATGATGTCTTTCTACTTTTACTTAAATTTTCTTTTGTACTCAGGTCATAGTATTGATATTTTACCTTGTACCTTAATCCCCAAATCTATGTCTTCCTCATTTCACACCCTCAAAACATTGAGGAAAGGCCCATGTACATACTAGTGTCTCAATAGGTATTTATTCACTATGTAAACAAGGAAAATGTAATATGTATGCCAGATACATTTAGAGAGTTAAATTGTCTCCTCAGATTTACACAAGAAACTCATCAGAGAGTGTGATGTGTTCTATGGATCAGCTCATGCTTATCCAAAAAATTTATTTTAAAAGATATTCTTAAAACAATAATTCCTAAAATTTTCATAAAGGCCATGAAGGGGATAAAAATGGGTCCTCCCTTTGAGAAACATCAGATAGTACCTGAAGGTCAAATGCAGACTAAAATTACTAAATATCTATGATCCAGAAAAAATAATTGATTATTCTTATTTCTGATTACACTGGTACAATAAAGTCTTTTTGTTGTTTTATGAATACCATAATGTGTAATCAGCAAAAGTATAAAGGGAGATATTTGCTTCTATTCTATAAAATATGAGACTTAGAATTTCAAACTACTTACAAAATGTAAATAGCTATTGTCCGGCCTATGAGCTTTCTACTTAATGATCAACTTTGAAATTAACAGAAATAATACATTAATTCAATAATTGTTCATTACTGAGACATCATTAGCCAGTTAGGTCTCTAGTAGACATTTAGACTTAAAGGTCAAGAGCACAGCTTTTAGCCCACTAGAAAAAAATGATGTTCTAAGTGATATCTTGATGACCTATAAGAGTTAATGTGTTTCCTAAGTAAGCACTTTAGACCATTGTTAGTGCTGAAACAACCCTAATAATGTATAGCTAGCAGAGCATAAAAATTGTAAAGATAATGTCTTACTTGAAACACTAAAGGTTAATTAAGTGAGGATGTATTGAACTAGGAGAAGGAGGTTTTCCTGTAAAAACAATATTAAGCACTAAATTGTAAGCACGAGATTCCCAAACAATGTCATCACATAATTGAGGCCCCCAAACTTCTTGCTGAAATATCCAGCCCAGAAGAGTGGTTTCTCAGGCAGTTATGATTCCTCACAAGGGGGTTTATGAGCTAGGGTCAGAATTTTGAATTATTAATCAGCAGCTAGAGCAAACTTCAGGATAATCAAAGGGCAAAGACCTCGGTGTAATAACTACTCAGAACTTTTAACATGTACAAAATCTAAATAAAAAGCATAAAAATATGCATCACATAAAGATGACTGATGCTAGCACAGCAATACAGTACAGAGTCAGTGAAGCCCAAATGTGAGAAACGACACAATGAAAAGTCACATCAGTCTGAACTTCACGAGACCAAGTACCTAGTCTGTTATGCTGCTGAGTCAATACTTCAGTCCCCTGTTTATTGAGTTTTGGTTTGGTCTGTTATTAATAAATTTTCCCCATTCATTTCTTGCTTGGCTTGCAATGTGTGACTTTCATTTATATACTCCCTTTATCTATTTAACGCCTGTGTTTTGGATAGGTTGTTGCTTTTTTTCTTTTCACTTACTGTGTTTTTTATTAGTCTGGGTAAAATTTTATCTCTACTTTCATAGCTCCTGTTTTTATTTCATTTATTTCTAAGGTTTGCATTCTTTTCCTCAATAGCTCACTCTTCTGATATCTTCTGAAGGCAGTTCTTATCCATATCGGCTCACTGAAGTCTAGCGATAATGTTTTATTAAACGTTACATTGAGGCTGCAATCCCCCACAGCAGGTAGCCCAGAATCATTACCAGTCTGCATATTTTTGGTACCAAGATGATAATGATAAACACAAAGCCTCAGTTGGAAGCTTACCACTTATTACTTAATCCACATTCCCTGCAGGTATATTTTGGTGTCTTCAAATGCCCACCCAAGGGTTGTACAAAAGCCTAAAGCTAAAATACATAAATAGTTTAGAAAAGGTCTTATTATACAACATAAGCTTTTTGCTTTAGAGAAATTGTTATCTTACTAACAAGAAGCCCAAAGTAACCCAAGTATTTGAAAAAATGAGCACACCACTAAGTGCCCTTTCGAAGTATTTTGAAAACTCTTTCTAAAATATTTTTCTTATTTCAACTAAGACCCAACTAAAATACTTCAAATTGCCATTTAATGAAATGTTTAGATAAGGGCAATGAAAGTGTTTTTAAAAGAACTGTCTTCAGACATCATAAATTCTGCAAGTCAAGCTGCCTGAGCATTATTTAAATCATAAGGAGGACTGCACGCCAGGCGCAAAGGCCAAAGGGCTTGAACATCACGCTAAGCCAAACGCTGGTGAAAACACGTGTGCGAGAGCCAGGCGTTTCAGGTCTCAGCGGCACTTGGTGTCTCTAAGCTGCAAAGGCATGTAAAAGTGTTTCTCTGATATGTGGACTTACCAGAACTGCTTTTGCTAAAGAAAAAATATGTATATTGGCTAGGCAGATAGATAGGTTTTCAGATCAAAACAAAGAGGCGAGAGAGTCAAACACAGACGGGCTGCAAGGCTGCAGTTCTTTCTCACTGAAGTGAAGAAGGGTTCAAGGATAGCGATCGCAAAGTGAAAAAAGTTAATCAAATGAGAATTGAAAAACAAATGCGTTCCCCATTTAAATTCCATTTTCAGATGACTGCAGGGAAGAGTTTTTAAAAATCACATTTTTAAAAGACAAAGCTTCAATTTCCAAGTAAAATATTTATGCAATTTTAGATAGGGCTTGCTTTATAACGACAGCTAAGCCATCACTAGGCTAATCCACAGGAAGTCACAGGGGGTCCTGGGTGAAGACCAAGCACCTGATGCAAATTGGAGGTGACCTGGGCAAGGATCTGAGTGTACACATTCATTCTTCTGGAACCTGCATTCAAAAGTATCATAATGAGGCTGGTGTTAAAGGCTGTGCATATCATAAAGCAGAATACAAGATGTGCTTGTCCCCAAGGAGCAGATAAACTTGAAGAGAAGAATTTCTTGAAAAATAAAAAGGAGAGTTAGATGTAACTATGATACAAAATAAAGGAAATGAGTTTAGAGAAGAGTAAAGCCTCCTTTGACTGGAGGGATCCAGAAAAGAGGTGATGCCCTTTCTTTAATTTCTCATAACAAAATAAATATACATTCACAATGAGAACTTTAGAGAATACAAATACACAAAAAGAAGAAAACAAAAACTCTGACTCTCAAAATATGGCCAGTGTTATCATTTTGGTGTATATGCTCAAAATATGCACATGTAGTTAACACATGTAATTTAAAACATTCTGCCATTAAAACTGATAGGATGTATGCTGTTGACAAGGATATCTGTTCATGATCTATTGCTAAGTGAAGATAGCAGATTACTGAATTGCTTATTTATACTTGAATGCATATAAATACATAAATTGAATAATAATATATACTGTCATAAAATAAGATTTGTATTGTTCTTTAAAATTTTCTTTCTTTTTCCTCTTTTTTTTTAAGGAAGAGGGATTTAAAATGCATTTCTAACTTAATAAATCACTTGACAGTTTTTATGCCCTAGTTGGTTAAATAAACAACAGCCAGTAAGATACTATCTGCTTCATTATCACAAAGATGGTGAGCAAATTCAACCACTTAGGACAAACGTTTACAACTTCAAGCAAACAAGAGTTCTCTACTACAAACATTCTTACCATTGTGGTTTCATAGAACAAACATATGTAGTCTTAAAGTTATGAGCCAATAATTCTTGAAGAATAACACTATTAAAGCAGAACTATGGATTTTATAGCAAAGCATTTTGTTCTCTTTAGTAAACAGAAAGAAACTCAACATGGTGAAGACAAGACACAGGAAAATATAGATTTTACTTAATATTTACGATAATGAAATGCAAATGTTCTTGAACCTCTTTGTTATCTTTCTAAGCAAAGGGTAAGAGCCAAGCCACTGCTTTGCATTCTCAGAGACTCACAATGCAAATAGATTATCAAAGCTACATTTTACACTAAGCGCCATTTGAAAATTATGGTGTATGGATTCAACTATAATTTTGATCAACTGAATCAAAGTATTTGTGCCTTAAATTTTTTTATTTCCACAATGCATACTGGTGAATAACCCAGTGTTTCACTTAACAATACAGCAAAAATATCTATTCTTAAGAGGGAGTAACACAATATTTTATTTATAGTCTATTCTAAGGCTAAACTATAATTAATTATTGTTGGACATTGTTAATGTTACTAATTTTTATTAATATGATTAATGCTTCTTTGACTATCTTATGAAATTTTTCTACATACAAACATATCTATTTGTGTATTTTCTCATAATTGTCTCAGATAATCACTAAAAAAGGAAATTTTGGAACAAAAAGTATGTCCACTTTAAAGGTTACTCTTGAGTATTGGCCCAGTACCTTCTTGATAATTGTATAAAGTTATGCATTATTAATCCCCAAGAAGGATGTTATACTGTCTATTTCCCCCCAACCTTTTAAACACTGGGTATCACTTTTTTCAAATTATGTCCCAACTTTTGGGTCAAAAGTGGCATTCAGTTTTGTATTCTAGTGAGGCTTTGTACTTTCCACATAATTGGGGTCATTTTCATTTACATGTGACTTGCCTGTATTGGCAGGTTGGATTACAGTTTCCCCGAATTCAGTGTCTCTCCTTACACTGCTTCTCCTTGTAGGAGGAGTATACAAGCCACCAACGAACACAGGTGTGGCTGCACATGTTGCTCTGCCAAGAAATTGGAGTGAAAGTAACATGCCTCAGCTGAAATTTTAAGAATTATTTCTTTGTTACAATTTCTCTTTTCTTCCGCCATAACAGTGCTGTCCCAGAGAGAAGCTGCATCTGGGAGAAGCACTTTTGGAAAAAAGCTGCTGCTGAGAAAAACACAACTGTCTCATAATGAACATACATTGTAAGAACTAAATTTTTATTGTTGTGAGTCAGTGGTAGTCTGGTGTCACTTGTCTTCGTAGGATAACAGGCTTCGTTTGAACCAAAAGTGAGAAATAACAAAAAAAAACCCCAAATCTGTGGTATTCATTTCAGGGCTAATAAGTGATCAGTGAAAAAATACCTGAGCTGGACAGACAGTGATTCATGTCAGGTGATGGTGAAACATTCAGTCTTAACGTGGAAGTCTGATTGTGAACCAAAGGATTGTGTTACTTACTAGGTGAAAAATTTGGGAAACAGGATGTTATTGCATGCCTTAGTTACCATGTGGTTCATTTAGCAAGATATTTTTAAAAACAGGTGAATTTTTAAAAGAATCCCCTTGTTTGCCACAGAGAAAAGAGAGTCCAAAAATACTGAGATACTGTGTTAGAAGATGCAGCTAGTTTTAATCAACTAGGGACCAATATAACCGAAAAAGCCTTTGGGTGAAGAAGAGTAATTAAAACTCAGCTTCATAGCAAGACCCAAATAAAGATCATTGAAAATGAATTGTTAGCACCCTGTAAACTCAGATAAAAGAGACTAGAGGTGTTGCATTCCCAGATCCCACCCTGAAAAACTCAAGGTACCCAGAATTATGTGTGGAGAGTTGAATCCTAAAAACATTGTGAATGTGAGTCCTAATTGAGAACAAATAAATGAAAAACTGACTCTGTTTTTGAATTGAACTCCCCAAATTGCCACAAACCTAGCCTCAAAAAGACTATGACCATTTTAAAATTAAAATAACCCTAGATAGGAATTGCATTGAATCCATAGATTGCTTTGGGTACTATGAGCATTTTAATGATGTAATTCTTCCTATCCATGAACACATGTGTTTCTACTTATTTGTATTTTTTTATGTCTTTCTTCAGTGTCTCATAATTTTCCAAGTATAGGTCTTTAACATCCTTGGTTAGAATTATTCCTAGGTATTTTATGGCGTTGTTTTCTCAATTTTCCTTTCTGATAGTTCATTATCATCACATAAAATGCAATTGATTTCTAGATATTAATTTTGTATCTTACTACTTTACTGAATTCATTTGCTAGTTCTAGTAGTTTCTCAGAATCTTTAGGCTTCTCTATGTACAGTATCATGTCACCTGAAAATATCAATGATATATTTCACAGAACTAGAACAAATGTTTTAAAAATTTATATGGAAACCAAAAGATCCCACATAGCAACAGTGGTCTTGAGAAAGAACAAAATTGGAGGAATCACACTATCTAATATCAAATTATACTACAAGGCAATAGCAATCAAAACAGCATGGTACTGGCATAAAAACAGATGCAAAGATCAATGGAACAGAATAGAGAGCCCAGAAACTAAGTCACAACTTTACAGTCGATTAATATATGACACAGGAAGCAAGCACATACAATGGGCTAAAGACAGTCTATTCAATAAATGGTGTTGGGCAAACTGGACAGATATGTGCAGGAAAATGAAACTAGACCACCTTCTTACCCAACACACAAGAATAAATTTAAAATGGGTAAGACTTAAATGTTAGACCCAAAACCATAAAGACTAGAAGAAAACATAGGTAGTAAAATCTCGGACAATGCTCATAGCAATTTTTTTCTGATATATCTCCTCGGGCAAGGGAAACAAAAGAAAAAAACAAATGGTATTACATCAAACTAAAAAGTTTTTTCGCAGCAAAGGAAACCATCAACAAAATGAAAAGACAACCTATAGAATGGGAGAACGTATATGCCATTGATACATTTTATAACTCAACGCCAAAAAAACAAACAATCCAATTAAAAAATGTGCAAATGACCTGAAAAGACACTTCTCAGGACATACAGATGGCTAATAGCATATGAAAAAAATGCTCAGTATCACTAATCATCAGAGAAATGCAAACTCAAACCATGGTGAGATACCATCACACACCTATCAGAATGACTATCATCAATAAATCAACAAATAACAACTGCTGGTGAGGATGTGGCGAAAGGGGAATACTTTCGCACTGTTGATGGGAATACAGATTGGTGTATCCACTGTGGAAAACACTATGGAAATACTTCAAAATTTTAAAAATGAAACTACTTTATGACCCAGTGATTCCACTTCTTGGAATTTATCTGCAAAAACCTGAAACACTAATTTGAAAGAACACAGACACCCCTATGGTCATTGAAGCATTATTTACAATTGCCAGGACATGGAAGCAATTCAAATGTCCATCAGTAGATAAATGGATAAAACAACTATGGGGCATTTACACAATGGAATACTACTATGCTATACAAAGGAAGAAAGTTTTACTCTTTGCAACAGAATGGATGGACCTGGAAAATATTATGCTAAGTGAAATAAGCCAATCAGAAGAAGACAAATACCACATGATTTCACTCATATGTGGAATCTAAAGAACAAACTGAACTAACAAGCAAAACACAGAGACTAACAGATAGACAGCAGGATGACAGCTTTCGGGGTGTGGTTGAAGGGGTGGAGGCATTGAGCAAAAGGCAGATACCCTCCACCATGCCTATCATTACTCTGGTTTTTCAAAATTATATTGGCCATTCTCAATCATTTTCTCCTATAAATTAATTTAACTATTTTTGCCAAGTTCACTCCAAAATTCATCAAGAGAATGATATCTCACATAATTTATAAGTTATTTAGGAAAATCCACATTTTTAGATATTTACTAACTCATTATCTTCTATTTTCTGCCTTAGTAAAGTTGTCTATTATATGGAAAATTATAAAATGTTATTGCAATTGGGATAATTTGTCCACTTTTTAAAAGGGTACTTTTTAAAAAGATATTAAAATTTTCAATGTTTTTATTTCTTTTTCAACTAAATCTTTTGAATTTTTGATTTGGCAATTATTATTTACAGATAATAATATTTATATTAATTTATAAAATTAATATATAATGTTTCTTCTCTAATTGCACAACTAGATCCTCTTGGATAATGCTGAATAATAGCAGACATTATTGTTGTATTTGTTATTTTAATATTAATATTCTTGTATGTCAGCTTTCAAAATAACATGAGCTATTGGTGTCTTAATGAAACTCTTTTCATGTGAAATAGCTATCAAGTCTTAGTATACTCTAAGTTTTTATCATAAATGGATATTAAAAGCCTATTTCAGAAGATTATAACATGATCATATTATCAACCCATAGGTGATTACTTTAACTTAGTTAACATATATCCTATTATCTTTGACATTTTTAGGAATTAATCCAATTATCTATAATGCATTATTTATCTAATACCTTACTGGTTTCAGTGGCTACATTTTATTTAGGATTTCTTCATTTTGTTATCATATAAGCTCCATGAAGACTAGGATCTCCACATTTACTGAACCTTGTAACATTTAATAATTATTATTAATGAATGAGTGATAACATATCTTTAAGTGAGATTGCTCTTTTTGTGTTTACTGTCAGTACCAAATCACATCATTCTAATATAAAGAACATCTCTAAATATGGCAGATTAAATTGATATAGATGATTGCAGTCTCCTACTCTCTGCTGCAAAAATTTAAATATGATGGATAAACATAACTTAAAAAATAATTTCACTCCATTTAAAAAAGAAAAAAAAGAAGGAATATCTCAGGCTCCAAAAATGAGAAGAGGAAGCAAAAGCAGTGCAGTAAGCCTTAGAACAGATTACCGGCCACCTGCAGGGCTTTTGATCATACACAGATGCCCAAGAATTTGGAGGCTGGGTCCTAAGGCCGCAGGGAACAGGCCTGGAGTCAAAACCATCTGTATAAGGTAGGAGCGTGCAAGTGGTCCCTCTTCTGTTGAGAAGCAAGGAAGGAATAGGAGGCTCACCTGTATGTAGAGCCTTGAATGAAAAGAAAAACAGTTTAAACCTCAGCCTTACCAAGTTGATCCGTGAGGTCCAAATTTATATGACAATTTTCTAATTCAGATAAAAACTAATAAATCATTATTTTAAATTAGTCCAGGGCCACTGTACCCCATGGTGCAAGCACAAGCTCAGAGTACTCTGAGGGCTCAGCTCAGGACCCACAAGAAAAGCAAATCAGCAACATCCAAGTAAAGATCTAAAGGTCACCAGCTCCCAGAGAAAAGCTACAAATTCCATGGAAACAGATTACAAGGTGGAATCAGCAGATGCCAGAAACTGGATCAGTAGGACAGGACCAACTTCAGATGACAAAAACTATGAAAGAAACCAGAAATAATTATGATAGAAGTTAGAAAAATACAGGAACTGAAACTAACAAACAGGACACTATTAGGAAGGTAAAGGTGGATTTGCAAAATAACCAGTTTTCTAAATTTCAAAATATACAACTTCTTGAAGTAGAAAAGACAGTTGTTGATGCTAACAACTCAACACATTGATTAAATACCAAAAACTGGCATTTCTGGAGAGAAAAATGAGCATATATATTCATAGATTTTAAGATTAAATATATTTAGAAATATATCTTTATAATTATATTTTTCTTATATTCAATTTCTAGATTTTCTGCAATCTTTATATTTATTTTTATCTTTGATGAGTTACCATAATTAATTAAAATAGCATGACATAACAAATAGATAATATATAAAAAGTTCTCAATACTTAGAATGTGCTTGACAAAGTTTGCTATTATTATTTACACAAATTATCTAATTTAGTTCTTATAGCAGCCTTGTAAAATAGGAATTAATATTATTTCCATCTTTAACTTGCAGTCAAAAAGGTACTGGGAGGATACGTAACCTGCCCAAGATCACACAGCTTGTAAGAAGTAGAGTCAAATTCTCCCCTTGGCCCCTGGCAGAGTAATGGTCTCCAAAGGTGTCCACACTCTTCATCACAGGACACTTTGTAGTTACCAAGTAGCTCATGTTTTGTTTTGTTTGTCTATATGTTGTCTTTCAGATGTGATATGTCAGCTTTACTACGTGAGAGCTTTAATACAGTACTACGTGGTGTATGGTAACACCAAAAGCATAGCTTATTCAATTCCCTACTCTGGGAAAATTGTGGAGCACTTTTTTAAAATTTGTATATGTAATTTCTGATTACATCCTGATACACATCTACTTGATTTCCTTAGGCAATATTTCAGGTAGACTGTATAAGTGTTATGACAAAAAATTGTTTATATATCTGAAAACATTTGTGTGTACTCAAGTGAATGTTAATTGGCAGTCAGTTCAATGATGGAGAATCCATCTTTTATCATAAGAAAGCCATTTGTACTACCCGTCTCTGGGGTAACTGTTTTGTTATCAAAACCTACCTCAGTTCTTCCTGGGCACACCTGTATGAGTTTTCTGGACAGTTAACCATGGCCATGTGGGTAACGAAATGTTGGGTGGAAGCTACAAATGTCACTTCCACATTTGCCCCGTAAAACCTCACATGCTTCTTCACCCTCTCTCCTTTTCCGCATCCACTGACTTTGAAAGGAAAAGACTCTTAAGACCAAGAAGAAGGTGGAGCCCAAAGAGGAGTCCCTGAGTCTCTGAATGAGAACAAGGAAGGCCACTGCTTAGAAGTGCTTGCTGGGTTTTACATAAACAAGTAATTTCACTATTAAACCACTGAGATGTGCTGTATTGTTAACACCATAAGCAATCCAAGATCGTTTTCTGGATCATAGTGTTTCATATGGCTTATGCTAATGTTATTTTTTAATGATAATCAGCTTTTCAAAGCTGATGCTTATTAAATTTTCTCTTTATGTGTGTAATGTAGGTGTGCCTATCTTTACAGTGATGCTGCCCCGCCCTCACTGAACTCTTCCTACACGGACACACAGGTCATGGTTGGCAGAATAATGGCCCTCTGAAGATGTCCACATCCTCATTCCTGGAACCTGTGAATATGTTACCTCTCATGGCAAAGGGACTTTGCAGATGTAATTAAGTTAATGACCTTGAGACGGGGAGATCATCCTGAAAAGCTTTTCCCAGATGTGGTCAAAGAGATATCACAAGAGAAGCGTGTCCAGAGATATGTATAATTACTGCCTTCGAAGATGCAGGAAAGGTCCATGGGTCACGGAATATGAATAACCTCTAGAAGCTGGAAAAGGCAAGTACACAAATCACCCCTAGAGTCTCCATTAAGAAATGCAGTACCACTGACACCTTGATATATCATAGTGAGATCCATGTCAAACTTCTGGCATACTTCACTACATAATAATAAATTTGTGTTGTTTTAAGCACCTTAATTTATGAGCAACAATAGCAAATGAATGCACAGGTCTTTGGTCATCTCAGGTAATATTATTGTATTGGTTAGTTTATTACTGCAATGTTCCTGTAAATTCTGTTGTCCCCTCCTAAAATTCAAATTACAAATATATTAGATCATAGAAATATAAGCTTCATTACTGGTATTGCCCACATTACATTCTATCAATGTTTTTTCCATCTGATTTCTGGTCTTCTAATGTACTAATTTGGTTTTACTAGTATTGAAATAGCTTTCCTCGGGAACAATTAATTTTTTAGTTCAGCAATTCTTATTTTAAACCTCCAAAACTGTATCACTATGTCAAGATCTTCTTTTGTCACTGTGAAATTTCCTTAAACCTCATTTAAAATCTCTAAAAGCTCCAAAAAGTTGTCTCCAATTTTCTGTAATAATTATGATTCACTGGAGAGCATATATTCTGAATGCTCAAAATGGTTCCCTTCTTTCAGACTGCTAATTTTTTAATATGCCTAGTTATTTTTCTCTGCTAGTTCACCCTTATGGAAGTGGATATAATATTATTTTTGGAATATAAATTAAATTTCAAAATGAGAAGAAAGTGCTTAAGATACATTGTGATTTTTCCTTTACTAGATAGTAATCTGATATTTTTTTAAAATGTATTGACTTTAGAGAGAAGGAGAAAGAGAGAAACATCCACTTTGTTGTTCTCTTATTTATGCATTAATTGATTGATTCTTGCATGTGCCCTGACTGGGGATTGAACCTATAATCTTGGAGTATTGGGACAACGTTCTAACCAAAAGAGCTACCCAGCCAGGGCTGTGATCTAATATTTTGTATGTGGTTAGGATGGAGCTGTAAGTAGTAGGATGTGTCCAAAGGGGTATTGAGTGTTATCCTTTTTTAAAATGAATTTATTCTTTTATTTCACTTAGCAGACCACAGCCAGCTAGACACGGAGCCCTCTCTGATGGCGGCATGGCAGGTGGTGACCAGGGGATTGCTCCATGCCCACATGCAGCCCACACTCCCCGTTTTCGTTTGGAAAACTTTACGTGGCATTGGGTGAAACTGCTATCATTTTAGTCTGCAGACATTAGGGAGAGAATATTTTAGGCCTAAGGTATAGAAATGTTCGTAGTAAAGGCAGGCAACATATCGGAGGGGAGTATGGACCCTGTGTTTGATTAGTATCAAGGTTTCATATCATCACTTTGCACCTAAAAGGACTATTTAAAAGCCATAAATTTTCTTTTGGATTTCAGAGGTACTAATTGTAATAATCATTGTTGGTTAAAGAGGGAATAATACCAGCTAGTGGAAATGGCATTTTAAGAACTACTTATATCATTGTGAAAAATGTTTTTACAAATGCTATCTTATTCAGATTTGTTTAATTGTTTTAAAAAACTTATTTAATAAACTTTGTAGTCTACTTATTAGAGAGACGGTAACTAAAACTCAGAGGATTAAGTGTTGCTCAAGAAAACATAACTATAAATTAGTAGAGCCAGAATTAGGATTTAAACAAAGATTGACCAAATCCAAATTCGGTTCTGAAATTGACTTACAAATATATCTAGTGGTACATAGTTACAAGATGTGCTGACTGTGCACAGGAAAACTGGAAAGGCCTTATCTGAGACATTGGTGATACAGATGGCATCAGCTGTCCTGGAATGCTATTGGAGTGTAATGTGAGTTTCCCTATATCACAGAAGTAAAGTGACTGATCAAAAATCTTTTGTAGCTTTGCCACATAGCTCAGTTGGTTAGAGTGTCATCCCAATATGGCAAGGTTGCAGGTTTCATCCCCAGTCAGTACACACACAAGAATCAACCAATGAATGCATAAATAAGTGGAACAACAAATCGATGTTTCTCTCTCCCCCTTCTTTTTTCTCTCTAAAATCAATAATTAAAAAATTTACAAAATAATTTCTGTACTTTTTAATATAAATTACATTTCTGTGATTTTTCACCATGTAATTGCTTTGGTGGATAGTTCTTTTTCATGCTAAATTTTACATTTCCTTGATGCAGTCAGTTCCTATGAATTAGAATCAGTAGAATTCAAACAGGATTACATTGCTTTCAACTAAATAATTTATCTTAAAAAAATGAATGTGAAGAGAGTGGCATAGAAATAGAAAGCATCGGATACACAGATTCTGCTCTTGGCTTCCAGGAGTATGAAAGAAATTGCACAATAAATCAATTTTTATGGACGCTATTGACTTGCAACATTTGCTGCTTTTAAAAATTAATAGCTGAAATAATGAACATTCAAAAAATGCTCTCCACTGTCATTTTGATTAATTCCTTGATATGAAGTACAGATGACAGATGCAATATTTGAAACTAGATTTTCTTACAGTCCAATCAGAGAAAACCCAGATAGAGACCATGATGGCCAATGCAGACTTTTCTTCTTTTTTTTCATTTAATTTGATCCCCTGCATAGACATGCTCTATCCAATAAAGTGAAAGTTTAATTATTTGTATAAATATTATTGTAAATGCACCATAGTGCCTCCGCAGTCCAAGTGTCATCATTTTATATTAATAATGCATCACAGTAAAACAGGCAATAAAGTGCTGCTCTGAAGAAATTGTGCATGGGATTTTTAACATGGTGCTCAGTCAGTAGACGAGTTTATTAAAGTTACTGAATTATGTAGTGGAAAAAATGGAGTTACTAAAACCCTACCCAGGGAAACTGCAACAAAACTGAGACAATGAAATGGTTACAAGAAATCAGAGGCCAAACTTTGTGATTTTTCTTAACACCAATGTGAAATCCACAAATAGTTTCAGTTTACTAAAAACCATACGCATCAACCCAAATTAGTTAGCAGTACATTCAAGCAAGCCCATGAAAAAAATCCCATGAAAACCATTGATAATATAAAGCAGGATGATACGTGCTAGAACAGTGTGTCCACTTACGATTATAGAATTAAAGGTCCTCACAGAGTCTTCCTTGAGGATCTTAAAGTGCCTCTCAGCCAGAGGGAAAAGACAAATAAGTATGTACTTCTCATTTGAATATTATTGAAAGGCCACTGTCATTCATCTCCTATTATATGAACTTGAGCAGCTGACATACCAATTTCTTAACTCCTGAACTTACACACTGAAGTTGTTATTTATAATGGAAAACATTCTTAGAGCATCGAGGTGAATGCTTTTATTTGTTTGTTTGTTAAATTAGGTTAATATATTGTTTGGTCCATGAAAGCATATAGAACATCAGTCAGTCTAGCCCCAGTTGCTTCACAAGTCTGCCATTTGCTGTGTGAGTCTGCACAAGTTAATTAACATCTCTGAGTTTTTCTCATTCTTAGAGGATTGATGTCCAAATTAAATAAATAAATAAATAAATAAATTAGGTATTCCCTGTGAAGCATTTAGCAGAAAGTTTGGCTTAAAATGCACACAATAAATATTACTTACAATCACAGTGTTTTATTTTAATTTGAGTTGTATCTATAACAACAAATTATTGTGAGCCTAGAAAAACTAACTGGCAGATAGAACAGATCACAAAGAAGAACTTCCTTGAGGGTGGAACTGGGTTGATGTGGCAAAGCAGGTAAGCAAAACTGACTGTAAAGATGATGAACAGCTCTTGGAATTTAAGATCAGGGAAGAGCAATTCAGAATCATTCATTACTCTTTTCTGGTATTGAAGGGGCTTTTTAAAACACATTTTGGGGTATATTTCTCATGTAAAAATATTATTAACTGGAAGTTTATGAAAAAATTTCCCAATCCACCTAAATAATGGTTATCAACATTGAAGATTTTCTTATATTAAGGCCCATTAAGTACTGTGTGACTTCTATAAAACTTAAGCTATTTAAACATGATGCACATGCCAAGTCACAGTATAAATTTAAGCATATTTTCATTAGTAAATAATTTTGAAGTTCCATATCATCATCTCTGGCAAGCTATACCCACTATAATAAGTATAGCAGAAGCAGCCACTTATACTCCATGACTCGTTCATAAATAAAACACAAAGCTCCAGTCACAAGAGAAAAAAGGAAGTAAAACTGCTTACAAAAATTGAAGACCAAATTTTGTCTATCATAAATTCACGGTGGGTATACACTCTGAATCTCAAATAATTGAAATGATTCTAAGAAATATAAATCAGGCTATACTTCCTTTTAACTTCCCAATCAATATAGTTGTGTTAACATTTTGATAAGCTAATGGTCTACAAATAGCATTTCATATTTTATACCTATTCTAGGCAGCCTAGGATTAACTGGGGAGAAAATCTAGGTAACATTAAGAAAAATCAAACTTCAATGACTAAGGTTTCATAGACTATAAAAATACACAACACATTTTAATCTATTAACATATAATTCAAGGATTATCAAAGGGTAATAAATCTAAAACATTTCTCCTTCAGGGAAGTTTGAAGAGTTTAGTATAGGTTTTCAGTAATCATTTCATAGATATTAAAATGCTAGACTTTCAAATTTGATTTTAGTATATGATCTAAAATGCTTATCTTACAACAGAGTTATCTTATAGCAATATTAATATTTTAACTTTTCGGTTTTTAAGTTCAATAAAATATTTTTAGTGTTTACTGAATAGAATTAGGGAATATCATAACTATCATGATAAATTCCTAGAATGTGTAGATGTTATTTTAAATTTTGATTAAATTCTCACTTAGTAAAAACATACAGTAAACAGTTGGTACTAATGGCTCAAGAGGCTCCAAGACTACCCTCACATATCTACAAGTACTCATGGAACTCAGAAAACCTGTTATACTTATAATTATGCTTTATAACACAGAAAAATATATAGATTCAAAATAGAAGATAAAGTATATATGTTGGGGGAAGTATAGGGAACCGCTTCTCAAGAAGTGGAAATGTAGCCCAGCACCCACATGGAAAACCAGTGTGGGGTGTGGCAGCACACAGGACCACACCCGTGAAGAAGTTCTGCCTTGGGAAATCAGGCCTGCATTATACCTAGGCTGCTTTGTGACTTGCTCTTGCTAAAACTCTCTCACCCTGAGTTCAGGCAGCAAGAACCTGCTGCATGTCTTTAAAGTAACTTCCTGAACTCTTGTGCTAATTCTCCCAAGGACTGAAGTGTAACCAGACCTGTTACTCTTATCATTCCTTTGCATTTGCAACATTTTTCCACACCCTCGACAATAATCTATAATGACTGAACCCTAAAATCCAGTTTGATGGACTGAACTTATAAGTTTGGGTCCTAGCAGCCCTTGGGTGTCCCCTTATCTTAATCCTTATTGTGCTTTATGATATACATGGAGGTTATTTTCTTAAGATTACATTTGGGAACAGCAAATAGTAGGTTTCACAGGCTTAACAGCTACAATTGATTTCAAAAACAAAAAAGGGGGAAATGTTGGGAACTGCCCTGCCTGGTTTCAGAAGCTGTAACCCCCTTATGGCTAAGGTTGAGTGAGTGACCTTTGGACCATAAGCCACTAAGGAGACAAAGCTTATCTCCCTGGCAGGGGCGCTGCCCCTGCTCCTTTTACTTCACCCTGCCTGGCCCCCAATGCTTAATTGGTTAGCCAATGATGGACAAGATTCGCCAAAGGAGGGACGACCTAAGACAGGCACGATCACAGGGGTCCCAGGGAAGGTCTTGGAGGGCTATAGAAAAAGGGGGTAATGGGCCCTCGCCCCTTGGCTTTGACATAGCCTGAGTCCTTATTCTGTCTTCAAGAAGTCTCCTAATCTCTTGGCTGCCTTACTTCCCCTACCTGACTTAAGCTTGAAACAATACTTTAAGCCTGAAACAATGCTGGAGGTGGGTGCCGCCCTGTACTGGAAAGGGTGGGTTCCCTAAGGTGATCAGGCCTAAGAAAGAATGCATAAAATCCTATGAAACCTACTTTGCTAATACCTTCAATTTAAATAATAAGAGAACAAGCAGGAAGTGAGTTTGTTCCCCAAAGTTTTATGGCCCTTTAGCTGTCTGACCCTGACTCAGAATAGGCCCTCAGAGTTCTTTGAATGTTATCTATTGTTTAATCATGTCTGCCTGACAATGATTGATGAGCTTTATTCCTGTGCAAACTGAACCCAATAAAAACCTGTCAAGGCAAGGGTGGAGGCGCTCTCCCCCTGAGAAAGTAGCCATTCCATCCCTTTTCCTCCACAGGACTCAGTAGTCCATGTGATTTTTATCTTGTCTCATTCATAATGCTGCAGACACTGCGGGCCAGTGTCCATGTCAGTGAAGTCCAGGAAAAATCAGACATGAGTTTCCAGTTGTCCTTTCCAAGTGGAGTTGCATGGACAGTTCTTAATGCTCCCAGCAGCACTGTGTGTGTTATGTACAAATGTGAAACTCACTGCACCTTGAATCTGGAGTTTTCATTGGGTGTCAGTTACTCAGGCACAGAGCACCCACATGGCTTGCCTTGGTCACTCAGTCTCTAACCCCTCCGGAGGTCAAACTGATGCAGCATGGCCCAGGATCCCAGGTGAACAAAAATGGGTAATCTCCATAAATCACATTTTGAGCATAAACAATCTGAGATGGTCCAAGGCCCAAGCTATACAAATACACTCTAGTTAGGAAGGATATTTTAGAGCTTTAAGGTTCTTCCCAGGAGCTGGTCTGAAAAACAGGGGTACAAGCCACAAGGCAGGGGACATTCCAGGGTCCCTCCAATTAGAAGAGGAAACATGAGAGGAAGTACTTTTTTCCCTTCTTATGAAAATGTGGTGAATATAAAGGAACTAAACCCTTCCCAAATTTCTCAGAACTTGGCCCATAACCAATCACCCAGAATTATTTACTGAGCTGAATCCAGGACCAGCATCAGATATTAGTGGGCTTGTCTTGCTTGAAAAGTGATCTCATCTCAGTAACCATGGCTGTAGGTATAGTGTGAAGTATTTAATATTGTGTTTCATAAAGAAAAATAGTAGAAGGCAGCAGTTTGGGATAGTCTGGTGAATTAGGTGCTTAGGAAGTCAGTGCCTGGTAAAGGATTTGTTAAAACTCAGACTTCGTACCTCCTCTTCTTCTGTCTTTCCCTTTCCTCTCCTATTTTTTTTAAAGTTTGCTCAAGAAATTTCTATATTTATATGGAGTTGGCTGAATAATGGGCACATAAAGATATTAGGTCCTAATCCTGAAATCTCAGAATGCTGCCTTATATGATAAATCTTTGCAGATGTGATTAAAGATCTTTTTTTTTTTTAAGATTTTATTTATTTATCTTCAGAGGGGAAGGGAAGGAGAGAGGGAGAGAAATATCAATGTATGGTTGCTTCCTGTGCATTCCCTGCTAGGAACTGGCCTGCAACCCAGGCATGTGCCCTGACTGGGAATCGAACCATGATCTCTTGGTTCACAGGCCCGCGCTTAATCCACTAAGCTACACCAGCCAGGGCAAGGATCTTAATATTAGGAGTCTTGTGGGTTAAATTGTGTCCACCAAAATTGATATAGTATTTTATAATGTGACTTTATTTGGGAATAAGATTGTTGCAGGTGTAATTAGTTAAGATGAGGTCATATTGGGACTTCTGATCAAGATGGAGGTTGAGGTAAACACACCTTGCCTCCACACACAACTACAGCAAAAAATACAATTAGACTACACAAAAAAATATCACTCAGAATTGTCAGAAAATTGAGTTGTGTGGAAGTCTGACAACCAAGGATTTAAAGAAGCCACATTCATCCAGACAGGTAGAAGGGGCAGATACCTGTGGAGATGCATGGAGATAAAGAGTGGTGCAGAGAGGCAGGGAGACTGGAATGAGCAGTCCCACATCCCCATATGGTGAATAAAAATTGGGAGGGATACCTCGGGAGTGAAAGATCCCAGCCCCAGACCAGACCACCCAGCCCAGGGTTCCAGCAGTAGGAAGATAAGTCCCCATAACTTCTGCAAAAACCAGTGGGGGTTGGGGCAGCAGAAGAAACTGGGATTCTCAAAAGATTCCTCTTAAAGGGCCTGCAATGGATTTAGGACTCATGCAGAACCATCCCCTCTGGGATTCAGTACTAGGGCATCAGCTGGAAGGGTACCACTAGCATATGGGAAGAAAGTGAAGAGACTGGCAACAGGGTAAGTACCCATACAACCTTACAGGTATGCTTTTCTACAATGGGCTACACTGCTAAGACACAGAGTCAAAGCAGTTCTACCTAGTACACAGAAACAAACACAGGGAGGCTGCCAAAATGAGGAGACAAAGAAATATGGTCCAAATGAAAGAACAGAACAAGACTCCAGAAAAGGAACTAAATGAAATGGAGATAAGCAACCTATCAAATGAACAATTTGAAACCCTGATTATAAAGATGCTCTAGGAACTCAGTGGGTACTTCAACAGCCTAAAAAAGACCCAGGTAGAAATGAAGGTTACATTAAGTGAAATGAAAAAAATCTATAGGGAATCAACAGTGAAGAGGTTGAAGCCAAAAATCAAATCAATGATTTCAAACATAGGAAGGAAAAAGCATTCAATCAGAACAGGAGGAAGAAAAATGAATTAAAAACAAAAAAACAAAAAACAAAATGAGGATAGGCTTAGGAACCTCTGGGACATCTTTAAACCTACCAATATCCAAATCATAAGGGTGCCAGAAGAAGAGGAAGAGCAAGAAATTGAAAACTTATTTGAAAAACATAATGAAAGAAAACTTTTTTAATTTGTTGAAGGAAATAGACATACAAGTCCAGAAAGCACAGAGAGTCCCAAACAAGATGGACACAGAGAGGTCCACACCAAGACACGTCATAATTAAAATGCCAAAGGTTAAAGATAAAGAGAAAATCCTAAAAGCAACAAGAGAAAAACAGATAGTTATCTACAAAGGAGTTTCCTTAAGATTGTCAAGTGATTTCTTAAAAAAAAACTTTGCAGGCTAGAAAGGACTGACAAGAAGTATTCAAAGTGAAGAAAAGCAAAGACCTACAACCTAGATTACTCTATGCAGCAAAGCTATCATTTAGAATGGAAGGGCAGATAAAGTGCTTCCCTGACAAGGTAAAGCTGAAGGAGTTCATCATCACCCAGCCATTATTATATGAAATGCTAAAGGGAATTTTATAAGAAAAAGCATATCAAAATGATGAACATTAAAATGGCAATAAATTCACAACTATCAATAATTGAATCAAAATAACAAACTAAGTGAACAAGTAGAATAGGAATGGAATCATAGATATGAGATCACTTGGAGGGTTATCACTTGGGAGGGGGAAGTGGGAGAATGGGGGAAAAGGCATAGGGATTAAGGAGCACAAATTGGTAGGTATAAAATAGACAGGGCAATGCTAAGAATAGTATATAGGTAATGGAGTAACCAAAGAACTTACATGCATGACCCATGGACATGAACTAAAGGAGGCAATTGCTGAAGTAAATGGGGGTGCTGGGTGGAGGGGGGCAAAAATGGAAAATTGGGACAACTATAATAGCATAATCAATAAAATATATTTAAAAAAATGATGAAGTCAGGAGTAGAGTGGCATCCATATAAAAAGGGGAAATTTGGAGCCAGACCTGCACACAAGAAGAATGCCATGTGAAGATAAAGGCACAAATCACGGTGATGTATCTACAAGCCAAGGAAAGTCAAGCATTGCCAGCAAACCACCAGAAGTAGTAGAGAGGCATGGAACAGATTCTTCCTCATAGCCCACAGAAGGAAGCAACTTTGTTGACACCTTGATCTCATACTTCTAGACTCCAGAACAATACATCAATATTGTTTAAACCATCTTTTTGTGATACATTGTTACCGCATCTCTAGAAGGGTAATACAGGGCGGTCTACCTAGATTATCCAGGTAGACCCTAAATGGAATCATATGTGTTTCTGTAAGAGAGAGGCATGGGGAGATTTCACACAGACATAAAAAAAAAAGAAAGAAAGAAAAAAAGAAAGAGAGAAAGAGAGAAAGAAAGAAAGAAAGAAAGAAAGAAAGAAAGAAAGAAAGAAAGAAAGAAAGAAAGAAAGAAAGAAAGAAAGAAAGAAAACACAGCCAGAAGAGGAGGAGATGTGTGACCACAGAGGCAAAGACTGAAGTGATGTGGCCAAAAGTTAAGGACTGCTGGAAGCTCCCCAAAGCTAGAGAGGCAAAGAATGGATTCTCTTCAAGAGCCTCTGGAGAGAGCACATCCCCTTGATTTTGATCCAGTGATACTGATTTCAGACTTCTAGCCTCCAAGAGGATGTGAGAATGAATGTTCATTGCTTTAAGACATGTGTTTGTGGTAATTGGTTGCAGTAGTCACAGGGAGCCGATACAGTATATATTGACTTAACATAAGACCTATGGATCTTTATTATGTTTTCTGGAATGGAACCTCTGAAGATAGCTATGCCAAAGGGAATTCCAGACACTGTATCAGTGAACGGTTAATGTTTTATCTACACTGCCAAGCTGTATATTTCAGACACGTTACCAAATACAGGAATCAAATTATAGAGCCAATGAGATTAAAGATTTTAAGGATACTTTATCCTATGATACTAATATACATTTTGAATGACCTTAATGTATTTGGTTACTAGAAAGATATAAAAGTTTAGACAAAACAAAAATAATAATCACTGGGAAACAACATTGTTCACTAATCAAAAGTCACATCAGATCAAATATATTTATTTTCCTTGCCAGCATTAGTAGATTTAATAAATTTTCAGAAATATGGGGGACACATGTCTTGATTAAGACTTTTGGACAAAGGTAGTAAAAGATGGAATGGATATAAAATTATAGGAAGGTAAATATATCTAAAGTAGAATAAAATCTGTAATTAGTTAAAACTATCCTAAAGGGTGCTGAAATGAATATGGGTCAATGTCAAGGTGAAAGGATTTGTCAGGTAATTTAAGCCAGCATTTATGGAGCACTTTCTAGGGGGCAGGCACTATTCTAAACTATCCTATTTTTTATACATCATTTGTTCCTTCCACGTACTCAGAATTTCTCCTTGGCTAACATTTTCCTGCTGTCACTCACTCTCTCTTTCTTCCATTTCCTCTTTTCTGCTTTCTTGATAGTCCAGTATTCCTGCTCATTTCTTATGCAGATGTAGTCATAAAAAACTCTAGTTCTCTGTTGTTTAATACAATAGTTACTGAGCACTTGAGAAACAACTAGTTTAAATTGAGATTGGTGTAAATATAAAAAACATACTAGATTTTGAAGTGTTAAAAAATGTAAAATAGCTCATCAACAATTTCTTATACTGGCTACATGTGAAATGAAATTTTAAATATATTGTGTAAAACATTATTAATATAACTACCCAATTAATGTGGCCACTAAAAATTTAAAATGATAGATGTGGCTCCTGTAGGTGAATTGTGTTGCGATTTTGTAAGACAGCATTACTCTCGATGAGTGCTAAGGGGCTTGCCTTTGTATCATAAGCGAGACACTTTGCTAAACAAAAGGTAATCTATGCCAGAAAGATTTTTGTGCCACTCCCTTAGAGCTAGAAGTGGCCACAGGCAGTTCGTGGTTTGAAATAACAACTATTTTTTCTTCTAACCAATGACAAAAACTACTGAATCCGTTTATTGAACTTGTCGGACACAGTTGTATGATTATCAAGAGCAACAATCTCCATCCTTCAAATTCCTTCTAATTATGCTTTTTGGAGGTCATCTTTCCCACCCCTGGAGAAAAATCTCAGGTGGTTCCAAAGCTTTTCTAGTTCCTTTCAGAAAGAATGATCTCATTTCAAAAATTAAAAATCTCATCAAATCTAACATTACAGTTGAATCTGCTACACAATTTAAATGACCTTTCCCCAGGTGGCACCTGCCTCTGCTGTTCCTTTTACAAAGAGCAGGGAGAGATGTGGTTACTGTCTAAATTCTTCAGCTTCACCCTCCCCACTGCTGTTGTCCTTTCCAAAGGGTGACGAGAAGACAGGAGGCAGGGGAGTCTCCCAAGCACCACCTGTCTTGTGCTGGTAGCACACAGCTCAGGGCCCTGTGGGCAGCAGATGCCCAGTCCCTGCTGGGACAGACCTCCCACGACCCACGGCCCTTGTGTGGCAGGACACGTGGCCTCTGGCTGATGCAGTCAGGGGAGCCTGGAGGCTTCCAGCTGTCTTCCCAGGGCTGGGTCTCTTCCCCCTTCAACCCTTTGCAGCAAGATTCCCAATCGAGATGGCTGCAGGCTGGCTCCCTCTGGCGGAGCACTCATCTGTTTCTGGAGAACTTCACACACTACTCCTCAATCTCTCACTCTCTTTCCTCCGTCGCCATGTGGTCTGCCCTGGGATTTAGAAAGTAAACAGCCCGTATATCCCCAGATTCCAGGGTACACAGAGCAAGCTTTCCAAGTGAATTTCTTCAGACACCCCCTCTTTTGGCTGGAGATAGTGTACACATCCCGAGCCTCCTCCCTTTATGAGTAGCTGGAATGGGAAAATGACACAGCATTCCAACAACTCTTTCCAAGGGAATTTAGACTCTGTGGTTTAGTTATGGTAGGCTGGAAAACAGTAACAGATAGAATGCCAAATTTCAGTAGCATAAGAAGTGAATGTATCTAGCTCTCCTATAACACTCCTGGGAGGGGGTTTAAGTCAGTGTTGGGCTGTCCCCCCACTGATCATTCAGAGGCTCTTTCCATCTAGGGCCTCATCATCATATGCATCCAGCGGAGATCATGGAGAGACACGCCCACTCTCTCAAAGCCCTAGCCTGGAAGTGGCACACATCTCTTCTGCTCAGCTTCCCTTGGCCATGCCCACCTGCGTGAGAGCCTGAGAAACACACTCCAGCCACGTGCCAGCTACAGCTCTCTCTTTATGGAAGGACAGACAGATTTTTGTCTTATACTTGTTAATCTTTGCCATAATCTCCAGTTACTCCAAGCTCCCCATGAGTACTTTACCTCCACATTATATACCCTTCAAGAAAAGCAGTAATTAAGGCTGGAAGAAATAGTTTCACAGGGTCTTACAGCATGCCCTGAAGAGGGGCTGTGTCCCTCATTTTATTAAGGGAAACTTATGTAGTTGTCTACAGCATTTTGAGCCTCAGTAGAAACTAAGACAAAGTATATCCCTATAACATTCTAATACTCAACTATTTTATTAGGTATGCATTCTATGCCATGCACTTTACATTTGCCATTTCATTTATTCTTCTAATACTTGTTTTGCTTATAGGAATTAGGCTGAGAGAAGTTATTTGACTTATTTTAACTTAATTAAAATGGCCAAATTCTTCAAATTCTTCTTTGAATTTCAAAGAAGAGCTGAAATTCAAATTTTCTGTTTTTTATGATAAACTGCTTCCTGGCTACCCCATTTTAATCTTGCCACTTTCTCTATTTTATCCACTTTTTTCATTTTCCTTTTAAATTCTGACATCAAGGATATAAATAAGACACATTTATATGAGGTATTTGTATGCAATGCATATGCAGTACATGTGCACATATATGCTGATTATAATCGAAGGAATACTGAAATAATCACCGTGAAAGTTAAATAAGATTATTTGATAGGGAAAATTGTTTCTACAAAATTATTTACTATCCTGGAATATGTCTTAAAAATGTTTATTGAAAGAGACACATGGAAAAGGAAAGCATTATTCTGAACATAATAATTTGTCAATCAAAATAAAGCAAAGTACATCTGCATGAAAAAATACTTGACTGTACAATTTCTAATATATTCTAATATTTATGAAGTCTCCAGGGGATAAAAGATTGCTACCCTAGAATTCTTTTTCACTTTTGATGGGATATTAATCAGGGTTTAGTTACAAAGTAATTAGAAGGGCTAAGGAGCAGATTCTCTGCTGAGCTTTGAGGAATGACCCTGAGATCACCCATAAAGTGTCTACAGCAGAACCTGACGTATCAGAGGCAGAGGGGTTTGTGAGAGGTCACGCAAATCACTGCTCTGAACACAACACTCCTCTTGGGTGCTCTGAGCCTGCCAGCTGTTTGCCTGGGTCCCCACATCGACACCCATGGACTTAGAGGATGGACATTCTGACCTCTGCTATGGCTGGGACCAAACCCTCCACAGAGACATTTGTCAGCCAATAGCAGGAGCAGCAGACACATGGCCTCTGCTTCGTGACATTGTGTCTCCCTTTTGCATTTCACCGCGGATCCCCTGTTTAGTAAAAGCTCAATTACATGCACAGTCCAGTCATAAAGAAGTCTTGCTGAAGCCTCTAGACTGCCTAAAATTATACTTTAATGAGTGGGAATAAACGTGGGTGAATCAATCCACTATATCTACCAAAGGTTGGAAGACAGTTAAGGAAAACAATCAGGTTGAAAAAATAAAAATTGCTTTGACTATCTTTTTCATAGGGAAAAAGAAAAAATTACTGTTAGATAATTTGCAAGCAGGCACTGGCATTTCAATGGTGTGCTTTAATGCACACTCTTTCTCTAGATGAAAATATTACTGCTATTTGGAAAAGTCTTGACATGACAGATAAGGAGCTAGCCAATGACTTCAGTTACAGCTGTTTTCACAAGCACCCTTGAACGGGTCATGCTACGACTCATTATTTTTTCATTTCAAACAAAATAATTAATTGTGTTCATTTGAAAAGAGTTTTGTCTGGATGAATATTATAATTTCATTCTGAAAATTTTTTTCTCTTCATTTAACTATGTGTTAGGTACTAAATACAGTGCTTACAATAACATTTCAAGTAGGAACCACTGGTCTTATTTTATAGTTAAGAAATTGAAGCTTGAAAAGGTCAAGTAATTTGTCTAGAGTCATACTGCCTGAAAAAAATTTTAAGCATGAATATGAACCTGGTTTACTTGGCTCCTTTTGAATGTTAGGAGATTGCTAAACTCTTGCTGCTGTCCTGTGTCCTCAATAACTCCTCATGCATTTCCTTTATGCCTGTGGACTTTGGCAGACTTCCACATGGACAGTTGCATGTTATCTTCATGGTGGTGGCATCTCTGCTGGTACTGGTAGCTACCGAGGAGAAAGACAGGGCCCTCCAATTCCCTGAAGGAGAAAGTTAGAGAGAGTGGTGACAGGGAGAAAGCTGAGAGGGAGTACTCACAATGGTAGTGCAATCTCTTGGACTATCCCCAGTGTCTATCCCCAGGATCGACACCTGGAACCTAAGCAACCAAGGCTGCCTATACAAGAGATGGAGAGGGCGAATCTCTCAGGAGTGGGAGAAGAGAACGAGAGTCTCATTGAGCCGCCATAGCTGGAATCAACAGAAATGCTGCCCAAGGGTTAGGAAGAAAGAAAATGAAATGGAGCAAGGAAGCAAGGGCTTTTATTTAGAACAGGGCTGCCATTCACATTTAAGTCGATGCAAAAGCCTGTATAATATGGGTAATATTGGTTATGGTAAGCTTGTCAAATAGTAGGGAAAGTCAATAGTGTGAAACATTACTAAATCATGAGTTTGAGTCCTTAGAGACTAATAATAATAAATAGTCAAAATGTATAATGTCATCCCAAGTTGCGCATATAATTATAGTTTTAATAAAATGTTATTTATGTAAATTCATGGAGAAATTACTTTTTATTGAGATCAGGTAAATAACTATGTCTTAAATGAAGTATAATTCAGGTGATTTTAAGCTGCTTAGATAGAAATCAGAGTAAAAGTAATAAACATTACCAACAGATATTTTTAAATATTTTATAATTATGATATAGATATACAGATATGAAACTTTGGTGAAATTATGGGTTTAATTTTTATGTCTTGCTATTTTGGCATTGTGACAACTATGGACAATGCAAATAAGGAAAACTCTTTATCTGTTATGACCAAAAATTTGAATTAATAAATTTCCAGTGTTTTTTTTCTAAATGGTCACTTATTAAAAAAATATTTATTGAGCATCTTCTTTATGTAAACCACTTCTAAATCACTCAGAATAATCCAATCAGTATGTATGAGATATAATCAGTGACTTTGCCCTGAAATAAGGATTTCCAAGAACACTCAATTTTTATAATACTCTTAGTATCTATATGTAATGAGAAACCAGAAGTGTATATTATACCACTGTGACAATATAGCCTTTTCTTTCCACAGGGAAAAGTGTCTCATCACATCCAACCTTCCAAATGCTTTCCCAAATAAAGATGTTTGATCATACTTACCTTTGGTATTTTGGTTCAATATTGTTAATGCAAATAAAATTATATCACTACACTAAGCTAGCCTAACTGCATATAGAGCCCAAGAAGGCCACCTGTGGGCTCCATTCACTCACAGCGAATATGAAACACTGTAGTGGAGTTTAAGTGTTGACTTAGTGTACTGTGAACTTGTTTTTAAATAACTGAAGGGCTATCCCTTTTTATTATGGAAACATGAATCATTGAAAAGTAATTCTATGACACTGATAGTTCAGATATTTTTCAGAAAAGTTTAAACTACCTTTCTATTTCAAAAAGATTTGCATTTCCTGCCCTGACTGGTGTAACTCAGAGGGTTGGGCATCGTCCTGCAAACCAAAAGGTTGTGGTTTTGATTCCCTGTCAGGGCATGTGCCTGGGTTTCAGACCAGGTCACTGGTTGGGGTGTGGGAGAGGCAACCTACTCCTGCTTCTCTCATGCCTTCGATGTTTCTCTCCCTCTCTTTCTCCCTCTCTCTAAAAATAAAAAGTATGTATTTTAAATATCTTTGTATTTTCAATAATTTATAATCACAGGTAATAGCAAATCATCTCAAGTTTGGCATCACCTCTGGTATCAGAGTACTGAAATATATTATCTAATGCTGCATCTTTTCTACTAGGCATCTCATTTTATTGGTCTATACACTCTTGATAACTTTAGTGTCCTTATTAAAGGAAAATAGTGAGTCCTACTAGCTATACATCTACACAGAAATTTCTGGTTATGAACTGAAAACCAACCAAGACATAAACTGAAAAATTACGGATGGTGAATCTATCTGTAGGGTGTTATTATTGTATCCCTAAAGGTCTTGTCTTTATGAATGCAAACATCTTCCTGAATCATAATGAGACTCCGTGTAAATCTCTTCGGGGTCATGTTTAACAGTCTATGCCTATGGAAATCATAAGATTATCTGCAACACTGCTCAGTTTCTTTCTGTTTCTAGCTAAATTAATTCTGCTCTATTGCACAGTTGAGCATCTGAGTGATTTTTAAAACAATAAATATGATGATCCTCAGGCTCTGAGAGGCTGAATTTAACTTTCCTGAAACTTAGAAGAGTGTATATTAATCATAAGGGTAAAAATTCTCTAGATATTTATTAAAATAAAAAAATAGTTGGCCATTTTTATAAATCCCACCGTATACCCTGCTGACTCAGGGCTTGGGCCAGCAACAGTCAGTAAATATGAAGACAAAAAAGCTAGCCACCATCTACAAAGTTTTACTTGGTCTTTATTCCTTGCTATTATAATGCTAATAAATGAGAATGTGGAAACTACTTTTACACTAAAAATGAGATAGTGAAACAAAGTAAAGAGTTATATTTTCTCCTGGAACTAAAATATCTCTGTGAAGACAAATAAATATTGAAACAAGAAAGCTCTAGGTTACTATACAAAGCATTATATTTAGGCAGCCATTATGGGTAGCATATACAGAACAAAAGAGTTAAAAGTAATTGGGCAATATAGCATGCATCAGGAAAAATATATATGTAAATTATATACACATGTGAGATATATTCAGCTAAGTAACAAAAACACAGAAGGGCTTTATTATTTTTAATAGATAATTTTAATTCCACACCGTGCCAGTGTTTGGATCAGTGAAAATATCACTGGGACCACCATAGCATACGATACATGCTAGAATTAGTTTCTTTGTCACTGACAGATTACTTCAAAGAAAAATTACAAATAACAAATATACTTTCATGACAAGTGAGAAGAATGTTATTTGCACTTCATGTCATCTAATTAGATATATTATCCATGAAAGACTTTAGATGGACAGAGTGAAGACTGAAGTCTTTTCCAGAGAGACAAGGTACAGTCAGTCCACCAGGCAGTACGTCCTCATGGCTGTGACTAGGGTTAAACATGCACCTTCCTGCAGTATGTGCTCTACTAGCAGCTGTTTCTTCACTGTGAGATTCCCAGTAATACCACCAACCTCTTCCCAGAAGATGGTCTGAGGTTAAAAAGATAAAATGTTCTCTGAGTAACATTAAAGTGTTAAATCTATAGTAATATAATTGTCTTATATAAATTCATAGGCACTGTCAAGTTGGTAAAAACCAGGAGTTTTATTTATAGATTTATTATTCATTTTTATTGTAAGGTTCCCACAGAAAACTATGTCAAAATGTTTTGAGTTTCTTTTGATTATTTATCTGATTTTTCCCCCGACCTACAAATACTTCTGGGCATGTTGAATTTACAGAGTGGTTGTGATTAATGACCTTGCTTTGAAAGGTCAGAGCAATACAGAGGAAGAGAGCTAGACTTGAAGCCCACATTTCATACTCACACTCTGACATCATTTGTATTGTTTTAAGCAAGTTTTAAATTGGTCAGAGTTAGTCTTCTTGTCTGAAAATAAAAAAGTGACAAGAGCTTGCTGCATAGAGTCGCTGTGAAGAAGCAGTCCAGGTACCAATAGCCTGACCGCATCATATGTGCTAGTTGACTTTGAAGATAAGTCAACAGTCAAGGCACTAGCCATTGTCAGTGTCTGTGGTCAGGGGTTTGAATGCTCTGTCCTAACAAATAATGTGTTAATATTCATATGTAAGCAACTTGGAAAACATCCTCCCCAGTCTTTCCCTGTTCTCTATTGAATCTGTGATAAATTTTTTATCTAAAAAGTCTAATAAAAATAGTAAGTCCAAATCAAAATGTGACATGTTACATTATTGTTTCAGAGAGTGCTTCACATTTACATTAAGTTCGCATCTGGCAGAGTGTCCTAGTTTACACCGCGTAACTTTCCAGTCACCAGGGGAAAATGAAGCATGAAAAGTGTGGTCCAGTAGCTTTTATATTTGTTTCTCAAAGAGTTTATTCAGAATTGAATCGCTTTTCATCAGCACAAACTCTCGTGTCTATACTAGTGCCCAGTTAATGTGCAAACATTTTAATTCTTATTTAAATGTTGTTTTCACTGTGATAGTTGATATAAAATTATTGATTTCTTATACAAAAGTATGAAAATCTCCAGGGCACAATTTGTATCTTGTGTGCGTACCTGTGTGTGGTGTGTATAGATGTTTCCCCACCATTCCTTTTCTATAAAAGAATATGTAGGAAGATACAGTTCAATTTATTTTTATTGTAAAAAAACTGATTGCTAAAATAAAAAATGACAGTGTAGATCCAAATGTACACAGCTTGTAGAGGCAGGGTCTCTACAGGATGTTATTTAAACTAAGACCCAAAGGATAAAAAGGACCTGAGCATGTGAAGGGCAGAGGGAGGCCCTGAGGGAGGAAAGAATTTGCCAGGTTGTAGGACCAGAGGCTGACCAGCATGGCTGGTAAAGAGTCAGTGTTATGAGAAGCAGCAAAAAGAAGCCTGAAGAAGAGGCGGGGAGACAGATCATAGGTGGTCTTATAGGCTGCAAGCATCAGACACCTCTGGAAACCCCAGCTTACATCCTCCAGCCAGTGCTTCTCATACTCAAATGCGAACAAATCATCTGGAGATTCTGGTTCACTAGTACTGGGACAGGGTTGAGATTCTGCATTTCTAATAAGCTCCTTAGTGATACAGATGCTACAGAACTCTGGACCACGCATTGAGATTCAAGGTTCTAGAGCCCATGTTTTTATTCTACTTGTGACACCCTTGGAACCATTCAGTCATTACAATGCATGCACCAGCCTGGAAGTGTGAGGGCATTAATGCTCTTAACCAACGAGAACAGAAGCTAATGCATTATATTCTCTTCTCAAGGGTGTTCTATACATGGCTCCTCAGAGCATCCTGGTGGTATAGAGTCCTAATCATCCACAGAGGTGACCAGCTCAGTGGCATTCCCTTGTTTTGTCCATTCCTCCTCCGCTACACCCTTCTCAGCCCCCCACTGTTCAATGCCCCAAATAAAACTCCTGTATGCAAGGCTTTGTCTCAATCTTTGCTCCCAGAAAAAAAACAGGCTAAGACACCATTGTCTCAGACCAATGGAGGTGAGAGTTCCTATCTCTAGATCCTTGATTAACTTGTAATGTTTTTGAAGTGAAGGACACATCTTACTCATTTTTGTATACCTCACAATTAGAATAAAGCCCAATAGATAAAGGAGCTGAACAAAAGTTACATGATTCAAAATAATTTATTCTAAGCTTATTCAAATTAGTCCAGAGGTTTTCACAAAGTATTCAAGAAGATTACAGAACAGCAATATAAGAGAAATAGCGTAGTATAATGACTTGGAGCAGGCTTCTGGAGTCAGATGGCCTGGGTTTAGATGCCTGCTTTGCTGCCTTCTAGCTGTGTGAATGGGGGTGTGGTGCACTTTCTCCCTGTGCCACAGTTTTGTCATGTGTAAAATAGGGAGGAAGAGAATGGCACCAACCTCATGAGGTTATGATGAAAATTCGTAAGTTAGTATCTTTAAAGCCCTCAGACCAGTGCCTGTACCATAACAAATAATCTATTTGTGTTAGTTAAATGAAATTTGATAAATATGTTAAGGAACTCAAAAGATAACCACAAAGTAGCTCCCAATGCTAGTTTTTAGATTAATAGTATTGTATAAAAATCAACTAAAGTCCCTGCTATAAATACGTTCCCAGGACCCATCCTGGACTCACTGATTAGATTCCGTGGTGTGGGATGGGGAGTCTGTACTTCTGGCAAGGTGCCCCAGTGATTCTTTACATAATTAAAATTGGGAACCATAGTTGAAACCTTTCTACCTAGTTAGACTTTTGTCAAATAACTATGGATTCAAGGATATGTATGTGCTACAAATTAGAGACAGAATGTAAATTAAATTTAAAAAATGATGTATCATTTTCCTATTTCATTTATTGGTTTACTCATTCACTCATTTACTCCTCATTCATTATATTCTTACTGACTATTTATTGTTCTTATTGAGTGTTTATTATTCTTGGCTAAGTTGCAATCTTTGTTCTCAAGGAGTGTGCACTCTTTGCTGATGCTCACCGAAATCCTGTACAGCAGGTAATTCAGGTATTATTAGTTCATAGCACAGTCTGTATAATTCAGAGAGGCTGATCAATTTGCCTAAGTTCACACAGCCTGTAAAGTGGCAGAACTAGATAAGAATCCTGATCATCTCAATTCACATTCTCTATTACAGATGGTCATTGACTTATAATGGAGTTATGTTATGATAAACCCATTGTAACTTGAAAATGTCATCTTTCAAATATGCACTTAATATACCTAACCTACTGAATATCACAGCTCAGCCTAGCCAGTTTCTCTGCATGCCTATTGCTTTTGTGCTATCCTAAAGTTGAAAACTCGTTAAGCCAAGCCATCGTTAAGTCAGGGACCATCTGTATTTTCATTATATCATGCTATAAAACAGATTATATACTAAAAAGGACAATAAATAAGTACATGGGTTTTTCTGTACTTAAATTCCAAATGTTAAATGTTAGTTTATAGACAATCTACTTTATATGTTAATGAGAGTCATAGCTTTAGAAAATGTCTCCTTGATGTGAAATGGAACATAAAATACAAAACTAGTTTAGATATGCAAATACAGTTTCATTTTGTAATGGCCAATAATGGCCTGTAATCAAACGATAGCTTGTTAGATAAATAAATGATTACCTTGTTGGCTGGAAATTTAAATGTGGACTAATTCATTAATTTGTAAATTGGTCCTTCATTTTTTGACCAGCCTACATTGTCTTTGACTGTATTTATATATGTGTGGGCATGAGGGAGTGTTGGGGACCTGGGCATGGTTATGGGTAAATTCAGGTGTGAGACTAGACAGCTCTAGGAGGCAGAGGTAGCTGCCCAGTTCGGGATCAAGATGAGGATCACTGGAGTAACCACCACTCAGGACAGGCATTTATGACACGGGAGGCAAGCTCCTCGGAATTCAGTCTTTTTATTTCAACATTTTCCCTTTAATTTCATGATCAGAATTCTCAGTTTAAGAAGCACCATCATTTTCCTGAATGTTTGCATGTATCTGTCAACCCCTGAATATGTCACTCTTTAACTTACATGTACTCTAAAAATTCACACATCAGAGCATTAAATTTATATTATTCATAAAAGTTAACATTATTAATACCTAAAGGTACCTGGAGATTAATAGATGAGATACAAAATGAGAATAAGATTCAACTTCAGACTTTAAAATACTAATTATTTTCAAGTGAAAAATTTACAGTAAATGAAAGAAATATGCCTTGATTTTGACTATTTTAAAACCTTTTTAGCATGTGAGTTTCCAACTTTAAAATATAAAAGAATTTTACCTATTTTTTAAGGGCACAGTATTATCAGCAGATAAGAACTTTGATAAGAACATCAGGTCTCGGCCTCCTGGTCAGATGCATTCATGTTCCTTTATCAGATGCAGAAATGATTTTATTTTGGAATTTTGCACATGTGCTCAGCAACAAGAAAAGAAGAAGCTGTTAATCTCTTCCAAAAAAAAAAAAAGATTCAGGTATCAAGTGAGAAAAGGCTCACTAAAATTCAATGCCAGGAAAAGTGAGTGGACTGAATCCAATCTTTTTTTTTCTAATTGTCTAACTTCAGTTGCTCTAATTGGACAGTGACTGCCAGTTTCTCCCCATCCTCTCCTATCCAGGTGGCCGAGGTATTTCTCAGCCATCCCTGTATGTGGGCTCTGTTCAGGCTGAGCCTCCTCCAAACAGGAGAACTGTGAGAAGGCTCTGCTCTGTTCCTCTCAACTGGCCGCAGCTTCCTTCACAGGAAAGGATGGTGATATTAAAAATAGCAGCAGCAGTGATGTGTCTAAGAAGAATTAATGAAGTGGCATTTATGTTGGATTCGATGCTATGAAGGATCTGCACACAGTGGTTTAGAACCTGATTCTCCCTGCGATAAGGCAGATTTTCCCACCTTGCCCAAAATGATTGCTCTGTGTCGATCCCCAAACTATAGTTAAGCGCTCTGTTGTTGGAGCACAGCATTCTGCTCTTTCCTTTGACAAGCATTGTTTTTATCTGTTTAAAAAAGTGGGTATTGTATTTTTATGTAAAATAAGGCCACTGCTCTGTCACTATAAACTTGATTCACATGAGCTTTTTTATTGGTCTACATGTTCACAAACAAGGAGCAAAACCTATTTGGTGGGAGGCACTGACATTTTGATTGTAGAAAGAAGAAAACAGCAATAATTTCTCAGAAGCTGGGCAGGTTATAAAAGAGACACAGAATATGCAACCCAGGCTGAAACTGTAAACCTCTAAAACACAGATGGTTGCCAGCTCTCTGATGAGATGTCCCCGCACTGAGTTAAAGTACAAAGATTGAATAAATCCAGTGCTCACCGTGGGGAACCAGCAAGCTCACAGAACCATTTTCCCTCTGTTCCATTCCTTGTTCTACAAAGATACAAATCACATGACCTCAGGCAACAAGAAGAAGCTGGGTGTGATAACCCCCAAAACCTACTAACCTTTTCAAATTCAGTGAAGGACTTTACGACAACCACTCTCCACTTAGACAGGTATGCATTGCCTGCAGCACCAAATAATTGTTCTAACTAGTTGCCCACTTGCTCTATCTGCACAACTCTGAAGTTTTAAAAATATCGAATATATGGATTCTAGATAATAGACATAATGTTTGGTAAATGTTCCCAAAGTCATTATTGAAGGTGTTAGCGAGAAAAGTCTATAGCACAGACATAAAAATGATAGACATATTTGTTCTCTCTTTAAGAGACCAAATAACCAACAATAATTATGTGCTAAGGTTGCTTCCAGACACTGATAGAATGCTGCCATCCACTGAAATTGTTATATATCCTTCCAAATGTCTTCAGAATGCATTATTATCTGTAGCCCTCACTTCACTGGGCAGCGCAAATACCAAAGAGAAGAGCAGCCAATGATATCATAGCAGGTAAGAACATGTTTTCTCGTCACACAGGCTTAGGTCCAAATTCTACTGTAACCATTTACTGTATGATGTGAACAACCTACTCCATATTTCTAGGCCTCAGTTTCTCTGAAATGCAAATGATATTAGTACCCACCTCATGGGTTTCTTACGAAGAGTAGATGAAATATTTCATGTGAAACATAGCACATAAAGAGACTCAGACTAAGCTTTTAGAAAATATTAGTTTTAATAATTGTTATTATTACTGTTTGCTGGTTGATGAAATGTATAAACCATATTCCTGTCATTACAAATTGTGTTTGTTAAAATACCAGAAAATTTTTCCTACTAAAGTCCAAACTGTGAAGTTTATTTTAAAAACTGTTTGGTGAGGGAGGAAGGGAGCCCCTAATTAATACAGGGTTATGCTCTAGGCCTAGTTACAGGAACCACTGTAAAAATTTTGAAGACTAATACGAAGGTAAAAATATTAGATAATGAACGCCTTTTTTATACAGTCATGCACCATACAATATTTTGATCCATGAGCAAAGAAACCTCTGCCCTAAAGCTCTCGTGCTGGCTGTTTCATCTGTCCGGAATACTCTTCCCATAAATGTCCATATTAATAACCTCCCTCACCTCTTGCAAGTCCTTGCTCAGATGGAGCCTTGTCTATGAAGGCTACTCTAAGTCTCTCTCTAGTGCAGCAATCGGACCCTCTTCCTGGCACTGCTGGTCCCTCCTCACCCTGCTCTTCTTTTCTGTTTCCAGATTCATTACTGGTTTGTGTCTCTGTTATGTGCCATTGAGTTGGCTCCAACTCCTGGTGATTCTGTGTCTGAGTGATGTCCACAATGTCCTGTCTTCAAGAGCCCTGATCAACTTCTGTAGACTCATGCCTGTGGCTTCTTTTATGGGGTTAATCTATTTCGTGTATGATCTTCCTCTTTTCCATCTGTCTTATTTTTCCCAACATCATTGTTTTGTCCAGAGAACCCTGCCTTCTCACGAGGTACCCCAAGTAGGACAGCTTCAGTTTTGTCACTTTGCTACCAGCAACATTTAAGCCTTCACTTGCTCTAGGCCCCACTTGCTCGTCTTTCTGGGGATCTGAGGTATCCAAAGGGCATTCCTCCAGCACTATATTTCAAATGAATCATTTTTGTTCCTATCAGCTTTCTTCACTATTCAGCTTTCACATCCATACATAGTAAATGAAAATATGAGGGTAGGGATGATCTTAGCTTTGGCTTACTGGTTAGTTTGTGCTACCCACTCTGGAGCATAAGCTCCAGGTGGGCAGAGATCTTTGTCTTCTTTATTCATTGACAAACCCCAAGCACCTACTGCAGCACTTTGCACTCAGAGCAGGCACTCAATAAATACACATCAAATGAAAGAATGTGAACATTTCACATCCAACCTCCGATACTTCTAATATATCATTTCATCTTCAGAATATATCCTTTCATGTAAGAAACAAGAGCTAGTCTCTCAATTTCTGAAGATCAAAGGGGCCTAAAAGGTTCAGTGACTACTCTAATTTCTAGACTGTTTTTTTACACCCACTGAGCACTCACTTTGGACCATTTGTTCTATGAGTCTGTACTTTCAAGTTAATCCATCTGTAAGAAAGAGCTTTTGTGCATAAAGCCTCAATATCCTATCATGTCGCTTGCATAAACTTTGAGCACCGACCAGAAATTAATGTAACCCCCCCAAGGCTCTTAGACTCTCTTGCTCATGCTCATTTCTTACCTTTAAAAACTCTCAGGGCCTCACCGCCACCTTGGTTCTTGGTGGTGCAGCTTCCCTAATAATCAGTCCTTTTGGATGTACAGTGTTTGGACCGCAGACTGGTCCCTTTCACCCAACTATTTACAGGCCTGTGAGAGGCCCCTGCATTCTCTGTCTTAAATGGAGCGGTTTGCAACATTTCTGCCCACATTCTCATTTTACTAAAGGTCATCCAGAACCCCTATCTCTTTGTCTCCAGGAACTATAAAATTAATTTTTTTCTGAACTTAAACACTGGTGGCTGATAAAAATATGCATTCATGACTAAAGGAATTTATTTTATCTTATAGCCATGAAACAAGTTTTTTAAAATAATTCCAGCAAAGAGATTTTCTTCCAAATGTCATTAAATTCAAAATTTCAATGCTTTAAATGTTGACCTATCAGAAAAATTTGTCTAAGAACCCTTTGCCCATTTTCTCTTGTCTGTGGCTGGTGAAGACTGTGAACTGTTTAGAAACTCAGAATTCTAACTTTCTGACACTTGAAGACAGTCTCCATTCCAACTTTTTTTCTATGCCCTCAATATTCTCACTTCTGGGACCTTTCCCATCTGCCTGGGTTTTCAACTGTTTGATAATCCTAACTTCCCTTGACCCTGTACTTCAGAGTTTCCTCATGACCATTTCAATTTTGTAGCTACTCTTTGGCCACTTCTGGTGGCAGAAAAGTAATTTTTTTTCACAAGAATGCAATATATCAGATATCTACATTAAGATTCAGCACATATAAAAAGTCTTTCTTTTCCTTTTATTTTTTTAAAGAAAATGTCTAACATGGCCTTGATTATAAGAACAGAAACAACATCAGGGCATTTCACTGTATAGAATCTACAATATGACAAGAGTTAATATGAAATGAATCTAATCATAGGTATATTATACACATACTACACACACATACATTACGAGGGAGTAAGGGATAAAAAGAAGAGGGGCAGTTAGCTTGATAATATGATATTCTCATGTTATCAATGGTGAAGATTGTTTTAATGAATATATAGGATGAAGAAAAAGCAGGGTATTTATTTCCAAGATAGAAGGATAATTTGCTCTCTAGCTCAGTTAATCACAGCCTTAGTTGAGTTTCAAGCAAGTACTGAGAGGACAAACTGAATTGTGGAATTTAGGCAGTATGAATGATAAGGAAGACATTTGAATAAGAAACTATTAAGTTCAAAGATTCGAGAAAGCTAACATGGTAGTGTGCTGGCTCAAACATGCAATCAAACCCACAAGCTTCCATAAAACACAATTTCTTGCTTGTTACTTGACTATTTTTTGTACTGATAGATGTTTTGCCCTTGGGGTGCACTACTTTGCACATAAAGAATGATTCTGCTTTGTTCCCATTAGCTTGAAAGACAAGACAGTGACACTGTGCAGAACAGAGTCCAGTGTGAACACTGTATTCAGAACAAACCCACTTTCTAAAGCCCTGTTCCGATGATAAAAAAAAACAGAGGTGATATTTTTTGTGTATCTGAATTTGTGATCCTTGCAGTATGCAGGAAAAGAAATCGAATATGTCTCCTGAATAACAATGAGGTATTGGAAAGCAATGACATTCTAATCACTGCTTCAAATGTCAGTGTGAGGATGCTGTGGGTAGCAGCCCCAATACATAAGTTAACAGCTTTGCTATAAAACCACAAGGGAGCAATTAATGGGAAGCTGTTACTAACCTTCATGCATTCCATTGCTCAAGTGTCTAGAGAAAAGGTCTAATTATAGTTCTAACCTTTCCCAATGGGCCATGAATTACTCTCCAATAGGATGTTGTGTAGGAAAAACTGTGATGAAGACATAGAATTGACATATAATTGAATTTCCTAGTACAATGCACCTGTAGTAGAACAACAAATCATGTTGGTAACTTGATTTTCACCAGTTTCTCTGCCAGCTTCTCATTAAAACAAAAATATTAAACTTTGTAAAAAGATGTATGATTGACAGAAATGGAGTAGTCAAACATATAAAACTTCACATGAAAGACATAGTAGACATAGTATTAGAATATACATTATATCTTAATTGAAAGCATAACCATTTAAAAGGCAAGCATAGTATTTGAAGGAAGAGCTAGGTCCAATATAGAACATGAGACTTTGAAGCACATTAAATGTGATTGAAGGGAACCTAGTCAGCAATGTATTTTTATTCCACAAAAATCTCAATATTCAGAAATGACATGAAAACATTTGATTATAACAGGAAAAAACTTAAGTGCAGTATCACTTTCTGCTGGGCACACATTCCAATATGATGGTACATTTATTGGTTGTTTGTTCTAGGTGAGATATATCTTCAAGTGTGGAAGTTGGCATTTCTATAAATTCAAGAGACCCCAGTCATTTAAAAAATATTCATTAAGGTTTATTTGTGCAAGGCAGCTATATTGAGAAAGATAACCAACTTACTGCCTTTGAGAATTATTTAATATATAGAGAGATTTAAGACAATACTAAATAAATGTATAAAGTGAAGATGTAATGGGAACTCTATCACTGATACCAAGAGGCAATACTAAATCCAAAGGAGGACTGGAATGATCTGAGAAGCTTCAGGAAGACACCATTCCCTAGGTGGTCCTTACTTATTATTTTCCTTGAACATGAGAAAGAAGAATTACTGACTCCTCATTTCATCCAGGAAAAAGCTATAGACTTTACGACAGCCTAAAACACCCTACATGATCAACTCTTCCTCTCCTTTCCTCCCCACTCCTGTCCTCCCCACTTAAACTTTCACCAATTTCCCCTTTGCTCACTGTGCTCCAACCACATTGGCCTCATCCACAAACACTCCCAAAACTCAGGTACTACTCTCTCTTAAAGAACTTGCACAGCAATCCCCTCTGCCTGAACCGTTTTGCTCTGCCGGGACCAGTCTTCCAGCAGGTACCTGTATAGCTGCGTGACCATCCTACTGAAAGTTACTGCTAGCACTCTGAGCACTCCCTCCCATGCCCATTCACCCTGTTCTAAATTTTCTTATAGCACTTACTGCATTCTAACTTATGGATGTGTGTGTGTGTGTGTGTGTTATCTATTGTTAATTTTCTCTCTTCCCTGCTAGAACATTAGCTTCACACAGACTAGAATCTTTGTTCACTGATGTATCTCAAATCTCTGGAATAATTACTTGCACAGGATAGATGCTCAATAATATTTGTAAATTGAATGTTTAAAGAAGTTTCCAATAAGCACATTTTAAATTGTAGATCCATTTTGTGATAGAAATTGATGAATAATGCATTTTCTCAAATTAGAAAACAATATCTTTTCTCTTTTCCATATGTATATTCTAGACACAGTCATATATTTTAAAAAATTGGTTTTCAAACACATTTAATCTCAATCTTTGTCTTTTGTCCTGTTGAAAAATGTTAATGCAATTGTAGTTATTTTAAAATGTATTGTTTGGATAAGATTAACATGACATGGAAGATGGATAAATACTTGCAAATGCTTTCTTTGTTTTGTTTTAAATTCCTCAACTCACTTTAAGGATATGAACTATGTCTGATAGTTTTAGAATGAGTGTTTTGAGAATAATTTTTAAAATAAGATAACATAGACCTTTTCTGAATTTTTCATTATTTTTTAAAAATACAATCACATTTATAAAACAGTATTGTATTGGCATCAATGATGTAGTTTTAGCACATTTTATTAACATTTTAATCACAAGTCTATATAGCCACTTGAGTTTGTAAAAAGTTTAAGCAGAAATAAACAATGAATTTTTAATTCTTTTTGTCTATTCTAGATTATACATACATACATAAATACATATAATAGATATTTGTAGACTGATTTGTTTATTTCACGGATGTCTTCTGTGCTTCACCCAAGAGGGAACCTACACGGTGAATAATTTAATGACCATGAGCATATAACCATTAAACCAAGTGGCATAATTTTTAAACACTAAGGAAACAAAATTTCTAATGTGAACTGAGGGATTGGGTTGTTTCACTACTTTAAGACAACAATGAGAAGTATTACAATGCTTTGTGCTCCAAGTATTTAAAACACAATCTGGATGGTGGTCATTGCTCAATGAGTTTTTGTTAGATAAGTTAATGCATGTTGTTTACTTTATGTAGACTGTATTTATGAAGAAGGTATATTCACTTGCATAAAAAAGTAAAAATAAACCACTTGATAAATCAGACTTAGTTTTTATTAGTAATTTTACAAATATTTTTTGATTACCTATTATGTTTAGATGATGTGCTATTAACAAGATTACTAAAGTAAGCTGGAAAAATATCAGAATACTGAAAAAGAAATTCAACCAATGGGACAGAATTTTTAATAGTAAAGCAACAGATTGTCTGTAAATATAAGAAATGTAGATCGAAATAAATTAAAATAAAGACGTGTAGATCGATATTTTATATTCTTTATGAGCTCATAATTCATTCAAGGATATAAAATTTATACTAAAAAAATACAATGCAAGTTAGTAATGTTAAATGATACATTCAAAAGAAAAGATTTTCACTGAAAATAAATCAGCACCTCGCTTTGGGCGGTTCTGTGTCTGGTTCTCTCTATTCTGTTTCATCGGCCCCTGTGTTTATCCTCACACCAACAGCACGCTGTTTTGTAGAGTTCTCTAGCTTCAGGTTCCTTTTCAAAGTTATTTTGACTTTTCTATGTCCCTTACATTTCCACATAAGTTTTAGAATCATCCTGTCAATTTCTATTTTTAAAAAAATCATGCTGAGATTTTGATTGTGATTGTGACACATAGACCAATTTGGAGGAACTTGACAACTGACAATATTCTAATACATGAGCTCTCCACTTATTTAAATTTTTTATAAATGCTTTCAGCAATGTATTGTAATTTTCAGAGTACAGGCTTTGTACAATCTGTGTAAAGTTATGCCTCAGTACTTCATATTTTTGATGTTATTGTAAATGTTAATTTTTTTTAAATTTAAATTCAAATTTTTAAAAACTTTCAATTGTCATTTGCTAGTATATAGAAATACTATTGATTTGTTTATTACCCTTGTATATTGCAACTTTTTAAATTTCTTTTTGAGTTCTGGTACCATTTTTTAGAGTCTTTAAAATTCTCATTATATCTTGTGTAAAGTTTCTATCATTTATTCCTCACCTTTAGTGACAGATAGCTTTTACTTTTATCCTTCCCTCAGTAACACCCAGTCTTTTGTGTTGTGAGAGAAACAAGAATTTTGCCTCATATAAGAGAATAGTAAAGAATGCAAGTAGAGTTTCGGCCTGTCCACCAGTGGAAGACTACCCTAGCTTGTATTACCACCTGAGGCCTCTGCTCTGCTACTAATTCTTCTCTTTAGTGTTCAGTAAAGGCCTAAGGAAAAGCCTGTTTGAAGAAGTACAGACTTTGACCCTTGTCTGTAGTATTATTGGCAAATATATTTTTCCATACAGTCAGTTCCCTTTTCATTTTGCTGATGTTTTCTTTAGTTGTGCAGAAACTTTTTATTTTGATGAAGTCCCATTTGTTCATTCTTTCCTTTATGTCCTTTTAGGAGACATAGTGGTGAAAATATTGGTGCATGGAATATCTGAGCTTGTTCTGCCTATGTTCTCTCTTAGGACTTTTATGGTATCATGACTTATATTTAAGTCTTTTATCCATCTTGAATTTATTTATGTGTATGGTAGAAGTTGGTGGTTGTATTTCATTTTTTTCATGTAGCTGTCCAGATCTCCCAAACCATTTGTTGAAGAGCCTATTTTTACTTCATTTTATGCTTCTGCTCCCTTTGTCGAATATTAATTGACCATAGAGACACAGGTTTATTTCTAGGCTCTCTATTCTGTTCCATTGGTCTATGGGTCTGTTCTTATGCCAGTACTAGCCTGTATTGATTACAGTGGCCTAGTAGTACAGTTTGATGTTGGGTATTGTGATTCCTCCTATTTTGTTCTTCTTTCTCAAAACTGCTGTCGCTATTCAGGGTCATTATGGTTTCCATATAAATTTTTGAAATGTTTATTCTATATCTGTGAATGTGTCCTTGGTATTTTTTTAAAATAAGGATTGTGTTGAATCTATAAATTGCTTTGGGTAGTATGGATACTCCAAAATATATAAAGAACTCACATGACTCCACTCCAAGACAAACAACCAAATTTTTTAAAAAAATGGGCAAAGAGCCTGAACAGACTCTTCTCTAAAGAGGACATACAGAGAGCCCAAAGACATATGAAATGATGCTCAGAATCACTAGCCATCAGAGAGATGCAAATTAAAACCACAATGAAATACCACTTCACACTGGTCAGAATGGCCATCATAAATAAATCAACAAACAACAAATGCTAGTGAGGTTGTGGAGAAAAGGAACCCTAGTGCATTGTTAGTAGAAATGCAGGCTGGTGCCGCCACTGTGGAAAACAGTATGGAATTTTCTCAAAAAACTAAAAATGGAACTGCCTTTTGACCTGGCAATTCTACTGCTGGGATTATACCTTAAAAATCCTGAAACACCAATCCAAAAGAACCTATGCACCCCAATGTTCATAGCAGTGCAATTTACAATAATCAAGTGCTGAAAGCAACCTAAGTGCCCATCAGTAAATGAATGAATCGAAAAACTGTGGCACAATTGCACAATGGAATACTACGTAGCAGAAAGAAAGAAGGAGCTCCTACCTTTCTGGACAGCATGGATGGAATTTGAGAGCATTATGCTAAGTGAAGTAAGCTAGGTGGTGAAGAACAAATACCATACAATCTCACCTGTAAGTGGAACCTAATCGACAAAGCAATCAAGCAAGCAAAACATAACCAAAGACAATGAAATAAAGAACAAAGTGACAGTAACCAGAGGGAAGATCGGAGGGGGATAACAGGGGAAAGAAGGTGAAAGTTCATCAAGGAACATGTATAAAGGACCCATGGACAATGTCAGAGTGGGGAAGGACTGAGGGTGGCAGTTGGGGGTAGGTAGGTGGGGGAAAGTCGTGGTGGGAAAATGGAGACGAACAACAATATAAAAAAAGTACAAAAAAAAAAAAGAAGTACAGATTGTCCTATGCCTGAGGTTCCCATAGATTTCAACTGTCATGCTACCACACACTCAACCTGTTAAAATTCATTATATTTTCCATCATTTCCTCTGAACTCCACACTTGGATGGCTGCTTCCTCTTCATCCTGTGGTCTGCCAAAGGCTAAAGTTTGTGTGTTCTATTCTCCTCCAAGTTTTACAGAATTCAGGTCACCTAGTTTTGCAGCCTCAGTTCTAAGATTGGCTCAAAAAAGTTATGATTTTGCATGTTATGTAGCTTTTTTCTTTGTTAGAGAGGAAGCAACATTTTCTGTGGACTTCTGCATTGTAAGTAGAAGCCAACGGTGTTGTGCTTAATTTTAGAGGAACTGTGTAACTCATCAAGAAGAGGTGAAGGTAGGACAATAGACATTCTTCTACTTTCCTCCAGTTCCACTTGCAACCTCCAGGTCAAGCCATCAAAATAACCTCCATATTGGTCTCCAATCCCTGCTTCTATTTCCTAATCTAATCTGCAAAATAATCTATTTTTCAAATGTATATCAGATAATGCCCTTATACTCTTTAAAATTCCTCAGTGGTTTCCTACTGAACATCATATAAACTATGAAATCTTTACAACAATCTATGGAGCTTTACCTCATTGTCCCATGGCCCATAACCCAACTTCCTTTCTTGTTACTTTCCTTCCACCCTTTAGCCTCCCATTCTGTGTTTTGGTGATCTAGGTTCCTTTTCTCTTGTAGGCTCTCCCTCGATGCTTCACCTTTGCTTGGAAACACTACAACCTACCACTTGACCATCCAACCCCCCCCACACACACACACACAGTCTTCACATGATTGCTTCTTTCTTATCAATTCTCTATATCTCAACTGAAAACCAGCGAAACCCTATTTAACCACATTTTCTCTCCATCAATATTATTCTCCATCTCTGCATATTGTTTCTTTCTCTTTTTTGACACTAATAGAATGCATTTGTATGGTGCTTTGCTTATTTGTTTTTCACTACTTATGGTCTTTCCACTGTACTCTTCGTGAACCCACAGATCGTTTACATCTTGTTCACCAAAGCCTGTGCTGCACCTAAGACAATGCTCAGCATACCACTCATTCAATAAATAGTTTTGAAATGTATTTTAAAAGTATAATACCTGATCATTATATACTATAATGGATTATATCTTACTGTATATTAAGTACACTCCAAAAATATTATTCTCATGCTAATATATTTACTATAAAGTGGTTAGATTAATTTTAAATTGTATATATGAGAGGACAGATGAATTCTAAACAAAGCTTCACCCAAATGATAGAATAGAATCTAAAAAGCTAATCCCTTAAAATCTAGGTAGACTGGCACTTAAAATACTTGGAATGAATTTCTAGCCATTTCTTAAATATAGAAAATATTTATGTAAAGAAATATGCAGGTGGATGTAATTTTCTGGGAAAAAATATCCAGGGATATAAATGAAAGTCAGTTTGTAACCTCCGATTTCATGAACCCATTCTTCAGGGATTTTTCAACTTCATTTTGCAGAATCAAGCAGCTCAGCTATTTGGAGTGAGCATGTGTGCTTTGAAGTAGTTGTTCAAACTGAATAGCCAAAGTCTTTTAGGGGTTTTGTGCTCAGTAAATGTTATCAAGAAATGGATAGTAAAAATGCTGGGACTCACCAAAGTACTAACATTTTATTCTATTGCGGACAAGAAAATACTATCAAGTATATTTATACAAGGTAGAATGATATCTTAGAATATATGTCATCCACATGCTTGAAGTATGCTCAGGGATACATTGAGAACTTGGTTTTATTTTTGTTGACATGTAGTAAAAGAGAAGATTAAAATAATGTGAACTAATACATCTAAACAGGATTCTTTATCCCAGTGGCCTAAAGGATCTTGTGCCTGTAATTTACTCCTTAGTACCCTTTAAAGTCTTCCAGTAATAAGAATTAATTTCTAAAAACCATTCTTCAAAATACCTTAAAACTTTACTCTCCATTAAGGTAATAAGTAAGCTTGTGGAATTTCATCTCCAAAAGATTGTTTTTGGTAAAAAGCTGAGAGACTAATAAAAGGAATGCTCCAGAATAAAAAGGCCTAACTTTTGGAACCAAATAATGTAATATGAGGCAAATTCCTCCCAAGTCCTAGTTTTAACTTAGCTATTGAAATCATAGTACTAAAACTAAAATAAAATATGTAAAATATTTAGGCGATATTTATCTGGAATACAATAGTTTTGTAATCATTAGAAAGTTTGAGACAAGAGCAGATAAAAGTCATTTTCATAATGAACTAATAATCATGTGCTTTTTAAATCTTAAAATATATAACCATTACAATTCAACAAAAAGTAGCCTCATTTAAAAATGGAAAAAGGACTTAAATAAATATTTCTCAAAAGAAGATAAATAAATAATCAGTAAGTACATGAAAAGTACAGACCAATATCAAATAGAGAAATGCAAATCAAAAATGTAATGCAATACCAATGTACATCCATTAGGGTGACAACTAATAAAAAAACAGAAAATAACAAGTGTTGACAAGGATATGGAGAAATTGGAACCTTGGTTTATGGTTGGTAGGAATGTAAAATAGGGCTGCAACCTGAAATACAGTCAGTTCCTTAAAAAATTTAAAGTAGAATAATCATATGACCCCACATTCCAACTTCTGGGTATATACCCAAAAGTATTAAAAGCAGGATCTGCAAGAAATATTTGCACACTCATGTCCATAGCAGCATTATTCACAATAGTTAAAATATAGGAGCATCCTAGTGTCCAACAATGGAGGAATGAATAAGCAAAATGTGGTGTGTACATACAGTGGAATATTATTCAGCTTTAAAAATGGAAAGAAATTTTGACACATGCTACAACATGAATGAATCATGGGGACATCATGCTAAGTGAAATAAGTCACAAAGGGACAAATATTATATGATTCCATTTATGTGAGGAACCTAGAGTAGTCAAATCATAGAGACAGAAAGCAGAAGTGTGGCTTACAGAGGCTGGGGGAGAGAGGCATGGGGATTTATTCTTTAATGGGTATGGAGGCTTAATTTTGCTAAAGGGAAGAGAGTTCTGTGGATAGATGTTGTTGATGGAAGGACAAAAATATGAATCTGTACAATTAAAATGGTTAACATGGTAAATTTATAACTATTTTAACAAAATAAAAAATTAATTAAAAAACTTAAAAACACAAAATATATATAGCAACATCCTTTTTTTTTTTCCTTTAGGTTCATTTCAACTTTGAGATTATGTCATTTTACTCACCATCCAATCTCTGATTTTTAACACATATTAGGCATTCAGAGAAGTCATTTAATTTGAAAATTGAATGGGTACAATAAGATCCTCCTGAAAGTTATGTCACTTTCTATTATTGGTACTTAAATAGAAAATGAGGGTGTAACTATCACACCCAGTAGTTTGCTATCGTGGAATCCTTTCAGAGACACAATAGAACTGCCTGGTTCTACATTGTCGCTTCTCTAGTTCAGACTATTGTGCACAAATAAAGACAGACGAACACAGCCTGGCGTAATTCCTGCGGTAACCCACATTCAGCACCATGACGCTGACCATCATGTGAACTGTTCTCAAGTGGGCAGCCCATAAACAGAACGTTCTTTAGGGTGTTCCACACAAAGCCTGCCAGTGTAAGCTCATCATGACCACCAGAAACCAAGCTACAAGTTAAAAGGGGGTGAGAGTGAAGGACTAAGAAATGACAAAGGAAGGATAAGGTAATTATGATGAGGAAAGAGCGTATCAGCAGAGCAGAAAGGTAAAAGAGGATATAAAACTGATAGTTAGAGAGCAGCAAATTCTGGGATTATGGTAGGCATTTTTCCATCTATCATCCCATGTAACTCTCACAAGAACCCTGATGAGTATAACCACATTTCTACAAATGAGAAAATCAGGATTCAGAGAAGTTAAGGGAAAAAAATGTGTGTGTGTGTATATATATATATATATATATACACACACACACACATACCTTTAGGTGACAGATCCAGGAAAGGTACACTAGTCTTAATAAAGACTAGTGTTGTCCCACAGACATGTAAACGACCTCACTTCACAGGTAGTGGCCAGAGAGGTGAAGGGAATTTGAAGATGTAATATGCTATATGAAAGAGGGACTTTTTCATTATACAATCAGTATTTCAAAGCAATAACTGCCTTCCATTTGTGCTTGTGTTCAATGATCATAATGGTTAAAAAGTAAGTATACTAAATATAAATGTTCATATGTGTACATATATTAGGAAGAGCACCTCATGGAAGCAGGAAGGTGCCTATATACAGGGAGAAATTGCAGCACAAGCTTTTCTGTAGAAACTTGGTTGTTAAGGGATAACTCAATCATTAAATATTTTAAAATGTCCCTGAAATCTGTAAGGTCACACAAGGGTTCTTTTTATAGTGAGGTTTCAGTTCTTTTCCCATCTTTCATTCATTCTGTTTACTTTTCCTCTCCTCTTCCTTCCCCCCTCTTTTTTTTTCCTTCCCAGTAATTTCTCTATACTTTTCTTTTACAAAGAAAACAACTTTGTCACCTTTATGGAAGTCTAGCGACTTTTCCCGCTACGGAGGCAGCAGCAGGCAGCTCTGCCACCAAGTGAGGTGGAAACTCTGTGTCACACAGGCTGGTGGAAAAGGCCCCTGGAGCCAGAGGAAGATGAACGATGCATCTCTCTGTGTGCCTTGCTTCACAGCAGCTCAGAGAGTGAACATTCATTTTCTTCAGGGGCATCGCTACGAAGCACACTTCCGGAACATTCTTACATGTTCAAATCAAACCTCAGTCTTCCAGCAAGTTTCTCTCAGGAGTGCAGAGACAAGTTTAGGCCATGACAAGCAGAAAACCGACTTTGAAGTATTTCTCACTTATGTTTCCTCCATGTCCTTATTTGTCTTTTTTGAAGTGGAAAAAGTAAAGGGGAAGGGACAACAGTGTGACTCTTACATGAGAACTTAGAGAAAGAAGGCATTCCACAAAAGAGACACCGCAGTCACGCAGAGTGGAAAATGGGAGCCTCGGAGCCAGCAGACTCGGGCCCGCTGCCACCCTACGCGGGCCTCTGCATTGATGTGGAAAATAGGCACATCTTGACCCTGCCTCCTTTTGGTGGGCGACAGGGGTATGTTGACTTTTCCAAACTATCTACTTAGCCATCTACTTAGCATGGTTGTCGGAGTGGATAATGAGATGATGTAATGGTATCAAGACACTATCTTCCTACCTCATAATGACACTGTGAGTATATTTGTGACAGTATTCTGAGATTTCTTGTAAATCTTGTAAAGTTTTAAAATGTTAATAATTTAGACAATACATGTCTTAGACACAGACAGGAGCTACCTTTTAAAGGGAAACTTAATTTTCCCCTCATATCTGAGAAACATGAACATTGCTTGTTCTGGTCAAAATTTTTTGTCAATTTTTATTTGTCACAGGACCTGAAACAAAATTCTTTGCATACAATTATGTAATAGCAATGCCTTCCACTTTTAATACATTTGTTTCAAGATCCCCTTTATTATTTCTCATCATACCTCAATCTGTTATAGGTGATTTTATGAAAACCTTATCTATGCAGTTTATAGTTCGGGAAGAAATTTATTTAATAAGCTAATAGTGGAATAGTGTTTAATGAGATATTGCCATGGAGCATATTTTTAAAGTTATTTCCAGGTAATAATTTGTCTGTTACTTAACTTATAAATTACTATATCTATCTATCATCTATCTATATGTACATATATATTAGTTTTCTATAGCTGCTTACACAGATGATCAAAATTTTATTATTGCACAGTTCTCTGTAGGTTAGATATCTAACACACATCTCACTGGGCTCAGATCCATGATCAATGTGTTGGCAGAGTTGTGTTCCATTCTAGAGTTTCTAGGAAAAAATCTGTTTTATTGTCTTGTCCATCTTCTAGAGAACACCTACATTCTTGGATTTATGGAATTTTCCATAAATCCATGTGGAATGGATTTGTGGAAAATTATAGAGAAATATGGAGAGGGACAGGTCCAGTCCCTCTCACATGACCATCTCTCTGGTTCTCTCTTCAGTCTCTTTCCCACTTGTAAGGAGTCATGTGATTAGATTGGGCACACCCTGTAGTCCAAGATATTCTCCTCATCTCAAAAGTCAGCTATTTAGCAACCTTAATGGTAGCACTTGCAGGTTTCAGGGACTGGGATGTGTATGTCTTTGGGGGCTATAATTCTGCCATACCATGCATGTAATTATTTATAACAGCATATGACAGTTTATTTTTCTTATCCTAGGGCTATCATACTGCCTACATATCTAAAATATGAGCTAAAATAACATAACATATAAGATTATGTATTCTATACATAATGATAGAATCTCTAATAACTTGAGTTATCAGACAGTATATGTATACTTTCTCCTTATGCTATATTTAACAGTGGGATTATAAAAGAAGATAAGAGAAAGAAAAATATATAGGAATGGCAAATTATCAATTCCAGAGGGCTGTATGCTCCCTGACTGAAATCACTGACAGGAATGAACCAGCTTTCACGCAATTTGGGACAAATCAGAACTTCACGATTCTTGCTAAATCTGAGTTCCACGACCAACTCACCAATCTCACTAAGACCAACTGAGACCAAAGTCAAGAATTGTCTCCAGGCTTTTGCAGAAACCCAGACCCCAAATGTGTGTTTCCAGTCATACTTGGCCTCCAGAATGTGGTGACCTTTAAGTGTTACTCTTTATACACTGAGCACGAAGGAAAACTGTAACATTTCCCAAGTGGCTACCATGTGTCAGATGCTTTTCATAGGAGCTATAATATGAATGCTATTCTATTAATACAAATATGAGAACATTTTATTTGCATAATTTTAATGACTTATTTTGTCCTGTCCACAGCCCGCAAGATAGATATCCTTGTCCCCATTGTAAAGATGAGGAAACCAAGATTCAAAATTATTACACACCATTACAAACAGGAAACTAAAGGACAAGTTACTTATAAATTTAAATTGCACTGATTATAATTTTTGAATAACAGTTAACTTCAAATAATATAGTCCGCAGGTTGATGTAATTGGAAAGTGCCAGGGTGATCTCGAGATTTAATCTCATCCTTCCTTCATTTCAGGCCCCAAAGTAGATAGATGGGGTAGGTAAATAATGGCCTCCCTGGAATGACCACATCTTAATCCCTGGAATCTGTAACTATGCCATGTTACACAGCAAGGGAATTTAAGGCTGCAGATGAAATTACACTTGCTAGTCAGCTGACCATACAGAGATACACTGGATTGCCTGGGTGTGCACAACACAATCACAAATGGTTTTCAATGGGGAAGCAGGAGGGAGAGGTATCAGAACTAGAGAGAGACTTGGCTGACCATTGCTGGATTTGAAGGTGAAAGGGATTCACAAACCATGGAATGTCGTCTCTGGAAGCTAAGAAAGACCAAGAAACAGATCCCCATCTCAATCCTCCAGAAAGGAAAGCAACCCCATTGACACCTGGATTCTAGCTCAGTGAGACCCATGCTGGACTTCTAACCTCCAGAACTGTAAGATAATAATTGTGTGTTGTTTTAAGCCTCTAAAGGTATGTGCTGGTTTGTTGCTGCAGCAATAGAAAACTAATACACTGCGTATAAATTAGACCCACTCAGAGACAAAAGAACCAGGCACCGTAGAAGGGCTTTGGAGGCCTATTCACTATTTATGACCTAGAAGCTCATCTGTGATGGAGAGAATGGTATGTATGCAGTGGTTCTCAACCTAGAGGAGGGAAGAAAAAAGGAGAAATAAAAAGATATTAGTTGGGGTCCTTGAAAGTTAAAAAATTATCTTCTTTTGGATATTATAATTTAATAACTTGTTTATAGCCTTTTTTATTTATATCATAATCTCAATATAAAGAAAACATCATCTTATTTTGCATTCTGTATAATAGGGAGAGATGAATACTCAGAAATTATTAACATAAAACACATTTTAAAGCTGTTGTCGCAGTTTCAGTGTTCTACCTACCTTTCAGGTATGCAGAAGTGTGCAATTTTCAGTTTTGTCCTCTAGTTCATCAGAAATCACTCAGGCTAGATGTTAACAGTACAATGCTGAACTATATTACACAATAACCTGAAAAGCAGAAGTGCAGCTCAGGGTCTTTCTCCTTACACTTCTTTATAAAGGTATGTTTCCTTTCCTCAAGGATATATTGAGTTATTTTTTTAAATTATGTTAAAGACAAATTATTTCAGGAAAAATATTTCTCTAAATAAATCTTTAAAAAGCTTAACAATGCCTACATCTAAGGTATAGGCATTGTTAAGAGACATATGGGCTGTCTTTACCTTACCAGCACCGTTAGGAGAATTATGCAATTACAAGACTCAAATCTTAACCACTAGGTTTTAAGGTGCAACAATTAAGATGGGGATCGCTTTGTGGCAAATAGTTGGTGGAACAACTGAAGACAAAAGGGTGGGCAGTTTTAAAACAAGAGTTGATAAAGATGGGGGGCAGGAAATAACATCCCTGAGGAGCTGTATCTGGCAGAGCTAACGAATTCCCCGACAGCCCTGATTTCCCCTGTGGCAATCTCCCAGCGCTAGGGCTGGGCAGCAGAACCAGACTGGATGGCGATAATTAGGTTCCGATGAGTGAAGGACCCACACAAGGGCCGGTGTTTCTGGCGGTGTTAATGAAAGAAGAGGAAATTGACAGATTTCACTAGGTTGTAAAATGGATGCAGAGACTCCAAGAGTTTTTAAAAGATTGTATTTATTTATTTTTAGAGATAGGGGAAGGGAGGGAGAAAGAAAGGGAGGGAAACATTGACCGGTTGCCCCTCACAAGCCCCCAAACAGGGGTCTGGCCGCAACCCAAGCATGTGCCCTGACTGGGAAGTGAATCTCCGGTGACCCTTAAGTTCACAGGCTGATGCTCAATCCCCTGAGCCACACCAGCCAGGGCAGCTCCAAGAATTTTTAAACAACCAACTTCTTCCCACTCACCTGATGGCACATTTAGGAGGGTGTGTGTGTGTGGCGAGGGGCGGGGGATATCTTGAGCACAGAAAATTGATCACAACTGGAGAATTTTAATATATGCACACTTCCAGTAGTAAGATTCAGGGTCACCCAGAGCTATTATTCAAAGTCAGTATCAGACCATTTAATTTTCTGCTTCAGTTCTTTTCTGGGTCTCCCCCTCCAACCTCAGCCTAATGGCCATACACCCTCTCCTCTTTTTGCTGTCTTTCTGCCTCTTTTAAGCACTGTTTTTACTCTGAATAGAGTTATATGACTGATGTCTCCAAGTACTGTATCTATTATCTTTAATGAAACCCTACTTGGGGTGAGTGCTAATAGCTCAACAAGCATTTTATAGCCGTTATAAAGAAAGTGTGCTGAGTGGACATGAACGTACACAGCTCACAGCTTGGTAAATAGAGAAGGGGACATGGGTAGTTCAGTGATGTCTGTGAATGATTTGTGGTGACTTTCATGTCAGCTGGTTTTTCTCTTTTGTCCCTACTGCAAGGCCCAGAATCCATTTTAAGTTAATTCCAAAGGCTAAGTCTAAAACAAATTGTACAGTGGCAGGTGAAAAATGTAAGTGGCAAGACGCTGCCAGGGGCTACAATATGCCAATGCATTAATCCACTTGGACAAAAGGCAGTGTAAAATGTCTGAAAACAGATCCGTTTGTCTTTAACTGCCTAGGCACTTTTTTTTTTGCTTCTTTAGATAAGCATATCCTAATTTCTTTGATATTACGTCTGCTTTCAAAACCATACCATTTCCTCTTACCCACATCCACTTCCAAGTTGAGAGACTTCAGTTTTTTCTTTCATTCCTTTTGCTTTTTCATTGATTCAGTATCTAATTTAGCATTTGTGTAGGTGAACAGACACAGGTATATGTAGTAACTGAACTAATAATACAACCAGCTGTTCATGCTATTAGCCCAGCAGCTGTCTCTTGCTCAGTTCATTCTGGTGGGAAAACCAATAAACTTTACAAGTTAAAAATAAAAGGAAGGAAAAAAACGAACACGTTTTTAAAGCTACTGTTCTGGGAAGAGATTGAATAGAGAATGGTTGAATATCAAAGAGTCAGGCATTTATATTGTGAAATCTGATAGCGCTCCATTTCAAGGACAATTTGACACCTGAAAGGCAACTGGCTGTGTGCTGCTCCAATGCATAGGCACTTTCAGAATTCTAAATTTTGGATGGGCTTTTCAGTCCTGTGAGTAGTTCATTAGCTTTTCAACTGCAAACAACTGATTCATTTCAATACGCAAATCACGAAAGAACATGACTTTGAAGTAAGTAGCTAATCCCATGATATATCTATCATTTCTTATCAAATAAAACTCAGCTAAGGACAAGCATTCAAGTACAGGTGTCAATTAATAAAGAATGAATTGAGTTTGTGAGTCTCACAGTCAAGATTGAAATGATACATTGAAATGATGACATTAATAGTAATTAAATTAAGACAGTTTAGATTAGTTGGATTTTTTTATGAGGTATTCAAATAATTCCTTAACACTATAACATTTCCATAGTAATACATGGAGTATTGTAATGTATACCTAGACCTCAGCAGTTATTTATTGTGATATGTGCCATAATTATTTGAATAATAATGATCTGAGTAATAGCTACCATTTGAGTGCCTAAGGGCCTAATATTTATTTAACCCTCATAAAAACATTATAAAGTTTGTGTCCCCAAAACCATTTTACAAAAGAAGCAACAATGGCTCAGTGAGTTGCTAAGGCACAGGACTGTAAAGTGGCCAGCCTGGGATTCCGACCTAATCCAATGCAATTCAAGAGCCCATGCTCCCTCTCTTTCGCTATGGCCCTCCTAGTAAAATATTGTTATAGTTTGAATTCTGTTTCCACATTAAAAAGTCTTTAGATATTAATGCTCAGTACTGGAAAATATGATCTTATTTGAAGACAAGGCCTTTACAGAGGTAAACAAGTTAAGATGAAGTCATTAGCATGAGCCATAATACAATATGACTGGTATCCTTACAGAGTGGGGAAATTTGTACAGTTTTTGTATAAATTGTAAAACTTTGTCAAAGTGGCATGCACACAGGGAGAACACCATGTGAAGATGAAGGCAGAGAAGGGAGTGGTATGTGTACAAATCAAGCAACTCCGAAGATTGCCAGCAAACCTCAGAAGCAGAGAGGGACGAAACAGATTCTCTGCTAGAGCCCTCAGAAGAAACCAACTTGGCCAACACCTGGTCTTGGACTTCTAGCCTCCAAAACTGTAAGATAATAAAAGTATTATTTAAACCATTTAGTTTGTGGTTACTTTGTTAATGGCAGTCCTAGGAAACTAATATATTTACATATAATATATATAATAATTTATTCAATATAATATAATAAAATGTAATGTAAAGGTGATTTACATTAGTCAGTTTTATCTATAAACACTTTTACATAATTTTCTATTATTTTTTAAAATAATTTTTTCACATAGTCTTAGAAATTAATTTGTTGATAGGGAATCCAAAGAAAAGAAGAAATTTAAAAAATCAGTGAATTAAACATGAAAACACAAAGAAAGACTCAAACATCACAAAGATCAGTTAGTTCCTTTTTATGTAGCTGCTTTAGGACATGAACCTCTGTATTCTCACTGTGCCCTCAAAAAAATGTACAGGAAATGGAGAAGCCAACGAACTTATATGCACAAACCGTAGACATGAACTAAGGCGGGGGGCATTGCTGGAGAGAAGGGCAGTAATGGGCAGAGTGGGGCAAAAGGGGAAAAACTGGGGCAACTGTAATAGCATAATCAATAAAATATACTTAAAAGCATATAATGGCACAAGCACAGCAGAAGTTGAATTCTTGCTCATGTAATAATATTAGTTGGGTAAACAGGTCAATGGGACAACATTTCCTTTTATTGGGGACCCCAGGCTGACAAAGGCCTTGCTCTCTTCAGTGTGGGGTCTTCTAAGGTTTTCCTGGGGCTTATTTCCATTCTGTCAGGCAGACGGGAAAGCAGAATGGAATGCTCATGGGAGGTCTGTTGAAGCTAGACCCAGAAGCAGAACACATTACTTCCACACACATGCTGGTCACCAGGCCACACCTAATTGTAAGAGGGATTGAGAAATGTCATTTATCTGCCACAGAAGAAGTGAATATGGATTTTGGTAAATAGGTAGATACGATAAGGAGACCCTCACTGAGGCCTAGAAATTCTACTTCATTTCCCTGCTCCATTTCAGCTCCCTTCCTCCTAGATGGCAGAGCTTTTCCTCCTTTCTCAATCGCCAACACTTCCCTCCCATGTCTCACTTTGTGCTGATAACCTTGATTCCAATGTCATAACCTCTGACTGTCAATATCTGCCAAGTGACCAGCCTCTGTACCCACACACTCAGACCTCTATATTGCCACTGTAGATCAGGGGTATCCAACCCTTGACATCTCTGTTTCACACTGGAAGAAGAGTTGTCTTGGGCCACACATTAAATACACAAACACTAACGAAAACCAAAGAGCATAAAAAGGTCAGTACATAATTTTCATGATATCTGCAAACACAGATAAGCAAAAAATTCTTCACATGACTTTCATTATGTAGTGACCCTTTCGATAATCTTTTAAAATCATTGAGCAGTCCCAAGTTTGTGATCACTGATACAGAAAATGTACATATCTAAGTAATAGAACTTAGAAGTAATGTTTTATGTAAATTTACAATTTTACATTGGGCCACATTCACAGATATCCTGGGCCACATGCATCCCGCAGGCCAGGGATTGGACACCCCTGTCACAGATAATTTCTCCAAAACCCTAAGACAAACCCTCTAGTTCCTCCCTCAAGGTACAGCCCATCATTAAAAATTAAGTTTTTAAGTTGATTTTAGGGAGAGAAGGAGAGAGAGAAAAACATCAGTGTGAGAAAGAAACATTGATCGGTTGCCTCCTCAATGTGCCCCAACCAGGAATTGAAGGCACAACTTAGGTATGTGCCCTGACCAGGGATCAAACCCACAATATTGGTGTATCAGGACGATGCTCTAACGAAATGAGTCACTAGGCCAGGGAAACGACTCTTTTCATTCCAGATTTATACATTTTTCTCTCTCTCTATGGGATGGTTCCCATTATCAATCAGATACAAAATAATCCCTTCCACTAAAAATATATTTACTGTTTCATTTTTGTGCCACACTTTATAAGAGTTTACTCAAAGGTGTTGTTTATATTCCCTATCTCCTATCCCACTTCCCCCATTCACTTTAAAATGTACTCTAACATTCTTACTACTCTACAAAGATAGTTCCAGTGAAAGTCAAAAATCAGTCCCCATTGCTATAACCAATAGTCAATACTCAGTTCTTACCTTACTCAGCAGTACTTAACATACTTTATTACCTCGTCCTACTTGAAACACTTTCTCCACTGGGCTTCCAGGATGACATCCTTTCTGGTTGGCCACCTCCCTCCCTGGCTTATCCCCCTTGTTTGCCCTCTAAACATTAGAAAGACATGTCTAAATTCTCATTCTCTGAACTCTTCCCTATCATATGCTTCCTTCTCAATAATCTGTCCTAGTTTCATTGACTTAAAATACATCTAGATGTTCATATTTCCCAAATGTATATTTCTAGCTCAGACCACCCCTCTAGAATCCAAATTCACAAATTCAATTGCTGACTTGACATTTCCAGCTGGAAATCTAATTGGAATCTGAACCTTTACATCTCCAGAAATGAATTCCTGATTCTCATCATCCCCGCTAAACAAACAGGGAAGCAAGCCTTTTCTCTTCCCTAATCTCCTCCATCTCAGTATATGGAAAGTGCACCCTTCCAATTTCTCAGGCCAAAGAGGAGTGTGATTTTTCTTTTTCTCATCTTCTGTTTGGCAAATCTTATTGATTCTACCTTCAAAACATATGCAGAGCACTCCTCACCACTGCTACTTCCACCATTCTGAGCTGAGCCACAATCATCTTTCACCCACCCGTATTATTGAAATAGTTTCTTAACTGCTTTCCTTATTTCCATTGGTATCTCCAGCAATCTATTCCAAAAAATCACACAGAGCCACCCATTTAAAATGTGAGTCAGGTCATGGCACTTCTCTGCTCCTAATCTCACTTATATGAAAAGTCAGGCATTACATAGGTCAGTCAGACTTCACGTGCTCTGCACAAGTGGCTCACTTCCTCCCTGTTCCTACCTTGTCTCTCACTCTCCTGTCCCTCTTTGGCTGTGCAGCCTGTTTCCAAATCTGTGACCAGAACGACTCCAAGCATTCTCCTGCGTCCAGGTATTTGCTCTTGCTAATTCCTCAGCCTGGAACTCTTTTCCCCAGATGCTTCCATGGCTTTCTCCTTAATTTATTTCAGGTTTTTGCTCAAATGTCACCTTATCAGTGAGACTTTTTTGGCCACCCTATACAAATATCAATCCCCAAACACACCAGTGCTCCCCCATGCCTTTTACCCTGCATTCTATTTCACTGCAGCACTCACTTTTACCACCTGATAAAGCATATGCTTTTATATGTTCCCTCAAAAAGCAAGGACCATGTCTTTTCCTTAATTCCTAGTTTCCATGGTAACTGTGTGACACATGACAACAGCTATATTCTTCAACAAACTTTGACGGAAGCTGTATAATAAAATTCACAATTTACACATTTTCATTTTAGACCACAGTTCAGAAAAGAGTAGGTATGGAAAAGAGATATGAAGAAGTTGTAATAGTAATTAATAGCAGGTAGAGAACTTACTAAAATAATTAACAGGTGAATAATAAGCCACAATATTGAAAATTTTGTTTTTAAAAATTTTGTCTATAAAATGTCATCTCTTTTCTCATAATGAATTATATCAACAAAATAAATCAATTCTAAATAGAGTCTAATTTTACAACATTGAAGTCTCCTGGAACAAATTATAATCAATGCAAACCTACATGTGCTCTACAGACAAATAAAAGTGTTTATTATTATATTGCAATGCACTTCATAACTTTTCCTTCCCAGAGTTACCTTAAAGAGTGAATGCATTTACATCAAAATGGTTTTATTTGTAAAAATATTTTAGCACAGAAATATACCTATTGTGTAACATTAGATTCGCTGTAATGATTATCACTACATGAGTTCTTTTTAAACAAAAAAAACCCACAAATATTAATATCAGACCTGATCTGAAACTAAGTGAAAAGCAATAAAATAGAAACCTATGTTTGTTAATTAACAATTACTTAGAATCATTCCACTTTTTTCTGTGCACTATATTGTCTCCTAATATTAGTCAATTACTACTTGATTCTATCAATCAAGAAGACTTGATTCACCTTCGAATCATCTTGTCAAGCAAAAAACAAGAACCTTGCAGGTTTTCTTACCACAAAAATAGAATCTCTTCACTGTGGAGAATAACTTTTTGTGTCTATAGACAAATACATTTTTAAAATAAAACACAAACCCAACCCCCCGAAGAGAACATTTTTGAATTTCACTCTCCTTTGCATGTGCAGCAGCAGTCTTGACTGGCCGCACTGCTTCTGCTGGTGCTTCTAAAGGCGCGCCTCGGCCACCCATTCACCCGCACACATTTTCTTTGGGCATCCATTGATAGAATCAAGGACAAAAATTACTAAGGGAAGAAGAGGGCTTATGGAGTAATTAACTCAATTGTCTTTGCATTTTTGAAAGAAACAAAAGAATTTTACTTGCAGTTTTAGGAAGCATTCAGACATAATGAGACATTTTCCATTTTAATCCTATTTAAATGAGACATATCCATGAGAAATTGATTTGGAGAGTGATTCAACAATCAGATAATGCATTCATTCATTCCCCAGTCATTTATGGAGCGTCTTTTATTAGGCATTTTGCAAGGCTGTATGTACAGCAATAAAAAACATAAAGTAGCCCCTGGATTGTGGAAGTGTTGGAAAACAAGCAAGCAGGTTTAATGCCATCTGAAAAGCATTAGGTCAGACATATTTGCAGACAGCTAAGGATGCACATGTCCAGGCTTGAAGGGGTAGAGAAAGATTCAGGTAAAACCATGCAGTAATCCTGTTCCAATAGACTTATCCTTGTTTTGCCAAGTGAGAGGTAAAATAGAATGTCTCCAGCTATAGTTTACTAGACTATGATAATTGTGTGAGTGATCTATCATGTCCATTATAGGTCTATATGATCTGTCAGTTCCATAAGAGAGATATAGGCAAAGTATAAGGAGATTTCAGAGGAGAGAAACAGAGAAGCAATATCCAAATTCGGGATGTACTTGGAAGAATGAGGCAGAATTTCAACTGGAAGCAATGTAATATGATACTTCTTGAAAAAGGAACAGTCTAAGTAAAGATTCAATGGCCTTTAGTAATGGAACATAGTATGAGCAATCTGCAGTCCTCTCTGTAAGCAAATAAGATAGGTTTACAAGAGTGTGAGAAAGAAAGTGTGAAAGGCAATAACATATCCCTCATCCACATGGTCTTCAATCAGACTTGGCCTCAATGTCATGTACAATAGGGATTTATTAAAGAGAAGTAAATGTTCAAAGGTTTTCTTTAGAAAATAGTTTTACATGTGTGCGAGTCACGTATTTTTCTTATTTTCCCAGGAGAAATGATTAATGAGTTTGCTTATAATCAAGGTACTTATTATAGAATACTAGGAGAAATTCGTGACCTCAAGTAGCTTATAATCTAGTTAGTGAACAAGCTACAGGCATATGATTAAAAAACAAAAGTTAAAAGTACAAAGCCTTTTTCTATGAATACAAAGCAGTACACATAGCAATCAGTTGGCAAAGACAATTAGGTTTCTCTAAATGTGACTTTCAAGAGAAACATTCTAAAAGGTCTTTAAAATGGTGAATCATCCCAATCATGTTGGCTAATTTAAATGATTCTAGAAATTTATTCATAAGAAATATAAGAAGATAATTTTAGGTGATTTAACTTCTATCTTAATCTACTTTCCTAAGTAAATTAATCAAAAAGGGGAAACTATTTTTATGTTCACATTTCTACTGTATATGTGGAGTTTTATTTAAGTTATTTAAATTAACTCTCATAAGAAGAAGGTAGGTGTATTATACCCATTTGTCATTTCAAACAATTGAGGTTCAGAGTGGTTAAGTGGTATTTATCATTGATGATACAGCTGGGAAGTGGAAGGGTAAGGGTTCAAAACCAGGCCCAGCTCTGAAGCCTTCTCTTCCTGCAGGGGCAGGGCAGTGCAGGTTTGATTTTCCCTGATGTAACATAACCCCTCGAGAAACCTCAGCAACTTGGCTCTATGGTCTCCTTTTTTCAGTAAATATTATTTACATGTGTACAATGCTAACAACATTTTCCATCCCACAGGAAAAGCAAATTTTATAGCATTAAACAACTCACATTAGAAAATTTAATTTATGGCGTATTAAGAACATAGTAAAGCCCACATTTGTTCTTAATATGTTATAATTGTCACTTTTGGGGTTTAGATATCTGCCAAAGGATTTATTCTGAATTCCCAAATGTAATTTTACTGCAGTATTTTAACATTTGTGAGTTTTATATATTTTAAAGTTGCCTAGTTTGATGCTATCTGTGGAATAGCCTCCCATTTTAAAACGTAACAATCTGTCTTCAATTTTCTCACGTGGGTACTTATCAACACTATTTTAAGAGTGTCATTATTTAACTCCTTACATACATTTTATTGTAAAAAAATGTCTCCCAGGTTTTTCTTCTAATTGCCAGTTTTCTCTTATTTAGGAAAAAAATCAAAATTTAGTGAAAGTAAGTATAATTTTAAGTAGCATATGTTCTTGTACATAAAAATTAAAGTGGGTGGAAATAGGTGAAATTTAATTTTCCTTTTTTATACATTTACACTGTATAAAGTACAGATATCATAATTTAAGATGGAGGGAGAAATAAGCTAAATTTTATTTGAAACTTGTTTGTTTCATGTCCCCAAAGCAACTCAGGTATGTTGTGCTCTGAACTTCAGAAAATTATAACAATGGCAGTATGCTTCTAGAAGCAAGGGTAAAAATAATAAACATCCATTAAAACTGCTTCTTTTTCAAAGTTTCCTTTTTGGGTAAAATCTGATGCATTATAAAAATAAAAAATAGTTCCAAAAGATTAAAACGGCTGGAACACTCGTACTGAGATTCTCTGGTGTTGTCAGTTTAAAAATCCTAATTTCTTTGCCTAGACTTGGTAGTACTTGGATTTCAAGGTTACAGTGAGGATTAGAGGTGATATCTCTTAAGCATCTGGCACAAAATCTAGCTCATGGAAGATATTCTTGTAGCTTCTGCTATCACTCTTTCTATTTGTATTCTGTACATTGTTATGAAATGGTAGGTCCCGTTGCACCAATTGGGTCCACAATGAAGAGTCTTGTCTTTTACTGCTCAGTTTTCTAATGACTCCTTGACAGACCTATCCAGGTAAGCAGAAAGGCCACGTTCCTGATGCCTTCACCCCAAGCAAAGAAAGCACAGCTGCACACACCACCACCATTACCCAGAGGCTCCAGGGTAGATTACTCATCCAAATACTTGGCTCTGGATTACTCATCACCCAGAGGCTGCTAGTTAGTCCTGCTAGTTTGCCAATAGGTGCATTTTCCCCCAAGGCTGCTGCTATTGCCAGCACCACGCTCCAGGAGGGCTGAACACCTGCAACAGCTGCCCTGAGGTAAAGAAGGAGGGTGAGGCCAAAACGAGCCCTTCATCATAATCTAATTCAGGCAAAGGGAATGCCAAGGCCAAGTTGTTTGAGGTCTCAAGAGGCAGACGTTATGTGAGAAACAGTGAGAGAGGAACAATATTAATTCAACTCCAAACAGTGTCAAAGCAAGGACAATCACATTTTTGATCAAACAAAAACCAGTCATTTTGTCAGCTTATAGTACAGTTTGTTAAATAACAATGCTCAGAAAACAATTCAGACTTACTGCTCCGTGTACATGGTGGGAAGAGCAAGAGCTCTAGAGTCAGCCCCAGCTGGACCCTTGTGCAGGGACTACGGCTGCCTGATCATGGACAAATTGCCCGACCTCCTTAACTCTCATTCTCCTTTCTTGTGAAATCAACATAATCCACATTTCTATGTATAATAAATATAATCTCTGGCTCATAGTAAACATTCCATAAATAGTCACTCTTATAATGTATTGTTATTCATACTAATCAGTTGTCTCTTCTGAAAAATGATTTGAATAATATCTATATGAGACTTATTATAAAAATTAAAAATAGCATTTTTAAAATACTACCTGGCAAATAATTGATGTCAAGTTTTTAAAAAATGGTAAAACATATTGGTAAAAATTCATACATTGGGGAAGGAGAAGGGAAGATTTAAATAATGATTAAAGGAAATTGAATGCTCAATCTGATTTTCTGTGCTTTCCAGGGGTGTCCAACCTTTTGGCATCTCACGACCACACTGGAAGAAGAAGAGTTGTCTTGGGCCACATATTAAATACACAAACACCAACAAAAACAAAAAAATCACATTATGTTTTAAGTAAATTTACGATTTTGTGCAGGGCCGCATTCATAGCCATCCTGGGCTGCACGCAGCCCGCATGCAGGCTGCTGGTTGGACACCCCTGCTTTATTTACCATATAGAGCAATGCTGTCCAGAAGAAATACAATACAAGACACACGTGTCATTTTCAATCGTCTACTGGCCACATTAAAAAATAAAGAAAAAATATTAAATTAAGTGAATTATTGATTTAATTCAATATATCTAAAATATTTATGTCAACATGTAATCAATATAAACTATTATTCAGATATTTAATATTCTCTTTTTAAAAAATAAAGAATTATCCAAATCTGGTGTATTTTACATGTACAGCACACCTCAAGTCAGCCTAGCTACATTTCAAGTTCTCGATATATTATTGGCTACCATATTAAAGAGCACAGAAACTGTCACTTGACATTCATCTCTAGAACCAATCCGGTCTTCAGACAGAACTCTGAGATCTGAGGTTAAAACTCTCAGGTGATTTATTTAGAACTGTCCATCACTTGTTCAACTGGTTCCACCCTGACTCCAGCTTCCACTGGTTTCTTGTGCTCACCTCACACATCAGTCTCCCCAGGACTTCAGGATTTGTGAGAGCAGGAGGCAACAGAGCTGCACCATTGTCCATTGCTGGGCTCACCTCACCAGTCCCTGTGCCCTTGTACTGTTAGACAGTTGTTCATAGTTGAATTCCCTATGTATCTCCATCTGATGTGAGGGCCCACCTCCAGGATTTTTCCTAAAAGATGAATGAGCCCAACATTCTGGTTTACAAATGGACAGAGTCCTGGAGACAAAAAGAACTTAATGATCATGTAGTCAGAAGGCACAATGAAGAGAAGAGCTATAACAAATTGTGAAAATGATGGTAGGAGTATGGTTTCAAAAGACTTTAAGGGTGGAGATCCCATCAGATCTCCCATCAACTGAATAGCCACAGTCTTGCTTGGGACAAAAATGGTTTATGTGGTAAAGGTTAGACATTGTGGCAAGAGAGAGATTATAATCCTGGGAGCCTTGGCAGTGCAGTGGAAAACTACCTTTCCAGAACTGCCACCCACATAGACTCTAATGGGAACAACATCTACAAAACAAGTACACTTGTAACTGGCAGTTCTTTGAGAAGTCAGAGGAAGAGAATTAAAATGCTCTATATAATAAAGTAAAAATATTTGATGGGGGATATATTGCAGAATAACAGATTGAGGAAGTTCATGCAAAGATTTTTGTTGGTGGTAACTTGGGGAATTACAGATGTGGATAGTGACTTCCATTCAAAAAATGGGATGATGAGATGTAGAAAAGAGTTATGCAGGAAAGGACAAAGGAAATTTAAGGTGGAGACTGATGGAGTAAATGCCAAAAATTGAACAGAAGGCCAAGCTAAGTATGTATTTCTCCCTAATCCTCAAAGACATTATGAGGAAACCTACTTAAATATTAAATAATCTATTTAAATATTGAATACCCAGGTTCCTGGAGCAGAGTACAGACTCAGGGAGTTGGTTTCTTGGTTATATACAGACTGGTTGACCAAATATATTCCGGTTGACCTCTAGCCATGGAGACAAATAAATATCTGAAAAATAAATGGATTATAGTTTGTCCTAGTGATTGACTTATAGACCTAGCTCCTCATCAGAATTACCTAGAATGCTTATTAAAACTATAGATTTGTTGGTCTCAGCCATGCAGATTATGACAATGTAGGTATGGGTTAAAGCCCTTCAATTTGTATTTCTAAAAATAGTTCCAATCATTTCTGAGTAAATGGTTCCACTTCCACTTGGACACAGCTGGGTCAAGGTACAACTCGAGAATCTTCCATTTCTGAAGTTTTGTGTCTCTGATGGGAAATCAGATTACTACCTGCAATGCTGAGAGCCTGTGGTATAACATCCAGTGCTTCAAAGACAGGCTGAGAGACACAACTGCCTCAGAGATGATTGAAATATCTTCACTCAGTTGCCAGTATACCAATATGCATAACCCAGAATTTTTCTCTAGGTAGCCCCTAGAGTAGAAGTCAATCCCCTAAACACTAAGTAAAAAATAATATGTGGTTGCTTAATAAAATATTTCCATTGTTAATTTTTTCCAGTTAATAATGGAACAAATTATGTCTGGATATATCTACACATAAGAGAGCAAGAGCAGGAATTGCACATCCTCTTACATCGTTGTATATTTAACTTTTTTCTGCTTCTCAAGAACAATGAAAGCCAAGTATAATAGGACAAGAAATAGTCTCAACTATTTCTATAACTTTGTGAAATGAGAGATGAACAAACACATTTGTATTTATGCCTATTTATCCCTCTGAGCTTAAACTAATCCTGAAGGGTTTAAGCAAAGAGCCAGCAATGCCAGTGCACTGAACCAACAAGTGATTTTAATTTACTTGCCATAAATTGTTGAGGGGAACCTGCGCTCAGTCCCTTCTCATTAATTCATCTGCATCTCCTTTCCTGGAGTGAAAGTTGTTGATTACACAGATAGGATTCAGAATGAAAGGCTGAACCAAGCAGAATATGGAATGTCAGCTTTACATTGGCACTCTGGGGATGCCTCCCATTGGAGCCAATGCATCAAACATCCTCCAGTCTGCAGAAACCATGAAATAATGATGGGGGAGTTGATATGATTCCCAACATTTTGTCCAACTAAAGAAATATAAAATTTATTAGTTCTTCTTGACCTTTTATAAACAGCTTAACTTTATTCTGGGATCTCCAAAATTTAAAACATAAGGAAACTGCTTCATATTATTTTTTAAAAGGTGTTAAGAATATATTTCTGTCAGGCTGTCCAACTCCACCAATCTTTCCTGACAATAATTTATTCCGTAAACAATTATTTATTTTCTATTATATTCAAGACACTATATTATTATTACTGTGGTCAGAATGAATATGATATGGTCCACTTAATCTCCCACATGTGGCTTAATTGCTCTTTTCTTTTATCTTCTATGGCAAAGGTGGCAAACACAAGGTCCATGGGCTGAATCTGGCCCTCCACCTTGTTTTATCCAGCCCCACACCTTGTTCCTACCCTGTGGCAGCGCCAAGCTCCTTGCCCTTACTTAAGGAGAAGTTACATTTATACAGTCCTAAAATTACATTAGGCCCTTTGAAGGGCCTAATCACACAAGGCTGATGTGGCCCCCAATGAAAATGAGTTTGACACCCCTGATCTATGGTGTCATATAGAAAGTAGTCTCGGGTGTATTTGATGCCTTAAATATAGAACCTGTCCTAACAGAAGGAGAACTGTAAGGTTTAAAGAGATGTGAAGCTTCAGAGCTAATTAGGAATGAAATTGAGTTCTGTTAAAATAAGATAAAGTTAGCCACGGTCCATCTTTGATATAATGGCATGCACTGAAAATCATGCTCTGCTATTAGTCCCAAGCCCCAGTGTTTACCTGACCTGAATCTAACTTCTCACTGCCACCTGCTTGTCCCAGTGGAAGAGGCAGTGTCACAGAGTGGTGATGAACAAGGACCAGGGTGTTAGAGAGACTCAGTTGAAATCTTTGCTTTGATTTTACTAATTATATAATATAGGTCAAGGTCTTACTCTCTCTAAGGTTTAGTCCTTCACCTGTAAAATATTAAGAACTACTCAAAAATTTGAGGACTAAACGAAATAATAATTCTAATGTGTCTGCACAGAACCTGTTACTTAAGCAGTGGTTATTGCATGGTGGCTAGTCTTTTTATCTGGTATCTTTAGCAAGTTTATCATGTTTGTCAGCCCATTTCTGCCAAGCACCACAGTAAGTCCCCAGCCTCAATCAATATTTTATTCCTAGCCCTGACCCAGGAGCTCTGGTTTCTATCCTTGTTCAGTGGCCATGATCTTCACCACTGTTCCAGAGATTTTCTGATCTTAACCCTAGTCATGAACCCAAAACTTTTGTGTGAACCCTTGGTAATGATAACCATCCCCAGATTGCATGGCTAATCAGAGTGGCCTGTGTCCTCATGGAAATTACAATCTAAAGGAGATGTAAGAGGGCTAGAATTAGACAAAAAAAAAAGAGCTGCCAAGGCCAGTTGGGGTGGGTTTCTTTAAAGCAGTGGCCTTTAAACTTGCCTTTCACATGGCTAAGATAAAAGAATTATATATCCAGAATGAGACAGAAATGTTATCAAAGGCACAAAGCATAAACACACAAAACATATCAGAAGAAGTAGGCAGTATCATTTCTTTTGTTCAGAGATAGTCTTGAAAACAGTCACTAATCCTTTATCAGAAACTCTTAGGGTGAGATACATTTTGGAATTCAGAATTTTTCAGAATTTAAAAAGGCAATGCAGCTCACCAACTGTATGTTAAAATATACCCTGTAGGCTCTGGGTTACACCTAGTAATCAAACACAGTAGTGTTTCTGTATCAAACATGCCAATATTCGCACAAAGTGACATACATGAAACATAAACTCATGTGAGTCAGATCAGGTTTGCCACCGGTAGGTTATGGGAAAACATTCAGTGTTCAGAAATGTTGAGGCTCTGAGTTGTGGATAAAATATTTGGGGTCTGTAGAGGAAGACACAGCCTGAAAGGTGGAATAAGAGCATAGCTTAAGAGGTCTGAATGCCTTGCAAGGGAGTTAGCTTTCATCAGAAGCTGATGGGACATCCTTACAAATAACTTTGCACATTCAATTTTTAGCCATTTTAATGTCTTTTTTGAAGATATAATTGTTGTTTATACTATATCTTGTTACATTAATTTTTCTCTTAGCTTTTATGTTAATATGTTAACCCATCAGTCAAGTCCTTCTTCCTATTCTTCTATGACACGCAAAGGAACTATTCCAAACTGTAATTTAGCTATGACTCTTTTTCATTATTATGTTTTTTCCTTTCTACTGAATTTATGTTTTAACAAACTTATACAGGTTTCAGGTACACAATTCTACAACACATCACTGCATTGTGTATTCACCACCCCAAGTCAAGTCTCCGCCCATCACCACTTATCTCCTCTTACTCTTCTCTTGCATATAGTAAAACTGATTCATTTTGATGTGTAGTTCTATGTTTTAAAACATGTACAGTTTGGTATAATCATGACTGCAATGAGGATATGGTATAGTTCCATGAACCCCCAAAACTCACTCTTGTAGTGGTTTTTTTAACTAAGCATCACCAGGAATCCTGGGAGGGATCCCCTTTGTTGTCTCCTTGTATCCCTCCACAACGCAGGAAAACTGTGGCTGCTGATTCCAACTGGAATCAATAACTCCAGTTGGCCAAGATGCCTGTGATCACTGCTTCTTTACTGCAGTGGGTCTCATTTCCTCAAGTTTGCTGTCCACCAGGCCATGAGTTTTTCAAAGGTTAAAATGAACTGAATTGTTTCAAAAAGTTATTCAGTGCATTGATCCCCACTGACTTTTCAAAATACTAATGAAATTCTGTTTAGGTGACTCTACAAATTCCCAGGTTTGTTTGCGCACACCTTCCCCCATTGCCTCCATAATTATGTTAGCTTCAGATACAACCTCAATATTGGAACAATCTATTTAGAATCAATTCATGCTATTAAAAAAAGCAATACATTCATTCAGGATAAGTAAACACTTAATCTATACACTATACGTTAAGCTGTCAGTTGAGTAGGGTAAATGGTATCTGTACTGCAGCTACTAAACAGATGCTCGGTTGCTCTGTGGGTCTGCATGGACAAAAGAAAATCTCAGACATGAAAACACTGAGCCATGTGATGTTTTGCCTTACCTGCCCAAGACGCCCATCGGCATAGAAATTAAACAAAGATTCTCATTTGGGTGTTTCTCAACTTAATGTGCTACTTTTCATTTCCAAAACTGCACTTTACCAGACCGGTCAATCTTTGCTGCTCTTTCCTCTCATCCTCGTGCACATCTTAGGGAATTGCTTAAATATAAACTTCAGAAATGAAGGTACCTAGTTCAACCTTGTACAGTTTGGGGAAATAACACAAAACAAACAAAAATACAACAGAATCTCCAGTTGAAGAATGTGTGAGAATTTGGGAAGATTAAACACCTTTTTACTTTTTAGAAAATGTTCAGGCTTCAAAGTATTCCTTTTTCCTTTTCTGCTGTTGTTAAAAATAACTCAAGGAAGAAAACATGCAGAGAATATTTAATTTTTTGTGGGAGGGTATGTGAAGGAGCCCTTTCAAGGAAGGACAGCTGAAAGGTAGGTACAGACTTTGAATGAACTTATCTCCTAGTAAGTTGACAGGGTTTTATTTCCCCAGAGCAGGACAGAGTGACACAAGGACTATATGTTCTCTACCAGTAGTGTTCTTGTCATCGAGTTTATAGTAACAAAAAGAACACATATTTTACAGGCTGTGAAATTACCCAGTTTTACCTGCACAAGGCAAGTGGGAGAGGGGTCGGCAGGCAGAGAGGATGTCATAAACAAACCCTGGACTGGAAACCTCACAATTAACCACTCCTTACAAGTAGCAAATCCTCATTAATATCTTTGGAATCCATTGTAATGACACTAATCATGTCCAACTCTATGGGTATTAATATAAATGTTGCATGTAACTCCATGAGAACCCAGGCAAAAAACTCCTCAAATATCCTGTATTCATTCTCCTGAACAGCAAAAATTGGGTTGCAGCCTAAGTACTCAGTTATTTTAAATAAATATGTTACTCATTATAACACTGCTGATTGAATACAATTAATTTCTACTAACATAAGTGCCACAATGCACTGTTTTTCAGTTAGAGCTAATGGACTTATGAAAACAAAATAAGTCAGCACTGATTCTAAGTCAAGTCCCTTGTTATTCTGCCCTCCTTTCTAAGCACCAGGATTAATACTTCTGGCAACGACAAATAAGCAGCAAAGTTTTTTTCAATGAGAAGCCCCAAGAGTATGAAACAAGAGAGATGCCTTGCTCCCTCAGTGATCAAACTTACCTTGACTCCTAGACCTGTTAGTGGCTGAGCGTGGCCTCCATTCAGAGCTGCTGTAATAGCCCATTCCCAGTCATTTCCTTACATCTTGAAGAATTCTGTTTCTCTCTCTTGGGGGACCCAGAATTCCCTCAGCATGATGGAGTTGCTTAAGACAGCTTGCGGGGAAAGTGTTCAAAAATGAAGAGCCACAGAGAGAAATATGGAGAAAGAAGGCAACTTTCACATGTGCGTGTCCAGGAGGAGCAGTATTTCAGAAAGCCATAATCAGCTGAATCTCTTCTGAGATCATTTGGTTTTGAAAATTGCAGTTATGGTCTCCAGTCATATCTGCATAGATATTGCAATTAACAGTGACATTATCCCAGCCACTCTCTGTGGAAAAAAATCAAATGCCCAATATGCTGCATTAGGGGATATTAAGGCGGTAACAGTCGACCCTGCTAGAAAGAATTCTATGAATTCCTTCATTTAACTTGAATAAATTTTGACTGGAGGGAGAAATCTATTCGACACTAAGCATCTTGACCAATGCACTGCTCAAATTTACAGATTTATCCTATCTGTGCGTGGAAGTAATAAAGTGTTATGTAAGAGCTCCAGCAGGAAAGTGCACCCTGCAAGCATGAGTCACAGAGACAGGCTGAAAGCACTCCATTAGATTGATAAAATGAACTGAAGTCTCTGGGTGGACACTTTTGCACTGAACCCACAATATTATTCTTGATTTGCTAGGAAGAAAGCAATTTATTCTGTCACCTTCTGGGGACTTAGAGCTAATTGGCCTTTCATAGTTATATGATTCTGCAAATGAGCATAAAAGTGAAAGCTGACAAAAATTCAAACAGGAAATCTGAATCTGCCTATTTTCATAAGTGTCTTATAATGGTTTGTAGAAAGGGACAAGATTTTGATTAGAGTAGCAAATTTCTTCATGCAAAGGGAAGTGCTCCAAATTACCCATCACTGTAACAAACAGAGAGATTGTTCTTCATTCGGGCTCCCGGATGAAAGAAATAAACGTTCTTGTCTGAATCCCACCCCAGCCAGCCCCTCCGCCGTCCATTGTGGTCAGCCAGCATTGTCATCAGTGGGCGTTCCTCAGAGTACATGACCTCTCAGAGCTCACCATCTCTTTGCTGCTCTTCCCACCCCAATCCACTAGAAAGGACATGCATAATACATCACATTTTCGAGACGAATGAAACAGTGGGTCTACAAATGCAGCAGCAGGAGAAACGAAATAGAAAGAAAAATAACTGAAACCTCCATACAACCTTAATAGAAAAGAAGCTGGAAAAGATTAAGTTCAACACATAAGAAAATAAGTCTTCAAAGCCTGAAAAAAACGTTAAGGTGTTTTTGCAATGTCTGGCACAGAGGACAGAATGAACATTGTAGAAGGAAAACTGAAGGGAAGCAAACCAGGGCAAACATGAAGCACCATTTTTCAGGCACAAAATAGAAAGGGTGAATTTGCTGAGGCAAACAGACCAGGGTCATTTGTAAAATTAAAACTAATTTCAACCGAGGCCAGTTTGCTTTTCAGATTTTTTGGTCTGGAGTAATTTCCTCCCCCCACCCCCTCTCCTCTCCCTTTCCTTCCACTCCCCTTCCCTCTTCTCCTCTCCACTCCTTCTCTCTCCTTTCTTTCCTAATGGCCAACCACCTGCCTTCTCCCTAGCTATCCATGTGACAAAATTTAAAAGAAAAGCTGCAGGTCAAGCAGACCAATCTGGGATTTATACTATGTGGCTATGCATTGTGTAGAACTTTGCAGACACTGGGTAAATACTTACGCTTTAAAAAAAAAGTCTCCTGGCTGCCAGTCTTTTTGCCATGTTGAGGACTAAAGCTTTTTTCCCCCATGAGCTTGAGCTTTCAAAGTTATTTTCCACTCTGATGATTACAGACAGCTCGACAGACAAAGAAAAAGGGGATTTAAAATAGGCAGTCACTACTAATATGTACTTTACTCTTTTTGACCAAGAAAAAGAGCCCAGGTGTCATATTGCCATTTCTTAATCATCAATGTCAAAATAAACCCACTTCTAAAAATGCAGACATAAAAATGCATTAATACTGAAGAGATCAAAAAAGAAGGTGACAAATCTTGCTCACAAACAGGATCCTGTGTTCCTACAGGAAAATGGGAGGTTAGAACAAAAGAGAGGTTGTGATCGTGACATTTTGAATTTGTAACAAGAATAACACAAAAATGAAAGTAAGGAACGTGTTCAGAGTGAGTTTGCTGTTACAGAATGCACATTCTGTGAACTGACTCTACAGTCAGTCCCTTCCAGTGCAGACCTGGGAGCTCCTGTCAGCGCCGCTGTGTTCTAAGAAATCTACTTCTCCATTGGTTTTCATTGCTGTATTTTAAGTTGCTGGTCTGTTAGTTCTCTCTCTTCCTTTCTTCACTTTACATCAGACTTGTCATATTCAAATATCTAAAAACTCCCAAAAAAAGTTAAAACACATTCTGTATTATCTTATTTCAGAATAAATTTAGGGAAATGTTGACCTCGAGCAAAGTATCATTGGAATCAAATTTCAGTGATGAAAAGGAAAATAATATTCATTATTCAAAGTTCATATTTAGTGAACTACTTCTAGTACTATTCATCCTTCCCAAAATTGTTTTAGGTACATTTTAGATGTGTTAATAAAAACAATGTTTTTAGTGTGACTTTACGATATCAATAGCTCTGACTTATTGAATGCCTACTTTGTGTTAAACAGTATGCTGTGTGCTTTACAGAAATAATTTCTGTTGTTTTTCAGTGTTCCGAGGAGTGCTTGTGTCTGTTGTCTGCTCACACAAAGAGAAACTGAGGCTGTGGATATCCCATCTTGACTGGGACCATCCTACCAGCAAAGGGTGGCTGACATTCAAACTTAAGGTCCTCTGGCTCTTAAATTGACACTCCTTTTTCCCCTAAATCATGTCATCTTTCCCCATCTAGTTTCCTAGAAACTAATTATTCTTCAAAATAAGGTAGAGTTAATGGATTTATTCCTGGTAGGATAAACCACAGAAGGTTTCAGTGACTGTCTTGAAATGTACCATAAATGAGTCAGCAAAGAACCCGGAGACAGGACAGAAGTGCTGAACCATGGTCTACAAATAACCATAAAATACTTATTGAAGACCAACAGCCCAGGCTTCAGAGCTGTAAAGGAATCTGAGATAAACAATCTGTCAATGTGGAACTTAAATTCTAAAAGGTAAAACTAGCCTAACATAGACATGAAAAAGTAGCATAGACTGCAGTAATGCCTAATACAGCTGACCTTAAGCACACAAAAAACATTGTTTCTAGTATTCAATGTTTGATAGCATTCTAAACTCTATTACACACTTCTCTGACTTCATAAACATAGTTGAGTGCATGTAATTTGTTCTCTCCTTGATGACTTGGCATCATAACTCTGCATTTCAATCACTTCACTGTGGTGTGGGAGAACAGTACTTCTAGGAGTTACCAAGTCCTAGAAAGCCATCTGCCTGGACACAGAGTGGCCCCAGGCTTTAGGACTTCTAAGATTCTTCTACCCTTGCATTCTTCCTCCTTGTCAGATGCTGTCCCTTGCTACTCTCATTGTGACTTGGCTGATTCTAATCCGCTGTCCCCAGGCATGACATGGAGGGTCTTTCATGACCACATCTCTGGCTTATTTGTTCAGCTTCATCTCCTAGTTTTGCTTTGTTTTGTTTTGCCCTCCCATTAATGCCTTTCTCTGTGATTACATTCCAGCCACTCAGAAGTCTATTTAACATGTATATACAATTGCTGTTTCACACTTCTGTGGCTAGACATTGCCTGCCTTTTCCTTTATTTATCTGTTTTTAAAAATAAACAGCAACAAATATCATTATCCATCTCTAAACCCAACCAACAAATAAAAATCTCCAAGAAAACTTCCTGATACCATTTCCTGAGTTCAGGATAGAAATCATAAGATTTGCTTCTGGGAAAAACCCCAGCACTGAGGTAATTTTTTGTTTATAAATCTGTGTTTTCTACTAAACTATAAGCTCTTTAATGTTCTGTTCACATTTGCATGCCTAGCACTTAACTTATGGTGTGGTATATAGGTGGAGTTCAATAAATCCCTGCACACCTGACGAATGCTGCCTTGATTTTTACACAAATAGGCACTTCTCTGGAATCAAACAATTGAGTGCTGAGAGGTTTGCCTTAGCACTGCTAATCAGACCTCGGGATGAAGAATACATGGTTATTCATAATTAGTTGTATACTACAGAAAACAAATACATCACAATAGGCTTTTAACGCAGGGTGGGGGGAAGAGATATCACATGAAACAGAGCAGCTACCAAGGAAGTTTTCAGGGAAGAAATGAAACTCGAATTGTACCCCCACCTTCTTCGTTGCTGTACACAAATATCTGTTGCAACCCTGGTGGCTAATGGGTTGTTTATGGAGCTTACATAAAATATATAGCTATATATCTCTATAAATATGTACATTGCATTGTTGGCCTATTAAAAATAAATGAAGTGTCTACCATAATGTTAAAGCCTCTTTGACTTTAGCTGAGTCACTCCGATTTACTGAAGGGCAGGAGCAAGGCCAACAGGTTCACTCAGTGACAACTTGAAGGAGAGATATAAATAAAACCAGAGGTGGCAGGAAAAAATGGAGGGGTCATTTGCAAGCATGGGTGGGCTGCCTCTGATGCCCAGTGGGGAGAAGGAAAAGTCTACACATTGTTTTCTAAGTAGCTCTTATAACGCTGGTGGTAAGATTGAGATGCTGGGTTATGACCCCTTTTGGCTACCTTTCTGCTACAAATGGCTAATAGGTATATGAAAAAATATTCAAAATCACTAGTTATTAGGGAAAAACAAATCAAAACCACAATGAGATATCACCTCACATCTGTTAGAATGGCTATTATCAAAAAGACAAGAAATAACAAGTACTGGGGAGGATGTGGAGAAAAGGGAGCGCTTGTACACTGTTGGTGGAATGGTAAATTGTCTGGCCACTATAGAAAACAGTATGTAGGATTCTTTATATATCAAGAACTACCATATGATCCAGCAATTTCTCTTCTGGGCATTTATCTAAATAATATGAAAAAACTACTTCAAAAACTGTATGTACTCCTATTTTGCAGCCCTATTTATAATAGCTAAGATATGGAAACAACATAAATGTCCATTGGCAGACAAATGGTTAAAGAAGATGTGGCACATATGTATAATGGAATACTACTAATCCATAAAAAGGTGAAACATTGCCATTTCTGACAACATGGATGGATCTCGAGGGTGTCATGCTAAGTGATATAAGTTGAATGGAAAAGGACAAAACCATATACTTTCACTCATGTGGAATATAAAACAAGAAAGTAACAACTAAGCTAACAAAACAAAAACAAACTCACAGGTACGGACAACAGAATGGTGGTTGTCAGAAGGGCTGGAGGCAGGGTGAAGAGCAAACTGAGAAAGAGGATGACATGGTTACAAAAGGAAACTGGACTTTGGGGGTGAGCGTGCAATCAAATATATAGATGCAGAATTATCATGTTATATGCCTGGAATTATATAATGTTTTTAACCAATATTACCTCAATATAATTTTTAAAAAGTGGCCTAAATAAAATGTTGGAGGTGGTTCTCTGAACTTGGCCTTGATGTCTTGCCAATAGCTCCAGTTCTAGTCAGTGTGTATCTCTTAGTAAACTGCATTATTTTTTTTTGAAATTGAAAGCGTCCATTTACTTTTCTTTGTAAGTTTTTTCTCTGGACCCAGAGTTTGCAGTATCACAAAATAAACCAGTGCCCATTATCAACTGGCTAAAGAACTGTAGGAGGAGGACAGAAAGGAGATTTTTTGTTTGTTTTTTGTTTTGTCTAACCTTGACTCCAGCTTTCGTTCTTGGTGCAATTTCCTGTTACAATATGCAGCATTTGAAGAAGCCTTTCATGACACAGAAACCTCAAAAAATGTTTTAAACTGAAAAACAGTTCATCAAAGAAGACAACCAAAAGGTCCACTGCATCAGGTTATAAATGAACTCCCATCGGTAAAAGTACAAACATAGAAACCACTTATGTAATACACAAACCTGAAGCAGGAGACCTTGGAATTGTATGTTACAATTCTCGGAGCAATTTGCTTTATGTATGCATGCCAGTGTGTCCTACAAAATGAAGCCACAAACCGCACTTCTAAGTGATCCATTTCAGAAAGCCATGCTATTTAGGATCCTAATGCTTCGCTCTTTTAATCTTTTTATAAGATGAGTGCCTCAGTGTTAAATGGCAGGAACTGATCTAACATTTTGTTTACTTCATCTCATTTTAGTGATACATTAGCACTGTGTTACTGACTTGCGGTGTCTTTCGTTTGGAACAAACTGCAAAATGTTCTTATTTAAGCCTCTCACCTCCAAATTCCTTTTCCACATTTCCTTCACTTCACTTTTCCGAAGGAATGACTCTCCACGCCTTCTTGATCAAGACAGACAACCTAATGGCTGAGTGGGCTTTAATTTCTACACTTCTGACATTCAAACTTGATTTGCATTGTCACATGGAATTATTTGGTATTCAGTATAAAACACTATTTCTTTCTCTCTTTTTTCCTTCCCCTTTCTAGACAACCAACTGCTGGGAAATTATTGTCAAAGTCTTAAAATGATTTTCCAATGATTGCTTGTTAGTACAATACAATTTCTTTCTCAGTCCTGGTCGCTCTCCAGCAGCCTTCTGGGGGCCAGTGTATCCCCCGGTGTATGCTGCACACACAGCAGGCACACTCCGTATGTGCAGGTCTCTCTGCTCCTCTCCGTAGGGGCACTTGGGTTATCTCAGTGTGAGAGCAGGAGGCAAAGGGGCAGATGTAAAAAGGCAAAAGTAGAAGAGGACAGCTGCAAATTTAAAAAGAAAAATTAAGATTATTCTTCACAATTGTGAAGGTTTATTTGCTGGTAAGAATTAACCAAAAACATTAAGTTCAAACACTTTAGAGTGCCTACTCGGTGCAAAAGCATATGTGTGATATGAGAAGATAGAAAGAAGCCAATGACACCTTTGCCTTCAGTTGAGGTCCATGAAGAGGGATGGATATGGTTATTGAAGGCTGGGACATAATAAATGGGCTGAAATGAGTCCCACGGAGCACAGGCTGTGCAGCGATTCATTCTAACCGAGGGATGTCAGTGCTGGTCCCATTTCAATAGGTGGCAGAGTAGAGGAAAGGAAAAGAAATGTGAACAGATGATAAAAAGGGAGAAAGAAATGAGGTGGAAGTGAAAAGAGAAATGGGAATAAAACAAACAAACAAACAAACAAAATGGTAAGAAACAGGGCCTGATTTAATTTTCAGAGAATTAAACCTGGGACTGACTTACAACTCAGGAGGCTGTGAACTAAGGGCTTTCTTTTAAGTGCCAAAGACATAAACTAATTTATTTAATTAGAAAAATATGCTTGTATTGCACTCTGAGTAATTTCCCAGAGGAAAACTTGCTTCTTTTACAGTTACAGTTTTTGTTTAAAGCCTCTCTCCCCCCTTTCTCCTTGCTCTACCTTGGAGCTTGTACCTCTTCAGCAGATGCTCACTCCTGTGCAATTATTGTCAACTGGGATGTGAATATGACCCTTGCAAGATATCACACTTGTTTTTTGGGTACTGAAATAGAAACACATTAACCTAGATATACCTGAGCCCTCCAGTGGTTACTCTATAATAGGAAAGAAAAAAATAAAAACTCAAAAGGCATTCCTTCAATGACTCACCAAATATTCACAATAGAAAAAAAATTCAATACAATAATACATCTTAATATCTTACAAGGTAGTTGAAATATTCAAAATCAAGCAGATCCCTAGTCAATACACAATTCTCTTTCAATTAGTTTGTGGAGTCTAAGAATATTCTCTCCTGTAGTGGAAAGGCAAGGCGCTTAGTCTTTCTTGCACCTGTATTAAGAGGAAAATAGATTCTGCTGGCCTGCAAATTGAAACAAGATAAGCTCCTTTTTACCTGCCACAGTCAGGGCTGCAAATAGAAATTTAAATACTTTATCACAGTTTTGCTCCTGAGTATGGAAATTCAAATATATTAATTTAACCAACAAAACAATTTATTCAAATAAGATTAAAATGCTCTAAATATAGTTCTTACATTTTCAATGAAAAGATTAAGAGGATATGTGCGTAATTCTAATCTATCCCCACCTAGTTTTGTAGTACTGCACATTTACATATAGGGAACAGTCTCGGATACTAAATATGAAATTGAGGGTGATAAACTAAAAATAAAGACATACAAGAATGTAACAAAAGCAAGCTAAGGATGTAATGGATGGAAAAGGAAAGGAAGTAAGGATACTGTTGAAACCATACTGGTACCAATTCTTTGTAGTTGAGAAATATATTTTTTAAATCTTTGTTGTAGTGTTAAGCAAAATGAATAAAAAGGTTCAAAACCAGCTAAGTCATATTTTTCCTTCATTTAATTCTAAAAGTAGAAATGGATAAAATTGGAATACAGTGGAATGTGACCTAAAATCTGCTTTAGGGCCCAAGGAACTTTATTACCTGGGGACACTGTGTCCACAGTCAAACCCATAACATTGTTAAATAGTGACTAACAATTCATTTCTGGTAAGTTTTCTCATATCCAAGTGACCAGAACTTGAATGTGTGTTTTGGTGGCTAAAGGCAATGTATCTCATTATAAATAATGGATTTAAATCTCAAAGAAAGCTTCCTTAACATCTATTTTTTCACTGAATATTAAATACACTTCAGCACACTTTAATGAACACCTATGACTTATGGTTTCAGAAACATGTGTATGCAATTGTTCTGTTTTAGAAGTGTTTTGAATGTATGCACCATAATTCTTTCCACATTCTGTATACATATGTGTCAGTAACCCACAAACTCAATGAATCTATTTCTAAAGGTTAACAAAATGTGATGAAAGTTTTATTTTCATTTTCCTTTACTATTATTTACTGCTTCATGCAAACCCTATAACGATTCTTATAACTAACAAGTAGATCTGCTAAAATGATCTTAGCCTAGGAACTATAAAAAGAGAACTTGCAAGTTATTTTTGTATCAAATCCTCTCCAGTCTGAAATGGTTTTCCCAATTACTAAAAGGCATGCAATGCTCACAGAAAAGAACTGATATCCCACAAACGTAGTGCCATGCATTTTTTCCTGGAAACTCAGAATAGGATCTGTCAGGTATATCCACTAGCGTAACAAACATGTCACCCAGATTTGCATTGGGAATTAAAACATTCTGTAGCCTGACAAAAGGCTGTGTGTTTTTAGTAATTGTGATGAGAAGAAGGCATAGCAATACCTAGATGTTGTGAGTTAAAAGTCCTTCATCAGACAGCTTGAAAAAGCATGATAATCCCATGACGGATCCTCCCTGAGTGGCAAGCCAGTCTACGGAGACCACGGCCGCATTTCCATCCCAGTCATCCAGGCAAGCCTAATTCTATCTCCTGCAAACCTGACATTGTCTTTTATTCTCACATTTACACACCACTTACATCGGAACCATGAAGGTAGGAAAGCGCATTTGCAGAAGTGAGAAATGTCATTGATATGAAAAATCTAACTCACATTTTCTCTAATGTCAAATATGAAACAATAATATTTATAAGCTAATACTTTGGTCACTGCAATAAGGAAACAGTAATGTTAATGAGCTTATAGGACAAAACCATAAAATTCATACTCAGTGTAATAAAAAGAATCACATTGCTAGTTTAAGTCAGGAGCAGAGCTAAGAATTTCCCCATATATATTTTTCATAATCTGCCTTAAATAATTTCACTCTAATAGTCCATTTCTTAGTTTCAAAAGAATGCCCAGAAAATAAAGCTAATAATATTTTGTACATTTTAAAATGGATTTGCACATATTTTAATCATGGATATGTAATAACTGAAAGGAATTCTTTTCTATATAAAATAAAAGAAATACTGTAATTAGCACAGCTTTGTTTGAAATGACACAAGCTCCACTTGTTTTTCATTAATGGAAAAGAGACATTAACTTATTTGCAGTTTCATAAAGGCTTTCAGAAATATTTCCTATCACTTAACTGTGTGTATGATTCAGTTGTGTCATTAATTCTACAAGTAAGGCTTTCTGTAAGAAAAATGAGACAGAAACCAAATAAAGTGCTTATCACAAATGGAGAGGATCTAACTTGTGCAAATAAAGAACAGTTTGCCCAGAAAATATTCTAATAACTTTACATTTTAAAATACAATGTCCATTAAAGTTATTTATTTAAAAGGGTTCTTTTATTGAGTAAGCATATCTGACATGTTAGATTCAACTCTGATACAAGGAACACAGTTTCCACCTAAATACTGCTACTCAAAACATGAAGGGCAATGAACCACATTCATCATAAAGAAATATTAGTGCTCACATTCTCCAGTTTCTGTAAGACAAAAAAGAAATACAAATCATGAAGTGACATAGGTTATAGCTCTGAAACTACAATTTAACGCCACTTTTCTGTCATCTTATTACACAAAACTACTATTTTCATGTATTCCTTAATCGTGCTTATTGATAGGTTTAATAGAGCTTATTGATATACTAAAGACATAAGCATATTCACATTCTACACCACCAATAAGCAAAAACAGAATGAATTTTCCTGGCCAGAAACTTGCTTTCATGTATTTAATCCTCACCTTCAATTCTGAGGGTAGAACTTCATTATTCCACTTCCAGGTGAGTAAAATGAAACCAGAGAAGCTAAGTAACATATCAAAGTCACAGAGCTAGTAGTGTTAGAGATAGGATTTGAACACAGATCTTACTGATGCCAAATTATACTGCTAAATGCTTATTAGTAATGCTGCAACTAATTTTACTCATTACTTTTCTCCAAAATACAAATAATGCAAAAGGAGCCTTTTTACAAATTAGCATTCTTTACTCACCTGTGAAAATGCTTTCTTCTGTATCTTCAGTATTCAACATACAAAGCTAAAAATGTACTCCCATACACCATAGCCCTGAAAGCATTCACCAAGGCACACGACCCAGCACTGCCCTCTGTGAGGCGGAAGGTGGAGGCAAGAAACATCTGGGCCCCAGCTTGCTAGAGGAAGCTCCATTTGGTAATTAGCTTTCCCAGAGGGGGCACCCTTCTGCAATCCACACTAAGTCACCATTTGTATAAACCATGGCCCCAAACGCCATCAATACATTTTGATGATTTTCTACAATGGGAATTTATAAAACATTTTCTTTTCTTTCTGATCGCTATGTTCTTCCAAACAGAATAGGTATAAAACATAGGAAATGGTGAAGTCAGTTGCTGGACTAGGATCTGGAGAGATGGGTCTCCATTCAGTTAATGTAATTCAGCATTCATTTCTTGGTGAGAGTTACCAAGCTAATGGGTCTTTGAAGGAGGAGTTCTCAGGATCTTTATGGAAAAAGATTGGTGACTGCAAGATGCTAAAGTCAGCCTTAGGATATCATTCATTCATTCTTCTTATAGAAAGACCTCCCATGTAAAGAAGGCAGGAAAGAAATTTGTGCAACTAAAGATGGAACTAAAAATTTTTAGTGATGCACTAACTTCTTTTACCTTCTGCTTCCTTAATGGTTATTTTAATGACTAAAATGGTGGCATTTAAAATACATATTATAATACAAATAGAAAATGAATACTAAAAAACATCTTTTGGCCCTTTTAAAATTTCACCTAAAACCTCTCACTTATAAATAGTTGTACCAGTTTAATACAACCCTAGTTTAAACTTCCTTTTTGTTTTTATTTTCATTTTCATCTTTTACTTTCTAGCTCTGTGGACTCAGTCCAGTAAGTCACCTTCTGGAAGTTTTGCTTTTTTTCTTTATCTCACATAAAAATCACACCTATAACAGGTTTTGTGTAAGGATTAAATGAGGTGATATGTCTAAAGTCCTTAGCATAGGGTCTGGCATTTTATGAGCTCTTAATAATCGGTGGACATGACTGTTTTGGTTTGTTGATTGGTTTACTTGCTTTCTGACAAACATAACATGTCTAAAATGCCTGCAAGAAATCTGACTATACAACATTTTAAATCAGCAATTTAGCATGATTTCTGGTTTTCTTTTCTCAAGTGAACTTTCTTATCATTTTCATGGCAGCCTTATTTTAAATAAATGCAACAGAAAGCTGCCATCTAAATGCTCTTAGAGCTGATGTATGAAACCAAAAAGTACATTTTCCTAATGTTAGTACAAAATTGCTCCTGCTTAAAATTGATCTCTTCAGTGTCAAACTTTAAGAAGCATCAGTGCTATCACATTAGGCTAAGATTGTGTACTGATCGTATAAGGCATCTGGAAAAAGCCCACTGTGAGAGAAAAATCACCAGGAATTTTATAAAACAATCACAACAAATTCCTTTCTGCTTTCTTCTTTTCCCAGTGAAAATGAGAAAACAATATCATTATATCAGGAAAAGAGTCAGGATTCATAGAGAGATGAGCTCTAAAGAACAAAAGATAGCTAACAGTTAAAGATAATTCAAATAATGGGCTTTAATGTTCTTTTTTAGCTGTCCCGTTAAGTACTTTTTCTTTTTCGCATTCCAATTCTATCAACTATGAAAAGCCCATATACAAAAGAAACACTAAAAGCTTATTAATCTAATAACAGAAAGCCAAGATCAGAAACCCTATTCTACCACAAAGTGTAATTGACATTGCCTAGACCACAGACAGTTTATGATCAGAAACCTTGAAAAAAAAAGCCATCAATAGAAATGATGTCTCTACTGTGAGCTCATGGTTACAGCAAGGCTACAAGACCAGGGACATAAAGCCCTATTAATTGTACTTCCCAGGAGTCACCAAACATCTCTGTTTGCCTGCAAGAGTCCCGATTTATGCCTTTTATCCAGTGTAATTATTAATAGAGTACCTTTGCCTCCAAAGTGTCCCAGTTAGGACAATAAATTATGTAGTTGCCTTAGGCTTACCCTGCTTCCCTTCCACTTTTTTTCCTCTCCTCAAAAAGAAAAAAAAAAGTAAAAGCAAGCTATTTTAACTCTTTAGGGTATCTGAAAGAGAAGAAAAAAGTTATTTGCTTATTGCTGTTCAAGTACAGTTGTCTCCATTTTCACCCCACCACTTCCCCCGACCCTACCCATCCCCACCTCCCACCCTCAATCATACCCTCTTTGGCTTTGTCCATGTGTCCTTTATGCATGTTCCTTGATGGACCTTCCCCTATTTTACCCCATTATCCCTCTCCCCGCTTCTCTCTGGTTACTGTCAGTTTTCTTCTTTATTTCAGTGTTTCTGGTTGTATTTTGCTTGCTTGTCTGTTTTGTTGATTAAGTACCACTTATAGGTGGGATCATACAGTATTTGTCTCTCACTGCCTGGCTTATTTCACTTAGCATAATGCTCTTCAGTTCCATCCATGCTGTTGCAAAGGGTAGGAGCTCCTCCTTTCTTTTTTCTGCATAGTATTCCATTGTGTAAATTACCGTAGTTGTTTTTTTTTTTAATATTCAACAAATGGTGTTGGGAGATCTGGACAACTATATGCAAAAAAATGAAATTTGATCACCAAATTATACCCTACACAAAAGTTATTTTTTAAGCTCAGCTGGTCATTTGACTTCCTTTCATTTACTTGAAGCAGGGAAGTGTTCTAGTCTGAATTAACTGACATGGTCTCATTCACCCATGAAATATTTGGGGCAGAATCACCCCCATCTTCTCCTACCACTCTCTCCCCCTTATGAATTTGTGCCTAACTTTATGACATGATGTTGACTCTGCTTATTGAATTGTATTTGAAATTTTCAAGGAATTATACCTTACATGAAGACTCCTTAATATAACTGCTGTTTCTTTAAAAAAATCAGATATTCAACTTGGGTTATACAGCCAAGAATTGCAGTTCATATCAGCTGCAAGAACAGCTGAGTACCTTATCGCAAGAGCCCCTTAATCAAAAAGCAATCTTTTGGGATGAGTTAGTAGTACTTTGCCTCTGGTGCTAACCAGATCCCCTACTTTTATTGTACATTTCCACAGGAATCTAATGATGAAATACATCGGATCTTCTCACAGGTGAAGTAGAAACACACTTAAAACATTGCTTTTGGAGTGTCACATGCTGCTTCTAAAAACAAGGGGAAGAGGTCAGCAGTAACAGCAGCATCAGAACCAACAAGGTATTCTGCAAATGAAAGCCTTGATGAGGGAGGGGGAATTTGCTCTTTTATGGGAATATTCACAGAAAATTTACAGTGTGTAATATTGCAAAAAAAGAGAAACACAAAACAGTTTACTTTTGACATGAACAGGGCTGGGGGTCAAATCTTTGTTTAAAAATAAAAACCTCACCTTTTATTCATGAGGATGTCCTTGACCTTTATTCAGAAAAGCTTCACAGCTGCAAAGGAAAAAATGGAATTCATTTGAAGAGAAATATTCTGGTACTGGAGAATAAAGATTTACATTTATCCGGTGGGCTTTATCTGTTCTAGAGCAACATAAAGACACAAGCATCATATAGTGGTCAAGAATATAGGAGGGTGTCAGTCTTTGTCACTTGTCCATACAAGGCATGGATTGCATTTAATTGAATTATTTTATTTATTTCTACATAGGCAAGCAAACTGACATATGATGCACACAAATGTACAGATGAGTAAGATATATTTGCTCTCTCCTACTGCATATCCTTACACACACACACATAAACGGAGCACCCTCACACACATCAAGGTTTTGTTGCCCACATGCAGGCACAGTCTCTCTTTTTCCCAGTTCATGGTCTCATGGCCCTGTCAATGTGGTGAAGCCCCAAGAACAGGCCAGGAGGTAATATCGTAGATTTGTTGTGCCTTCAAAATGGCTGCAGTTTCCTTTGCGTTCTGCAAGTAACCTGAAGTCAAACAGGTTAAAACAAATCATGAATCCGGGTGGAAGGTTCCAAATATGCCATATTTGTCTTTTCTGTTGGCTTTGTTTTGTTTTTAACCTTGATTAATTTGAGGGAAATAACTAGGTATTTTAGCATAAAATATTTCCTGCTGGGTTATAGGCTGCATGGGGAAGGGAAATTAGACAAAAGGCATTGAGTAATAACCACAAATGACTTTATAGCCCATTCTGTTTGAATGTCAATAGAACTTGAAAGCAAGATTTGCAGAAGATAATTAGCAATGACTCCCCCAAGTCTAATCAGGAATTGACAATAATTAGCAATTTCCAACTCTTACCTGCCACTATGACTTCTTATCTTAGTGGGGAAATGGCAGAAATCCCCAAATATAAAGGGCATTTACTATCTTCCCAAAATGCATAGACATTGAGTTAGTTTAGCAGATTCTTGATGGCCTTATCCAGTGATGAAGTATGCATCATGTAGCATGTATGTATTATTGTAAGTTGCTTCAAAGCTTTGGAGGAATGAGAAGAGGGTGAATAAATAAACATAACTATACATCGTTTAGAATAATGGTTGTATAAATAAAAATTATATTGGAATAAATGAAGAATAAAGAAATAACATGAAGTACAACAAAAATATATAGTTTGTCATGCTGTATAGTGCCCAAGAAGATGAAAACTGTATTTGATTTGTTTCTTTAATAGTGAAATAGTCACTTAGGAGAACACATTCAAAGAGAAGCTGATAAGAAACGGTAATTGTTTTATACAATATTAATTCATTTACAATGACTTTCGCCCATACACCCCGGCTAATGAGCATAATCAAACAAAGCACTGCTAAAAATGGACTAATGGGTTTAAAATTACACAACTCTGCCTTCCAAATTTAGATATGGATTTCTTTATAGAGACTTATTTTTTATTCCAAATAGTACTACATAAAGAAAGATTTTTCTGTATATCAGAAATCATATATCCAAGGGAGATTGAAACTATATATTATCAGTTTGCCTAAATAATAGGTAAAAAATTCAGTCAGTGATGGATTTTTTTAAAATGCAGTCACTTTTACCTACATGATACTTGCCACATTATGATTCGTGGGCATGCTGAGCATTAGGAAACCCTGAGTAAGCCACCTCGATGGTTATTAAGATAGTATGCTAAAGAAAAATCTTCCCCACAGGAGGTACTAATAAGATAGCCAACAGCATAAGAAAAGCATCCAAATGAAAAATAAGAAGAAGACTGCAGCTGTGTGTCCAGGCTGGATATTCCTACTTAGTAGCTAAAACACTGCTGAGCTATGATGATCTGTTTCTTCAAAGTCCAAGGGTTTAAGCTGGTAACAGACACAATTTTCAGTTTTGTTCAATGTAATTTCACAATTACTATTATGCATCTGAAATGTGCCCAGTTATATTCAGAGGAATCTAAAAGAAAATCAAGTCTAAAATGAGAGAAGTCACCCAAGCCAGCAGTTCTAGATATTTGGAAATAGAAACCAGTAGGAACAAAAGCATGTAATAGCTTATTAAAAAGCAATTGTCAATATTTAGTTGCAGCTATGTTTCAGAACCAAATTTAAAAATTATTGATAAATATTGGAATTTTCTAAATGCTACTCTATTTTGAAGTGTCACCAGTGAGCAGACCCTCCCTAAAAAAAAAAAAATGTTAAACTTCATGAGGAACAATCCTCTTAACCTAACTATTCTGGTTCTTTCTTATCACCCTGCAGGGGGCATGCTTGGCCAGAATCCCAAGCGCCTTACTTTTTGTTCAGGTGGTTAAAGGTAGCATACATCAGTTTGTTTACACAATGACCCACACAAGGGAGGGCCTGGGGGTGGAGGTGTGAGGAAAGCAAATGCCAGTAAGTTTCCTGTAGACCTTCTACCCCAGTATCTATTCCTTTTGGTGAAAAAGTGTTCTTTAGAATCTGAGTCAGGGAACCTGGAAGGTTGGGGGTGTGAGAGTTAAATTAGACAGAAGCAGTCCTCCGTTCTCTCTGCCAACTTTGTTCCTTGCCATCCTGCACTTTTCCTCCTATTATTTTCCTCTTACATCTCAATTTTAAATTGTGTTCTCTGGAGAATTTCCACGTGTCTGCACAAATCAGGACGGCCAACTCACAAAGCCATTAGAGTTTTATTTGCAAGAGAGACTGAGACACAGTGTTGAGAATGAACCTAACCTTACAAAGGGATAAATTTCCAAAGACATTGCTTCAGGGTCAAAAATAAGGCTTTTATTTATTGGTTTTTCTCCCAACTACAGCAGGAAAAGATTCCACTGGCCAGAGGTCACTAGATTCCAAAGAGAATCGCTGGAAAACTTCGAGAGAGCTATTTGCTCAGGGGAAGTACCGGCGTACAGCTTCTCTGACGGTGGCACAGACAACAGACTGCAGTGTGAGCAGGGGAGACAAGCTGTTGTTTGAAATCAATGCTGCACTGGCACCTAGCACAGAGTAACGTGGTAGGAGCAGCCATCCAATTCAACGCAGCAGCCTTTCTTCAGTGCCAAGGCCCGTGCTAGGTCACTATCAGTGTGCTTCTAAACCAGAGATGGGGGCTTCAGTTTGTCTCAGAGGGAACAGTGTTAGCACAGGAGTCAGCGACCATAGTGACGGCTCCTGCTGCACAGTTGGGCAGTGACAGCTCAGGGGCTTTGTTCCTCTGTGAACAGGGCACACAGCACAACAGAGAGCTGAAGATGGAGTGAGAGAGAAGAGAAACTGCAAATAAGAGACACCCACTGGGAAGCACCAGGATGATGGGAGATGAGCAGTTAGAATTCCCCTTTAAGAATTCCCCAATAAAAGTGTAAGTCTTTCTCTCCTCCAAGCAACCTTGCAGGTTCTCCTTTGTCTGGGTTTGATTTCCCTCCCACATGGTTGGATAACGGTCAGCTAACAGTTAGCTGTAAAGTATGATAACTCCTCATCATACTCTACCTTAATTATTTAGCATGTATGTTTGCCTCTCTGGGCTCTGATTTCCTTATTCAATGTAGGGGTATAGGTGGAGGCAGACACACCTTACATGCTTAGTGCAGTTGCTGCTATATAATAATCAAACACATGTTTTTTGAGTGAGTCAGTGACTTAAGGAAAACTTCAGCTTACCTCAGAAACTATCTCCACTTACCTGGGAATGTCATTCGTCTACTTTCACATCTCTACCAGGGACGACCTCGTGAGCGTCTCAGGGGAGAAAGTGGGGTCCAAGATGAGAGAACATAAGAAAACATTGGGGGAAAAAACCTACGTTGCATCTCCTTGGACTTGGTTTGCCACATTTTTTTTAGTTAAGGTTTTTATCTTGTTCGTCCAAGTTTGTAAGGGTTGACTCCTGGGGTGAAGAGATCCCGCAGGATGTCAGTATGGAAGGTATCAGCAGAGGTAAAGGCGCATGAAAGGGCCAACTCTGATCCGTCAGCCTCCCCGGCAGCCCACGCCTTGTGGTTTGATGTGTTCCTGGTGCATGAGAGAGACAGTTGTCTTAATATTTGGAAATTTTTCTTGTATTCATTCTAGATTTGGAAAGCAGTTAAGCATCACCACATTTTCAGAAACGCGTTTTCTCCTTTTTTAAAGCACTCTCTCACGAGACTGCAGTGCCCTGGTGCAGCTGCAATCACACTGAATGGTTTTCCCTCACAGATCACTAACCAGATGCTTGACCCCTGCCATTTTTCGACCGTACCATGTCAAATTATTTGGCAGAATCACACCAGACATGCAGCTTGCATCTCTGTCTCATTAAGAATGACAATAATTTTACAATTGCTCATAATTATAGATTATTACATCTAATGAAAAGGATAGGTCTGCTTAACAATATACAAAACATTTAGCCTTGCTGTTTTGATATTAAGAAACATTATAAGTCATGCCATGTCATTTAAGTTCTTGGGAAAGAGAAGCATCAGGCAGCGATTAGAGAATCTTGGTCCAGGATTTCACATCTGCGGGACGAGGATAGCAGAGAGCTTGTGGGGTACAGAGGTTGGGTATCAACAAAAATCTCTGCAGATTACAGCAATTTATCAGAGACTGTGGTGTATACAGCTTAGTGTCTTTAATCACACTCACATAGGGAGTTAATGGCAGCCTTGGTGCAATTTTGTCAGATACAAAGAGAATACAGTATAACTGAACTTATTTCTGACTTCCACAGACTGAAATCTCAGCCCCTGCCTTGACTTTCTGCCAGCTGAATTGGGGCAAAATCCTTTACACTGTAAACCCTCAGTCACCATACCTGTAAAATGAAATTGATGTTTAATACTGTGTTGGATAGTTATGAAATTTTAGTAAAAGATAATATAAGAAAAAATACTTGGAAATATGAAGACCTCCTCAATGTTAAAGCTAATACATTTATGTCACTACTTCATTCTAGATAGATTTTCATGTAGGCTTTAAGGCAGCTAAATCAGTAAATATAACGTGCTTGTCATTTAGAAGACAAAAATATCTGGACAGTTAACTGCATTTTTCATGTTTCAAGTTTCGTGTTTCAACCAGATGTTTTGGCACTTTGGAGCCAGAATAATGTTTTTCTTCCCAACGCATTTCATTTCTCTTAGGACTGCCAGAATTCTGGATGACTAAAATAAGTCACATTAATGCTTATCTTTTTTCAGTTCAATTACCATTTCCATTGAAAAATCAAGGTTCACTTGTAAATTTCCCTTTCAGGGAATTCTACCCGTGTGTGCGAAGTGGTGGTAATGATGGCGTGGGGGTGGTGACAGGGTGTTACTTCAGAGTAGCTGTCCTGGAAATAATGAAGGAATGCATCAAGCAGGATGGCAAAAGGCAATGAATCAACTACAGATGGAAAAAGGTACTTGTTAAAAATAGAAAACTCTCAGGATGAAAGGAAAAAAGGTTTGCACCCACATTCATCGACAAATATGCATATAAAGTATAACTGTCCTTCATACCAGACGATTGAGCTGCTAAGATCTCAGTTTCTATGGCTAAAAGCTCCAGGTGCACACTGAAAGCTATGCTTTGGTGGGTGGCTCTGAGATGCTGTTTACGCATTGCTGTCAATTGTGGCTCAGCCTCTTCTCTTCCAAAAGTGCATGACACATTGGCTCACAGCAAAAACCCAGAAGCCAGGTCACCTGCTGGCGGCTATTTCCCAGACTTCTGAAGCTGCTCCATTCCTTCTTAGCATTTCATACTTGCCTCCCGTGATTTGCACTTTCTCCCATATGAAGCACCTCCTGGGTCCCTCACAAAGTGGGAGCTCAATATGTGTTTCTTAGGTCAACTTGTGAATAAATGAATGAAAGAATTTTGATGATACCAAAGTATTGCAGTTAGGATGGCTTCCATCTCAGTCCATGATCATCCTCTCTTGTATTTCAATGGTAATGTGCAATATTCTTTACTACCTAAAAATGCCTCAAGATAAAAATTTGACAAAAATTAAGTTTTTTGAAATGTCTGTCTTTGTTGATCTCTCCTTTGATAACCTGGGACCCTACCCCACCTGAGCCCCAGAAAATAAAAAGGACTTACTTAAAAGCTACTATAGAAAAGGGATCTAAGAATTGGCAAGCTCCCAGCCACGGGCCAAACCTGGTCCATGCAGCCTGCTTTTGTATGGCCTTGACCTGTGAATGGTTTTTACATTTTTAAATGGGGACATATGACAATTATATAAAATTTGGATTTCAGCATCCATAAATACTTTTATTAAAACAAAGTCAAGTCCATTCATTTATATATTGCTTCTGGCTGCTTCTGATATTTAATGCCTGAGTACCAAAAAAGTTTGCCAACCCCTGCTCTAGAGCATGGCTATGGTTCAATGGCTGACATGTTGGCATTTTTCACAAACAATGCCATGTTTGCTAAATAATTAAGTGTGTGAGCTAAGTCAACTCTGTCTACACAAGTTTATTTCAGGAGCCCTATTATTCAAATAACTTCTATGATAACAGAAAGGCTATAATTACAGATCCACTTCTCTTTTCTTTAGGGAATAATATGGGCCCAGCTCTAGTGCATGTGATGCTTTTGTGCAAATTAGTCACAGGCATCCTCCCTGGGTAGCGAATTAAAAAAGAAACCAATGCCTCAGACAAATCCAAAGGTGTCCAAGTTGCAGGGCTGGGTGAACTGAGTGTGAATGGGATTTCATTCTCCATTAGCCCCTCGGCTTGGCGTTTGGGGCAGGGAACAAAGAGTGCAACCATAAGCATTGGTCCTGGGCATCACAGCAAACCACAGAAGACAGTTTGAACACTTCCAATATGAGTGATGCTACAACTTGTCTATAAAAGTGTCCCTTATATGTCTTCTTTAAAGAAAACTGAATTTATTGGGGTGACATTGGTTTACAAAACCATACATGTTTCAAAGTGTACAACTCAATAAAATATCATCTACACATTGCATCATGCACCTCTCACCCCAAGCAAAGTCTCTTTCCGCACCCATTTCCCTACCTTTTGCCCACCTCTACCTACTCCCTCCCCTCTTTCCCTGTGACGATCACCATATTGTTGTCTGTGTCTATGTATTATGTATCTATGATTTTTTTCTAAATCCCTTTGCCTGCTTTCATCCATTCCTCCCCTCTCTTGTCTGACAGCTGTCAGTCTGTTCCATGCATCCATGTCTCTGTTTCTACTTTGTTCACCAGTTTATTTTGTTCCTTACTTTCCACATATGAGTGAAACCATATGGTATTTTTCTTTCTCTGACTGGCTTATTTCACTTAGCATAATAATCTCCAGGTCCATCCATGTTATTGTAAGAGGTAAGATTTTCATTTGTTTGTTTGTTTGTTTGTTTTATAGCCAAGTAGCATTCCATTGTGAAATATGTACCACAGCTTTTTTCCACTCATCTACTGATGGACACTTTGGCTATTTCCAGCTCTTGGATATTGTAAATAACACTGCAATGAACATAGAGATGCATATATTTGTTCAAATTAGTGGTTCATGTTTCTCTGAATATATTCCCAAAAATGGGAATCACTGGGTCAAATGTGTTATATTTTTAATTTTTTTATGTTATGAACACCAGACAAGCCATTTGCTCTTTATTTCATAGACTGTCCAATTTCTATTAAAAGACATGATGGAATTTCTAGGAAAGTTCTTTTTAAAAAACACCAACTGGCCATTTAAATTGTCAAAGCATGTTACCTTTCATGAATCAAAAAAACAGAAGAGAGGATACGAAGAGTGAGTGTTATTGCACAGGAGGTTTTGCCTCAGGGGAACAAAGTCATTCCAAAATTGGAGTGAGATGATAATTGTACCACCCCATGAATATACTGAAGACCATTGAATTGTACACTTTAAATTGGTAAGTAGTATGATAAGTGGATTTCTCAATAAAGCTGTTAGAAGAAAAAAGGAAACCTAGAAATGGTGGCAAATACCAATTATTCGAGTATAATTTAGAGTCCGTAGATAGGTGTTGGGGTTGGGGGTACAATTAAGGCGACATCCTCTCAACTGTGATATCAACAGTTGCTCATGTGCAATTTGCTCATGTGCAAGAGCAAGGATCAAAAGGAAAAGAAAAAAGAACACTTTACATTGTATTAAGTATTTTTAAATTCATTTTAAAGAATATTTCATTGATTATACTCTTACAGTTGTCCCATTTTTTCTCCCTTTTGTGCCCCTCCACACTGCACCCCCTCTCCCACCAGCATTCCCTTCCCTTTAGTTCATGTCCATGTGTCGTACATATAACTTCTTTGGCTCCTTCCCCATTCTCTCCCCTCCTCCTCCCCGCTGATAACCCTCGATGTGACCTCCATTTCTGTGATTCTGTTCCTGTTCTAGTTCTTTTCTTAGTTTGTTTCATTTTTGTTTCTTAGGTTCAGTTGTTGATAGTTGTGAGTTTGTAGTCATTTTACTGTTTGTAGTTTTGATCTTCTTTTTATTGAATAAGTCCTTTTTAACATTTCATATAATAAGGACTTGGTGATGATGAACTCCTTTAACTTGATCTTATCTGGGAAGCACTTTATCTGCCTTTCCATTGAAAATGATAGCTTTGCTGGATAAAGTAATATTGGATGTAATTCCTTGCCTTTCATGACTTTGAGTACTTGTTTCCAGCCCCTTCTTGCCTGCAAGGTTTCTTTGAAGAAATCAGCTGATAGTCTTACAGGAACTCCTTTGTAGGTGTCTGTCTCCTTTCCTCTTGCTGCTTTTAAGACTCTCCTTATCTTTAATCTTGGGCAATGTAATTATGATGTGCCTTGGTGTGTGCCTCTTTGAATCCAATTTCTTTGGAACTCTCTGAGCTTCCTAGACTTCCTGAAAGTCTATTTCCTTTGCCAGATTGTGAAAGTTATCCATTATTTTTTCAAATAAGTTTTCCATTTCTTGCTCTTCCTCTTCTCCTTCCAGCACCCCTCTGATGTTGGATGTTGGAATGTTTAAAGTTATCCCAGAGGTTCCTAAGCCTCTCCTCATTTTTTTGAATTCTTATTTCTTCATTCTGTTCTGGTTGAATGTTTATTTCTTCCCTCTGCTACAAATCATTGATTTGAGTCCCAGTTTCCTTGCCTTCATTGTTGGTTTCCTATATATATTCCTTTATTTCACTTTTCATAACCTTCACTTTTTCCTTTATTTTGCAACCATGCTCAACCATTTCTGTCAGCATCCTGATTACCAGTATTTTGAACTCCGCATCTAATATGTTGGCTAGCTCTTCAGTGCTTAGTTGTTTTTCTGAAGTTTTGATCTGTCTTTTCATTTGGGCCATATTTCTTTGTCTTGGCAGACCTGTTATGTTTAAGCTGGCAGCGCCTTAGGTATCCGCCAGAGTGGGCAACCCACATTTCTGTGTTGTGGTACTGGGGGAGGGGTCAGAGAGGGAACAACACTGGTTACTGGGCCAAGCCGGCTTTCTGTCACTTCTCCTGCTACCCACAAGCAAACTGGGCTCTTCTGATGCTGGTTCCCAAGTGGGTGGGCTTGTGTATGTTCTATGACCCCCATAGGCCTCTCCAATGAACTCTCCTGTGAGGCAGGGAGTTCTTCCCACCACTGCAACCCCCACGGGTTTGTACAGCCAGAAATTTTGAGGCTATATTTTCCCATGCTGGAACCCTGGGTTGCATGGTCTGTCTCGCTCCTCATTTGTTTGTCCCAGTTTATCCACATGCAAATGTGGGACCACCAGCCAATGCCTCACTCACCCAGTTCCTCAAGCTGCCGCCTTGCCATGTATCCTCTCTGACCTGGCTACCCATCTCTGCTCTTCCTACTGGTTCGGCTGAATGTTTCTTCTTTAACTCCTTGGTTGTTGGATTTCCATACAGTTCAATTATCTGGCAGTTCTGGTTATTTTTGGTTTTTAAATTTGTTGTTGTCCTTCTTTTGGTTGTCCAAGGAGGCAAAGTATATGTACCTATGCCTCTATCTTGGCTGGAAGTCTGTATACATTTTTAACTTTTTGAGGCAACTCCATAATGTTTCCATAGTGGCTTCACCAGTCTGCATTCCCACCAACAGAGCATCAGGGTTCCACATCATCTTCAATACTTGTTGTTTGTTGATTTATTAATGACATCCATTCAGATGGGCATGAGGTGATATATCATTGTGGTTTTAATTTGCATCACTCTGATGATTAGTGATGCTGAGTATTTTTTCATGTCTATTGGCCATCTGTATACTTCTTTGGAGAATAGCCTATTCAGGTCTTTTGCCCATTTTTAATTGGGTTGTCTTCCTAGTTTTAAGTTGTATAAGTTCTTTATATATTTTGGAAATTCACCCCTTATCAGGTATATCATTGGCACGTATGTTCTCCAACTTAGTGGGTTCTCTTTTCATTTTTGCTGATGGTTTCTTGTGCTGTGCAAAGCTTTTTAGTTTGATATAGTCCCATTTACTGATTTATTTGTTACCCTTGCCTGAAGACACATATCAGCAAAAATATTTCTATGAGAAATGTCTAAGATTTCACTGCCTATTTTTTTCCTAGGATTTTTATGGTTTTTCAACTTACACTTAAGTCTTTTATCTTTTGGGGGTTTATTTTTGTGTGTGGTGTAACTAGGTGGTCTAGTTTCATGTTTATTTTTGTTGTTGTTGTACACATGTTCACATCTAATCTGCTCAGTACAATTTATTAAAGAAACTTTATTCCATTGTATGCTCTTGCCTCCTTTGTCAAATATTAATTGACCATAAAGGCATAGGTTCATTTCTGGGCTCACTGCTCTGTTCCATTGATCTATGTGTATGTTTTGATTGCAGTACCGTGCTGTTTTGATTACAATAGCCTTTTAGTATAGTTTGATATTAAGCATTTTGATACCTCCAACTTTGTTCTTCTTTCTCAAGATTGCGAGGGTTATTTGGGGTCTTTTGTGGTTCCATATACATTTTTGAAATATTTGGTCTTGTTCTGTAAAATATGCCATTGGCATCTACATAGGAATTGCATTGAATCCATAGATTTCTGTGAGTAGTATGGTCATTTTAATGATGTTAATTATTCTTACCCATGATTATGCTATATAGTTCCAGTTATTTGTATCTTCTCCAATTTCTTTCTTCAGTATCTTCTAATTTTCCAAGTACAGGTCTTTTACATCCTTGGTTAAATTTATTCCTAGGTACCTTAATTTTTTTTTTTCAATAGTAAATGGACTGTTTGCTTCATTTCTTTTTCTGATAGATCATTATTGGTATATAAGAATGCCACCAATTTCTGAATATTAATTTTGTATCCTGCTACTTTTCCAAATTCATTTATGAGATCTAGTAGTTTTTTGGTGAAGTCTTTAGAGTTTTCTATGTACAATATCATGTCATCTGTGAATAGTGTCAGTTTTACTTCCTCCTTCTCAGTTGGGATGGCTTTTATCTCTTTTTCTTGTCTGATTGCTGTGGCTAGGACTTCCAGTACTATAGTGAATAAGAATGGTGAAAGCAGACATCCCTGTCCTATTCTTGATGTAAAGGGAAACACTTTTAGTTTTTGCTCAATAAATATGATGTTGCCTGTGGGTTTGTCATATATGTATGGCCTTTACTATGTTGAGGTATAATCCCTCTATTCCCACTTTCCTGAGAAGTTATTTTTATGATAAATAAGTCCTATATTATATCAAATGCTTTTAATGCATCTACTGATATGAATGACCATGTGGCTTTTATCCTTTGTTTTGCTTATGCATTGTATTACATTTATTGACTTATAATATTGTTCCAAACCTGCATCCCCATAATAAATCCCATTTGATAAGATCTCTTATCAAATCCCATTTGTAAGATCTCTTTTTTCTAAGATTTTATTTATTTTTTAGAGAGGGGAAGGGAGGAGAAAGAAAGAGAGAGAAACATTGATGTGTGAAAGAAACATCAATTGATTGCCTCTTGCCTGTGCCCAAACCAGGAGCTGGGTCTGCAATCCTGGCATGTGCCCTGACTGGGAATTGAACCAGAAATCTTTTGTTTTGCGGAATAATACCCAGCCAACTTCTGAACTGGTTAGGAATGATCTTTTTAATATATTGCTGGACCTGGTTTACTAATATTTTGTTGAGGATTTTGGCATCTATGTTCATCAAGGATAATGGGCATAATTTTCTTTATTTGTAGTGTCTTTATCTGATTTTGGGATTAGAATGATGCTTGTGTTCTTCCCTCTTCTTGAATTTTTTGGAATAGTTTGAGAAGGATAGGTGTTAGTTCTTTAAATGTTTAGTAAAATTCATCTGTGAAGCTGTTTGGTCCAAGACTTATGTTTCCTGGGAATTTTTTGACTACTGCTTCAATTTCATTAGTTTTAATCTGTCTATTCAGGTTTTCTGATTCTTCCTAATTCGGTTTTGGAATATTGTATGTTTCTAGGAATTTCTCCATTTCACCTAGGTTGTCCAATTTGTTGGCATATCATTTGTAGTATTTTCTTATAATCCTTTGTATTCTGTGGTGTCAGTTGCTACTTCTCTTTCATGTCTGATTTGATTTATTTGGTTTCTCTCTTTTTTTTATTGAGTCAGGTTAAATATTCATCAATCTTGTTTATCTTTTCAAAGAACCAGCTCTTGTTTTCATTCATATTTTATACTTTTTAACTCTCTATGTCATTTATTTCTACTCTGATATTTACTGGGCTTTGTTTGTTGTTATTTTTCTAGTTCTTTTAGGCCTATGGTTGGGTTGTTTATTTGAGATTTTTCTTTCTCCTGAAGTAGACCTGTAATGTTATGAACTTCCCTCTCAGGACTGCTTTTGCTGTGTCCCATAGATTTTGGGTTGTTGTGTGCTCATTTTTATTTGTTTCCAGGTAACTTTTGATGTATATTACTTCATCTCATTTTTAACCCTTTCATTGTTTAATAACTTGTTAGTTAATCTCTATGTATTTGAAAGTTTTGGAGTTTTTTTTAAAATCATAGTTGTTTTCTAGTTTTATACCGCTGTGTTCAGAGAAGATGCTTGATATAACTTTAATATTCTTGAATTTATTAAGACTTATTTTATGTCCTAACATGTAGTCTACTTTGAGAATATTCCAAGTGCACTTGAGCATAATGTATATTCTGTTGATTTGGGATGACATGTCCTGTAAATATCAAATCCATCCAATTTAGTGAATAGTGTAAGGTCAGTGTTGCCTTGTTGATTTTTTATCTGGGAGATCTATCCATTGATGTCAGTGGAGTGTTAAAATCCCTTACTGTTACTATATTGCTGTTCTCTCCTTTAAAGTCCATCAAGATTTTCTTGATATTTTTAGGTACTCTTGTGTTGGGTGCATATATGCTTATAAGGATCATATCTTCTTGATGGATTGATCACTTTATTATTACATAGTGCCCTTTTTGTGTCTTGTTACATCCTTTGTTTACAAGTCTACTTTGTCTAATATAACTACAGCTATGCCAGTTTTTAAAAAAATTTCCATTTGCATAGAATATTTTTCCATCCCATTACTTTCAGTCTGAAGTGAGTGTCTTGTAGACAGCATATGTATGGGGCATGTTTTCTTATTCATTCAACTATCCTATGTATTTTGATTGCAGCATTTAATCCTTTTACATTTAAGGTTATTATTGATGGTACTTATTTCTTGCCATTTTATTCTTTATATGTATGTCCTCTCTCTATTTCTTCTTCTTCTCCTTCTCCTTCCTCTTCCTCTCCTCCTCCTCCTCCTCCTCCTTCTTCTTCTCCTCCTTCTTCTTCTCCTCCTCCTTCTTCTTCTCCTCCTCCTTCTTCTTCTCCTCCTCCTCCTCCTCCTTCTTCTTCTTCTTCTCCTTCTTCTTCTTCTCCTCCTTCTCCTTCTCCTTCTCCTTCTCCTTCTCCTTCTCCTTCTCCTTCTCCTTCTCCTTCTTCTTCTTCTTCTTCTTCTTCTTCTTCTTCTTCTTCTTCTTCTTCTTCTTTGCTTCTTCTTCTTCTTCTTCAAATACACCCTTTAACATTTCTTCCAATACTGGTTTAGTGGTAATGAATCCCTTTAACTTTTTGTGGGGGGTGGGAGGCAGCTGGGCAGCTTCTTTTTTTACCTTAAATTATAAATGTTAGCCTTGCTGGTTACAGTATTCTTGGTTGTAGATCCTTGATTTTCATCATTTTTAATATTTCATACCAATCCCTTTTGGCCTGAAGTTTTTCTGTTGAGAAATCTGCTAAAAGCCTCATGGCTGCACCTTTGTAGGTAATTAATTACTTTACTATCGCTGCTTTTCAGACTCTCTCTTTGTCTTTAATCTTTGGCATTTTCATTACAATGTGTCTTGATGTGGGCCTTTTGGAGTTCATCTTGATTGGGACTCTGTGTGCTTCCTGAATTTCTGTGACTTTTTCCTTCATCAGGTCAGGAATGTTTTCAACCATTATTTCTTCAAACAAGTTTTCTATCCCTTGCTCACTCTCTTGTTTTTCTGAAGCCCCTATAATACAAATGTTCTTATGCTTGATATTGTCCCAGAGGTCCCTAGACTTTTCTCATTTTTTTAAATTCTCTTTTTTTTATCCTCACATGAGGACATGCCCATTGATTTTAGAGAGAGGGGAAGTGAGAAAGAGAAATAGTGAGAGAAAGAGAAACATTATTGTGAGAGAGAAACATTGATCAGTTGCCTCTCATACACAGCCCAACTGGAGACCCAACCTGCAACCTAGGCATGTGGCCAACTAGAAATCAAACTTGAGGCCATTCAGTTTATGGGACAATGTTCCAACCAGGTGATTCACACCAGACAGGGCTAATTCTCTCTCTTTTTTTAATGTTCTACTTGGGTGCTTACTGTTACCTTGTCTTCTATATCATTGATTTGATCCTCTGCTCCATCTAACCTGATATTAATTCCTTCTGGTACATTCTTCATTTCAGATATTGTGTTCTTCATTTCTGACTCATTATTTCTATGGTTTTTATGGCCTTTTTAATGCTTAATGTATTTTAAGTTCTCACTAAGATCACCTATTCTTCCCCTAAGGTCTTTGAGTATCCTTGTAATCATTGCCTTAAACTATGCATCTAGTATTTTTGTTGTTTCCATTTCATTTAATTCTTTTTCTGGAGATTTCTCTTGGTTTTTTCATTTGGGGCATATTTCCCCCATTAGTTTGTCTGCCTTTTTGTGTTTGTCTCTGTGTATCAGGTATATCTGCTATGACACCCAAGCTTGTTTTGAAGGCCTTTGTTATGTAGAGGTCTCATGGGTCTCAGTGGCACAGTCTTCTAGATCACCTGAGCTAGAAGTTCCAGAAATGATTCTTGTGTGGTTCACATACCCCCTGTTGTAGTTGAGTCTTGTAGCTGTTGTCCTGTTCATGGGTAGAGTTAACCCTCAGGCTGGATGACTATAAGGATAGACCTCATTTACATTGTACGAGTTGCCATTCAGGAGCTGCTCCCTGAAGCAGAGTAATTCTCAGCAGAAGCTGCTATCTACTGGAGTACCCCTTTGGCTGTGCCGTTTGTGTGGCTAGTTGTGTTGAATTCTGGTATGTTTTGAAGCTCACTGCTGCTTTTGTTGGTTTTGAGCACCTTTGACCAGGGCTCCAGTGCAGGTCAATATCACATGTTGTGTGTAGCCATGTTATTCACTGCTTGTGGCTGTGTCTAGTGGGCTTGGGTGTGTGTGGAAGGGGCCAGGCTATGTACTGGAATCAGCTTCCTGAAACTGTAAGCTAAGGGAAGATCAGCAAAAGTCCAAGGCTCCCTGAGGATGGCATCCACCTGTTGGCTACTCTGTGCTCTATCCCCTGTGATTGCCCGGTCTTCCTCCAGAGTCTTATGAAGAAAGGATATAGAGTGGCCCTGGCTGGGTGGCTCAGTTGGTTGGACTATCATATCATGCACCATAAAGGTTGTGGGTTCAATTCCCAGTCAGGTCACATACTTAGATTATGCATTCAATCCCCGGTTGGGGTGCATATGGGAGGCAAGCAATCGATCTCTCTTTCTCTCTCACCCTCATTTTCCTTCTCTTTCTTCCTCCCTTCCTCTCTCTAAAATAAACAAACATATTCTCAGGTGAGGATTTTAGAAAAATAAAGAAAGAAAGGCAGTAGAGTGGACCCAAGCTGGCTGCACCTCACTGACCTTTCCACATGTTTTGAACTCGGCAGGGCAGGGTGACCAGGTTGGAAGGACAAAGTAAATAGGTCCTTTACTTGGGGACAGTGCATTCAGGCACTCAGTGGGGAGAATCTGGCTTCTACTGTAGAGGTATACCACTCAGACTGTGCTAGAGTCTCCAAATCTAGCTCCCTCAGGAGGAGCACACCAGAGGTTCAGATTGGGTGTGGCCACCTGTCCCCACTGCAGGCGCAAACTCAACAGGACATGGTCACCAGGGCTTGGGCAAAGAAAGCCTTTTGTTGGGGGTGGCACCAGCTACACTGCAGAAGTGGGACAAGCTGCCCTCTTCCCCTTAGTCCTGTAGGCTCACCTGCTCTGGAGCCTCTGAGGTCAATGTACTCTTAATGTCTCAGCTCTCACCAGAGTAGCCCTCCCTCTATGGAACTGAATTCAGCAGGATGACACCAGTGGGACTTACACAAACAAATTAAGGCAGTCATCTGCTGGGGGTGGTGCTGGACCCTAGTATGGGAGCAAGCGGCACACCTTCCCATAACTCCACAGCCACATTGTCAGAGACCCCAATGGGGCCACACTCTAAAGGCCCTGGCTCTGAGCTGCATTCCCTGACCCCTTCTACCTGCACAACTGATCCCAGCAGGACAGGGCCAGGGAAACTCGGAGAAACAAATCAAGACAGCCCTCCACTGGAGGTGGCAGCAGCCCTCAGGAAGAGTGTAAGCTGCATCCTTCCTTTAGCTCCAAAGCCATGCCACCAGAGACCCTGACAAGGGTCTCTGACAACAATCTGACACCGACAACAATCTTTTTTTGGGGGTGGTGTCTGCCAAACCCACAGGAAGGAGGAAATATTGGTCCCCATTCCAAAGTCTCACAGTTCAATGACCATCTGAGAATCTGCCTGTAGTTTCTCCAGAAAAAGAGCACACCTCAAGTCCCTATTGGGTGCATCCAATAGTCCTTTCTTCAGGACTCAAGCTTGGCAAGGTGATGTCAGCAGGATTTGGAAGATGGAGTTAGTGCACTCCCCCAGCTGGTGTTGTAGGAATAGGAGTAACAGACCCTGGATGATGCCACCTGAGAGCGGTTTGGGATGTTGACTGAGAACCAGGACCTCAGTAGCCAACCCTTCAGATCTCTCTCTTGAGCCACATCACCTGATATTCTTTTTATGGCTTTCATGTGCCCTGAGTCACCTTCCCTCTACCAGAGACTCTGCTGAGTGTCCAAGAGCATACTCTGTCTATTGGCCCTTTAAGAGAGGACCTGGGATTCAGGCATACTCCCTCTTCTTCCCAGACCCTGCTGATTGTTGCTGCCAGATGCTATGCAGGCTCCTCTTTCCAGCCCTTGAGCTCTGGTTTGGGGATCCTGGCATGGGGTTGAGACCCCATGCTCACCACAGGGGACTTTTGCAGCCAAGATCCTCAGCCACTGCACCTGGATGCAGAAGGCTGGATCCAGCCTTCTCCACCTCTCTGCCCTTCTACCAGTCTCTGTGGATCTTCTTTTATAAATCTTTGGATATAATCCCCCTGTTCAGATGTCCTTCAGTTGGTAATTCAGGTTGATTGCTCTATAGCTGTAATTCCAGTTTGGTGCCCAGAGGAGGTGTGTGTAGCTTCTACCAACTCTGCAGCCATCTTGGGTCTTCTCCAGTATACACTTTCTTAAAAAGAATTTTGATGGAGAAATTGTAGAGACAGAAAGAATATGGAAGAGACTTTCAGACTCTAGGCAGGATCAAGGCAGGTTTAAACTGAGAAGAAAAACTTGTCATCCTACATCATCTTGCTAAGGGCCAACCAGCATTCAATGTCCAGATATACTGAGTCCATCCTTATGAACATATTAGTCTTTTACTGTGGTTTATGAGAACTAGGGTCTTTTAAAAATCAACACTAAGTCAAGGTGTTGTGAATCTAAAATTTGATCTTTTAGCTCAGCCAGACGATTTGCCAGGTGAATAACTGCTATCCAGACCTTTGCAGCCCAACCAGGTGAGAATTGTCATTTCAGTCTATTACAGAGGAGTAGGACTCACCCTTCACCAGTGAATGAAAATAAGAAAGTTGGCAGGTCAAAAAAGTTATCATAATACAGAGTTTTTGAAGTCACAGTGGAGATTACAGATCTGGCCACTTGCTTTCCACACAATCAATAATAAACCAGTTCTCATTTTCCAAAGTGGGATTGGTTTTCTATGTTAGCCTCAAAACACAAACATGGTACTTGGCAGGATGTCTGAGACAGTACCTCACAGCCTGGCCCTGGACAGCATGCTCTCACCAGGCTCAGTCAAGTTTTATAAACTCATTTCTTTCCATAAACAAACAGCCTATTGCAGTTGATGAAAAGAATGCCTGATCCAGGCAAAATAAAAGCAATTTAGGTCTCTCCTGTGACTTCTGGTTGCTGGGCTGCTGTTCATATCTCCTCGTTCCCCCCTTAGAGCCAGAACCTCTGTTGGTTGCAACTGGCAAAGCACAGGGGAAAAAAAATGCAATTACAATACACAGGTGGTCAGTGAGGCAGCCTTTAAGGAAAAACACTGCTGATAAGATAAACAGCTTGTGATGTCCTTAATTATAATATTTCATTCTCATTTAGCCATCCCCACATCACAGACCTAACAAAGTGGATTTCAAATAGGAAATAAGGCTCCTTCCCTCCAGCCCAGAGGCCTAATTATAAAATAGCAACCTACTTTTTCTGTACTGAATGCAGGGCCCTTTTAAAAAAAATTCTCCTCCAACAGAATTTATTGAGCTCATTACCAGGCTGCTTATGAAGTGATTTGAAATGAGGCAACATTAAAGCATTCCACAAATCCCTTGTACTTAGTCATCCTGACACTTTATTTGAACTCAGAGCATTGATATGGAATAACAGCAGCCGCCCCACACTCCTGACTCTATTATCTGACAGGAGGTCTGGAATCCGGAAAAAGAAATGATATATCATCAAACTTTCTTAATCATCACAATAATTCGTCTGAAAGAACCAGGTATAATTTGGGCAACACCGGAGGGGCTTGGCTGCTAGAAACAAGGTGAGTGCAGCATGTGTTAGCCTTAGAGGAACAGAGACACATTAATCAGGCAGTGAAAGAACCGAAGGCAGTGTATGTACGTGTGTATTTTCAGAAAAATTGACGGATAGGCTTCAAAGCAGCCAAAGCACCGAACTCCCTGTGTGCTATTAGTCCCACTCTAACTTCTGCTCTCTGCTATCCAAGAAGCAGCTGTGGACTGACCCTGACTGGGTTATTGCTGAGGTTAATACAACACAGTCGAGAACTATTTCTGCAAAAGTTTCAAAGAGGGAAAAGGTATCTCTGAAGAAGGACACAAAAGTCTATGCAAGTTGACTATCTGTTATGTGAAAATGTGGCTCATTTTTGCCTTTTATTGTCTCTTACCCTAACATACTGAACCAATAATAAATCAGAATCTAAAGAAATGTCTCCTGTTAAAGAAGAATTATGTCTTATATTTCCCTGGGTCTTACAAGCATTCTGTTGTGCAGTCTGCCTTAGAAAATGTCAGTTTTTAAGGAGAAGATTCATGGAGGTGAGGGTATGCGTGTGCATGAGTGCACATGTGTGTGTCTATGTGGGTGAAAGCTGGAAATCCAACCTGCAAGACTAATGAATCCCAAATGCAGTGCTCTCCTTGGAGTGAGGCTATGTCTTTTCAGCCAGAGCTACTATTAACCCTTGCTACATTTCTTACCACAGTCCACAGTCCAGTGGCCAAACTTACAAGTTAAATGCATTTGTTTCATCAAGGGAGCATTAAAAGAAACTTCAGAACAATAAGAAGAACTCTAGTTTTTCTAAGGAAGGCCTTGAAGCCATGCTGCTGCATGACAATGAGCTGTAGCAGAATCCCATTTGAATAGAACACCAAAGCATATGGTGTCTTCTGTGACCCATGAGATCTTCAACCTTGTCAGAATTCCAGACCAAATCCGTTCCATCTGAACTGAATGTATGGCCATAAATGACTTCCCTTAGCAAAATTATTTGTTGGCATCCCTTAATAAAATGTTAATGAATGGAGGGTACCTAGTATAATATTTTCCTCAGGAGAGAAAGGAGCCTTTTCTTGGGGTACAATCTCCATTGTTCATACATATACTGAATGTGTACTGCAGGTAAAGCTTGGAACTAAGTTCAACAGAAAAATTTGTGAAAGCAAATCCCATGAATTCACATCTGAAAAAACTTCTTTCGTCTCACAGCCCTGGAATGGAAATAAGCAGGCATGGTATTTAACATCTTCCATAGATAAATTCCAAGAGGATTCATACACCGTCCTGTGGGTACCACTGCTATATAACATGTGCATCACCAATAATTCTGAGACACTGTGCCTGGAAAAAAGAAGTCCCCTTTGTCTAAGTTTTTTTTCCTGAAGCTCTTCTCAGTTAGCCTTTTAAAACCCTAGTCTCATAAGTCTTAAGATACTCAATGTCAATGATTTCCGGGTCCCCTCATCTTCACTCACCCTCTGGTCAACATGCCTCAGATCTTACTATCACTCAGAACCACTGTTTCTCCAAGAAATGGGAATATCCACCAGTTCTCCAGCTCTGTCAGTCCTGCCAAACATATTATTCATCATTAAATGCTCACTTTCTCCCAATTTATCAGTGATTATTCTGTTTTTTATTAATCTCTTATCTAAGCTAAATCTTATAGGAGCCATGTCAAAAATAAAGGAATTAGAGGCAGTGTTATGTAGCGATAGGAACAGGGACTCTAGAATCACAGCACCTGTGTCTGCACTCTTATCTCTACCACTAACTAACTTCGTACGAACTTAAGCAAATGACTTCATTTCTTGTCTCAATCTCTCCATCACTGAGGTAATTAATACCTCATGTGCCAGACACTGTCGTAAATACTAAGGATTCAATACAGAAGCTGTTGAAGACTTTTAAGGAGAGAAGTGATATGATCAGATATATCCCAGTTTCTTCCATGATCAGCTATGTGACCTTTGGTTCTCATTAATCTCGCATTGCATGTTTCCTAAACTTTAAAGTGGAAATGATAACTGTACCTCCCTCATAGGATTTCTGAGACGATTGAATGTAGTAAGCTACAAACAAACCTTAGCTGTTAGTAGTAATATATACCCATGAAATAATCTTTTGCAGCATTGCTAATATCTTAGAAAAGCAGTATACAACTCTAATTTTAATTCAGTTACCAATCCTCTTATCAAATGCACAAAATCTGGTTTTCATGATTCATTTATTCACAAAATATTTACTAAATTGCTCATGAAAGAGGTGCTGGTGAAACAGTAAAGAAGACAAATATGATTTCTACAGTCATTCCTCACCAATAATCTCCTCAAAATTGGCATTTCTAATGATTATTCACAGTCCTAACTTTCTTTGTCTCTAATAAAATACTTTAAAACATCAAACAGTCCATTTTCATGAAAATATCAAGTTCTCAATTCCTCGGCATCCATGATACTATATTCTTTTTTTGTAAATTTTCCTGGCCTTGCCTTCTAGTCCCTTTCTGAAGTCTCAATTTCTTATAGTCAATTAATATAGAATATATATTCCTGTCTCTATACTATCTTTCTCATCGAAGTCCTCCATTCTTAAGACTCCTATTACTTCTTCTTTGCAAATGACTTTAACCATTTCATCTTCTGACTACATTGCTGATTTCATTTAAGGCTTCTTAGTGTCTGCTTGTAATCACCAGTGGACATGCCATGACAATTTCTCAAAGTCAACGTATAATAAAGTTGGTATTCCATTTTTTACAACCATTCAGCGTCACCTCCTAAATTTCCTAATTTTTGTTTCATATACCTGATTTGAGTTCATTCTTTCTTTACTTAACATACCCTCCTCATTCTTTACCTGATTTCTTAAATTCTATTTCTAGAGAATCTCTTGCATCCCCTCCTGTCTTTTTAAAAAATGGTATAGTCATTATCTAGGTTCACTCTCTTCTTTAACTCTCACTTGAAATATTGTCATAGTCTTCTAACTGTCTCCCATCACATACCTCAATCTTTTTATCTCTGGTTCTATCTATCACACAGGCTGCTGAAAGGTCTCAAGCTTTCCTTGAGCTTTTTATTGCCCTTTCTGAAAAGTTTAAGGGTTCTTCACATCACAAAAAAGTAATTCAACACTTTTAAGCCTAATACTTAATGCCCTCTATATTTTGGCCACAAACTACCTTCAGAAATAAGGTCTTACATTTATATAATTCATTAGAGTTTGAGAAGCATTTTATACCTATTACTTAATCTAATACTTACGTCTTATGATGTAGATATTATTACAACATAAAAGTCTTGTAAAAGCTCTACAAATGGAGAAACTAAGGATTAAAAGATTTGGGTTTCTCTTAAATTACATACGCATTTCTGAACTACAACGTAGATCAGATTTGATGAGAGGATTTTGACCTAAGTGCAATCAACACACCTTATTTTTGCAAATAATAATAATACCTCTCATTATTTTCCTTTGTGAGGCACAAAATAAAGAATATGCAAAACCATGGGAAAAAGCTGATTAAAAGCAACTAAAAGTCAGTAAACCTAGGTTTAAGTTTGGATTCCTTATTAATTTCTTAAGTCTATGCTTTATTATATTTGTCTTCAAGATAGTCTTATAATACCTGACACACATTTGCTTCACAGAGAAATAATGAAGAGTAATGAAATTATATCCATTTAAATATTCTAAAGCATGTAGTTATCTTCTTTCATATGAGGCATCAAAGCTTTTTTATAATCATTAGGCATCTGTATTATCCCTACTCCTACAGATAGGCAAGTATAAACTCAACCCTTCTTTAAAGTCATATATAATGCCATTTATTGTCAGATGAAAACTCAGAGCCCTTGGCCCACACCCAGGTATCATTTTCATTTCAGAGTAATCTATAAAACACCTTTAGCTGAGAAATAAAGAAGTTCCAACTCATAGTTTATGCTGCTAAATAAAGCAGCCATATATTTCATGTGGGCGAAGAAGTCATAGAGTCAACAACTCAAAACATCAGCATATATAACTTTAAGAGCAATTACAATAACTCTCTGAACTTTCTATTGAAATCAGATCTTTCAGCACCAAAATCTATGTTCTTCACAATTTTCTGTTTTCAGAAAGGAGAGGAGAGGAGAGAGAGGGAGAGAGAGAGAGAACCACAAATAAAACAGCCTTAAGAACTTGATGGTGAATAATATACAATGTGCTGTCCTTACCTCCTCATCACTAGAATGGGGGGCAGGTGGTTGCAACTCTGTGGTTAACAGAACCAAGCAAAGGAATTTTAAAGAAGCAATGAAAACACTACAGCTTTCGATCAATTGATTGAGTTCTAGTTAAACACTCTATAAAACCTTTTCCAGCTCAGAAAAAGGGCTCCGGAAAATAACTCCCCAGCTGTTTTCTGCTGATAACTTAGGAGCAATAAAATAAAACTACACCTGTGTGCTCCAGGAATTCCTGTCTACTTGCCCACGCAGCACTGAATCTGGAATATAAACAATCATTTTAGGTTCAAAAGTATTTTGAACATTTTCAATTTTTTTGTACAAAGACTTATCCTTTATAAAGAATCAAACTGGCATGTTGTCAGTCACAATTTCAAAAAAACAAAGCTAACCCAGAACTTGAAACAAATAAACTTGAAATAATGATAACTTTCACACAAAATTATTATAACAAAGAGAGACTTTAGCAAGAGGGATACAGATCATTCATTGAGATAGGTGCTTGCATTTGGCTTATCACCAAACATTAGTTATTGTAGTCAATATGTATGTATGTGTTTGGTGATACTATGTAGATCAATCACATGATACTTGACTGAATTTTAAGAGACAAAATATATGCATGACATGGAACAGCATATGATACTCAGAAAACAAATATAAGTTTTGTCTTCTTTAAACACCTACTTCCAAAATTTAAAGAAGTCAGTTCATGGCTCCATTTTTTGCTCTTTAGGTCAAATTTTAATCTAATCATCTCATATGAAACTGGTGGCAAAAAAAATAATTTTTATTTCCCACCTTTTCTCACATAGTTAATTCTCACCTATTAGGTTGTCCATCATTATCTTGAGCCAGATGTGTGTCTAAGTGTTTTTATTCTGGTTAATTGAAAAATAGGAATATTAACTTAACAACTTAAACCACTGAATGAACTCATGGAAACATCTTACTTGATTTAGAAATCAGAGAAAATAAATTCTACTTCTAAAGAATCTTATAATTCTTCAAGTATGAAAACTAATTTATTGCCCAATTTGAGATATGGATCTGCCAACACTTACAGTTAAAATGCATGTTTTTAAAAAATGAGATATTCTGACAGAAACATTATTTCAGTTTGACACAATAGCTAACAAGACTTCAGTCCAACTACGACATTCTTTACCACAGCTGAAAGAAAATATGTTTGTATTCGAAATATTCTTTGTTTTTCACAGTTACAGCATAGAATCAGAATGCATTTTCTATTACTACTCTTTATTCCCCAAGCATTTTACTAAGAGAAGTTGGAGTCCTGTATATAGACTTTTACATTTGATATAAGGGTTACTTCCATCAGGTTATATAGAATATTACTTAAGACAGAAGTAACATCCATCAAACAGAAATAGGAGTGGATATTTCATAATGTTTAATGGTTACACTGTACTGATAAAGTATAATCTTGTTTGAGAAAACATAAACTTGTTTCAACAGTTACTTAGTAAACAGTTTATTAAGTGAGTATATTTATTCTTCAATGTGCTTAGATATTGAAAGTCATTAATATATACTTTTTATCAATTTATAAAATTATTATTACTAAATTAGAAATATTGAAAAAATACTGGAGAAATATTAAAAATATTTTTCTAATTTTAGCATATTTTAAAGAATGTGAACTATGTTGCTAAGAGGTAAGAAATATGGAATTATATATGGATATCAACAGAGCTATTAAGTAGTTTTTTAAAAAATCATTGGATTAAAAATCTATGCACACAAACAGGCCATCAGTGGGATAAATGTGGTGGAATGTCCTTCTGGCAAGGAATCAACAGCTGTGTGAACAAAGATAGATCCTTGGGTAGCTCAATGTCACCGCAAAGATGTTGAGATTTGCAGATGTCACTAGCATTATGGAATTGTGTGTTTTTCTGTGCCAACTGCCATGTATATTCTCAACTTGCTGGGGTTCAGCATAGAGGAAAATGCTTACCCGCTATAGTTTTTATAAAGCATGGAAGTGGAAAGAGTACAAAAGGAGACTGTGAGTTTAGCTGATAGGATAGAATAAGGAGGTAGAATGATAAATTGAAAGGCAATTTTTATTTCTGACAGTGATAAATCATACATTGGGTAGTTTCTGTCCAGAATTATCGCCTTCCTGAACCAGTGACCCATTTACTGTCTACCTATAGGAATACAGACCACTTTCTATTCCTTTGTCTTTTTTTCCCAGGTTATCTTTTTGAAAGTTTTAAACTATATAACCACTCATGGTGTATTGAATTCCTTTCTTCTTTCCCAAGTCTGTCATTCCACAGTTGGTCTGGGAAGTGGCTGGGAGCTCTGGCGAAACTAATTCAGAGAGCCTTCTCATTGCAGCAGACCCCGGTCTCCGGAGGGCATGCCCAGCATAGTCAGCAGTGAGAGGCCACAGGCCCAAAGCTCTCTCTCTGCCTTGAGAGTCCTGCAACGGTGCCAACACCCCACATGCCTCCCCACACATAATATCGAGAAGAAAGGGGAAAAGGTGAGAAGTGGGCAAGGGGAAGAAAATACAGGTCTTCTCATATGTCAGAATATATTTTATCTGTGACAACAAGCTCTTGAGTGCTCGGAGTTGAAACCCCCGTGTTTGTTTGTTTGTTTGTTTTATGGTAACCGTAACTGCAGCATCACCGGCTATATTAATACCATTGTCTAGGACCCTGAAGCATCCACCTTCATTCTTTTTCACCATCTTCCCCAACTCCACCAAGAACTCAATTGCCCTTTAGCTAAACTTACTTTTCCATGTTGCAGAAATAGAAATAAAAATGACCTTTTCTGTGGGAGGAAAGGGGATTAGAGGGCAGGGCTCTTTCTTACACCCCGCTGGTTGGGGCTCCCTTTTAGTAGCACGCTGAGGGTATAGGGGTACTTCTCAAGAAACAGTTACAAAGCCAGTCTTTTGTTCACTTGCAATGTGGAAACTTCAACATAACTTTAAATATGGTGGAAGATAAAGAGTGAACGGCATTTCAGAAGAGAAGGCTTTAGAGTTAGGCAGAGCTGGGTTCCAATTTCACCTTCCTCATTAACTGTGTGGGCTCTTGGGTATGTTACATAACTTAATCTATAAAATGAAAACATGGAATCAAACTCATTGAAGGTTTTCATTAAATGAATATAAACTATTTACCTTTATTTCTGATAGCTATTGTCAATTATAGGAGATCAGAAAGAAGCATAGTACTATAGAAAGTGTTTAATAAAAGTATTTCCGTTAAAAATGCATGGTTGAGTAAGTTTTCATTAATTAGCTAAGCATTTTTTCCATGAAATACATATATCATCACTGAGTATATGGAATATAGGCTTAGTCAAATCAGATCAGACCATGTAATTCAGGTCATCTGAATTTCATTGCCTGTCCTTTCTGACCATGCTTCATAGTAGGTGCTGTGGGAAGAGCTTCCGCCTCCCACGGCCCCATACAGCTCTGAGAACACAGAGCCCCCAAACACAGCGACCTCGCGCACAGAGCCTGCCTCCGCCTAAGAGACAGAGTACTTGCTACTTGTAGAGTTGATGCTGTGGGTTTAATGTTAATACAAAGTACAAGAGTCTTTTTTCCTCTCTCAATTAAGTTTATGTGTCCTGTCCCTTTACCCCTTGACATTTAAAAAATGAAAGCCTATAGCTAAGAAAAGGAGATCAAATTAAATTCAAGCCCTAATCTTGGTTTCCAAGTAGTCTGCCTTTATTTCTACTGTTAGCTTTTACATTTGTTCTCTGATATAAGAATACAATTTTGCTCCTTTCTTTCTGTCTTTGAAAGAATTACAGGAAAAGAAAAGTGATTCACTTCTGTGTACTACCAACTCCCTTCACATGTGGTCTGCACAGAGCCCAGACTGCCGACAGCCTCTGTGTGGGGATCTTGCTGTTTATTTTGACATCCTCTCAGAGGCCAAAAGAAATAGCAGGGTGATTACTACATTCCTCCCTTCCTACTCTACCACTCCCAAAAGTCAGCTCTAAATTTTTCATAATACCATCATAGCATCTCCATCAGTTGTGGTCCTTTTTTTTTTAGCAAATTATTTTCTCGGTGTAGTGTTCTTATTTTGAGATCTGGGATTTGTAAGACCCTTCTCTTAACCTTATCATTCTTTAAGAGCAGGAAGCCTCCCCCAAACTTTTCCTCCATCCTCAGCTGGAAACAGAAATCCAATGACTATGGTAAATTTATTACTAGACCTTAATGTGTTTTAAATGTTAATGAAATGGGAAATGCCCTCAGCCATCTCTAAATCTAGTATCTAAGACTAGTTTCTTAGGACTGGCAGAACTTGCCAGCTTTGGAAGACAACATGGTCAAATTTGGAAAGATCTATTGTAGGTTCTAAAATTATTGATTCCTTCAGCAGCAAATGTATGCAAGTTCCATTGCTTGTATATAAGCTTCAAATGGGAAAAGTCCAGGGATTTTAAAAGGTGGAAACCAGGAAATTCCTGTTACTGAGTTAGGGATCAAAACACACAAAGCTAACTCCTTTGTTCGGAGTTCATTTAGCTCACTGACCAGGGAGCTCTGATACTTTTAGTCCTGTATTCACAGTGAATTTTTTCTTCAGTTTATTTGTTTTGGCCAAGACAACCATTTACTGAGAATCTGAGCAATAAAAAGCAAAAGCTTAATTTTGTTTCCCATTGTGAAGGAGAGATTATCATTTCTCCTCACATTTTATTTCTTTATTCTTTAATTAACCTGTTTTATATCTAAAGCAGTAAAACTGCCATTGTTTTGAGAACAGTATTTTGTATTTTAACAAGCTTTCTTTTAACACATTAGTTGCGCAGTGTTAAACTAGATCTTTCATTTCTGGAGGAGGTAGACCAACCATAATTGCCTGAAAAAAAACAGAAAGAAGTAATACAGATAAAATTTTTAATAGAACAAAAAAAGAAAGAAAAGAAAACCTCATGACGAATAAACAGCCTCATGAGCACAAACAGCACAATGGTGCTTGCCACAGGGGAGAAGGGTTGGGGGAGGATAAAAAGGGTAAACACAGTCAACTAACTACATGGTAACATAACATTCAAAAAGGAGTCTGTGGCAAAGTGTGTTTTGGTTTCTGCAACAACTCTATATTTACAAGTGAGAGTAGTAAAACAGGACCAAAGGAAGGCTTGCAAACACAAGATTCCTGAGATGACATTTGCCATCACTGAGTGTCTCAAGACTAATGTAATCTGGTGAAATCCCTTACACTAACTGTCTTTCAAATCGTGACCTGTCGGCCCCCACTCTCACATACCCTGATGGTAATGAAAGGAGTGGCTTTTCCATAAATAAATTAGCATTCAAAGAACCCCCTGTAGATGATTCAAGGAAACTTGATACCTTGTGGAACACAGTTTAATGACCACTGACTCTACATAATTTTCCCTTCTCAGAAAATGCAAAGCATAAGGCCCGGGTCAGGCAAAGGTAATTGAGAGAAGGTGAATTGCCAGTTAGCGCTCCAAAGAAGGTCAAAAATATGAGGAAATGAATATTTAGAGGCTCCACAGCATTAGAAGAGCCAAGTGAAGCTTAATTACTGACTGTATGGAAATGCAAGATAATATTCTGTGCAAACAATTCACAAGATCAGTGACAGCTCTAAAAAAGGAAGTGGCCAACCTTTATTGTGTTTTGCTTTATTATTATGTGCCAGAATCACCTACTATTGTAGAAACTGACTTTCACAAGACAGAGTAGGCTGCGACCAAAAGAACTGAGTGCCTATGGTGTATAGAGAACAAAGTTTGACAGAGTGCAGTCCATCTATTTGATCATGAGTGCAGAAGTAATAGGTGGTGCAAAAATCAATGCAAAAGTGATTGTTGGTACAAAAAAAAGAGTAGATACTGGCTGAATGTTGAAAAGTAGAAATATCAGCACACTCAGAACAATGAATTAAGACCATCTACCATAGAGACTAAATTGGGTGAATAAACTACACCCTAAAGGCAAATACAGTCACTTCCTCTTTCATGAATAAGGTCTCATACTGAAACAGCCCTGCCCTTGTTTCTCGTCCTTGCTGCAGTCACACTATGGCAGCAGAGTTGGATTGTTTTGAGAAACCAGATGGACCGCAAAGATTAAATTGTTTAATCTCTTACCGTTTACAGAAAAACGTGCCTCCACTGTAAAAATAAAGGAAGAATAAATGGCTAAGGTTACCAAAGAAAGTGGTGAGTCACTCCACCCTCCCTGAGCCACAAAACCAAAGGAAAAAAATGCTGTGTCTAATCAGCAGAATTCTCAGGGGGAACCATCGGAGGGTAAAGACAATTGCCCCAACAGTCACTCCGAGGTTACCAGGTTGCACGCCCAGAGGTCTGAATAAGGACAGTTTAGGAGAAAAAATTTATTTTCCCCCAGGAAGTCCTACAGTGCAAACGTACAGTTCGTGTCACAAGCTACTGTTGAGCCCCTCCCATCTGCCAGCCCTCGGCTGACCAGGTACTAGGCACCAGGGATCTCGATGACCACACAGATTTTTGATCCAGCAGAGCTGGGGGATAATTGCAGTGTGCATGAAAATGGGACGTGAACCTGGCTAGGCCACTTCTCCAACCTTTTAGGGATCAATGCAAAGAGCAAATCTTTCTTTCTGACAACAGTCTTCATATTGCCACTGTCAGAAGCATAGTGCTGGCTCAGCGAGGCTTCCACAATGAGAGACATCACTCAAACATGAAATCTAGGTTTTCCTTCCAGAAATCTATCATCAGAAAGTGCCAAGAGATGGTCTTACACAGAATAGCTTTTAATGGGTGCTTTTTAATCAACTGACTTTTCAATAAACTAATTTATTCTTGTCTTTATGATACAGAACTTTGGGCATTCTTTAGCTCCTTGAGGAATCTGTCACCTTGTGTTTTCTTAGCTCTCTGACACAGAGAAATAATGAGAGGTTGGAAGATATAGACTGGGGAGGGAATGATAAGGCTTCACAGTATTTGTAAACTCACTTCACTGTTGGGCTGAAAAATTGCTTTTCAAGCAGTGATATTCCGTGAACTCGCACCCCCTTAACATTATATATTAACTGCAGTTTAACTGTAGCAATTAGGAAGGATTTTGATTGGGTTTTTGTTATTCTCCCATCCATGTGGTAAGCACCAACACATATGGCTGCTAGAATAATTTTTCCCTTCAAATTCCACTTTAATTCAGCATCTTCTTGAAAACATATAATGGATATGTAATACTGGTTAAATTAAGTTTCAAAATCTCAGCCTAATATATTACAACCTGCATTAATTGGCCACCTCCTGGCTTTTTCCTTCGGAATTTATTGGGATGACACTGATTAACCAAATTATACAGGTTTCAGGTGCACAACTCTACAATACATCATTTGTACAATATATTGTGTGTTCACTACCCCAAGTCAAGTCTCTGTCCATCACCATTTATACCCTCTTTATCTTCTCCCACCTCCCTCCACCCCTCCTCCCCCAGGAAATCACCACAGTGCTATCCTTGTCCATGAGTTTTTTTCTCTTTTTTTCTTTTTTGCTCAATTCCTCAAAACCCCTCACCCAACCTTCCCTTCCCAATAACTGTCAGCCTCTTCTCTATGAATATGACATTATATTGCTTATTAATTCATTTGTCCATTAGAAGCCACATATGACTGAAATTACATAGTTCTTGTCTTTCTCTGACTGGCTTATTTCACTGAGCATAATGCTCTCTAGTTCCACCCATGGTGTCACAAAGCATAAGATTTTCTTCTTTTTTATAGCCAAGTAGTATTCTGTTGTGTAAATGTACCGCAGCTTTTTTATCCACTAATCTATTGATGGACACTTGGGCTGCTTCCAAATTTTAGCTATTGTAAATAATGTTGCAATGATCATAGGGGTGCATAGATTCTTTTGAATTAGTGTTTCAGATTTCTTTGGATAAATTCCCAGAAGTGGGATTGCTGAGTCATAAGGCAGTTCTGTTTTTAATATTTTGAATTACCTTCATACTACTTTCCACCGTGGCTGCACCAGTCTACATTCTCTCTAACAGTGCACGAGGATTCCCTTTTCTCCGCATCCTCACCAGCACTTGCTGTTTGTTAGTTTATTGAAGATAGCCATTTAGACAAGTGTGAGTTGATATTTCATTGTGGTTTTAATTTTCATCTCTCTGATAATTAGTGATGCTGAGTATTTTTTCATGTCTATTGGCCATTTGTATGTCTTCTTTGGAGAATGTCTGTTCGGGTCCTTTGCCCATTTTAAGTGAGCTGTTTATCGTCCTGGTGTTGAGTTGTATAAGTTCTTTATATGTTTTGAAAATTTACCCTCATCAGGTGTATTGGAAAATATGTTCTTCCACTCAGTGGCTTCCCTTTTCATCTTGTTAATAATTTATTGTGCTGTGCAAAATTTCAATGTAGTCTGTTGATTTTTTTCCCTTTGTTTCCCTTGCCTGAGGAGATATATTGGCAAAAATATTGTTATGAGACAGTCTGAGATTTTACCGCCTATGTTTTCTTCTAGGGTTTTTATGGATTTGAGTCTGGCATGTAAGTCATTAAACTATTTCAAGTTTATTCTTGTGTATGGTGTAAGAAGCTAGTCTAGTTTCATTTTTTTGCACGTTTGTCAAATTTTCCCAACACCATTTATTGAAGAGACTATCTTTATTACATCATGTTTTTTCTTCCTTGCCAAATATTGACTAAAGATATAGGTTTATTTCTGGACTCTGTATTCTGCTCTATTAATCCATATGTCTGTTTTTACACTGGCACCATGCTGTTTTGGTTATTATGGATTTGTAGTATAGTTTGATATCTTGTAGCATGATTCCTCTAAATTTATTATTCTTTCTCAAGATTGTTATTGCTAGATGGAGTCTTTTGTAGTTCCATATAAATATTTGGAATATTTGTTCTAATTTTGTGAAATACAGCATTGGTATATTAATAAGAGTTATGTTGAATCTATAGATTGCTCTGGCAACTATGAACATTTTAATGATGTTAATTCTTCCTATGTATTAACATGGTATATGCTTCTACTTATTTGTATCTTCCTAATTCTGTGAGTATAAGTCTTTCACATCCTTGGTTAGATTTATTCCTAGGTATTTTATTCTTTTTGAACCAATTGTGAATGGATTGTTTTCTTAGTTTCTCTTTCTGATAGTTCCTAATTGGAGTATAAAAATGCAACTGGCCCTGGCCAGTGTAGCTCAGTTTGTTGGACTGTTGTTCCCTAGACCAAAACATTGTGGGTTTGATTCCTGGTCAGGGCAAAGACCCAGGTTGCAAGTTCAGTCCCCTGTGGGGGCACATCCGAGAAAGCAACCAATCAATATTTCACTCTCATTTGAATGTTTCTCTCTCCTTCTCCCTCTCTCTCCCTCCCTCCCTCCTTCCCTCTTTCTCTCCCTCTCTATCTCTATCCCTATCTCCATCTCTATCTATCTCTCTTTCTTCCTCTCTATAGAAGCAATGTCCTCAAGTGAGGATTGAAAAATGCAACTGATTTCTGAATATTTTGTATTCTGCTACTTTACAGAATTCATTTATCAGTTCTAGTAGTTTTTTTGGTAGAATCTTTAGGGTTCTCTCTATATAGTATCATATCATCTGTAAATAATAACAGTTCTACTTTTTCCTTTTTTATTTGGATGCCTTTTATTTTTTCTTCTTGTTTGATTGCTGTGGCTAAGACTTATAGTACTATGTTGAATAAGAGTAATTGAAGTGGACATCCCGGTCTTATACTTGATCTTAAGGAAAACTCTTGTTGGCTGTGGGCTTGTCATACATGGCCTCTGTTATATTGAGGTATGTTCCCTCTGTTCCTACTTTGCTGAGAGTTTTTATCATAAATGGGTGCTGAATTTTATCAAATATTTTTCAGCATCTACTGATATGATCACATTTTTTTATCTGATTTTTTTTATGTGGTGAAGCACATTTACTAATTTGCCAATATTGTACCAACCTTATATCCCTGGAATAAATCCACTTGATCATGGTGTATGATCTTTTTAATGTATTGCTAGATCTTGTTTGCTAATATATTGTTGAGGATTTTAGTAACTATGTTCATTAAGGATATTGGCCTCTAATTTTCTTTCTTTGTAGTGTCTTTATCTGGTTTAAGAATTAGGACAATGCTGGCCTCATAAAATGAGCTTCAGAGTAATCTCTTTTCTTGAGTTTTTTGGAATAGTTTTAGAAGGATAGGTGTTAGTTCTCCTTTGAAAGTTTGGTAAAATTCACTCGTGAAGCCATCTGGTCCAAGACTTTTGCTTGTTCACAGTTTTTTGATTACTGCTTCAATTTCACTAGTTGTAATTTGTCTGTCCAGATTTTCTGATTCTTCCTAATTTGGTTGTGGCTTGTGGGAGATTATACATTTCTAGGAATTTATCCATTTTGTCCAGATTGTCCAATTTGTTGGCATATACAGTTGTATGTAATATTTTCTTACAATTCTTTGTACTTCTTTGGAGTCAGTTGTTACTTTTCTTTCATCTCCGATTTTATCTATTTGGATCCTCTCTCTCTCTTTTTTAAAGATTTTATTTACTTATTTTTGGAAAGAGGGGAAGGGAATGAGAAAGAGAGGGAGAGAAACATCAATGTGTGGTTGCCTCTCACATGTCCCCTACTGGGTACCTGGCCTGCAACCCAGGCATGTGACCTAGACTGGGAATTGAACTGGCAACCCTTTGGTTTGCAGCCCTACACTCAATCTACTGAGCTATACCAGCCAGAGCTCTTTTTTTAAAATCCTCATTCCAAGGTATACTTATTGATCTTAGAGAGAAAGGAAGGGGAGGAAGGGGTGGGGGGAGAGAGAGAGAGAGATAAACATTGATCAGTTCCTTCCTGCTCATGCCTTGACCAGGTTCAAACCCACAACCTAGGTATGTGCCCCAACTGGGAATCAACCCTGCAAACTTTTTAGTGTAGAGGACAATAGTCCAACCAACTGAGCCACCTGGCCAGGGCTCTTTTCTTGATGAGTATGGTTGAAGGTTTATCAATCTTGTTTATCTTTTCAAAGAACCAGCTCTTAGTTTCATTGATATTTTATATTGGGTTTTTTTAGACTCTATTTTGTTTATTTCTGCTGTGATCTTTCTTATTTCCTTCCTTCAACTCACTTTGGGTTTTGTTTGTTGTTCCTTTACAATTTCCTTTAAGTGTAAAGTTAGGTTATTTATGTGAGAGTTTTCTTTCTTGAGACAGGCTTGTAATGCTATGAATTTCCTTCTTAGGACTGCTTTTGCTGTGTCCCACAGATTTTGAGTTGTGTTCTCATTCTGATTTATTTCAAGGTATCTCTTGATTTCTTCCTTGATTTCCTGGTTAATCCATTCACTATTTATTGACATGTTATTTAGCCTCTATGTCTTTGCATGTTTTTTATGATTAATTTCTAGTTTCATAGTGTTATGGTCAGAGAAGTTGCTTTATATGACTCCAATCCTCTTAAATTTAATGAGACTTGTTTTGTGTCTTAACATGTGGTCTGTCCTTGAAAATGTATGACCCCCTCCTGTTTTGCAATTCTTTTCAAACCATGGACTCCATACTTGCTCAAGCCAGTAGCCAGACAGACCCTGGATGGAAAGGTTCAGCTCTGCCTGACTTCTGCATTGTCCCACATGCTTCCCAGCTTCTCTCCTAAGAGCCATTCTTCACTCATTCTGAACCTAGCTTAATACTAACTACTTTCAAGAACACTGTCATACTCTACAATGTCCCCCTGACATTCTACTCTTTTCTACTTTTTTGTTGAATGTATTTATTTATTTACTTACTTACTTATTTATTTATTTATATTATCTTACTCTCCCAAAACACAGCATAATGTCTAAAGAGTAAGAGCCCTAACATTCATCATCCCCCACCCTTGCATGGCACCTGACACTGAGTGGCACGCAAACCACAGTCTAACCTGACCGACAAGATGGCCCACGCTGCATTGTTTCACCATTTCTACCTCCTCTTGGTATATTTTCTGTCTGTTTCTGAAGGTTTTATCTATTCAATGTTTTGTTGTGCTCTCTTGAGATCCCAACACTGCCAAAAATGAGACATAGATATGAAATTATTATAATAGGGACACTTAAGCATTTTGCAGCAGGATCTTTGATTTAAGGAATGTTGTTTATGCTAGTATGTGCTGTTTTGTCTCATCATCCATCATATTTGAGAGTAAGCCATTGCCTCTGCCTTTTTCTCATTTGCACAAGAGCCCGGTAAGATATTCTCAACCTGATAGAGATATTCAGGGTCTCAAAATAAATAGGTTCCATCAATATTGGTGATTGCAGATTAATTCAGATGTATTTCCCTGCAAAATATAGCAGGCTTTATTTGAACCTCATGTTAGATTATCCATGTTAGTGTTGATCCACCGCAGAGACAAGAGCTGGCTTCTCAAAATATCTTTTAGCTATTACCTATAAATGCTTGAAAGAATTCACAAATGCAGATACCTTGTTATGCATGCTGCTTCCCGAAACCGCCTCTGAGACACCAGATGGCACAGCGAGAGCTGTACAAGTGACAGATGATAAAGTGTATCAAGCCACATAAATTAACCTCATCATGGCCACAGTCTCAGGTGCCACAGGGAAAAGCAGGAGGACCAAGGAGTGATTGCACTATATCACCCACAGGGATGAATTTACAATCCATCTGGGGTCTCTCGTGTGAGGATGCAGGAACCCCAGATGGACTGTGAATTTTGAACATTTGTGTATGTAGGGGTTGTTTAATCTTTTTGGAAATTAACTGACACTTTGGTCAGGAAGGATGCCTTACCCACCACCAAAGCCATGTTTCACTCAGTTCAGAAAACCTCTGAATTTCATTAGCGAAAATACCCCAGGCTTATCACACCAGTGCACCAGGACGGCTTCCAGGCCAAGAGAGTGACCCAGGGGCCTGCTTCCCGGATGTGCTTCAACCGAAAGCTAATGAGGCCATACCATGTGTGGTGTTTTAAGTTTCCTAAAGACACCAAGGGACATAATGCAGGAGAGAACAACTGCCCACTCTTGAGTTATAAGAGTATTAAAGCATTAAAAACCAACCATAGAAAGTACAGCCATAATCCCTAAAGAATCATTATTTCTCAAGCTTATAAACTGGGATTTAGGTCTATTCTAGTGCCACTGCTTCTAGAAGGTAAACTACTTTCCACTGAAAGTTCTAGAGAAGCAACAGCTATGAAACCATGCTTTCAGTGGGAGTGTAGAACAGTTCTGAAAAATGGACTAGCCGGATAAAGGAAAAATAGGCAAATTAAGAGAGTGTGACAGGCAAAATGAGGAAGAGCCAGTGCAGAGATGGGCTGGAGGGAGACAAGAGCACATTATGTTGAATCAGTCACATCCAGAAAGCCTGCACCTGGAAGGAGGTCTGTCAGGGAAAAGCAACAATTCAGACCCGGGCAACCTAACACAAGGAAGGCTGGCATCAGTATTTAGATACTAAGTCCCAAAATTATCCTTGGAACCATGGAGCGCCAGACCCAGTAGAATGCATTATCAGAGCGAGCAAAGTGGTAAGGAAACTGGAATTACATTAAAATGCATGATGCCAGAAGTAAGGAAGGAAACCGAGAGCACAGTTCAGTGATCTAGGTGCACAGCAGGATTACAGCCTGGGCCTGAGGCAGCCCACACACAATAGGGCAACATCCTGGGATGGAGACAGGAGCCCAGTAGCCAGAGGCCAGGACTTCTGAGAAAAGTTCCTTCAGGCCAGAGCTGACCCTGGAACCTTGGACCAAGGCAGAGCCAAAGTGTGAGAATTCAAGTCATCTCTTCCAAAAAGCCTCTTTCCTCACCAGCATTTGCTTTGATTCCCCTTTTCGCTCCACAGAAGTCAATGCTTACCTTTATCCTGGCATTGCTAACTGTCTCTATCTTTGTCTTCTCCAGCAACTGTGGCTCCTTGAAGGCAGAAGCCAGTACTTTCAATCTAAGTATATGGGACATAGTAAACCCTCAAGAAAAACAAATGGACTCTGCAGATGATCAAGAATTGATGCAGATCCCCCAAACCAGGATCAAACCACCTCTGAGGCTGGAAAGCCCTGTGGGGCCGTGTCCTCTGGCAGGGCTCTGCACTCAACAGCCACATCTGGCCCACCGCCTGCTTCGTAAACAAGGTCTATGGAAACACAGGCACACGCACTTGTTTGCCCATTTCTAGGAACCACTAGCGTTGAGCAGCCGGGGCAGAGACCTCGTGGACCACAAAAGCCAAAATATTTATCAGGTAACCCCTTAAAGAAAAAGTTTGCTAATGTGTAATATCCAACTAATATAATGTTACATGTCAATGATACCTTGGTTAGAAATGTTTCTAAATGTAAAAAACAATCTAAATCATCAGAGAGGGAAAAAGAGGGAAACAAAGAAAATGTTTGCTGACTCCTGACCTCTGAACTTGTGAAAATACCATTTCCTGAGTTTAGCCCTGAGACTTTGATCCGGAGATGAGGACAGGTCTGAGTGTGACTTGAGTGTGTATTTTCTCAGGTGAAAGAATTTTTAAAGACTGTACAAAAATATTCTGATGTACAGAACTCACAGAAGAGAAACACCCAGTACCAGGCTAGAACTACTTTGAATAAAATCCAGAGGTTTAAATAAAATAGAATCATTCTAGGGACACTAAAGGGTCCTCCTGCACTCACAGAAAGATCCTAAGGATGTGACCACCATGACTGACCTGTCAGCAATAATTACTCCATACTAAAACGTGGGTGTTTTATTTAGGGAATGGAGGGGGAATATTGTATGTGAAGTCATTCCTAATTAGTGGTAAATGTAAACTTTGGTTACTGTATAAAGCCAAGGGGGACTTTAAAATATAAGAAGTGATTATAGAAGGGAATTCAGAAAGAATTTGAGTACAAGGGGCTGCTGGAAGCCTCCTTGGCCACTGGGAACTGCATGGAGGTCCTGGTGGCAAAAGGGTAGAGAAAAGGAAAGACAGAATCCTCTCATTAGAGGATTTTAATGGATGAGATGGCCCAGGGCCCTGCTGGGATTTAAAGAAGTTGTGGGATCCCTCATTGCTGCTTTGTGGCTACTATTCTAATCGATGAAAAATTCTCTTTGTCCCTACCCCCAAAGCAAACCTCAAATCCATCCTCTTCTCTCCATCCACACTGAGATAATCCCACCTGCCCACCCACCTGTGCCCCTTGCCATCATCATCTCTCTGGTGGTCTGAAGCATTGATTTCCCCTGACAGATCTCCTCCTAGATGCACAGGCCACCTAACTGCTCCTCCTGCTTCCACTCTTTCTACCTTTAATCCACTCCCCACACTGCAGCCTGAGTGACTTTTCTAAACATAATTCACATCTGCTACTCTTCTGCTTACTTCCCCTTGATTTCACAATGTGCTTAGAATAAAATCCAAACTCCATATCCTTGTTCTCCTCACTCAGTGAGGATGGGTGCTGCCTGAGGTCATATAGCTGATTTGAGATGGAGCCTTATTTAGATACTAAAACAACGGACTGTTTTCTGGTATGGAACCAAAAGGCTTTGCTCAGCGTGCTGGGAATTGACATGTTCCTGGCACCTGCACACACATCCCTTCCTCCCCTCTCCATGCCTGTCGCTCATCCAACTGCCTCCTGTCTGCTCACCTGACTGGAATGAAACAGGTCATGCCCAGCCATGGTGTCAGAGATGAGAAGGAAGTAGATTAAATGGGAAACATAAAAAGAAATATAAATATTTATTCATGATATAAGAGCAAAAGTCAATAGTGAAGGGTACAGAGCCCCCAAGTTGAGAGTGATATAGGCATAATTTTTATTGAAAGTAAAAGACAGTTCTTGATATGTATATACATCCATGATTTTCTTTTTAGCTACACCTATATGTTCATTTAACAGCAGGTCTTGAATGTCTACCTATGTCAGATGGCCGTGATTTAGGTCGCATGACTGTGCAAGTCTGACCACATTGAATCAGAGCCTGTCCAAGCACTTTACCCAGCAGGAGAGGTATAGATTGGACAAACCCTCCTATTGAGATCCTTCCTTGGGAAGATAGATACAAGGCAAGTAGAGACTTTCACATGGAGGAGGAAGGCTAGTGCAGAAAGACTCTTCAAAGGAAGGAGGTATACATGAGCCATCGGGGAATAAGAACAGAGAGGCTGAGAAAGGTAACAGGCACAAGAATAACAGATTCGAGGAGCTGCTGAGGTTATTCTGAACAGTGCTCCAGTTCTCCGGGAGGCCTGTTTGTTACAAGGCTGTGCATGTTCCTACTTCTTGTACAATGCACAGACATTGCCTGCGTGGCTGCAGGTCATGTGGTGATGTCTCTGCTTCCTGAAAGATCCCAGCTGAGGCAGGGTTTTCCTCACTCACTTCTCAGGTATCCCACATGGATTTTCTGTAGGAGGTCTGGGCATGTTTGATAAGTACCTGTTCTTCCTGTTACCTGGATGAGAAAAATGGGTCAGAAAATAACTATGTAAATTTTGAAGCATAAATAAATCATAAGCAAATAAAAACATCCAAGTTCATGTCAATTATATTTTGCAACATCTCTGATGTTTACCCTAATATTTTCATCTATTTTAAGTCAATAAGTCCTGTGTAGATTCTACTATTATTAAGTACAAATAGAAAAACATGAAATGAATAGATTAAGAATTCCAACTTAAAGTCAGCTTTCAGGCTACTTACTTTACACATCTATGTCCCACCTTCTGGGAACAAGTTGGTTATTCCCCATCTTAGTCTCCTTGGGCTGCTATAACAAAATACCCATAGACTGAGTTGCTTAGACAACAGAAATCTGTTTTCTCATAGTTCTGGAAGCTGCAAGTCCAAGATCAAGGTGGCCAGCAGGGCGAATGTCTCTTGAGAGCTCTCCTCTTGGGTTGCAGATAGTCTCCTTCTCACTGTGTGCTCACAAGACCTCTCCCCTGTGCATGTGTGGAGAGAGTGAGCGAGTGAGAGAATGCACAAGCTCTCTGGGGCTCTTACAAGGGCACTAGTCCTGTAAGATCAGGTCCCTACTCTATGACCTTATTTACACTTAAACACGTCCTTAGAGGTCCCATCTCCTCATACAACCACCCTAGGGGTCAGGGCTTTAACACATGAATTTAGGTGGGACACACATATGTAGTCCATTACAGGCACTGTGAAAATAAAGGGAAAATTCCTTCCTAAGGTACTTTATATCTTATATCTTTTGGTGAAAACAATAACAATAAATAAAAAGACAGGATATTGGAGTGATCTTTCAGTAAGTGCTCCATTATTAGTATTTCCAAAGGTAAACAATTTATATGAAGCAGAGTTTCACCATTCTCAAAATAGATCTCCATGCTGAGATCACCTGAGCACTGATATGCAGTGAAGATTCTGCTCCTTCGAGATAACCTTGGGCTGGTTTGACTGCCGTAAGAATGACGGAGTCGCAGGTTTTGCTTTCATCAGACCTTTCTTGAGAGCTTCTAGGCCTGCTGCCGTCACTCAGCTGGACATTCCGCCTGATGCCAAGGTTATGTCAGGAGTTTTTATGCAAATTCTGGAATTTTCATCACATATTTTCTGTGCTAAGCCTCACTTTGGCTGCTGCCTAGTTTCACAAATGGAGAAAGATAAAATGTTTTTCCCTTTCTTTTAGAATGAAACAGGATTGTCTCGTTCATCTCCAAGTGTTTCTCTCTTTACCAGTTGGGATAAGGCACGTTTATTTTATTTCCTTGATGTTTCTCATTCTGTTTTCAATTTCAAAACACAGACAAATAAGAGCTGTGGGGAATTTGGGTATTTTATTTGATATAAAATCATAGCTTAAGTAACCCCCAACTTTCTCACAGGAGACAACTGGCAATAACCGTCATTTTGGTTCCCAGGAAAATAACCTTAGCCTTTCTCTTGAACACAGGCCTTTCCCACACACCTGTCCTATACACAACATACAATTTTCTAGCAAATGAGCACATACCATATGTCAGATTTGACTTTTGCCACTTATCTTTTTTCTCACTTTCTCTCCCATTGTAATTTCTAAGTTAATCTGTTCTCAAGCCCTGCTTCTTTTGTAAAACTACAGAATCCCAATTTATCAGAACTGTATCTAAGATTCTGGGGATCTGGCTGCACTCTGAGATTATAAGAAAGCCACCAGTCAGCTTTCATGTCAGTCATCATAAAGAGCAGCAGCTCTGTGCGGTTTCCGAGGACTTTTGTGCTCTTCAAGATGTAATTCTAACAGCCATCCGTAAGGTCTTTACCATTATTCCCAGCATAGCTACCAGGAAAACAGGAAACAGCCTTGGGCCAGTTGTTTTTCCCAAGCCTTGCAGCTACTAAAAGCCAAAGTCTAGGTGATAGCAAGTTTTCTTGGCTCAAGATTCTTCTCATTAAATTATAGCTGCTACCGTTTAAAATTCAAAAGGAAAAAAAACTCACCAATTTTCTTAGAAAACAGGTAAAATAATTACTCAGCAATATGTTTAGACAATTAGCAAACATTTCCTTCTGTGACACCCAATTTTAAGGGAAAGTATCACAAATATGCCTCTTCCTCTAGTCAGGACCTTTTGCTTACAAGCACTAGAGATACCCTCCTTTACCTCCAGCAGCAGCAGTTATTTTTCAGGACGTTCACACACAGATAAAGCTGACCTTCGGGTCTCAGAGCAAAACTGGTGCATCTGCGGATGTAGGGACAGCAGCCACAGGAGCCTTCCCTCTGGGCGCGCCCCGCCTTCCCCTGACACAGCTGCTCTCCTTCCTCTGCACGCCCCAGCGTCTCGTGCCGCATACGTTTTGCTAACTCATAAATTTAGATCCTGTGTAACTTGGCTGTGCACATTACCAAGGGTAATAGACTGCATAATGGCCCCACAGAATGCCCATGTCCTAATCGCCGGAACCCATGAATGTTACTTTATATGGCAGGAGAGCCTTTTGCAGATGTGATTAGGTTAAAGATTTTGAGATGGGGAGATTATCCTGGATTATCCGAGTAGGTCCAATCTAATCATAAGAATCTTTCTAAGAAAAAAGCAGGAGATCAAAGACACAGAAATTGACTTGACAATAGATGCTGGGAGAGATCTGAGGATATTACAATGCTGGTTTCAAAGGTGGAGATGGGCAATGAACAAAAGAATGCCACGTAGTGAGTGCAGTTTTGAAGCCTGGAAAGGCAAGGTGACGATTCTCTCCTCGAGCCTTCAGAAGAAGCACATTTCTGTGGACACCTTGGATTTGGCCCACTGAAATCTGTTTTGGACTTATGACCTCTAAACTGTGTGAGAATAAGTTTGTGTTGTTTTAAGACACTATGTTTGTTGTAATTTGTTACAGCAGCAACAGAAAACTAGTATACTCAGCATAGCCTCACCTGCCTATCCTAACACAAGACAGTGTGGCCTCAACCCCCATTGTCAATGGCTCCTGGCCTGGGTATTTTTTGGGTTAAATCCTCAAGAGAGTTTCTTATGCTCAGTTTAGTTTATGGTGTACATGTGAATGCTGGGTAACACCAGAGGGAGCTGGCCAGCCTAAGAATTTGCTGAGATTGAGTGGAATGACAACACATCACTTGTGGCCAAGAGGATGTGGCTGTGTGATGCAAAATGTGACTGCCTTACTAACTTCCTGTCATCAGGGGCTGAGTATGGAGCATGGCCATGTAGAAGGGGTTGAGGCAGGGCACAACATTTTCATTGTAATTTACTTCTTGTTTAGAAAAGTAATTTGTTAGCCTTTTGTGTCCAGTGTACACATGTCTGATTAGCATTCATTTCATTTGAAAAGAACAATGTGCACTGAGATATGGTCCCAGGAAGAGACAGGTTGTTAAGTTTCTACAGCCCCTTCCCCTTGGACAGAGTCTGAACACCAAGAGCTCCTATGAGACCGCACATCCAGAGAAAGCATCCAGCTCATGGTTGTTGTGAGGCAGCCTCAGCTCGGAGAGCAACCTGGAGGTTATTGTACCCAAATGGTTGGCTGTGTTTCAAGTAAAATTGCAGAAGACCTTCTTCCAGCACAAATGCCCTTATGGAATGGGGAAGACTGGAGGCCCAGAAAAAGGGAGCTTACCCACTGGCTAGTTCAGTGTTTCACTTCTGGAGAACTGACTTATTTCGTGAGTAGGTAATAACTCTTTTTATTTTTATATATGGAAATATTTAGAGTGAAAGGAAATGTCCTTGAAAGATCACAGAGGAGATGTTTTTCTAAAGCTAAATGCCAAGCTGTCAGTTTCTTTCCTGCTCCTCCTTTTTCATTCAAGATGACACTAAAAACAGTTCCATTTCTGGTCATATTTCACATCATACAGTTAGATGATCTCTGTGGTGGGAAAGTGGGATGTGTCATTTGTATAGGTCTGTCTATCTAATCTTTAAAACAGGTATTCTTTCTATTATTTCCATTTGAATAGCTAATAAAGTTGGTATGACCAAATAATCACCATTTGCTCATTTATTAGTCATTATATTCTTTAAGATGACAGCTCCTTAAAGGATAGGATGGCAAATAATTTAACTTAATACAAAAGATATGTTTCTTCAAACTCTTTTTACCATGATATTAAAGATTTTTAAATTACACCTGAGTACATTTCCAGTGGGAAAATCAAGTGAACATAAAATCAGATAATTTAAAAATTCATATATCTGGAAAAATGTCAAATAGAGCCAAAGTACAAGTTTACACATATTGCATATAAGATGTATATAAATATACACATTCAATATATTTATGTGTTGTGTTGTATATATTTCTGTATAAATGTATATTTTTTGTATGATCATGTCTGTAAAATAATCTTTTATTTAAATATAATTGTTTTTCTTTCTCCCTCACCCATTTCTCCAAATACACCTCCACAAAGACTAACCAGCAGTCTTTTCTCTGTGTCTGTGATCTTGGTTTTGTTGTTGTTGCTATTTTGACATTCCACATGTAAGAAAGATGATACTTTTGTCACTCTCCATCTGATTTATTTTACTTAGCATAATGCCCTCTAAGTCCATCCATGTTGTTGTAAATAACAAGATTTCTTTTTTTTATGGCTGAATAATACATCATCTTCTCCATTCATCTACTGATGGATACATAGATTGCTTCCATGTCTCGGCTAGTCTAAGTAATGCTGCAATGAACATGGGAGTGCATATATATTTTCAAGTTAGTGTTTTTGTTTTCTTCAGGTAAGTACCCAAAAGTGGAATGGCTGGACAATATGGTAATTCTATTTTTAATTTTTTGAGGAACATCCATAGTGTTTTCTATTGTGGCTGCACCAATATACATTCCCGTCAACAGTGTGCAAGAGTTCCTTTTCTTTAAGTCATCACCATCACTTGTTATTTGCTGTCTTTTTGATCACAGTCATTCTGACAGGTGTGCGGTGATATCTCACTGTGATTTTGATGTGCGTTTCCCTGATGATTAATAATGTTGAGCATCTTTTCATGTACCTGTTGGCCATTTGTATGTCTTCTTTGGAAACCTGTCTTTTCAGATCTTCTGCTCATCTTTTAATCAGATTGATTTTTTTTTTGCTCTTGAGTTGTATAAATTCTTCATATATTTTAGATATTAGACTTTTATCAGATATATAATTTGCAAATATTTCCCCCCATTTGGTAGATTGCCTTTTCATTTTCTTTATGGTTTCCTTTGCTGTGTAGAATCTTTTTAGTATGACTTAGTCACACTTATTTATTTTTGCTTTTGATGCTTTTGCTTTTGGTGTCAGGTTCAAAAAATCATACTGCCTATGTTTTCTTCTAGGAATTATATAGTTTCAGCTCCATTTTGAGTTAATTTTAGTGTATGGTATATTAGTCCAGTTTTATTTTTTTTGCATGTGACTGTCCAGAATTTCACCATTTATTGAAGAGACTGTCTGTACCATACTTTATAATATGTTCTTGATCTCTTTATTATAAATTAATTGTTTATACATGTGTAGGTTTATTTCTAGGCTCTTTCTTCTGTTCTGTTGATATGTATGTCTTTTTTTATGCCAATAGCATACTGTTCTAATTAGTGTAGCTTTGTAATACAGCTTGAAATCTGGGAGTGTGATGCCTCTAATTTTCTTTTTCTTTATCAGATTGCTTGGGCTATTTGGTGTTTTTATAGTTCATTCACACACACAAAAATTTTTGTTCTATTTCTGTGAAAAAATAATTGGAATTTGGATAGAGATTGCATTGAATCTGTAGATTGTTTTGGGTAGTATATCCAGAAATAAATTTTTAGTATAATAGATATGATCATTTGTCTGAAGTTTTGTCTTCAACTATAAATTTGGAAAGCACACTCTTTCATTTTAAGAAACTCAGTGATAAATTTCTCACATGTATTATGGTAATATAGTAGAATGGCAAAGAGAAATCAAAGATAATTCACAAATTGCAACCTTTATTCCATCAAATTTTTCCCTCAAATAGGTTTTCATTGTTGTTGTTACTATAGCTTCTTACCAATAACCATTTAAGTTTCAACTCTCATCACTTCTCCCAACGACCTCTGATGAGTGCTGACTAATGATGCTTAGAATTTACAAACCTTAAATGACGGCTCTTGGAAAAAAAAAGATGCAGTAGGCTATAACAGTCATTTTTTATATAAAAGAGCAAACCAGGAAAATTTGATTGCAAATTTTTCTCTCTAATATTTTGGAAAAGTGGTCTGAGTACAAAAATGTAAATATTTTCTTTTTTACTTTTGCGTGATCACATTAATTTTTGACTTTCAAAAATTAAAGTATAATTGATATATAATATGAGTTTCAGGTGTATTTCTGACTTAAAGAAGATTTATTTTCCTACTGTGTTCTTTACAATAACTTTGATTTGCAGTCTATGCATACACAGTAATTAGTTTTCGATGACCCAGGAATAAGATGTCTACCAAGAGAAACCAAAAATCTGCTTACAGAGAGTTAATTGTTCCCATGGTCACAAAATAGACATGACAGCCTAACTCATTTGTATCATTTTTCTGTTTTCCCAGTGACATACTACAGATACATATTTGTAAATGCATCTTATTTATGATAGTTGTAAAGATAACAACTTAATGTCATAAAATAACAATAGGCAGCTCACACAAGCCATTACCTCCATGTCAGCTAATAATTGACTCCTTGCCCCAATCAACTTGCATATTTCTTTTAGTCATATCCTTTCCAGTGCTTTTTACTCTATCTTCTGAATATCCCCAACTTCTAAGATTTTATTTAGTATTATTTTTTATAATTTATTATATGAAGAATATAGATATGTTGAAAATGTTTTTCTCAAAATATGCAATCACCTTATCTCCTCTCTCTCTCTGTCTCTATCTCTCTATCTCTCTCTCACACACACACAGACACACTATATCTTGTATCCCAGCATTCATCCCATCTACTTTGTAAATCACCACTTAAAGAAAAGGTGGTTGCTATTAATGGACAAATATTACTGACACCTGAATAAGATATTGCATTATGCACAGAAAATCTTGAAGAAAGAAAGCTGTAGTGGCCTTGGAATATGTAAAATACCATTCAGTGACTTCAGAAGATGTTGAGTGGAAGAAGGACCAGTTCACAAAGCCGAGCATAAACTATGAGGAATGATTACTGAGGTGATGAATTTGAAAGAAGCACCCTGGAGAAGGAGTTTTCTTTTTTTCTCTTTTTTTTTTTAACAGGATCCAATTCTTTTTTTTTTTAATTTTTTTTTAAATTTTTTATTTTAGTTTATTCAGTACAGTTTCTATCCTTTATTCCCATT
>CM052541.1:137771002-137915580 GCA_028533065.1 Trachops cirrhosus | reverse complement strand
GAACAAATATAGAGGACACGTGGACAAAACTAGGGGTGTTGGAAAGGGGAGGGAGGAGGGGAGGAATGGGTGGGTGGGCTGGAAAGGGAATAAAGGATAGAAACTGTACTGAATAAACTAAAATAAAAAAAATAAAAAAAAATAAAAAAAGAAAAAAAAGAAAGAAAATGTCACAACAACAGGACAAATAACAGTCCAAAAAATACATTAAAGCAGACTCATGTGTACACCACTTGGAGAAATATTCAAGTTGCACTTTTGTTTAAACCACTGAATAAGAAGACTAGAGCCAGAGCTGTTATTCCAGCCTCACGATTTATAGGACTTAACAGTTTGCTTTCCACTTAAGGAGAGCAGCAGGTTCGTTTTGAAACCAGAATTATTCTAAGAAAAAGAATATTAATTTAGAGAAAATCCTTGCAGTGTCTCTCTCACCCTGAGGACACAGTGAAAAATGGAGATCACACTTCTCCACCTGCCCCTAGAGTAGCTGCTGCTTTATCTCCTTAGACCACTAAATCCCAACCAGAATCAGGTTTCTTCAATCAGATATTAAGAATATCAGGCTCCCCCAAAATCAATAGGGGAAAATATGAAGGGCCAAGAACTCTGTGCCTCAGAACCCCTTCTCTGAAGGGAGATAGTACAGTCCTCTCGAGGAACACCCGGCTATCCAAGAGGAGAAGCTGCAGAGTATCTAGAGATGTGTTATCTGCTCAGATGTGATCAGGTGATATCTGCAGAAAAGACAGTAAAGCAGAACAGATAAGGAGGAAACAAGGGAAGACTGAGAGCTCACGCTGGAGAAGATGGAGTGTTTTACGCTAATCTAATTTAAGGTGTTGCTCAGTTGTGACCCTCCCATCTGATACAATGGTTCACAGATGGGCTCCAGAGAGATTATCATTAAGCTCCTGGATGGATGATGGCTATCACCCTGACACTTTAGAGATACTGAGAATGTAAACCAGTTCAAGGACAGAATGTCACCAGACTTCAATTGCACAGACACATATTGTCAAAAAAAAGCAAAATAGCTTAAAGTTTTTAATATTTTAAATAATTGTGACCTCAGAGTTCATTCTTCCACTATGTAATAATGAGTCATTTAAAAGTTTTACTACTGTAGCAATTACTAGTTTGTTCTCCCTGAATAGTTATCAGACCATTTGACTTTTCATTCCCTAAGTCTTTCTTTTTTCCTGATTGTTTTCAACCTTTGAAAAATCATTCACTTATGATTTAGTTACATTTTTTCCATTGTCAGCAATTAGTATTGAAAAACTAGGAATGAAAAAAACATGTCAAGAAAGCCCTAGAGTTTAATCTATGTAACATATACATAGAGAGAGAGAGCTAAGTCAGTGCTGGACGGCACTTCTTCAGTAGTTGGAGTGAGTTTTAATTGTGAGGTAGTTGGATAATTTAATACGAACAGAAAGTGGGAGTAAATTGGCAAGCTTATAAAAAGATCCCAAACAGCACCTGGGTAGACAATAAAAGGGGAAAAGCCTATGGGAAAGACATTTCTCAGAGGAGACTAAAGGAGAAAAGAAGACATGTTAAGGCATATAAATTGACTTTGCCTGTCCCCCACTTCCCTATAAAGTGCTTTTTCTATATAAAGAGTACAAGAAAAACCCTGTGGGGTCCATATTTGTTAAATTTCATTCTGTATCAAGAAAAAGAACATTCCACAATAACTTTCTAAGTATTTCTATCTATATTTTTATTGTATATTCCTATTCTTTATGAAATAGAAACTTTGACAATGGAGAGAATGTCTTCTTTTGGTTGGTCTGAGTTAATCAAGTTGCCCTACTTTATTAATATTGCTTTAGTTTAGATTTAGCTCAATCGTGGAAACATTTAAAACAGAAGCAAGAAAGATTTTATTTCCCTCTATAATAAATTTGCTTAAATTCATAGCTATGTGTTGACCTCTTAAGGTGGGGCAAACTATGGTGAAAATGTGGAGATGTAACATTCAAAGGGCCTTACCAGCATATTAACTAATACTGCCAAAGCAGCCTCTTTTGGCTACTAAGTAAGACCAAGAAGGCTGCCTGAATTAAGTACAGGGCAATTACTGCTATAGTCAGTGGTTGATCATTGCCCCCAGCCTTACCTTCTCTCCCAAATATACACCTATCTGCTCGCGCTCTCTCTCTCTCTCTCTCTCTCCCTCTCTCTCTCTCACACACACACACACACACACACTGAGCATCTTCCCACTCCACCTCCTGGACCTGGACTCTAACAAAAATGCTAATATGTTGACTAATAAGTAAGGGCAGAACCAACTTACATATCTTAGTAAATCAAGTCACTATCATAAGTAATAACTATGCCTAGAAGTAGAAGCAAACCCCCCAGTATATATTTTCCCACAGTTCTATAACCTAAAAGATAATTTTCAGTTTTTCTCACGAGGCCACAATCAACATGTTTTTCCCTTTTCCCTTCCTGCAGTTCAGTTTAAGTATAAGTAGAGCATTGGCCACTTACACAGCAAAGGGAATGGGTGATGAATTGGGACTAAATGAACAAATAAAATCTAAAGTTTGCATCTAACCGGAGAAGCATGTGAAATAATGAGAAGAAAGCATCTATGTAAAAGCAGATGGATATGTTGGAATGTTTAGTGAAAATTGTGTGAAATAGAAATTTTGAAGAGACAGTATACAAATTACAAAGAGCCCAGAAAGAAGGGGGCATATGGAAACCATAATGTTGGTTGGGATTGAATTCAGTAAAAAACAAGCCTCACAGAGAATGAGTCAATTCTTGATATACGTTCAGCTCTCTGTGCAGTTTGCTGCTTTGAAAATTAGTGTGGATGACTCACAGGCATAACACTTCCTCCAGAGATTTTCTCCTTGCGGGAGGAGTTAAATAGATAGTGGCACGAGAGTTGCTGTTGTGAGGACTAAGTAACCCCCATAAAGCTGATCTGGGGAACAAATTCCGATGTCTCCACAAACTTGAAACAATTCCAAAAGGATGCATGAGTACAGGAAAACCCGAAACAAAACATGAGGCCTGCATGATTAGCCTTTCCCTTACTGTTCCTGAGGAAGAAAATATGTAAAAGGAAATATTCATAGCAGATACACAGTTCTTCTCAAGCAGTGGAACACTTAATTAATAATGCCAAATAGCTAACATTTCCTGAGCCCTTTCAGTGTGCCAGGCACGGTTACGACCTTTCTGTGGACAACTATTTCAATGTTCACAACAACCCTTTGAGAAAGACACATCAGCACAGGTCTAGTCAGGAGACAGAAACCACATCACGTATTTTACCAGAGAGAATTTAATAAAGAGAATTGCTAACTAGAGGTTGAAGAACTAAAAAGACAGAAAAGGAGCAGGGAGGTTGTAATTACCGGAAGCAGCTACCACCACCAAGGCCAGGGGAACAGATGGATGAGTTTACAATGATTAAAATTTATAAGCTTGAAGGAGGGATCTTGTGGAGTGAAAACTAAAACTTCCAAAGAGGAGAGCTCTGCGTGGCTGGTGCTAGTATTTCTGATAAGGCTCAATGAGGCTGTTTCTGCCTGTGCTGGGCAGAAAATATAAGTATATATAGTAAATGAATCACTGGAATTAACTGCTACTCAGGGTCAGAGTGTTGCTAGTGTGAAGCTGACAATAGGAAGTCCAAACAGGAAGGTGGGCTTTCCTTCTTTCACTTCCAGTCTTTCGGACTCTCTCTAGTGGCCCCTGCCAAGGGGGCAGACAGCAAAGGAGACCCATCCCAAACCCAACAATCCAAAACAGAGTACAGAAAGGATGGGTCTGAAGCCAGGAGACAATAGTTAAGTCGCTGATGAAGGAGATGGAATTAAAAATCCACATTGAGGTGAGGAAGCAGAGGTAACAGAGAGGTGCAGTGTCTTCCACAAGTTCTCACAGCTTGTAAGTAGGAGAGCTCAGGCAGATGGGCAGTCTGACTGCACAGTGCCTTCCCCCCCATCCCTGGATCTCTTATGGGCATTGTTTCCATCTTTTGGAAAGAGGATACAGCATCTTGCCATGGGAAGAACAATCCACAGAAGCCAGTTTCTGTTTCCAGGAAAGCCACAAGGTGTGTGAATTTCTTTGTCACTTCATTCCCTGGACCTCAGAAATACCCATTACCAAAACAAGATCACTGAATTAGGTAATACCTAAGACGCCTTTTGGTTTGATAATCACTGGAATTACAATAAGAATCAGCCCGTGAAAAAAATCTAAAGTGCTTACAAATAATTTGTGATATGGGTTGTAGTAACTCTAGCCTACCAATATTTCACTGAACAACTGCATTTGGAAATAATTACCCTTTTTCTTGTCAATAGGGCTCAGATTCTTTCCACATTTATTTTAGGAGCATTTAGAACATTTAGCCACAAGACAGGTAATGGATAGAATTTTCATATTTTTAAAGATTTTAAATTCCTACCACATGCCATATTGTTCTAGATGCTAAAGATAGAAGGACATGGCTCCTTCACTAACCTTATTGTGAGAAGCTAATAGATGCAAACCGGAAACGAGTGTTTTTAATATGATACAGTATGTAGAAGAATCTACGCATTACTGCAGCACCTGCCAATTGTTTCATCAGGCCAGGGTCGGAATGGAATGCCTATGTGTCAGGGAAGCTTTCTTAGAGCAGGTGGCTTTTGAGTTGAGTCTTGAAAAAAAATGAGTCAAGTAAAGAAATGTGGTGCAGGACATAATCAGGGTTGGGCAAATGCAGCATACAGGTGTTCAAAGCAGATGGAACTTTATTATATTGCTGTTGTTATTTAAAAACTACATTGAAGTAAACAGTACACTTGAAAACTGCAACTACTTCAACATTGCTAGAGTAAAAAGTCAGGCTGCAGCAGGTAGAAGGACGTCAACAGGAGATAGTGGTACAGGTGGCAGCCAGGTTATTAAAGTCTTGTATTTTGAGCTAAAGAGTTTGGGCTCTCTTCCTTGGAGTACACTGACCTAATGGGTTAGTAGTCAGCAACGAAAAGGGACAAACCACTGAAACATGCTACAGTATGAGTGAACCTCAGAAAATCTATAAAACAAAATAAATGAACAAACAAAACAGAAACAAACTCATAGATACAGAGTACAAACTGATGTTGCCAGAAGGGTGGGGGTAAGAAAAGTGAAGGGATTGAGAAGTACAATTTGGTAGTTACAGAATAGTCATGGGGGTGGAAAGTACAGCGGAGGGAATATTGTCCATAATATCGTAACAACTATGTACAATGTCAGGTGGGGACTAGACTTATCGAGGGGATCACCTCATAAGTTCTGTACACGTCTAACAACCATGTCATACTGCTGAAACTAATATAATAGTGTATGTCAACCATAATTGGAACATTAAAAAATATAGTAAGTGAAAGAGGTCAGAATATTTTATAATTTCATTTATATGAAACTTTAAGACAAATCTGTAGACAGGAAGCAGATCAGAGGTGTCCTGGGTCTGAGTGAGGCTGACTGCAAACAGCACCAAAGATGGAAGGTAGACCATGGCCTTTGGGTTGAAGTTCAGATAAATTAGAATATACAGCATAAAACAAGGGTTTGTGGAACAGAACGGGTCCCATAGCCTATATGTCTTCATGCAAACCCAATCTTGCTTTCTACCTGCCTCCTGATCTCGGGTAGGATTCTGCAGGCCATGCCATAGAGGACAGTGTTTCCAGAAGCTGCTTTATGTACTTGGGTGCTTTTGAACATCAGCCAGCTTTGAGAAACCCCTACATGGGAGGAAAAGAATATTCCACAACTGCTGGGGAGAGGGGGATATAAGGGGACTAAATGGTAATGGGAAAAAATACAATTAAAAAAGTGGAGAAAAAATAAAAATAAAATAAAAGAATAAAAGAGTTTAGAATTAAAAAAAAAAAAGAATACTCCAGATTCAAACAGACCTCAGTCTGGCATGGCCACTTACTTCCAAGCCGCCTTTTAAAAAGTTATTTAAGCTCTTGGAGCTCCAGGTATTAACTTATAAAAATGGCAATAATCTTACCCCATTCAGGAAGCTGTTGTAAGTAATATCATAGGTAACTCTTCAGCAAGGTGTATATCCTAACTTAGGTTATACATTAGGTTTCTGTGTCAACATTATCCTAACCTCTCAAGCCTCAGATTTCTCATCTGTAAATGGTCCCAGCAACACAAGACTTCTTTTCTAGCTCTAACATTCTGTATCATTGTCAGATCATCAGCTAAATGTTAAATGTCCCAGAATGCTTTATGTGTGCAAGGCTCTCATAGAAGTGATTGACCAAAAAGGCTTAACAGAATTGCTCATTCATTCAACACCAGCTTATCTAGAGTCTACATTCAGTTTATGCTGTGTTTGTGGGGCAGGTGTTGATCCAGCCTAGAAACGCAAGACAACAGTAGAGTGCCTGAGCATGAAAACTCCAGGTATTCAGAGAAAACAGAAGGCAGGGGTGCCTCCTGCAATTTGAGCAGCTCAAGTGCTGTGCTCTGGACAACATGTCCCTTGGATCAGAGTCAGGTACATACATGCATCTGTATGTAGCAAATCTGTTCAGGTGAGGGTTGTTATCTTTATAAAATAACTTAGATATAACCCTACTTAATGATTCTCTTTCCCCACTGGTCTTGCCTTTGTTAACTAGCTCCATTAATACAAGTCACTTCCCAGTCTATACCAGGAAGGTAGAAGGAGGGAGTTTGAATAGAACTGATTAATTCTTTATTTAACCATGAACTATCTTTCCAACTGACCTTTCCCTATTCTCATTACTCCAATTCCTAAGAATGAACATGTGCTATGGAACAATTAGCCTTCTTCTCTTTTTTATATTTAAGTGACTCTGTTTTATAACAACTGTGCAAGAGAAATACTGCTTCCCATTCTTTGGTAAACTAAAGACCAGTAAGTGGATTGAGTTTCTGAATACAGAACAGCCCCAGCACAAATTACAGCTGCCCAAACTATTTTCTGTTCCCTGACATACATGCAGAGCTTCTGCCACATTCCTTGAGTCTTCAAGAGGATGCCAAGCTGGTTCTGAGGCAACCATTATTCTCTGATGAAAAGCTCCTGTGACCTCCACCTCCGGCATTAGAAAACTTATCTGCTTCTCACCTCATTCTTCAAAGGAGTGAGCTAGCTTTGGAACCTAGCAGGTAAAAAGTTAAAATGCATTTCATTTCAAAAATAGGCTTTTTTGTAGCAGAAATTGACTCCTTCCCTTCTGAACTGACCCACCTTGTTGGAATGAGAATACATCAGAGGCATAAATTTGAAGCCCAGCCATTGAAATCCAGGAGAAAATTAAGGAATATGGGAAGTGTGGCCATGGAGGTGTAAGTCCAAGCAAATCTGCATAAGTGCCGCATAATTGATAATGAACCACTGACTGGAGAGCAAAAAGCTCTAATGAAATGGCACTTTCTGCTGCACTGACTATTCAGTAATTGTTAAAAACGTGAGCAATTTAACTTTTAAACTTTATTCAATAGCACCTAATTATCTTTTTGGAGTTGTTAAAAGCACCCTGCAGTGCCAGGGGCCAACTTATGCAAAATGTGAGGTTGATAGTCAGTCTCTAGGACCACCAATTCCTACCTTTTAAGGCTTTTTTAAATTATTACATTTTTCAGCCATTCCCCATTCTTCCTCATGTACCAAGATCTTCATGTTCTTTCCTTCTATCTTCATCAAAATATGCTTCCAGAAATAGACCTGACAAATTTAATTTTACTAAGATGCTTATAATTAGCAACGGTTTCAAAGTTCTACCCTTCTATAGGTATTTACGTTTTAACAAAAACCTGCATGTTAGGCTACTCGGTAGCTGTTAAAGAGGGGTGAGTATCTGAATCACGTGTAGAGCCACGCCGGTGCATGCTTCAGCCTGCTGCTCAGAGATTCCGATTCCCAAAGTTTGTGCCATGCCTGGCCCAGGAAAGGCAGCGTGTGTGTGTGTGTGTGTGTGTGTGTGTGTGTGTGTGTGTGTGTGCCTGCACATGCTCACACACTCACCAATCTCCAGAAGTGATACTGATGCATTCCTTCAGTGATCAACCTCAGGCTAAAGGATGAAGATCCAATGGTGAGCTTTCAACCATGAATCAGTGGTTGAGGTAAATTTGACTGGGCAGCTGATGGTAGTTTGACATTCCACCGATTAAAAAATTATTTCTTCTATCTGCATGTTGGACTAACTTGCCAGATAAAAGAATAGACAAATAGATTACAGGTAGACAGACACACTCCCGCTGGTGTTTCTCCAAGTAGTTCATGGCACATGCATTAGAATCTTCTGGAGTGATGTTCAAACTGAAGTTTCAAGAGCTTTGCTTAGAATTTGATTCAGAATATTTGAAGGCAGAGCTAAGAAGTATGACTTAGAAAAAATACTACTTATGCAACTTAAGTTGAAGAACCACTAATCTAAGTGCCAGTGGTTTTCTCAATAATTATTTTGTTGTGTTCAATACAGAGAAAGTGTAAGATATATAGTGGTCATACAAAGATGACCTGTTGTTAATGTTGTCATGTTTCCTCTCAGCCTTTTCTTGTGTACAGTATATACAGCTTTATAGCTATTGTCATGTTAATGCTATTTTAGAAGCCCTTTTCCCTATCATTGGATAGCTTGCAAAAGCTGTAATTTTAATGCCTATGTATTATTTCATTATATCAATATAATGTATTTCACTAAATTAACTCCCATTGTGGATATTTAAGCTGATTTCCAAAGTTTGCTATTAAAAGTAAATAATACTATAATAGATAGCCATATATACATGTTTGTTTTTCCTCTAAATCCTAAGAATTGCTGGATAAAAGGTTTGGACAGGTGCTGAGTATTTATCTTCAGGCTAAAGCAGCGTGGTGACCTGCTCTTTGTAGTCAGACTACCAGCAAGAGTTAAGTACAGGTGATTGGAATGGACCTGGGATTTTCTGGAAAGACAAACTGCAGTACTTCTAACTCTGAACTTGCCATGGCCTTAATGATGGCCCTGCCAGACTGGAACTTGGGGGAGTACCTTAGGGTGGCCAGTTGTTCTGGTTTGTCTGGGACTAAGTGTTTCCTGGCATGCAGGACTTTCAGTGCTAAGCCCAGGGAAATCCCAGGTAAACTGGGATTGTTAGTCACCCTAGCTGAAATCTAACCTTTGAGTTTATATAGTATCCACAGGAATTTTAGCTGAGTTTGGTATAACATCATGTAATATGATAATAGTAGCATATTACATCACTATGCTTTTCTTTCACATTTTCTCCACTGGCACGCTGAAGAGAGTCAGGTAGAATTGTCCACATTTTATAAATTATAGAATAACACAGGTGAGTTGAAAGAATTGAATAGGACTCCTATTACCAGTAAAGGCAGCGACACTGCCTACCCCAACTCCAAACCCATCCAGAATCTGTGCTGCAATAACAACAGCTCATGAAATGCCAGCCTTTCTTTTACTTGGCTGCATCTTATTAAGTATAACTAATGGGAAGAGCTTGCAAACTCAGCTCTTCTCCTTAGTGACCTGCTGGCTTCTCAACTCATTTAAAGCTAGTTCTCACACTTCTCATCTGCTCTTTATATTACTAAAAAATCATTAATGCCAAGCAATGAGGTAAAGATCTAACTTAAACAAATAAAAATTAACTTATGGGGGGATGGAATTACTACGGAGACTTTCTCTAATGCACATTTCAGTTAAGTGTGATGGTCAGGATTGGGGCAAATGTTCTCTTATGTTCTGCCTAACACTCCAACACACTAAACAGAACATTATCTCTTTTCAAGTCAATAATGCCCAGAACATCAAAAAACAAATTGCATAATACCAATCTTTACTCCTGCCTTCATGATTAAAATAATATGAATTCTCAGTTATGGAGACAATGGAAAATATATATTCTATTCTAATTATATTTCATTTCTTCAGAACTGTGTCTGTCCATTACTGATGAGCAGCTTTCTTGCATTTAATTTTTTGAAGCAAATGTACATATTTTGAAGAACTTTAAATAGTATAGAATGAAATCTAATTTATGTTATTACCTCATTTTTATTTGGAGAGAAATGAATGTTCTACTTTGAAAGTTAATCCAATCATCCTTTCATTAGATATTAATTGATCACCAAAAATATGGGTTTGTTGATGGAACAATAAAAAACAATGAAAAACATTCCTTCCTGAGGATCTCACAGTCTGGTGGGGGGGTCAGGAAACATAAGGTCAATAAGTAATGGTAAGAGCACCAAAAAAAAAATCAGGGTTAGGGGCTACTAATTATGACAGCACAAAGAGGGAGAGCTTCTTTGAGGAGGTGGTGCTTAAACGAAGCTGAGTGACATGAGGCTGTGAGCCATATACATATCTGTACAGGCGAAGGGTACAGTAAGAGTAAAGGCTTTAAGGAGGAAACTGTGAACTGAGTGAGGGGAAATGTGAAAGCCCTTGGGAAGTTTGAGTAGAGGAATGATTTGATCTAATCATGTCATTCAAAGAAGCATCACTCTGCCTGCTGGGGTAGACTAATCCTTAGGGACTGAGGACAGGGGTGGGGGCAAATGGAATTTATACAGATACCCACATACCCTTCTTTGCAGTTGAAGATACCACTCATTGTTCATGACAGCATTAGCTCCATTTACAAACCTGACTACAAATGCAGTCAGTGCTTGGTTGGTTTGAGTTTCTTATCGTTCTACGTTAATAATTCTTTTACTCATCTACTTATCTGTATACTGTTTTGCATAGTACAGTACTCTGAACAGTATGGTGTTACAAAGAAATAAATTGTGTGGTTCTTGCTGTCTTCTCAGATGTCTAATGTTGCTCACAATAAACTGTCTCCCACCGTAATTACCACTTGCCAGTCCAACTTTTTGTTTATTTTGTAGTATGCTTTCACACCTTAGATTCTGAATGCCATCCATGTTTGACAGATGTAGAGCTCTGAGGAGTTGACTCTCAGACAAGTTTAAGACATGTTTCGTAGGCCTAATATGTCTGAAAATATGTTTATTCTACCTTCCCAGGTAAACAATTTTGCTGGGTATATCAGTTTTCTATTGCTATTAAACAATATAACCAGAAACTTAGCAGCTTACTACAACACACATTTTAGGCCATGAGTCTGGGCGTGGACAAGCTAGGTCCTCTCAAGGCTGCAGCCATGGTGATAACTCGGGCTGCAATGGCATCTGAGGTTTAACCAGGGAAAGACTGGCTTCCAAGCTGACACATGTTATTGGCAGGATTCACTTCCCTACATTTATAGCACTGACAGCTTCAGCCAGAGACTACCTTCAGCCCCAAGAAATATGGGGCTTCCCCACACGGCTACTTGGTTTCTCAAAGCTAAAAGAGAGAGAGAAAGAGAAAGACAGAGAGAGACAGACAGACAGACTATAATATGATAGTCTCTACAATTTTGTAGAACACGAGCACACAGTCATGTATATACATCCTATCCCCTTTACCATATTCTGTTGATTAGAAAACAGTCACTGGTCCTCCTCATTTTGAAGGGAAAGGCATCACCCAAGGGCAGAAACACCAGCAGTCACGGAGCATGGCAGCCACCCTGTCTGTCCACTACACTAACTACAGAATCTAGGTTAAAAATAACTTTTACTTAGAACTTTTTAGGCATTACTCCACTCACTTTCAACATTCAGTGTTGCTATTGCAGCCATTTTGATTTTCATTTTATACGTATATGCTGCTTTGGGCCTACCCACCTTGGGAAGCTCCTAGAGCCATCATTTGAATCCCTGGTATGCTGAAATTCTGTGATGTTTCTAGATATGGGTTTTTGTGTACTTAGTATTCATTATGCTGGACATTTGGTGAACTCTTCCAATCTGAGACTTATGTCTCTGTCATCTAGAATATATTGTTTTTTTCTTTGATGATTTCCATGAACCTTGTACTATTTTTTAATCGTCTTTTTCTCTCTCTCTTTTTTTATTGTTGTTCAAGTACAGTTGTCTCCATTTTCCCCCCACCACTTCCTCCTGCCCCACCCATCCCCACCACCCACTCTCTATTCTACACCCCTTTGGCTTTGTCCATGGGTCATTTATACATGTTCCTTGATGACCCTTCCTCCTTTTCACCCCGTTACCCCCTCCCACTTTCCTCTGGTTACTGTTAGTTTGTTCTTTATTTCAATGTCTCTGGTTCTATGTTTTTTTTTTTTTGCTTGTTTGTCTTGTTGATTAGGTTACACTTATAGGTGAGATCATATGGTATTTGTCTTTCTCCACCTGGCTTATTTCACTTAGCATGATGCTCTCCAGTTCCATCCATGCTGTCATGAAGGGTAGGAGCTCCTTCTTTCTTTCTGCTGCATAGTATTCCATTGTGTAAATGTACCATGGTTTTTTGATCCACTCATTTACTGATGGATACTTAAGTTGCTTCCAACAATTAGCTATTGTAAATTGTGCTGCTATAAATATTGGGGTACATAGTTCTTTTGAATTGGTATTTCAGGATTCTTAGGGTATAATCCCAGCAGTTGGAATTGCCAGGTCAAAAGGCAGTTCTGTTTTTAGTTTTCTGAGGAAATCCTATACTGTTTTCCATAGTGGTTGCACCAGTCTGCATTCCCACCAACAATGTACTAGGGTTCCCTTTTCTCCACAACCTTGGCAGTACTTGTTGTTTGTTGATTTGGTTATGATGGTCATTCTGGCCCATGTGAGGTTTTAATTTGCATCTTTCTGATGGCTAGTGATTCTGGGCATCTTTTCATATGTCTCTGGGCCCTCTGTATGTCCTCCCTGGAGAAGTGTCTTTGTTTCTTGGTTACACTATATTCTCTTTGAGATTAATGAAATTTTTGAACTTTTTGTTTTGATTTGTTTTCTGCTTTCTCTATTGTTTTTCTTCTTTGCTCAATTCTTTTATTGATTTTGGTCTCTAAGCTTTATGTTGGAGGTGTTCCTTATATGTGATTCTTGTCTCTTTATAATTAAAAGTAACACACTAAAAATCTGACTGGAAACTCTGTATGAGTGGACAGAGCATGCTGACTTTGAATATGAAGTAGGGTCAATTGCATTATACCTGGTGTCATTGAATCCAGAAACTCAACATGGAATGAGTATCAGAAAGTCTAACTGCTTTGTAAACCACCTGCAGTCAATCCATGAGGTAGCCTTCTGCATTTTCCCTAACAACAGATATCAGTAAGTCTGGGCTTTTCTGAAGTTATGTAGGCTCTTCACCTTGCTTTACATGCTAACCACCTTCTACAGGCACTTATGTTTCAGTTTCTTCTACTAAGTCTGTGGCCACTCTTCCATGCATTCTTCACCTTCCAAAATTGTGTTTTCTCTTTTGTCTCCATTGGTTTATCCTCATGGCTTGGTATCCTTCTTCGTTTTAGTCTTTTACTGTCATTTTAAGGATGGAGCAGAGATAAATGCACATGTTTAATTAAACCTGTTTGTGCATGTCACCCCAGACAACAATCAGAATAGTCCAGTGACTCATGAAGGTAATAACAAGATCCCATTACTTTATAGAGTCTAACAGATGAGAGCACTTTTCAAGAAAATAAAGTAAGGGAATCACTGCCTTACTTGGGAAATTGTAGCAGAGAGTTATACAGTCAATTCAAGCTCTCACTATGACACTCTGTGAAGCAATTGTGTGCTTCTGAGTGTGTACTAAAATACTCATATTTAATACCAGCATATAAAATATTTACTGAAACTATCCATATCTATGACATCCAATTTGTCACTGAGATTTGAATGATGCTTATATTATTATAACACTTCATGGTTCTAAGTACCTAACAAATTGTTATTTAATATGCTCAAATTCTGGACATATTTAATCCATTTATGACAGGACTGCCCCACTGGCTTTTCCTGCTTCAGAACCCCTTACTTAAAACACCATGGCCCTTAAACTCAAATAGATATCTTAATTTCATAGAGTAAATAAGCATATACAGTAATCAATGTACAATTATATGGGAAAAAAACACCATGGTCTATCTGTACTTCCTCAGCAGGTTAGTTATTAGCCCATCCATATCATAGAGCCTTAAACCTCATTACTAAACATCAGTGGTAGAAAGTTGCAAGGAAACAACACTTTTACTTTAATATTTACAAATAATACATTTGTATTACACTTGGTTAGTAAAGAGAATAATGCCTTCCCCCAGAGATGTCTCTATCCTAACCCTCAGGACCTGTGAGTTCATCATCTTATGTGGTGAAAAGGAATTAAGGTTTCAGATGCAATTAAGGTTACTAATCAGCTGACTTAAAATAAGAAGATTATCCTGGATTATCTGGGTGAGCCCAGTTCCTGAAATGGAGAAGGCAGAAGTGGCAGAAGAACCAGAGAGAAAAGAAAGGCCTGACTAGCCATTGCTGGCTTTGAAGATGGAACGGGACCCTGAATCAAGGAAAACAGGCAGCTTCTGGAAGTTGCAAAAGGCAAAGTAGATAAGTAAATAAGTAAATATTTTCCCCAAACCTCCAGACAACCCTGCTGAAAGCTTGACTTAGCCCAGCAAGACTCAGTTCAGACTTCTGTTCTGTAGAACTGTAAGATCATACACTTTTATTGTTTTAAGCCACTAAGTTTGTGCTAACTTAGTAGAGCAGCAATATAAAACTAATATATTTGATTAAGGCACAGGGTGTGAAATTACATGGGGACATGAGGAAAAAGAACTACTGTTCCTGAATAGTCATGTAACACAATTCTCCGTTTTTCCACTTCAGGGCTTCACTCACTGTTTTGCTTCTCTGAGTCCCTCAGCATCTGCTGCTCTAGTAATTGCTGATTCATTCTCTTTATGTCTCATATTTATACTCACTAAGAAAAGAGCTTCTCATCAGGTTGACCATACACCATCCCAGCTCAGGATACTCCAGTTGGCCAGAACTCCTTAGGTAGACAGACCCCCCCTCATGGACCACTAAACAGCTTGTAGATGCCTTCCACTGTGACAGACCTTGTTCAATTACCCAGGACCATAATGGCAGAATCACAGGGTTCTAGACATGGTAATAAGGAAAAGCCGTTGATACTCTTGGCTGGTATCTCACATGATCTCCCACATAAGCACCCAGAATTCTATTTTCTTCCCTGAGTTTCCAATTCAACTATACATAAACCATCTAAATCATAAGGATGCTACTCTTTATGTTAGATCATAGCTAGGAATGAGTGGCCAGAGGGGAAATAAAGGCAGAGCCCTCGCCATTACAATCTAACAACAAACATAATATGGGAGGCTAGAAGCAAAAGAGAGACATGTCTCACCAATTGACTGAGCAGTCCTGAGCTTGGTTGGATAAGATTGCTGGATGTCCCGAATGTCACAAGCAGAAATCATACAAGAAGGAGGAATAGTTCTTAAGATTCTAAGCTGGGAAAGGGAGCTCCTATAACAATTTCACTGAGAAAAAGAGCCTTAACTAAATAAAAAAAAAAAAAACAGGCTTTGTAGCTGTACATTATTCCCAAAGAGGGTGAAGAGGGAACATAGAATCCAGCTGAGGTATGTGACACCCGAACTCCAATAGTCGGCATACTTACATTAGCTATGTACCCACTCACAGTCTTGGCTCAAGGATATAGAACAAACTCACTAACTTATTAACAAACTTACTAATAACTTGCTTTCCTCTCTGTGTGGGGCATTTAGACTTGCCAGGTGCCTTCTTGCAGCTCCATGTTTGTACATGTTTCATAAATAAACTATCTCATTTCCACTATACGTGTTTGTTCTTACTGTGAGACAAGAACTGAGGTGGGGAGGAGAGCCTTCTGACATGTCTCTCTCTCCCCATCTGTGCATTTATCTTAATCTTACAAATTTTGGAAAAGGAATTATTCTACCTCCTTTCTAATTTGTTCTTCAGCAATACTTAGTGTAAACACATGTTTGATGATGTTTTATAAGATGTCGTAAGAATTATAAGATCACTTCCTACTAAAGAGTCACCGTTCTCTTTTTAACGATCTGTTATATACTAGCAGAGGGTTACTGACATGTTGCCTCTTTCTCTCCAGATTAAAGAGCCCAATCTATTAACCTTCTTGTCATGCTTCTCTGAGACAGTGTGCCCTCGTGTTTGAGATCAGAGCCTTGAAAGCAGATTCCCTGGGTTCATATCCTGGCTTCATGTCTTACCAGCAGGATAACTTTAGGAAAGTTACCTAATCTAGGACTTAGCATTCTTATCTGTAAAAAGAGAACAATACTACTATAGTCTCATAGGGTGCTAGAGGATCTGATCACCAGTTCCCAGTGTGTGGGTACTGATGAGGGGCAGGTCTCCACAGCACCAACAAGCAGTGCTCTGACACCAGCTGGGACTCCTATAATTCAACCCAATTCTAGCACTATCTATCTGAAGATAGCGTCAGATCCCACAGGTTAAGGGCTCAATCCTACAAAACTGCCTATTCCACTAACAATTTGAGGTCAATCAAAAGTCCAGGTTATCACCTGGCCTTTTGACTGAATGACTATAAATCAGAGGTTCCAAAGACCAATGAAGTCAATTAATTTGCCAAAGTGCCTCACAAAACTCAAAGAAACATTGTATTTACTAAATTCAGGTTTATTATAAAAGGGTCTAACTCAGGAATAGCCATATGGAAGAGATGCATAGGGGGAGGTTATGAGGAAGGGGTGCAGAGCCTCCATGCCCTCTCTGAGAAAGCTGCTGTCCGCCAATCTCCACATGCTCTCTGAGCCCCCTCCTTTTGGTTTTTATAGAGGCTTTAATACACACACAGGATTGATTAAATCACTAGCCACAAGCAATTGATTCCACCTCCAGCTTTCCTCCCCTTCCCAGAGGTCAGGGGGTGAGACTAAATGGGTTAATTTTCTAATCACATGAGTGATTCTCCTAGCAACCAGCTGCTACCCTCAGTTGCTTTCCAAAAGCCACGTCACTGACATGACCAAAGACACTTTATGACTCTCACCACTTAGGAAACCCCTATGGTTCTGTGTCAGAAAAGGGGAGGAAGACCAAACATACATTATTATTATAAATCATAATATTGCAAGTGCTTATCATTTTAAATAATAAATGTATGAACATTATGAATAATATATGAACATTGCATAAATGTTATAAGTAGAACTATATTTTTAGTCCATTTTTAATTTTGTCACCTGCATTCTCTCATTTTCTAAGAGATAACTAGTTTATTTCAAAAAAATTGAGGTGTTCCAACTTCTTGAATGCAAATCTAAAGTTCTGGAATTGGGCTAAGTTATCACTGTCCTGAAAATATATGTTCTATGATCACAGAATATAAAATTAGTAAACTTTGATCCCCCATCTTAAAAAGGCATTTTTGTGATCAAAAGGGCAAAAATGCCAATGTTTCCATACTAATTACAATTAATACAAGAAAAAAAAAGAGGGCTTGCTTAGTGGTGAAAGGCATGTGTTTGAAGCACACAACCTGGGTCTCAAAATTGCCTCCACCATCTATAACTCATGTGACATACCAGTGAGGACAATGCTAGCTGCCATAACAAATAGACCTCAAAATGAATACCAGAGGTCTATTTTTCATTCACATAATAGTCCAAGGCAAATCCTCTTGCTTGTTAGGTTGGTGGCTACCCTCCTAGTGATAATTCATCTCCTTCCATCTTAAGGTCTCAAATTGCTCAGGAATTTGTCATTTGCACCTGATTGTTCAAAATGGGAAAAGTGTGTAAGGGGGAGAACCTCCTATCGGGTTGGCCAAAATGTCCGTTTATTTTTTTTTCCATAAAATAAAAGACACATATTTCGTTTTCCCCAGTAAAACAAAATATCCAGTATGATTTGGAATTTTTGAGTATCTCAGCTATTTCCTGCATGGCAGAGCATTGATTGTTCTCAATTAATGTCTTGATTTCACTGCTATCAACTTCAACTGGTCTACCTCACCTTGGAGCCTTGTCCAGTGAGAAACCTCCAGCATGAAACTACAAACCACTTTTGACACATTTCACCAGTTACAGCACCTTCTCCACACTGCACAAATCTTTTTTTACATTTCAGCTGCGTTTTTGCACTTCTTCAAATACTAAAGCATAATATGCTGAAAATGCATATTTTCTCCCATCTTCAATATTAAAATGGCTATACAAAACTTCACCAGTTTTGATAAGTTTTCTTAAAATACAACCTGATAGGACTGCTGTCACAATACAATCAAACAAAATTGTTTCGAATGAAGTTAAAGACAACTAAGCGCTACTAGAAACATCTTACAGAAAAAACCTCATGAACTCCATGGCCACTCCAATAAAAAGCCACGGTATGTGGGTGTCATCATTCAATTCTGCTCTCATTCCCCTGAACTGGGTCTCATGTCTGCATCTAACTGCAAGGGAAGCTAGGGAATGTAAAATATCCTTTTTGCTCCCAAACAGAGGAAAGCAATATTTATGAAACAAGTAGGAGTCTCTGCCATGGTGACTGGACAAGTTGCTTTATTTCATACAACCTCAGTTTTGCCACTTGTTAAAGCAATAGCTGTAGTAACAACAGTTCTGACTCTATTGGGTTACCATGAGGCATAGATGCGCCTGTGTCAGGGTACGCTCCATTGAAAAGAACAAAGGTAGCTATTATTTTTAATGTTATTTCAAGGTAAGTATACTAATGACATTAGGGCAGTAGCTGACTTTTGTATATAAAAATAGTTTATTTTTACAAAAGGTCTTTATATGCTACCGTTCTGGCTGTAGAATGTGGATTTTGCCATGGCTCTCTTTAGTCTGTCACTAATAAAACATTGATCAAATCTGAAGTCATTTGTTAGTTTGTTTCTACTTCTCAAAGAAGTGAACCATTTACTTAAAGATTGAAATAATAGTGTCCAAGGTATTTACAAAGACATATCCATAAAAGTCCCAAAGAACTCTGAATGCATCTGTTGGAACAACACCATGCTATTTTGTTGCTGCTTAAAATAAGAATCTTGTGAATTGAGGCATGAGACATTCCTGTTTACATGGATTCTCATTTTAATGTGAAAATTTATAGTAAAATTACTAAAATCTCTGGGTTAGGAGGATTTTACTTGTCATCTCATCCTGCAATTTCCTAATGAGAGCTAGCCCCTTGTCCCTTTCAAATGTCCCTGCAGAGCGCTCACTCACGTGAAGTCCGGGCAGCCCTGCCTCCTCAGGGCACACAGCCATTCTGGGAGGGTTCTGAACAAGCCAGTAGTTCCTTGTGTTGAGTCCAAAAATCTGCAGCCTGGTTTTGTCTATGTATTAGGTCAATTTTTATCTGTTGTGACACATGTAATTACTCTTCTAAATGTCATTCTTTCAAATGTTTAAAGACATAGTCATTTTTATGTAATCCTGTATTGGGGTTAAATGTTTCCAATTTTTTAAGTATTTTTTATACTAGAAGGCTTTGAATGCCCCTTTACCAACATGTTGTTTTCTATGGACTCACTGCTGTTTGGCACAGATAGAACTCTGTAGTTGTCTGACTCGCATAGAGAAGAGCGTTTCTGTATTTTCCTTGAGTGATACATGCTTTGAATATGGCTTGGGTGAGTCACATTAACACTTTCCTTAATCAATCACCTTAAGTGATGGTAGCTGATGTTCTGTGATTCCACTCCATAAGATTAGCAAGGACAAAACTGAGATGGCCCAACACTTAAAAAGTGAGAAGTTGTAAGTCAGTAATTGGACAATTGTGTTTATAATGTTGTGTCTCCAAGTAACATACTCCTTGAAGAAACAGTCTACAAAGTTTATACACACAATTCCATGAGCAAATAATGGATATTATGCCCACTTCTTAGAAATCCACAAGGCTTACTGAGTAGTAAATGCACCGAGCAAATCTGTTTAACTTAGTCAAAACTCATTGGACAGTGAGACCTTTTATAAGTATTTAACACCAATTAATATCTCATAAATACTGTTTCACAGAAAACTTTATGCGACTTTGGTGTACTCAATACCTGCATAAGATAGACAGAATGAGTAGATATTCTAAACTTTCCACCCACCTATTTTTGCTTCCATTTACTTACAATCACACCACCCAATCAGGTGCATATCCATACATCACTGAAAATAGTCTAGTCCAGATTTCCCTTACCTGTCACAAGAATATCTTACAGAACTTAGTTCTGAGAGAATACCAAAGATTTTCATATACTTTATCAATATTTTCTTCCTTACTGATTCACAGAAGAAAAGTTGAAATTTTCTGACCTAAATTGCCTTTAATATTTATTTTGATTATCACTGTATGTTGCATTGTGTAAGGCTGTTAAAGGAATGTAGGAAAATTGTGATTCTATAAACTCATTTTTTGTTTTAAATTTTTTTATTTTTATTGAATTTATTGGGGTAACATTGGTTAATAAAATTCTATAGGTTTCAGATGTATAATTCTTTAACATATCATCCTGTATATTGTATGTTCACCATCCCAAGTCTCATTAAACTCACTTTATAAGCTAGTTCTCTTAATATTTCCTGACAGAGAAAAGAAAAACAGATAGCAAAAGTAACTTTTGTTTCAAACAGATGAACTCGAATTCCTTTTAAATCAAACATGTCACAATAGAAAGGAAAGACTAATTCCCAGAATCCTGGAGGATTACACATAAATATTGAATGGCAGCCCACTTCCTACACCCCTGAAATTTGAAAGTTTATTACATTCCCCTCACATTCCTTTCGCATGTAGAAATTATATATTTTCTTACCTCTCATACCCAGAGAGCCACAGCCAAGCCATGCACACAATATCCCTGGTTGTTTATGATACCAAGCAAGCCAAGATGAAAACCATGGCATCCTTTACACTGCGGATGGCTGATCTTTGATCTTTACCCCCTAAGAGAGTCCTTGTGCAAATTCCTCAGAAAGCGTTTCCATGACCTGCTGAGCTCCCATATCATGCTATTTTAAAATGCTTTGCTAAACTCCTTCATTTTTAATAAAATATAACTGTTTCCACTTTGGACCACTGAAGGGCCAAAAGTTCTTCCCAGGTTCTTCCTGTTCTCACATCTGATTTCACATAAAAGTAAGACAAGTTAAATGGATGAAAGCAATAAAATTCCACTGGCCTCAGAGGAATAATGCCTTGGGCAAACTGAACTTAGAGGACAGTGTTGGACATATGGTGTTTGCTAATCAGAATTGTTTGGTGAGTCAAATAATCGGGGTGTGAATTTATGGATAAGCATCTACATTTGTTAAGACGAGCCCCATTTTTTCTGATTTTTGTCTCTCCACCAAATCTCTAGTCCTGAGCAGAACAGACACTCAGTAAATGTTTGTGGAACTGAATTGTCTGTGTTGTAAAAGTAATTACAGTGCTGAATGACAGAAACGTGCCAAGGATATGACTGAGGAATGTCAGGGATGCCTTCATTTGGAAATCACAAAAGACACACTGGATCTCTTTTTTGAAATAAGAGTCACATCATCATAGTAAAAATAGACTTAATACTTACTCAACAGTATTTTGGAAGTGTTTTATATGGAGCTCTAAAAATGTTGTACACATAGTTTACATTTAATCCTCACAAGAACCCTGAAAGATAAATAGTAACATTTCCATTCTCAGTTGAAGGTGGCGAAGTTCAGGTTCACTCTCTTGCCCACAGGTATAGTCCTGGAGTCCTGAAGCCAGGATTAAGCAAAGCCCTGACTGGCTCCCAAGCTGAGAGCCTTCCTCCAGCCCCATGCCAATTCATTGTTTCTTACAGCATCTCATGGCATTTATCCTATCAGGAATTCAAGCTGTGTTTCCCAAAGGGCAGCATTTTCCAAAGCTCTCCACATAACTACAAATGAATGAATTCAAAACATTAGGCTATGTTGTTCTGAAGTTCTATCATAGAGGACTTCACCTGTTTAGTGGAACTGAATACTCAGAAATGGTTCTGCAGCCACCAGCTGAAAGGCAAGGTGGGAGAAGGGCAGCCCCAGAAATGAGAATGTGTGCAATTTTCTAACTCAGAGAGTGCCGTTCTTTTCATCCCGTGTGCGTGAGTGTGCATCCTTGGCCTTCTTCACTCTCCAGGTGCTAGTTGGGGATAAGAATTCCTTCCTTCAGTCTATACATATTTTTCTCTAAGGAAACTGCATTTTATTTTCTATACCAACTCCATATCAGTTCCATTTAATGCCTCCATGATTCTGTAAGAAAAACAACAAAGAAAGTGAGCTATTTATTTGTAAACATGTATGTATTTTGCTCTAAAAGTAATCACCACATTTACATATTCATTAGAATTACCACTCTACATGAAATGGGGACATTAGCTAATGGCGTAATTTTAACTTTGTGGATGACCAGTTTTGCATAAACAAAATGAGATTATTAACATCAAGTCTGTACACCAAGTCTAAGGAGGAAAAATAAAACCCAGGCATATTTCCTAAAAAAAGATACTTGAGGAAAACAAACTAATGAGCAATGTCAAAAAGCAAATATTCCAAAAATGTAAATCATAGCAAATATTCTCATTTGAATCCTTAGAAAAATAAGAGCAAGTTCTTAGGAAGATTTAAAAAAAAAGAAATGAGCAAATCTCTAGAAAACCTAATTAATAAAAGAATAGTACAAATAAAAATAAAATTGCTAAAGGGCTACATTATATATAGAGGATTATAAATCACAAGGGACTACTATGCACAAAAGTTTAAAAATTGGATTCAATTTAAATTTCTAGGAAAATAGATGTAACCAATAATTTAGGATGTAGGAAAAATTCTGAAGATACGAAAAGAATGTAAGGCTATATTGTAGAGCAATTTTGGGTTTAAAAAAGTTAGAGGAAGGAACAGAGATTTCCCATCTGCCCGCAGCCCCTTGTACACGTAGCCTCGCTCATGGTCAGCACACTCACTGTTCTACCGAGCTTGGCCCTACACAGCATGATCACCCACTGTCTCCAGTTGACCGTAGGGTTCGGTCTCAGTACTTTAAATTCTGTGGGTTTGGACAAAAGTATAATCCATCATTGTAATTTCACACAGAGTATTTTCACTGCCTGAAAAAATCCTCTTGTTCTGCCTATTCATCTCTCTACCTTACCACCCCTGGAGACCATTGATCTTTTCTTCTCCATAGTTTTCCCTTTTCCAGAATGTCATGTAATTTGAAATCACACAGTATATAGGCTTTTCATATGGCTTCTTTCAGTTAATAACATGCATTTAAGGTTTCTCCTTGTGTTTTTCTGGCTTGATAGGACATTTCTTTTTAGCAACTGAATAATATTCTATAGTCTTGATGAACCACAGTTGACTTATCCATTCACCTGCTGAAGGACATGTTGGTTGTTTCCAAGTTCTGGCAATTAGGAGTAAAGCTGCTCTAAACATCCATCCATGTGCCGGTTTTTGTGTTGAAGGAAGTGTTCACCTCATTTCAGTGCATACCAAGGAGCACGGCTGCAGGGATATGTGGTAGAAGCGCAGGCCTTCCTCATTTTAGTGCCGTTCACTTCATTGCCTTTCACAGATATTGCACTTTTACAAGTTGAAGGCAAGACCCTCCATCAGCAAAAAGATTATGACTTGCTTAGTTGAGATGCTCGCTTTATTGCGGAGGTCTAGAACACGACCCAGATATCTCAGAGGTATGCCTGCATGTTTAATCTTATAAAAACAAAACAAAACAAAATAAAACTCCCCTACAAACTGTCTTCCAAAGTGTCTGTACCCTTTTGCATTGCCAGCAGGAACGTATGAGAGCTTCTGTTGTTCCATGTCCTAGCCATCATTTGGAGGTTTTGGCATTCCAGAATCCTGGCCATTCTAATAGGAGTAGAGTGGTATCTTGCTGTTTAATTTGCATGTCCCTGGTGGCATAAAATGTGGAGCATCTTTTCATATGCTTATCTACCATCTGCACATCTTTTTTAGAGACATAGCTGCTAAGGTCCTTGGCCCGTTTTTTTAATCATGTTTTCTTATGGTTGAGTTATAAGAATTCTTTGTATATTTTGGATCATAGTCCTTTATCAGATTAGTCTTTTGTAAATATTTTCTCCCAGTCTGTGGCTTATCTTCTAATTTTCTTAACATTATCTTTCTGAAAGCAGAAGTTTTTTATTTTAACTAAGTTCCTTATATACCTAGGATAAATCCCACTTGGTTGTGTTGTATAATTCTTTTTATATTTTTGGATTCAATTTACTAATATTTTGTTGAGGACTTTTTTGTTTTTGTTGAGGATCTTTATATTCATGAGAGATATTGGTCTGTATGGCTGATAGCTTTCTTGTAAAGTCTTTGTTAGATTTTGGTTTAGGGTAATGCTGGCCTCATAGAGTGAACTAGGAAGTATTCCCTCTGCTTCTATCCTCTGAAAGAGATGATAGAGAATTGGCATAATTTCATTCTTAGATGTCTGGTAGAATCCACCAGTGAACCTGTTCCTGTTGCTTGCTGTTTTTGAAGGTTATTAATTACTGATTCATTTTTAAATAGATATAAGCCTGTTTAGTTTGTTTATTTCTCCTTGTGTGAGTTTTGGCAGATTGGGTCTTTGAAAGAATTGATCCATGACATCTAGGTTATCAAATTTTCATTTTCTCTCCATTTTTTTTAGCATATCAGCCATACTTAATCTTTAACTTTTTTAGTGATTGCCCCAGAGTTTTCAATATACAGGGTGGGGCGAACGTAGGTTTACAGTTGTTCATATGGAAAATAGTACAATAATTAATAAATAAGAATACAAGAATAAACTCTGTGTTTTGCATACTCACAACTGGAAACCTACTTTTGCCCTCACCTGTACCTTTACTATGTTCCACGCTCATGTAACCCTGCACCACTTTCCCTGTAGCACACCACACAAGAGTGAAATAATCCCAACTCCCTCCTCCTGTCCCCTGTATTGTTGCTGTTGTTCATGCCGCCAACAAAATAAGCAACAACATGCTTATATATGCTTATATATAAGCATATACATTGTTGCTATTGTTATTTGAAGAAATTGTTATGTAAAGTCAGTTAAGAATAAAACTTTTTATTTTTACCTTAAGTTATTCTGTCTTTGATGCCCTTCCTTTCTTTTTTTTATTTTATTTATTTATCTTCAGAGGGGAAGGGAAGGAGAGAGGGAGAGAAATATCAATGTATGGTTGCTTCCTGTGCATTCCCTGCTGGGAACTGGCCTGCAACCCAGGAATGTGCCCTGACTGGGAATCGAACCATGATCTCTTGGTTCACAGGCCTGCGCTTAATCCACTAAGCTACACCAGCCAGGGCCGATGACCTTCCTTTCTTTATGTTGATCTGTGTTTCTGATCTATATTCTTTTTCTTCTCTCTAAAAAACTTGAAAAAAAATTTTTTGCAGGACAGGCCTACTTGCAACAAACTCCCTCAGTTTTTCGTTTGTCTGAGAAAATCTCTCTCCGCTTTTGGAGCATAATTGTATATGGTACAGAATTCTTGGCTAGTGGGCCTTTCCTCAAAACTTGAAATATTTCCCTCTACTTTTTTCGTTCGCATGATTTCTGAGAGAAGTTGAATGCAATTCTACTTTTTGTTACTGTTTAGGTAAGGTATCATTTCTTGGGGCTACTTGCAGGATTTTTTTTCTTTATATTTGACATCTGTAGTGTGAAAATAATATACCTAGGTATAATTTTTCTTTAGGGTATGTAACATGCTTAGTATTCTCTTTGCTTCCTGAATGTGTGATTTGGTGTCTAAAATTAATTTGGAGAAATTCTCAGCCATTATGTTTCAGATATATTTTCTGTTTCTTTTTTTCTCTTTTCTCCTTATATTCCCATTACATGCATGTTACACTGTTTGTAGTTGTCACACAGTGCTTGGATATTCTGTTCTGGGTTTGTTTGTTTGTTTGTTTCAGCATTTGTTCTGGGATTTTTTGAGGATTTTGTTAATATTTTATTAATATATCTTCTAGCTCAGAAACTCTTTCCTCAGCTGTGACCTCTCTATGAATAAGCCCATCAAAGGCATTCTTCATTTTTGTTACAGTGTTTTTTTACCTCTACAATGTCTTTTGGGTTCTTTTGGGGGGTTTCCATCTCTCTGGTACATTGCCCATCTGTTCTTTATGATGTCTAGTTTCTTCATTAGCGCCCTTAGCATATTAATCACAGTTGGTTTAAATTCCCAGTCTGATAATTTCAATATCCTGCCATGTCTGGTTCTGATGCTTGCTCTGTCTCTTCAAATTATGTTTTTGACCTTTTGGTATGCCTTGTAATTTTTTTCTTGATACCTGGACATGATATACTAGGTTTTAAAAAAACTGCTGTAAATAGGCCTTTAGCAATGCCATGGTAAGTTGTGGGGAGAGGGGAATCATTCTACACACCTGTGATCAGTTCTCAGTCTTTTAGAGAGCCGAGGTCCCTGGACTGTGAACAAGTGTTTCTTGTTTTTTCTCTCCCCTTGGGTGGGACAGGATGGATACGGAGGGCTGGAGTTGGGTATTCCCCTTTCCTAGATCAGTCTGTGGCAGTACCCTCCATGGTTAGGACTGGTTAACCAGTTTACAATGAAGACAGGCCTTGTTAAGAAAAACGTAATTCTCTAGGATATTTCAAAATGGTTCCTTCCCTCCTACCCCCAATCAGAAGCCCACGGGCATTTTTCTCCAGAATTTACTGTGGGTATCTTGTCAATCTCCTGGAGGTAAGTCTCACGATATTATGGTCATAATATCATGATAGTCTCACTATATTAAGGTCATAGACTGGAGTTTTTAACTCTCAGAGATTTCTGCCCTGAGCCTTCAGTAATGCATAATCTTTTCTCAGGAACCAGTAATGAGGTAGCAAAGCCAGACAGGTTTTCCTGTTAAGTGTTACTGGTTCTTGCAAAAGTTTCTGCTCATGCGTCTCTCCTCAGGTGAGCCAGGACCCCTGTGTGCTCCTGTTGGTCTCGCCAGTCCCAGGGGCAGCAGAGCACTGTGTCCTGTGTCCTCCCCGCTCTTCCGGATGCAAAGAAAGTAGTTGAGTTGTTTCGTCTGTTCGGCTTTTCATTTGTTAGAACAGAGCAGTGACTTCCAAGATCCTTATGTGCAGAACCAGAAGCTAGAATTAAAAAAGAAAAATGTTTTGCTTAACAGAGAGTAATTATAACAATTAATTTTACTGGTGAGCTCCCTCAAAGTTTTAAATAACATCTAATTTCAACACCATAAGAGTTTTGGCAGAGTGCTGGGAAAAAATGGAAAGCTATCAAGTTCATTTTATAAAGCCAGCATAATGCTGTAACAACCTAACAAAAATATCATGCAAAAAGATAATTGTAGACCATTTTGTATATGAAAATAGATCTTAAAATTCTAAACAATTACTAGTCATAAAGGTCTAGCGTACATTAGTGGAACATCAAGCTCTGAAAAAATAAGGCTTGATCTTATAAGTATGAGGCCCATATCATATTAGAAAAATCCATTCATATTGTATTTCAAATCAATCAGCCAAATAAGAAAAAACATGTCATCTCAGTAATAAGAAAAATACCATAGATAATACATGAAATTCATTCTTTAATTTTAAAAGAGCCTCTTCTAAAGACTTGACTGGAAATAGACTTCCTTTTAATTTATTCTTAAATATTACAGCCTCACTTTAAAATTTAACAATGTAGAAATCTGTATTAAGAAGTGAAAGTTCTCACCCCTAAGCACACCCGCATCTGGATCCATTTATCTCTTCCCAGGAGACCAGCACTAGCAGCAGAGAGGTGTGTAGCCTTGCAGCACTCTTTCCTGAAATGAATAGATGGACTGACAGATATACACAGATAGGCTGTAATACGTTTCATTTTGTAAGTAAAACTTTATATACACACAGTTACAAAAACAGCATATTATTAAATTGCATGCCAAACATATTATAAATAATGCCACAGGTTAGAAATGTCCTTACGCACTGAGGAGAACAGAAGAATTGGTGATGGAAAGGGTAAACGTACTTTATTTTTTTATTGCTGTTCAAGTACAGTTGTCTCCATTTTTCTCCCACCACTCCCCCCACCCCAGCCATCCCTACCTCCCACCCTCGATCCTATCCCCCTTTGGTTTTGTCCATGAGTCCTTTATACATGTTCCTGAAAACCCTTCCCCCTTTAGGTGATAAATGTTCCTATTACCAAATCTTCTTTCAAAGAGTTTGTCAATTTAAACCCCCGTGTGCAAAATGTGATAAATTCCTTTTCCCCCAAATTCATAATACTGGTTAGCTTCAGTCTTGGAAGCAGGAAGTCTTGGTATTTCAGAGGACAGCCTCAGAGAGACTGCCTGGATTGAAGTCCAGTCACCACCACGTGTGGGCTGTGTGACTCTGAACAGGCTACAGAGCCTCTCTGGGCGGCAGTTCCCCATCTGTTAGAATGACTGCAATTATTCCTAAAAAGTCCCTGTCACCGTCATGCTGTGTGGAAGAGCTGCGCATATATAGGATGTTAACATTTTGCCTACTATGTATGCTCTAATTTTTAATTCCTATCTGTAACTTGTTATTTGTCTTAATGTGTAGGACATTTTCCTAGTACCAATCTTAACCTTTTTTTAAATAAAGCTCTGTTCTATCCCACATTGCTTCTAGATGTCATGTCTTTCTTGAGAATACCTTAGCATATCCTAAAATACATGTATATGTAAAGTTCTCATGTTTTATTCCAATTCTTTTATAATGGAGTATGTTATATTTAGGTCTTAAATTCATTTGGCATTTTGTGTTTATGTAATATGATGTAGAAGTATCTATTTTATGTTAAATTGATAATTATTTCAACATTATTTATTTATTTGGTAGTCTATATTTTCCCATTGATTTAGAAAGCTAACATTGTTATTTATATGTATATATGAATTTTATAAACACCCACACACATGTATTTCTAGATTTTCTTTTCAGTCACACTGATATACACGGCGGGGCAAAAGTAGGCTTACAGTTATTTGTATGGAAAATAAAACAATCATTAATAAATAATAGTACAAGAATAAACTCTGTGTTTTGCATATTCACTACTGTAAACTGACTTCTGCCCCACCCTGTATTTGCTTTTCCTGCAACAGAGCTACAGTTTGAAAACTATTATAGTCTTTACAAACTGCCTCTTCTCAGAGCCAGTGACACTTTTGAAGTACCTCAACTTTAAATCATTCTTGAGCACTTACTCTGCCAGATGAACTTCAGAATCAACTTGTCAGTTTACATAAAAGCCCTCCTGGGATTTTTATTTGTAATGCATTGCATTTATATATTAATTTATGAGGAATTGATTATCTTTGCAACTTTAAGTCCTTTCAACTAGGAATTAGTATGTCTTATCACTAATTAAAGCTTGTTTAATGCTCTGAACTAAAGTGTTGTGATCTTTCTCATATATCTATATCATGCATATTTTTAAGTTTATTTCTAGTTAATATGTTTCTTTGCTGTCTGCCATTGGTGGGATCTATTTTCCATTTTCTAAGGGGTCACTATGGGAAAATAGAAAAACCACTAATTAATTTATGCAGATGAGTACTAATCCATATCTATCTCAAATCAGCAAATATCTATCTCAAGTAAGAATATTTAATAGAGAAATACAAACACACTCTCAATAGCATTAAAGAAACAACTAGCTAACGACTGCTATGACCATTACTAGTTAACCTTGTTCTACAATCTGACCAAAGCATAAAAAGCAATAAAACATAAAATAGGAAGTGGGGGGAGTAAAATTCAAATGAAGGGGCCTGGGTGAGACCCCTTTCCTATAAGGTGAGCAGTTGTACCCTCCCTAGGGCACCAAGCCAGAGGTGTGGGGGAGCTGAAATACAGCCGTGGTTCTGCCCAGTCACTGCATGTTCTGGGGTGGGGCTGTATCTGCCCTGAGGAAAGAACCCTTAGCTGTACTTTTCACAGAATTTCTATCCATGCACCAAACCAGCCAAAGATGTCTACCTAGATAAGATACTTTTTATCCTGTTTTTGCACAAAGGTGACCTATATGCTAGCACAATCCTGGAAATAAATGAGAAAACAAACTGCCGTTATTTTCAGATGATATGAGGACCTAGAAAATCCAAGAGAATTAACTTAAAAGGTATTTCTATTAATAAAATAAGTTTAAAAGTCATTGGAAGCAAGATATATAACTATTTACATTTATATAGAGACATACATATATTACAGTCAGCAAAAAGTTCAAATATGTCATTTTAAAAAATCATTCACAATAGCAACACAAAGCACAAAATTCTAAGAAATATATTTAATAAAGAACAGGAGGGACTTAAGTAAATTAAATTGTATAAGACTACTGAAAATATAAAAGATGATTTGAGTGAAAAAAATAATAGCTTTCTATATATCTGAACAAGTACTGGAATATTTTAATGGGAAATGGTAGCAAAATAAAACAACACAAAAGAGCCTTTTTTAAAGGGCAATGCCCAATGATGCTTTGTGGACAGCTCTGCATCTCCTGATGCCCATGGTTGCAAATGGAGCTGAGGAGGGGGTAGGACTATCTAGTTTGTGCAGGGCTGGGATAAAAAAATATTGAGGAAGATAATGGTTTCTCAGCAGGCCCTTTGAACTTAACTTGAACTCTTCCATGTAGAGAAATGAGACCAAAAACTATTTTTCATGACCAACTTCATGGACATCTGAGCAATAAATGATGTTTGAAAGTTAATCTCTTTGTCTCTGGCATAAGTGCAGCTGCCCATACATCCTGGTGTCCCTGTGCAGAGCACAGAGGTGGTGAGGGGGCACTTCTCATGGTCTGTACAGGTGCTTGCTGGGCACCAGCCATCTGGCAATGCTGAGAGGAGTGGAGATGGCACCCTCGGTGAGAGCTACTATTCCAATGTTGGGTAGAGCCAGCAATAGAGCAGACGTCTCTGAGTAGCTTCACCAGCTGTGGTTAGTGACCAGTGTAAGGATGTGTAGATGACATCCTTGGCAAAGGCACCAGTCTCACTATAATAGGTGTAGAAACAGAGGAAGGAGAATTCACATCGAGGCTTCCCAGACTTGGGAACATGACCAGAGGGATACAGCAGGAAAGGAAGAGTGTAGATCAGGGTTTCTGACCTCAGCACGGAGACATTGTGGTTGGAAAATTCTTTGTTGGTGGGATGCACCAACAAAGGAGTGGGCTGCAGTGACTGTTGTCTGCACTGTCAGAAATTCAACCACATCCCTGGACTTCACACAATAGCCTCCAGTAGAACTGCAACAGCCCACCCCAATAATGACAACCAAAAACATCTCCAGACATTGCCAAGTGTCTCCATGTGGGTGAAGATGGGGGCTGGGCAGCACCCTCCCAGCTATGAACCACTGATAGGTACAGACTGAGTACAAACCAGACTGCAACACTGAAACAGGTACCCTTTTGTGAATGCTCAGAAATGAATGAGGGAGGGGCTTTGATAAATACTGATGTTGATGTATACACATTTATACATAGATTCATGTCACAATGGGTGAGTATATATGTGCCTTCCCACAATGTTAAAGTTGTTGTTTAGTGGGTTAGAATAATGAATGACTTTTATCATCTTGCACATTTCTTTATATTATTTTTATACATTTCTATATTTTTAAGGTTTTGAAAATGAACATGCACTACCTATATTCATTTAGCCATTTTGGGGGGGATTTTTTGAGTGCCTTCTTGTGCCAGGGAGGCTAATGAGAGTAGAGAAAGGGATTAAAAATTGCAGGCAGGGGGTGAAGTAGTAGACAGACCATAAACAGTAAGCATAATAAATAATTATCAAACTAGAAAGTGGTAAATCCCATTTAAAAAAAAAGTAGAGGTGATATCTTTAAATAAAAGTCATTGTTAAAAAATACAGAGTGCAGAGTTGACATGAAAGCATTGCGTCCTCCTCATGACCACTGTCTGTCATCTAGTCTCCATTCCTGAGTGCCGCTGACCTTCTTACAAAGTGACCTTTCTGCAGGTTCAGGCATTGAGCTTTTCGTGGCTCCCTGGAAGTCCTCACGGAGCCTCTCACTCTCTGAAGATAATCTGCCTCAAACAGCTTTATCAATAGCCCTCACAGTCATAAGAATAGTCGCTGACATCCATTTCCCAAAACCCTTATTGTTCGCATGGTCATTTCACCACGTAATGCACAGATTTGCTGAAACTCCTGCCATGAGAGCCGAAGCAAAGCTACGGAATGCCCTTCAAGAAGGTGGGCGCATCGGGGCTGATCCCGGTTGCGAGTTGTGGCTGCCAGCTGCTTGCAACTTGATTTGCTGTGAACAAGGGTTATTAAACAACTCGTTTAAATCTGGGACAAACACTAAATAAATGGGTAATGGATTCAAATAGTCTGGAGGAGCGGAATGGGTGGCATGTGTGTTTCTCTTTCAGTACTTAGGTCAATCAGGTCCTGGGTAAATGAGACAGCTATTGTTCGCACAGCTTTGGGCAAGGTCAACAGCGTACCTTCTTCGCAGTGCATGTAAGAGAAGGGGCTGTTTGTACTTCATGTACCTAAAGCCTATCACACAGATTTGTCGGTCTTTCCCATTGCAGCAGCAAAATACACCGACTGGGGGGAATGTGGGTTACACAAATTGTTTCCTGGTTGTACTTTCACTGAGAACTGACAGAAAGTCCTCTTCAGAATCTGCCCAAAGAGCATCCAACTGAAAATCTGTTTAAACATTTTCTATCAGTGCCAAATGAAAAACTAAAATAATAAAATTGAGACTTAACGTCATTGTTGCACGTGCTAAACCATTTTTTGTCAAGTGGTTTCAAGTACTTTTGCAGACCTCAGAGAGGCCGAGTCCAGGCTGCCTGTCTTTGAAAGTTTCTCAGTAGACGACAAGGTCCTCATAAGCATGAAGATGTCTTGTTTCTGGTAAACTCTATTTTGAAAAAAAAAACCCACTGACTTTACTTTGAAGACTTTGTATCAGTCTCTGGAGGAAAACAGGGCAGCAGTCCAGAATTTTCTTGGCCGTCAGCACAAAGGAGGCTGCACATCCGTAACAAGGAGAAAATGGCAAACTTCAGCAAAAACAAAGACCTGTCCCGGTTTTAAAAGAAAGACAGAAAGAAAGAAAAACAGGACATATGATCACCTTAGTCAGCTGCCAAGTATATGAAGTAGCTCCAAGTAGTTTCTCATTTGCAACATTCCACTGTAAATGAGAAACTGTAATTACAGCTAGAAAATCTGGAGAGAAATTCCGGTGTTAACTGTGGATGGACAGTGGAGTGGAGGCCTTTGAGTGAAGACAGGCCTGGAGTAACAGCCAACAGGCGGTCCTGTCAGCATCCTTCTCAAAACCAAACCATCTTTCTGTGAGCTCTGTAACATGGGATACCAACAGCATTGGAAGCCACAGCTTTCCAGGAGCACAAAAGCAGGAAGACAGCCTTTTGTGACTGTTGGATGTCTCTGAACTGGTCGATTAAGTTTGATTTTCCTTTAATGGTTGGTGTTAGCTTTAAGGAAGACAAGTGGCTCTTCCCAGGGTTGAGCAGGGGATTTTCACAATGGGAGATTAGCACGTCTACCCACGGGAAAGAGCTGGGGAATGATGGTCCTGAACCTTGTTTCATAGATGTGGCAAATCCACATTTTGGATCAGAATCAAGTTAAACATAAACTTCCCAAACATATTATATAGTCCAACAAGTGGGCAATAAAAAGTACTCTCTATTTCATAGTTTTGTTGCATTTCCGTTCTTTCTCCTCATTGCTCTTGTGCTCAACAATGAAATTAATTTGGCAGGGGGTATGGCTGGAGACTGGTAGGTACCTTGGGGCATGCCTGTTGGTTCTGTTGTAAAGAAATAGGTTGCCACTGGGAACGACACCATAGTCATCTCACAGACTTGGGTGTGATGAGGCTTCTGAGACCCATTTTTCAGCCTTCGCTTTTTTAAGGACCAAATATTTGAGGTAAGCTAAAGGCAGGTTTCTTCTTTGTTCACAAAAGATCACTCGTTTCACTGGATATTGGAGATCTGCTTTGGCCTGTTGATGTATTATGTGAATATGAAAAAGAGAACCCTGCCATGAGACTTATTCTTTTTTGCAGTTATGCTACAAGAAAACCAGTATGAAGTGTTATGATTGTAATTGCTATTATACAAGATCCATCCAGAAAAAGTCTAACCATTGTTAATTTAATGAGAATGGTTTGTGTGACATCGACATAACCTGGCAGCCAAGGAGAGTGGACTGGAATGTACATGCATGAACAATGATGACTTCACTGTACCAGTCAGTCAGGGGCAGTAGATGCTGTTGAGTGAGCATGTGTACTGTGTGGCCCTTGCATTCAAAATGGCTAAGTAGAGCAATGAATCTGTGTCAAACTTTCAGTAAGCTCAAACATTCCTCCATGGAAACCATCTGGATAATTCAGAAGGCCGCAGCTTTGGGCAACTGGTGATTGGCAGCTTTATTACAACAATATACCCACTCATGTATCATATCTCCTGCAGAATTTTTTTGTGAAACATCAAATCACCCGGGTGACTCAGTCCCCACTAAAGCCCAGATTTGGCACCCTGCGACTTTCTGGCTTTTCCGAAAACTAAAATCACTTTTGACAGGGAGAGATTTCAGACCATCAATGAGACTCAGGAAAATATTATGGGGCAGCTGATGGCCATTGGGAGAGCTGTGGGAGGTCCCACTTTGGTCCCACTTTGAAGGGGACTGAGGTATCATATTCTTGTGTTTCTTCTATCTTGTATGTTCTTCAATAAATGTCTCTATTTTTCATATTACAGGGCTGATACATTTGGGACAGACCTGTATATTATGAGAGTATCATGGGAGTTGGACAATTACAATGTCTGTTCCTAATGGAACCAACCTTGTTAGATCACTTTATTTTTATGTGTACCCTCCTTATTTTATACAAAATAATGCCAAAAGGGAGCTTGGAAATCTCTGAACACTTAAAATTATCTAAACTATGGAGCTGTGACTCAGAAAGAAAACCAGGTCACCTCATCCTTTGAAGTGGGCAGGCTAGAGCCGTCTTGGAAACAGCTGATAACACCCAGCCTGATGACTTACAGAATCATTGAGGGAACTGTTGATGAAATTAAGAATGAGCATGATTAAATCACAGGCACCAGGGCTCAGCCTGAGATGGCCTGTGGGGAATCTCAACAGAGAATCTACTGTCACTTGCATTCTCAGAAGTTTGCTTGGTACACAAGGTCAAAGCCAATCAAGAAATAAGGGTCTGTTACCTACACTGCCATTCTTCAACTCCTAAAATTGTATTGCTTACTGAGGGTGATAAAGCAAAAAAGGAAAAGGAGAACGAAAATCAGTAAAAATTGATATCATTTACTCTTGCCTTCTCATGATTAAAATACTTAAATGGCCCAGCAGAAGGTATACTTGTTCAGGAGGGAAAAAAAGGCTATTTTCATCCTGTAGATACTTTGTAAATACCACTTACATATCTGTTCAAAGCACGTTGTATTCAGATCAACACCTACAAACCCACGTGACTGTGCACTGGGGCTGCAGCGGCAGGCAGTGTCCTCTCTCTGGCATCTCACAGAGAGGCAGGCAGGCCCCTCCCAGGGGTCAGCACACAGGCATCTCTGAGTACATCTGCTTTAGCTTTACAGCTTCCAGTTGGGCACCTGGTAGCACATTTAGGAGGGAGGTATGATTGATTTTGAGTTGCCATCTACGGGGAGATGTCCAGCAGGCAGTGGGGCCTGCGGGAGGGCTGAGCCGTCCTGACCACCCCCCCACCACCAGCACTGTAACAGCCTCGGAGGCCCACTCCCCAGCGACTCACAGCTGACCCACCCAGAAAGGCACAAATTCCACACCATGAAATTTGGGAATTTCATGTAACCAATGTTTCATGTCAGACCATCTAAAATATAGTCTATAAATGCTGTAAATCTTTCTTTTTTTTCACATACTTCACTTAAAAATAAGAAACGTAATCTTATTTATGTAGAGTATTTCACTGCAAAATTAGTCTTTTAAAAAGATTCTCCATGTGATATAATATATCCATTAGTCATTGAAAAAATTAACTGTTAAATTATAAATCATCAGGAGAGTGATCCTATCATGTTCAGATTACAATATTCTTAAATTACATACATTAGAGAATCTCAGTTGTTTCTCTCTCCCCTCCTTCTTCCCCTCTCTCCCACCTATATGTATCTGTACCTGTATCTATATTTCTCTATATATCTATTTCTCTGCCTATAAAACTAATGAGATCCAAATTCATTTTCACAAACATCATTCTGTCATTTATTAAAATTTTAAAATACTAACTTGGAAAGAGAGACACAGCACCTTTTGAAGCAGCCCTTCTTAAAATGACAAGTGGATTGAGATAGCAGTGCTAGGACGCTGAAGGCAGCAGATTTGTATTAGGGTTGAGTTGAACATTCTTAAGTTAAAGCTATTTTCATTTTATAACAGAAATCCTTATTGGGTTCGGTAGAGTGACCTGTCATTTCACTTCCTAGATAAGAATAGCTCAACTTTTAAAATTAACGTACAAAATATGCAGCACAAAGCACTCACTCTATATAATAAAGGCAAAATTGAGCTATAACAAAGGCTTCATTATGTAGGCTGATTTTAGAAGATTTTTAGCTCCCGGGGACAGTAGAGATTTTGAGTATGGTTAAGCTACGTGGCATCACTGTCCTCAAATTTAATTTTCCAAGAATCAGAGACCTAAAAGGAATTCATGAGTTCACTTTTTCTAATTAGCATTAGACTCTATTTTTTTTTGCTGTAGACATTTATATTTAATCATATGCATAGTTGATAAATCCATTACTTCAAAGCACTGCAGAATGAACCATTTGTTTCTTGCTTGCTCTCTCAGAACCTTACCTGATCACGGCATCATTTTCCAAATACACAAACTCCTTTTAGTGTTATTGCATCATTGTGCTACTGTCAAAGTCGCAAAGACCCCTCTACCAGACCAAACATATGCATAGTTTTCTTTGTGTTTCAGACAATTCCGGTGCAGCAGTACACAACAGGGACACACGGTAAAACCCTGACAGTTCTGCCGGTACGTACACATTGAAGTGCAGGATTCCCTGACACTTCTCCAGGACCCGGTCCAGTCTCCTTGTAAATTCTCCAGACATTGAGACTTCCATCAGTTCCCTTGAGTTTCTACCTCTGGCTCTGTTATGTAGCTTAACACTCTTTACTCTTCAAAAACTTCCCCTGACATTCAGCCCAAATGTGCTTTAGTCTCACTAACAATTAATACTCCCCAGGACTGACCTTTCTTGGAAGTACAATAAACCATCTCTTTCTCTCCTGAGTGCTAACACTTTACACTCTGTGATCCCTCCCCTAACTCTTAGATGTCAGTGAAAATATTAAAGTGCACTCAGGATACACATTTCATTGCAGCTCAGCTCTTTGATGATAACAGTTCTTAACCTTCAGAAATCAATTCGGTCATTGATCCATTCATTTAACAAATATTTCTGAGCACCTACTGTGTACTCAGCATTGTGTTAAGCATTGAACCTAAGGGACATCAGGCTCTCATCTACCCTCATTTATACTATTTAAAACCCACTACTTTTGTCTGCCACATCACTCATAGCAATAGGCTCAGCATGAATATAATTTTTCCCTTTGCTTAAAACTTGATAATGTTTTCATGTAACAAGTATTATATCTCAAATTGTGAATGAAAACTAGACAATTTTAATTCACTTGGTGCAAGGCGAGGGCATTTTAGGTATTCTATTCCAGCTAGAGCTGCCTTTTGTCCTCTTACAATAAACTCCTGTGTTCTTTACTCCTAACATCTGAAGACTAATTGTTTGGTATAGCTTTCAATATGAGGGAACAAAGCCAGAGGAATGCTTTTTAAATCATTGTCCTAATTTCTTTGATGATCTCTATAATATCAGATATAATTAAAGCCCTTAAAATGTATTCTTTAAACTGAGTTTCTCAAAATGAAAAAAAAAAACAAAAAACCCTCCAAAAACAGAACATGGCTCAGAATAAGAGGAAGCAGCCTAGACATGCTGACCAGGTATTGTTTCTTTGCCACTTCCAGATCCTCCCTCTCATTAGTTGTGACTTCACTTTAGAAAAGGAAGCTTCGATAACTCTCATCTGAGTGTGAAAGGACCCTCTCCTCTGTTTTTTCCAAGATAAACCCCTTCTGTTTTCCTCACGATCCCAAAGTTCCTTGTGTTCTATAACACTAGTCATAATTATCCATTCTCTTGTAGATCTACCATCACTAGATCTAACACATCACTAAGATGTGTTATCAACATGACCAAAGCCCATTTCTTTATCCCCTGCTCCCCCAAACTGCTGCCCCTTTGATACGAAGGCAGCACCCCCGCTTCATGTACCCATATTAAAACTTCTGCACTGTCTTTACCTATTTCTTCTTCATTTTACCATCATCGAGTTGTATAGATTTTAACTACCACATTTGTCTTAATTTGAGACCACTCTTCAAGTTGAGAACATAAGTATACAGGTGTAGTCAGACATCAGGTAGGCTTGAGTACAAGCAAAGGGGTTTTAACTCCTGTGCATACAAAGGAGGGACAGAACTGCTTTAGATATGGAAGTAATATTATTACAGCTCACATTTGCTGAACTCAACCCTTAGTGTACAGACCAGGTTTTTCTTAACTGTGTTCCAATTCTTTCCCCCAAAACTTTGCTTCCTTGAAAAAAGGGGTTCTATAATCAAATAAACTAGTAAATATGCTGAGTGAAAACAGATTTCTTTCCTTCTTTTATTGTGGTAAAATATATATCATAAAATGGACCATTTTAATCATTTTGAGTGGACAGTTCATTGCCATTACATACACACATGTTGTCAAACACCAACTACATCTCCAGAACTTCCCCATCTTCCCAAACTCAAACTCTGTACTCATGAGACAATAACATCACATTCCCCTCCCCCAGCCCCCAGCAGCCATCATTTTAATTTCTGTCCCTATGAGTTTGACTGCTCTAGGTACTTCATATTAGTGGAACTGTACAGTGTTTGTTCTTTGGGGACTGGCTGATTTAATTGAGTACAATGTCTTCAAGTTTCATCTATGTTATAGCATGTCAGGATTTCCTCCCTTTAGAGGGCTGAGTAATATCCCACCACATTTTGTTTATCCATTCTTCTATCAATGGACATGAGCTTGCTTCTACCTATCAGCTATTGTGAACAATGCTGTCATGAAAATTGCTGTCCAAATATCTGTTTGAGTCCTTACTTCCAATTTTTGGGGGGTACATACCCCAAAATGGAATTGATAGATCATATGGTAATTCAATGTTTAATTTTTTTAGGAAATGCCATACTACAAATAGGTTTTTTGATTGTAGAATCATTTAATAAGCAAGCACACACCCGACTTTTTAGGAGGGAAGCTTACTGGAGGTAGTTGTTTCTCCAGCCTTACTTTACTAACAAGCCTTTTCAACTTGCGGGTGAATCTGCATGGGGGGATTCATGTGGGAAAAGGAAAAGCCTAATTTTACCAAAATACAAAGTATGTGTATGGATCAGTGGGTTTCTTTGACATCCAAAGATCCAACTCAACTTCCCACCATCCTTACATAGAGATACCTTTTCATCATTGAACTGTGTATAGATCCTATGAGAAATTGGTGCAGCATTTGAATTTATTTGATGCTGAAAGATTTTTGTTCAGAAGTTGATAACGCATAAATGTAATTGAAACAGAGAGATAAGAAGGAACAAAAAGACACATAAGAAAAAGAAGAGTAAATATTCTTAAAGCACTTAGAACCCTCTGGTCACATAGTAAGTGCTGTATTTGTGCTTATTAAATAAGTAAAAAAAAAAAGAAAAACCATTTAAATAAAAATATTTTTAAAACAACAGAAATTGGGAGACATATTTTAAGCTCCTCAACTTCAGGGCAGGGGAGGGCTAGGTGCTTTCCACGCCTGAAAAATCAAGAAAACAAGGGGAGTTAAATTCCATTTATTCCTTGCTTCTCTCAGTACTTAGTTGCATTGAAGGTGTTTTTGATGAGTTTCCACAGTGTGTGGAAGTTAAAATATTTCACTCATGGTTCTGTAGATTTTTACTAGTGTGTAGGAAGATTAAAAAGGGGGAAGAAATGTTGGAATTTTAATTAGGTACTCCATCCCCCTCAATATGGAAGGGATTAATGTTGCATCAAAATAACAAGATTATGTATTTCTATTTTAGCTTGTACTAACCTAAAAGCAACCATCTGAGTTATAATTCTTTCTGTCTTCTGTACACAAATTCACTTGCTTTGGTTCATTAAACAAAACGACCTAGCAATCTAAAACCAATTGGACAATTAGAGAAATGATATAAACTCATGTGAATTAAGAACAGAGCACTTACTACCTAAAGGTGGCCAGCCCGTTCTGCTGTCTGTGTTCAGAGAATCTGCTAGTGAGACTCAGTCACCATGCTCCTTAATGGCAACCGTCACCGCAGCAGCTAGTCATACAAGTAGTGTTCAGTTTCTACAGCAGGATCAAAGACACAGTGTCAGATATCAGCTTGAGAAGCTAATACATCTTACAAAAATGACAGTGTAAACAGTATTTGCACTTTTATATATGTATGCATTTATCAATTTCATGGCATATATGTGTCCTTGATGCTTAATTATGAATTTAAAAAGTCACTCCCCTAGAATAGATATTGGATATTCACAACCAAGACACACTGAAGAGTCATACAATGTTATATATAACTTCTTACACATGTTATCAATTATTTGAAATACGCCTAACAGAAAACACACTGCAAATAAAATGCCATGAGAAAATAACACGTTTTCTGAATACCTACATTTGTTTTACACATCATGAATTCTTTTAAAATCTGGCCAAACAATGCTAAGTTATCAAATGGACTGAATAAGAAGGCTCATATTGTTTTCATGTGAAAACAAAAGCAATATTCTAGTAGAGAGCAGACGTATTCCATAGAGTGAGCTGGTATAAATTCATGTGCAGTAGCAGGAAGGCAGACAAAGCTTGGGATCAAAGGAATCAAGACAGCTAGATCTGGGACATAAATGAGAAATTGATATTGTCTCTCTAATATTAAATCTTATTTTTCATAAAAGCCATGGCATTAAGCTGTTGACTCTTAAGCTGCCACACCAATCGAGGTTACATTTGTTTCAAGCTTCCACATCAAAACACTTGTCCTTTGATAAATAAGAGAAGACTTGCAGGTTTCTGTAAGGGTCAGAAACTGCAAGGGTCTGTTAGGTTTTGTGTATAGAGATGGAACTTCCTATTCCAAATCAGAGCCCTACCTACCATGCATGGAACATGTTACATGACTCACTCACCACTGAAAGGAGCAAACTCATCAAATTTTCTGGCTTTTTAAAATACAGAGTACATAGAAGATCAAGACTGCCTTATTTTGCTAGTAACTCTGAGCTATCTTTAATAATACATTGAAAACTTTTTATTTCATTCATTTATTCATGAAATATTTATGAAGCACATAGGTCTAGCACTCAGGTCTGTGCTAGACCTGAGTCTAGGTGTTGGGGCTACAGCATCAGGAAAATAATAAAGCAGACCAAAATAACTGCACTCATAGACGTGGAGGTGGAGGGAAAGACCAGACCATAGACAAGAGAAACTACAAGTATAACATGTAAACTAGTGACAAATGATGAAAAATAAAGGACAAGGGCAGAAAATGTGGAGTCACTGCAGTGTCAAACAGGAGGGTCAGAGAAACAGTAAAAACAAAGTCCCTGAGGCCAGAGCACTCAGATGTGTTCAGACACCAGCAAGAAGGCTCAAGTGGCTGAGGCTGAGTGCTGGGAGAGAAGAGGGTGAAGAATCAGAAATGGAAGGTGGGGCGTTAGAGCAAGGGGTAAACCCTCTGGAGCTGTGTAAGCCTCTGCACTGCCGCTCCAGCCCTCTGTGCTCCCGGAGACACCACTCCTCCACAATTCAACGTGGACGGTGACTCTGAACTTTAGAGCCTGTGGTTCTGCCAGCTATTGCAAGGTCTTCATGTGTGTGTCTTTTCCAGTTGTGGGGAATAAGGTTGCTGTGATCCTGTGTGCTTGTGCAAGAACCTTAAAGAGTGTAACATGTAAATAAAATATCACTTCTTACCCAGAAAGGTCACGGTCTGCATCCTGGCCTGAAATTGCCCTTATCGAGCACAGTCCCTCAACTCTAAGTCGTGTAAAGGCCACAGTGAAGTAGAGGTTTTAATGATTTGTGCTTTAATTGAAACCTCAATCTGGAAGACGGTGACGGAAGAGGATCCTGAGTTCACCTCCTCATATCAACACAGCTACACAATCTACAGATACACATGGAACAACTTGCTCTGAAAAAAAAAAAAAACCCAAAAACTAAAAACTAAAAAACTGGCGGCTGGTGACACCTAGACTCCTAATCGGGCGAAAAAGGGAAAACCTACATGGACGCAGGTAGCAGAAGCCCCAACAAAATCTCACAATCTCACCGCGAACCCCACCCACCCAAAGCCTTGCTCTGCTCGCAGTCTGGAGGAAGCTCAAACCCTAGCCGCTCCTTGAGGAGCAAAGGGTTTGAACTTCCCATGCCCCACCCCAACTATTAAGACCTGCACATGAGGGAAGAGTCCCCAAGATATCTAGCTTCAAAAACCAATGGCAAGAAAACTGGCTGGAGAGCAGCCTGGGCACCGTGAGCACGGCAAGGCCTCACCGGGCCCAGGCCCAGCCTGGGGCACCAGCGGAGGGTGGCAGAGACTTGGTGTGGGTGAGGCTGTCTGCTGGTCCACAGAGCACCAGCCTGAGAGGCGATCTGATTTGACAAGAATTTGGGGCCTGTTGGATGCTGTCTGGGATGGAGACTGACAGGCGCCATCTTCACACTCTCTCTCTCACTGCAGTGCTTTTCCCGGCGGCATTTTTTTTTTTTTTTTCAAAATACAGGTTTTTTGCCGTGCTCCAGATCACCAGTATCTCCTGGATGGAGCTTTGACATGCATGCATCTACTGCCCGAGCTTTTGCTGCTAGCTGCCACCAGCGACACCCCTCCTGGCCTTCTGGCCTCGCTATGCTGGCCAGTGTTGCTGTCTCTCATGGGCCCCGCAGGAATGTAACCGGCAGAGAAAGAGCTCTTAAATGGTAAACACCTCCAGGGCACAGCCAGAGGCAACAAACCCAGGAGCTCAGTATTTCTGGGAAAGTGGCCTGTTAGCTTGTGATCATGGATCCCACCTGAGAGGCAGACTTCTGATTAAACATTTTTGGGGGTTGACCATAACGCTTTCCAGAGACCTCAGAGCATGGGTGTGCAGTATCCTCATGTGAGAATCGCCTCTGCTGCACTAGTTTCGCTAGTAATGCTAGTATCGCTGGGAAAGAGTTTTACACACACCCTTGAGGCCAAAACACAGGAGCAACCCTTGCCTGCCTGCCTGGGATGGCCAAAGGGCTTGCTCCCAGATCCCACTGGACAGTAACTATGTAGAGATAGTTCTTGGCAAGCTATCACCCCAGGACACAGACAGCCAAATGAGACACAACCAGTCCTTCTGCCAAAGAGGCCTATTTGCTTAGCCTGAAGCTTCAGGATTGGCAAACATCTAGAGGCCTACAGATTTCAAATTATGTTCCAAAGCTATGTGATCAAAACAGTGTGGTATTGGCATAAAAACAGACGCATAGATCAATGGGATAAAACAGAGAGTTCAGAAACAAAATATATATGTATATATAGCAAAATATCAAGATTTTTATAAAGCTGGGTGATAAGTATCCAAGTGTTTATGTTATTCTCTAAGCTTTTCTAAAGTCTGAAATATTTTATATTGAAAAAAATTTTTTTAAAGATTTTATTTATTTATCTTCAGAGGGGAAGGGAAGGAGAGAGGGAGAGAAATATCAATGTATGGTTGCCTCCTGTGCATTCCCTGCTGGGAACTGGCCTGCAACCCAGGCATGTGCCCTGACTGGGAATCGAACCGTGATCTCTTGGTTCACAGGCCTGCGCTCAATCCACTAAGCCACACCAGCCAGGGCTTATGTTGAAAATTTTAATTGAACAGGAAAAAAATCCTATTTTTGCCAAGTTAAAATATACAAAGTGTGCATGTGACACTAAAATACATGCTTGGCCTATGCTTTGGGAGTAGAAGTTACATGTAATTTTAGAGGTCTAATACAATTTGTTTAAATGGTAGAAAGGGAGAAAGAAAGAAATACGCTACAAATGTAAACCAGTCAAGTGAAGGAGGCACATAGCAAATACAGGCACTCAGAAGCCGAGTGGGGCGATGACAGAGGGGAGTGGCAGAATCAGGGTGCAGCCCCAGGGAGTCCTGCCCTGGTCCAGCTGCCTTTCTCAGATCAGAAAAGCTCAGTAAACCAAGCAACCAAACAGAAACAACACAAACAAGCAAAACCTACATGTGTTTCTAAAAAGGCCAGACTCAGGAGGGTCAAGATGCCACAGCAGGCAGCACTCACATAAAGGTATGAGGGGTGTCAACAAATTCAGATGCCCTGGTAGGTGGCCAAATGCCTCACAGGGAGGGAAGAAGGGAAGTGGTATTTTTTTGACACCGGCCTGGGAGGAACATGGGCAGAAGCAGCTGTATGGCCCTAAGATGCACTCAGGCTCCTCTATTTAGGGACCAGAGAAGGCAATGCTCATGCAAAGTTAGTTAAGCAGAACTGTGCTCTAAGGAAACTCCAGGCAAGGCAAGGAGTCTAGAACAGGGGTGAAGAACTGGGGTGCTGGGGTCAGGAAAATGTATGTTTGAATCTGGAGTCCACATCTTCCAGTTGGGTGACCCTAAACCTCTTACCCACTCTAAACTTCAGTTTTCTCTTTAACAAAATGGGATAAAAATGATACCTTTTCCTATGGCTGTTGTAAGTATTAAATGAGATGGTTGTGCCATTTGTCATAGGTTCTGAACAAATAGAGTATCTACTCTCACTATTATGGTTATTATCAATGTTGTTTATCTAAATGTGCAAATCAGTTGATACAAATGCTATATCCTATGTTACAAAAGCAACTCAGGTGGAACAGTTCATCATTTTAGTTACACTATGCTATGCTTTAAAATAATTTTCACTAGAAGGCTATTTGTAAGAATGAGAAAGAAAGTCAGTGTATATATCTGTTTATGTTTATGTATACATCTAGAGTCACAGGAGGCTTGTGAAAGAGGAAAAGAGGGAGGAAGAACAGGAGGGGAGGATCTCTCTGGGACCCAGATTATCCATCTGTAGAAACCCACAGACAGAAGATCCATGTTAAATAAACATCATTTCCACAGCAAATAAATAAATAAATCTCAATGTGATTATCAAGTTAAATCTTTTCATTGTTATTTTTACCTACACATCAATATAACCACTTTTAATTCCTGATGTACCTTCTGCTGACATTAGAAATTGGCTATTTGGTGCAGCATGCCATCAACAGATGATTAGACCAGCCAACTTGGTCGATGGAGATAGCAGTTGAAGCTGAGACTCCCAGCTAACACAGCTGGGAAATATCCCATGTAAACAAGGTCACATAAGACCCATATTTTCTGCCAATACACATTGCCTCAGTAAATTGGTCCAAGAGCCATCTTGCTCTGGCCTTTTTCCAACCTAGTGATGAATCCGTTTATCAAAATCACTGTCAGGTAAATGTTGTAAGACCTTGACTAGGGTATTCCTTAAACTTTAAGAGATGGAACACTTTGTAATGTATTTTCAAATTGAAAGTCGCTTATCCTCTTAGCACCTCAAGAAGGTTTATGAACCAAATGCATGCTAAGAAATACTTTGAAAAGAACCAGTTAGGGCTTAGATGGAAAGTCTCAATGTAGTGGATTGTGGTGTACTCCAAATTCTATCTAAAATAGGTTTTCAGAATTAGAAGTTTCGGGTCCTATTTACTCAGGAAAAAAAAGTGAAGCTAAGTACTGGAAATGGGATGCAGTAAAACTCTAGGATTTCATCCAACGATTGCTTGGAAATGAAAATTCCCTAATGGGAATAGGTCTTTGAAATGGGACATCTGGGTTTTACTAAGTGGGTAATTAAAAGTTTGAAATCTTGCCTGGAAAATGGGACAAAAGCTCAAATTACCAAGTTAGGTGAGACGTTCCCCACTGCCTTTATCATAGGAATGGCGGGGGTCCTGGATTACACAAAACAAGGCAGAGAATGTGTGCGGCTTGAACCACCCAAGGATAAAGTGGACTTTGGAATCTGATTTCTAGAGGATATTTGTCAGAAAATATGCTATACTTCCTGCAGCTGATGAAACATCCTGTGTTCCAAGACCAGTATTTAGTGACTAGTGCTCAGCCAGGTAAATCGTCACCCTAAAAGGTCCTTTGACCCTTTCCTGACTCATGACCAAGAAAGACTTGGGCTTTCCAAGGGAATGGCCAGGCACCAGTTTATAATGAAAGTCACAATCTAGTAGTTCACCTGAGTCACCCCCTAAAGCTTGTAGATGAACCTCAGGTGCTCAAATTAAAGCAGAAACAGTCTGGCTGTGCTTTATTCTGAGAATACATAAGATGATAAGGTGGAATACTGAATCTAGATGAGAATCTGCTTAACTAAAGACTTTGAGTGATCATCCCAAACCAACTCATATAGAAGTTCTCACTGTATTACATGTAACTTGGTTGATTTTTCTGTGACACTTTTGTTTAAAGAACATTGCATGGAGCCTCTAGCTGGGTTGAGGGATTAGTAATAATGACAGACAAATTCTTAGGGAAAGTTGTTACGGTATCATCATGTTTCTGAATGTTCCTCATAGCAATGACATTCAACACAGCAGGCTACACCATTCATTGGGACAGTTTATAATATCATCTGACAGTTAACATTAGTATCTTTAGGGTCTTTCGATCACAGTCCTCCAGGAGGTCATGAAAACACATTGTTCAAAACTTGAAATACATCACTCCTCCCACAATTTTGTAAAATAGTAGAAAAAGTGTAAAGTATAATATTATGGTAGAAATCTGAGCATTGTGTCACACTAAGAAAATGTTTAGTTAGTTAGTGAGTGTAAATTAGTTTAATTTGGCACCCAAAGTAAGAATTTCTTGAGGCTAAATGCTAATGCACAACATTAGCGCTTCACAATTAGAATGTAGAAATGTTTAACATTCGTTCTAATGTTGTAGGTTTTCTAGGAAAAAATATTTTAGACAATCAAGTCTATTTCAGTCTTATGGTAAATTCAGGAAATGTTTTTTTCTTCTCACCAGACACTGAAAGGGATGCCTGCAGACTGAAAGAATAGATTAGGTTACAAGATAAGAGGGATTTCCAAGTGTGATCTTGTCTATTCTACTGTTTGTGACATTGAACAATGAGCTGAAGTTCTCTAGGTGTCAGTTTTTCCTTGTACAGAAATAATGATATGGCTGTTTTGTTTCAGTAGTATTAAAGTCTTGATTACAATGTTGTTCAATATTTTACAAAAGGCAGTTAAATGAACAAACCGTATCCCAAGGCCAAGGCCACAATTTCCCCTTCAACCATTTGCCTACCTTTGCCTCCAGGCCAAAAGATCCTGGAGGTAGTTAAGCAAGACTAAATATCTCTTTCTTTGCATTCAGTTTATCAGAACTCTAAACATCCCACCAGCTAGGATTTGTAAATTGATCTGGCACCTCATTGGAACATATGTGAACTCAAACCCTGGCCTGGGCCATGTAAATGAGGACAGGACAATGGAAAGGTGGTGTGCCCACCTGCTTTGCAAACGCTGTGAATATGAAATTTGCTGGGCGCCCACCTCCTCGGTGATGCCAGTGGGCATTGTGTCCTCAGAACCTGTGTCTATTACCCCACCGCTATCACACCATCACCACCAGCCCTCAACCACATCACTTGGTAGCCTGCTGGCCTTCTCTATAGGTCTAGTGGATCACAAGTCTTCAGGTCAGGAGCAGAGAGGCCGGTGACCCTTTGCCTTAGAGCTATGGGCTGGCTGAGCCAAGACGACATTATTTTGTGTCCTTTTTGCACTAACTTCAATTCACATACTCTTATGCCCACACTTGCCTTAAATATAAAACAGAGAAGAAAATGAAAGAACAGGGAGTAGAAAACGAGATCTTATAATTTCAAATTGAATTATTTTAATGTCATATCTTAGCCACCACCTCAGATGGGTCTTAAGGATAAAGCCTTCTAGGAAAGCTAGAATAAAAACTATGAACTAAGTCCATTCCTTTGCTTATTATGATTTTTGCTTGAATAAATCAACATGTAGCTTTTGTATCCAGTTGCACAACTCGCATAATTTCTGATTCTGGATTTCTTCAAAATTCTTACTATAAAAACAATCAATATCGTAACAGAATAAAAATGGTGCTACCTTTTCCCTCTGTTGAAGGTATCAAAGATGGGGAAAAAAAATTTATTTTAAGAAAAGTAATCAAAACATAAATCCTTAATAGATGCTAAAACTTGACCTAACTGAACTCTGAACATGACATCTTGAAATAAATATTCTGATAAACTGTATGACATGTGGAAAAATTACAAAAACTCATAATTTGTCTCATAAAGATAAATGCTGAGGTCTAGATATCATGTTGGTGTTTAAAGGCTCCAGAATTGAACCATGGTATAAAATGCAAAGAAAGTACAAACAAACCTCAGGTTTATTTCCAATTATCACTAATACAATGACTAAATGAAATAATCACAAAATGTCAGAGCATGAAATAAAGTTCCAGCATGCACAAATAACCTAAACGAGCTGAGGGCCTCTGAGAAGCCCCCCATCTTACTATGAAATTCCTGGTGAAAAGTGGCTGTAATTAACCCCCCAAGCCCACTTTTGAATGTAACAATATACATGCTGAAGACTGGGTGGTACTTCATGAGTTTACCTCATAATTTAAAGCCCTTGAGGAAACTCAGAAGAAAGGCTAGAACCCCATTCTTCATAATTCACAATGGGTGGCTTTGGCTTTTTCTCTGCTTTTATTCATGAGAAATTCCCAGAGACACCCATGGCTCTCTCTCTGCTTGTGCCACCTGCAGACTGTATAACCATGAAAACTCTGCAAAGGTCCCTGGGGAGTTCTCTCTGAAGAGTTTGCCCAAGTCCACAAATTCTCTTTTGTACTTCTGTAAATATCAGGAAGAGGTAAACATGAAGAAAGAAAAAAAGTCACAAGCATAGTAAAAGGATGTTAATGAGGAAAAATAGACTGGAATTTAGAAGAGAGAAGTTTTAGTCTAAATATCAAGGGGGAAGAAAGAACTTATTGATAATAAACCCACTAGATTAGAGTATTGAATGATTTTTAAAAGAAATAATAATCTCAAAAACATTTCAAACTGAGTATTTACCAAAAAAATAAGAAACCTTTAAAAATGCCAGGGCTGCAACAGCTCCTAGAGGAGAATGCAGCTATTGTCCATATGCTACAAAACTTTTATAATTTAGCACTTTCTGGGACATTCCTTGAAACTAAAAAATACCTAATATTTACAATCTGCCATCATTTTAAGCACTTTAGATACATTAACTTGAGTTACCCTCACCACAACCCTATAAAGTAGTACTTACTGTCATTATCTCCGTTTTCACAGATGAGAAACTTGAGGCACCTGAGACACCAAGAAGCTAAGGAACTTGCCCAAAGTCACCCAGCGACTGAGCAGTGGAAATATTCATACCTACCCTTGTGCAGAGATTTGCATAATAAATATCTGGACTTAAAACATCAAGTTATTATATTGCTAACTCAGCCTTCAGCAATTTTTATCTTTATACATGGTCAAATAAAACAAAATTATAAAATAGGCAAAATTTGTTCTACTCCATACCTTTCTATGTCCTTCCAAGCCTAGTGTCTCCTTAGATATCTCTTCCCACAGTCCTTGTCAGTACTGTTCTCTTTTTTTTTAAAAAAAAAAAAACCCTAACAAAACCTGCTGTCCATTGCAATAATGAGTTAATAAACCTATTCGAAGTGACCAGAGACTCCTCAACTATATCAATGCTCAATAAGTATTTATTGAGTGACTATTGAATAGTAAGACATTGCCTTCCCCAGAGAGTGTCTTATTGACTTTCTAGCACCGCAAGTTCTAGGATTCAGCAGTTGATGAGCTTGACACTTTCACGCTGGTACTTGCATAACTGAAATAAGAATGTCATACAGTTTGCAAGGCTAACCTCACTGCCCAAACTCAAGCTAGTTGTAATTATAAAGCAAGAGAGAGAAAGAAGCAGGAAAAGGGTGTGGACAGTATTGCAGAAGATTAAAACAAAGATTAACACACCCTTTGAATAGGAGGAGTGGGGGTAGAGGCAGTGTCTGGGGCAGGGGGTGGAAGGAGTGAGAAAAGAATTCTGCACAGTGGAATTGCAACATCACACCATTCCTGGAAAACCAAGAGCCAGCACAGCAGGGAACATCTGCCAGTTGCTTTCGAGTGAAGGAGAATCATTCTTCCAGTGAGAAAATAGTGATGAAGTACCATCTTAGACAGGAATAAAACTGTATTTTCACAGTGCCAATATCAGGCTTATTTTTTAAATATTCCTTCAACATTTATATGTGAGGAGAGAGGGAGAGAAGCAGGGATGTAATTCCTAGAATTAAAGTATATTGGAAAAATAGTTTCATCAAACATATGCTTACTTTAGGTTGAGCCATATAAAGATGCCATTTTTATAAATCAAAAATGGTCAAAGAGAGGCAATTTCATATGGTTCAACCTAAAAGAATATGTCATACTAATTGATATGTGACTGCAAATCCCAATAATAGTTAATATTTGTAAGTCATGTTTTGGTTACAAAGTGACTTTCCTGTGGTCACGCAGCTGACAATTGAAAAGTCTTGGGTCGTCGCTAGAGCATTTACTCATTCAGCAAATACACGTGAACATAACCATGTGCCATGCGTGGGGCTGAAGGTCATTTCCAATATGGAGGAATCACCTGCTAGTTCTAGCCCAACTGTTGACCCCCAAGAGTAATCAGCTGAGAAGTCCTGAGTTTGTTCAGTGTGAGTCAAACCAAAATTGTAGGAGGGACAGGTGGTGATAAGAAATGACAAGGAGTTGCAGATAAATGAGACTGATCTTTCTTTTTTTTTTAAAGGAAACAAATGTGTCTGTTAGATACCAGGACAAGCTGAGAAAGGGAGCCAGCGTGGACCGCAGCAGCTTTAAAAAAGCCCGTCCATTCCTGCCTTTACTCCCAGGCTACTCTGCTGTAAAAGGCCTGCCATGGATGGTAACGTTAACGCCAGGCTGGGAACAATTCTTTCTAGGGCGATGGACGTGGGCCTGCACCGGCAGCGTCAGCATCACCATCACCTGGGTGTTCGTTAGAAATGCACATTCAGAACTGCCTCACCCCAGACCTGCTGAATCAGAAACTCTTCCAGATTCTCCAGCAATCTGAGTTTTAACAAGCTCTCCAGGTGCTTTGCTGACACCAAAGTTGGAGAAACACTGTTTTCAGGAAAAAGAGAGATGCTGCCAAAGGTTAAGAAGGTTAAGAGAGTGCAGAAACCTAAGGGAAGCAAAAGAATCCAGGCAGTCCAGTCAGAAATACAAACCCTGCTGAATTTCCCACCTTCATACGGAAACATGAAGTTCCCTGTCAGTGGGCGAGTCAGTGAAAAATAAAAATTTGAATAAGAGCAACATTCCCACTTATCGAGGGTTTATTAGGTCCCAGCTTTGTACTTTACATAGGTTTCATTTACTGCAGAAACCTTATAGAGCAACCATTTAACAGGTAGAGAAAGTGAGAAGCAGTGAAATACCTAATAGGTTAAATAACTTCCCATTTTCTGTGGACCTAGCAAGTCACGGAACTAATTCAGTGAGGCAGTCTGATTCCGCTCAGCGAGGCGCCGTTTTTCACAGGACGTCCTCGTGCACCACGGCTCTTATTGCCAGTATGAAAACAAGCCCATTCTCTATACATTTTTCAATCAAAATACTGTCATCCCCGTAACAAGGTGAGAGAAAGGAAGAAGGTATACTCTCCTTGCTGAGTTTCCACCCCAACCAAATACTTTTTAGTTTGGGGAAAAAAAGCATCCATCAGAGAACAAAGGATGTAGCACCACCTAGTGGATAAATGTCTCCATTTATTTCAATAGGCCTTTCAGTGGCGCGAAGACCACAGAAAAGAAAACCGAAGTTACAACTGACAAATCACTGCAAAGCTAGCAAACCCAGCTGCGAGCAAAGACTTGGTTCAAGAAGCAGTCTCAGTATACTACTCTCTGGTCAGGACCCTATCCTGTGAGCTGTCTGGGCAACAGCCCATATTGGACAACACAAGAGAGGACATGCCCAGCTACGTACCCTGTTATCCTCTCAATCCCTCTGTACACTGCTTTTTGCACCTGTAAATGCCAAAAACGCCATTTGAATTCTCTGGGACTTGCTGGTTGGAATAGCGAAGAGGATTATGCTTGTAAATAGGAAATGCTAATTCTGATTAACTACAACAAACCCCTATTAGGTTTCATTAAATGAGACCCACCTATCATTCCCTGCACACGCTTCTAAGGAGAGGAGTACAAGAGGGCAGGTGATTATATGGGACACAGGACAGTGAAGCAGTTTTCCCTAGTTCATTTGGTGTCAGGAAGATCAAAATGACAGATTTTTCTGGGTTTAATCTGATTCTAGATCCAAATAGAGAACGTGAGCCACTCTGGCAGGCGCTCCAGAGGTTGTTCCGGTTATTGGGGGGAAAATTTCAACCTCCTATGCTTCCGTGCTCTGCCCCAAACATAAAAAATTCCAATCTTCTTTTCCAAGCCACCCCCACAGCAGCATTTTCCAATGTGTAGGAAATATTTGCTATATGGCAATGAGATTCTATGCCAATTCCAACTTAGGAGGCACTGGGTTAAACAACACAAAGCCTGCTAACTAAATCTAGAGTTTTTTTTCTACACTGTTCAGATGGTGTAACTCCAAAGAAACAGTGTGAACCACTTCATGTCTTAAGGTATTTGGTCAAGGACCTCTTTCTTTTTCTTTCTTTCTTCCTTTCTTTCTTCTTTTTTGGCAACACCCCACAGGACTGACAATTGGCTGGGTAGTGTGCTTGGCAAAAAGCCTGCTCTCTTAGTGCCAATGTTAAAATGAGGTACCCAAACAGGCCATCCCGGTCAGCCTGGTAACTTCAGTAACAGTACTTACGGTGTTCAAACTTCCAAAATATCATGTCTTTGGGGGGCAGCAACATATCCATTGTTATGTTCCAGTATATTTACAGGTAGTTCCTACTTTAAGGGCTAGCTCCACCAACCTAGGGAACTGAGATTCCTCTCAGACCTCTGGACAAAAGAGAGCACTTTCTCATCCACCTCCTTCTCATCACACCTCTCTAAATCAGTCCAGTCCCCTGACTCTTGGCCCCTCCATGGTTCTGGAGGCTCCGTCCTGTCTCTGAGTCTCATTCTTCCCTTCTTCAATTAAGGGTACAGTCCACAGTTGAGCAAAAGAGGCTCTTGGAATTCTAGGAGATGTGACACAGTCTCTGCTCTTGAGGAACCTAGATTCTTATCTCTGAGATGGTGCTGTTCAGCTGCAGGCTCTATTCTCGGACTCTAAGGACTAAGGATGATTGGTGGGGTTCTCCTGCCCCCTGAGAGCACCCCAGGGGCCCTGCAGTGGCTCTGCACTGGGTTGTTCCCTGCGTTCTGACACACCTGCAACTGTCACTTCTGCCCTGACTTTCTCTGAGCAGGGCTGGGGCCAATGCTGGAGCCCTGCTTGGTGATTTTTGCTGTTTTCCATTTCATTGCTGTGGCATTTGCTTCTGTTTCCTAGAAATGGTAAACACTGCTTCTATCTTTCCCTTTTCTTTCTTTCTTTCTTTCTTTCTTTCTTTCTTTCTTTCTTTCTTTCTTTCTTTCTTTCTTTCTTTCTTTCTTTCTTTCTTCTTTCTTGCAAAAACAGGTTTCAGAGACAGAGACAGAGAGAGACCCCAGTTACCTGCACGCTATCAGTTTTCTCTTCCATTCTGAAAAGCCAGGAAACAAGAAAAGCCTGCTGTCTAATGTTGTGCTTGCCAACCACCAGCTGCCAACTTGCAGGTCCTACTCTGCAAACCCACTTCAGTAACAGAGTTTTTACTTATTCTTGCTTCTTTCCCTCTTCACTCCCAGGCAGGATTTCCTTTTATTGCTCTGATTTGACCAAAAAAATGTACCTCTCTCAAAATCACACACAGAGAAGGAAGGGAGGTCTATTCTTTCCTTCGTTCTGAGCTGCATTGTAGGTTTTCCCGAGGCTCAGAACACTGGGTTGTTAATGTGACTGTGGGCTTCCCAGGACACATTTGTCATTTATAACCTCACCTCCAGGGCAAGGGCAGTGCCCAGAGCACAGACTCAGGCACCAGGGAAAGCACCTCACTCAGTGACTGAAGGGTAAGTCCAAGGCCACCCTGCCTTCTCATATATAAACTTGCAAAATGAAAGTTTATGAGTTGGGGGCTTCTTTTGTTTAGGCATTGACTGAATGATTCTCTAAACTCATGGAAAATAAAAGATTAAGGGCTGTGTGAAAGTAAACTTTGTTATACAAGATTTCAAATGTGAGATGGGGGGAGGGGAGGCAAACCACAGTTCCCAGGTGAGAGGTGGCAGACAGCCCCTCGCCAGAGAGCACAGAGTCTGATCTCTAACATCTTGCCCCTCATAAAGCTTGGCCATTCCGCTCTGTCAGGATAATGGGAAGTGCCAGCTTCACACCTTGCTTTGAAAGGATGCTGACGCCTGTCTGAGATCATCAGGGTAAAAAAAGAAAAGCTCTGGTCTACATTCCAAGGGAAGATTAGCTACTTAAACCTCACCATTTTTCTCTCCTGACACAATATTTTTTGTGTGGACAGAGATCAAAATGCCCTTCAATGAGTGTCAAGAGTTCATTGTTCTTCGGAATAAACACCAAGTTCTTTAACATGGTCAAGGCCCTGTCTGACCCCTTCTCCCTGGCCTTCCAAGCCTTGTGTCCATAAGACTCTCCACGCCAGCCATGCTGGTCCTCTTTAAGACCCTCCCAGGTGCCATGTCCTTCCTGCTCAAGGTCTCTGCACAGCTGACCCCTCTGTCTGGAATTCACTTATTCCTCCACACTCCACCCCCCATGCTTCATCAATGCTCAGCCTAAATGTCACCTCCTCAAGGAGTCCTTCCCCACCCCCTGGCCTCAATTAGACCCAACCCCACCCTTGCCATTTACATTCATGGCCCCCTTTGCTTCCTGGTACCTTTCCTAATGAAAAGCAAGTGATTTCTTGGATAATTGGCTAATTTATGCCTGCCTCCCACCACCCCCACCATGAGCAGAAAGAATTGCATATAGAGGCAGCCAAGTTGTGAAACGAAGGAACTGCAGAGCTTTAAAACAAGGTTAAAAGAAGCCTCCCATAGGCCACAGCTTCTGCATCGGCTCGAGGACACAGACTGCCTGGATTGTCACCTTAGTTCGGCCAATTACCAATGGAGTGACTTGGGGAAACTGGCATAGCCTCTCTGTCTCAGATTCCTTCTCTATAAACAGAACTATTTGAACTATGTAACCCCAAAGCTCTGCTCTTTGGTTTTGATTTGGGTTTTTTTTGTTTTGTTTTCTTTTTTGGGGGGGGTTTTTGTTTTTTGGTTTTTTTGGCTTTCAACTAGATGTTAGACTACCTGAGGACATGGTATGCTCAATCTCAACTTGTGTTTTTCCTTGGCCAGACAGAGGTTTCTGTCCATGGTTTGAAGTTGTGAGATTTCATTGCATTCCTTTAAAATGAGTGTAGGTGAGCACTATGCTTTCAATGACCATTCAGTGCTCCATATAAAGCTGACAGCTATGGATTGAGATCCTTGAAAATGTTTAGGCATATAACTATAACTTTTATTGGCAAAGCAGTGACCATTAATTGATCTTCACTGGGTTGAGATTATGGATTGTTTTTTTAATGATATTTTGGAGTGGTCTCATCTATTCTTTCCTTCCTTGATGTTCCTTTCTCCCCCAAATTCAGGAACTTAGACCACACAGATTATCATTCTCAATGGGGTAGTTTCACAAGTGCTCATGTGATGTGAGATATAAAGTATATACAGTACCTTTGTGCATATGTATGTGTATATATAATGTATATGTGTGTGGATGTATATATGTATAGTGTATATATACACACCTATATGCACATACACAAATGCACATACACATATATATGTAATTTAACCTTATATTGCTGTGATGACTTTATTTACCAGAAAGCACTATCTATCCTTTTAGAGCATTACACAACATAATCATAATCAGAAAGATCCAAATTCTGGCATTTTAATCAAATTTTTTGTTGCTTCCTAAACTCTAAGACTTAATTATCTTCATGACCTGTCACACATATCAAAATGCACAATGTGAAGTGAAAGCTTGCATTCAACTGTTTCCCAGTTGGCTGGATCTGCACAACCCGATGTAGGAAGGCAGACCTGCAATGCTGACGGTCGGTCTCACCAGCTATTACGGGTCTTCACTATACTCATAAGACATATAGATATGAATAAATGGGTAGAATGAACTGTTACAGGCTGCATGATTAGATCACCACAAAAGACACTATTAAGATTGTCTATGGGTTTGCAGCCCAGCTGTTTCAACTCAGCTGCCATAGTTTCACTTCATGTGTGACACCACCTCATTTTCCCCAGGGCTGCAAACAATAAACTGGTCACATGGCCATCCAGAATGACCATGGTATCAAACATCTTCAGTCCGTACATTCCACTAGCCTGCCTCCCTCCACACTTCATGCACATCTTTCCAGCTGCTCCTGGCAGTTCAAATATGAAGGCAGGAACAAAGACGGGGCATACATTTGCTAATCAAAATTTGCTGAAGTCCAAGTTTGGCACCTGACTCATTTGCCTCCTCCAATGAATGACCCCACCTGATATCACTATAAAATAACATTTGCTTTTATTTATTTCTGTTTATCTAGCATAGATTTCAAATAATTTTGCTTACATTTTGTCCCCAAGTTGATGAGATAATTTATGACCTGATATCTACCAAGTGATTCCATTTACTATTACTATAATCGTGCCATTCTTCCAAAGCTTCACTCTGGAATATTATGACAAAATAGCAAGAACATAATTTTAACACACATAAAAATTATTACCATGCAGCTGTGCGACTACTTCTTTCCTGTGCTGAAGTCCACAATCAATTCTATTTGTACTACACCAAGAGAATGATAATTTAACACCCCTTGATTCTTTTTCCTTCTCCTGAAATCTCTTCAGGAGGTAGTAAAAGGCCTCAGAAACCTAAGCTTTGTGCCAAATATCTGCAACAGTCCTTCCGCAAAAAAACTCCAATGAAATAATTAAGAAGCTGCTTAAGCAGCCATTTGCCGCAAACCAGATTGAGGGATTTGAAATATGTACAAATATTTTTAAATAACCCCCCAAAGGGGAACTTCGTACTAATAAGTGAGGGCTGCTGCAGCTCCTGCTGCCGGCTCTGCATCCTGGGAGTACATATGAGTAAATATAAACAGGTTCCAATATTTTTCATCTTCCCTAAGGTATGTGAAAGAAATACTCTGATTTTAACTGCTACAAATCTGGGGCAGAGCTTTTTCTAATAAGATTTCGTAATCTTCCCAGCACAATGCTCTCTATGTTAGAGCAATCCCAGGACTCAGAATTCCCCGGCAGTGAGTGTGCCAGGGTGAACTTCTGAGTCTCAGATAACGTTACGGCTGTGGTTTAGGCCCTGATTGATAACATAGTCAATGGAGGCAACCTGTCCCAGAGAAAGGATCCAAAAAGCTTTGCATAGTGTTTACTATACAGATAACCTCCTGGCTGACATCTGTGGAGGAAAACCTTTGATGGATGAAAGAGGCTGTAAGATCCTGTGCACCCAGATAGCTCTGGTAAATTTCTCGTATATCACTCTTTAGAAAATTATAACACTTTTGTTGGTCACAAACGCTTAACTGATTTTTATAGCAATATGTTTTGCAGAGAGTATTTGATAAATATAATGAAATCGTTTTATGCTAGATCCCAGGGGACAGGTCAGGGAAATGCTGTGAAAAGACGGCATTGCTTTGTTATACATCATGGCAGGCCCTGTACTGTCACTGGAGTCCAAGTCAAATTGGAATGTTTAACTGCCTTCCTGGCCAATACAGCCTCTGATTCTTCGCTACTCAGAGTGTGGCCTTTTGGCTACAGCATCTGCAACACAGGGGAGCCTGTCAGAAATGCAGAACCTCAGGTCCCACCCTAGTCTCACTGCAGCAGAATCTGAATGTTCACCAGATCCTCAGCTGTTTCTATGCGCAGGAATGTTTGAGAAGCACTCCCCTTTCCATCTTAGACCAAGTTGCAGCCACAGGCTGAAGCCAGTAAGCAAACAGGGGGAAAGGGATGTGGCCACCAAGCAACCAGGTGCTTTCACATCTCATCCCCCTAGCACCCTGCCCGTGGCAGTATGGCATGGACTAGCAGTCTTTGACTGGAATGGAACTGGAATTGGGTCACCAATTATTTGTGAACTAGGAAACACAGTGGGGTCATGTGAAAAAGGAAGATAAGGCACTTCCGGAGATTCTGGTGAAAGAACGCCCATGCTTTATGCTGAAAATCCCTAAACTGAGCCAGAGCAGCTTAATGAGTGTGGGGTGTGCAGAGCAGAACTCTATACTCTGAAGTCCATCAGCTCTCCAGGTACACTCCACCTATACTCATAACTTCAATCTGCCATGATTCAGTCCAGTCCTTTCCTAACCCTCCACCTGAGTCTTAGAGAATATTCCAACTAAAAGAACGAGTGATTATACAAGGCCTATTATGACATATTGAAAAAAAAGAGTGAAAGAAAAAGTGAATAAATAAAATATTATTTGGACTCTGACTTCCAATGCACTTCTGAAGTTTCTGGTTAAGAGAATGAGAGGTTATTTACCATGTGTATCCTCTTTAGAGATGAATCACGACTTCGAGAGCCTCTTAACTGATTGAACTAACCACTAAGTTTCTGTGCTGCCAAAGGGACTTCTTTAGACAACTCCAGAAGATCAATAACCAATGTTAATAGCCTGCCGCCTGTCTGCCTCCCCTAAAAACCTAGGCGGAATGGCATGAGTAGAGTGCTGCCTATCAAGCTCATCAGTACCATGCAGCAAGGCGTTTCCCCCAAAGACAGACCCCTTTGCTAAAGGAGTGTTTCATCTGTAAGTGGCAGGTTCCTGGGAGAGAAACCTATTTTTTGGCTAAAGGGCCTATGCAGCTTGACTTTCCTTACAATGAGTAACAGAGCCCAAAACTTCACAGCTTTCATGTTTCAGAGAAAATGAAAAATAATACAACTGAATTATTTTATTTTCGAAGTCCTTGGGTCAATCAAGAACAGCTCTGGGGTCCTATCACTATTTTGTATTCCATGGGGCCAGCTGGCGGCTGGGCTGGATACAGCACAGCGCTTCTGTAAATGGAGAGAAATGTCTAACATGAATGATAGGGCTCAAACCTTTTCAAAGCCACTATATTAACATACAAAAGGTCCTCCAGCCATACTAGACCATAGGACCACAAGCAAAGACCCGTCAGGAAATGTTGCTTATTTGTTGCTGTTTTGTCTTTTTCTCAAGCATGGTTGTACTTGATGAAATTGAAAAACAACACCTAAGATATATCTATATGGTGTTTACACTTTACAAAACTCTGTGATGTGCCATTTTATTTAATACTCAGAGCATCTTTGTGAGAAATGTTTTAACATCCCTGCATTATAAATAAAGAAACTCAATTCCAAGAATTTTGCCCCATGTCTCTTGGGTAACAAGTAAAAGAGGCACTGTGTTTCCTTAACAGAAGGTCAGTGCTATATTTAATTAAGAAAGAGATATGTCAACACCATCTCCCTAATCCCACCAGAAGAAATTTTTGCAGCTAAATGTAGAGAAGTGAATGGAAATTAAAAATTAAAGCTTTTGTGCAGTGGCATTTCCTAGAGTAAACCCGCTGTGAAAAGTTTTATTACCTGATCTTAACATGTGACTCCTGGCTCTGCACTTTCAAGTCCCAGAAGTCACTCAGAATCCAATGCAAGTCCTTCCTCCTCCTTGAAGCCTTCCTTGCACACCAGCCAGAAATGCATATTTTTTCCCCTTAAACTTGGATGGCAGGAATCTTAACTAGACACGGATCCTGATATCATGCCTTGTGTGACTGTTAGTCATATCCATGGCTTGCCTGCTTGTTTCACGTGCAGGAGCTGTGTCTTATGAGTGGAACAACAAGGCCTCGACTGGAAATCAAGGGCCCTGATGTCAGCCATGTCTAGGTTCAAATCCTAGTACCTCCCCTCCATAGCTGTGGAGCCTTCCTTGTGTCTCTTTGAGACTGCTTAATATCATATTGTCTGTACCTTTCATTAAAGCACCTCAGGTTATCAGCATGATAACATGTAAATGCCAAGTAGTTTAAGTTTTCATTCAAGGCACGGGCAGCTAATGAGCTGTCAGGAAGTACAGCCCATGGGTGGTCAGTTCCCACTCTAAGGGCCACAGTCCAGAAGTTCCTACAGCATTTCCTTCTCCTCTCGCTATCTTCATCCACGGCAGACTTTTGCTAGCTCACATACTAATCTTATGCCACTATGCACCAAAACAACTTAACTACTTAGCACATACATATAGGCTTAGGTCAGTTTGCCGAATTTTCTTCTCTGTAAACAATAAGAACCTTTGCTTCTCAGAGGCATTGTGTGGGTGTAACTAAAATTATAAGTTCAAACAATTAGCAGCACATTCAGTACCGTTCATTCACTCTCTTCGTACCAGATGACTATGTTCCATCTTCCCATCTCACCCCCAGCATCGTCTCTCCCCTCCCTCTCAGCTGATGGACTTACTTCCCTGGGCATTAAGGAAGTAGAAACAGCACAGACCAAGTTCTGTTCACACAACTACCACACCTACCACCCCACACATTTGAACACCTGGAATCCGGCTTCCACGTGGGTACTTTGGTGATGGGCCCACACCCTCATCTAACGGCGGCCTCTCCACGTGTCCTTCAGAGCCCACCACCTCTCATCTACACACACTTTCTTCTCCCCCCATCATCAATTGTTCCCCTTCTTACAGGATCATTCTGAGCAACACCTGAATATGCCAAAATTTCCCAGATATAGCTTTGATTCCAAAGAATAAAAAAAAACCCTCACTGGATTCCACATCCACCTCCAACTACTGCTCCATTTTTCTGCTCTCATTTACAACAAAAATGCTTCAAAGATTTATACTCCTCGTCTCTAATGCTTTACTCCTCATCTCGAGGCCTTTCAATCAGGCCTATATCCCTAGCACTCTGCAAATGACTCTCCTCAAGATTTTCTATGGTGTCCTCAGTGTTAAATAGGGAATTCTCAGTTATTACAAGAGCACACGTGATCAAGAGCACACGATACAGTTGATCACTTGCCATTTCTTTTCTTTTATTCCACCTTTACTGAAGATAATTGACAAATAATAATTGTATATACTTAAGGTACACACAGTGATGTTTTGATATGTGTATCATACATGGTAAAATGATGATCACAAACTAATTAATGTATTTATTGCCTCGCACAGTTACCTTTCCTTTTGATGAGAACAGTTAAGATCTGCTGTCTGAGAACATTTCTAGTCTACAATTCAGCATTAAAAACGACAGTCGCCATGCTCATTAGACCTCCAGAAGTTATTTATCCTACATGTCTGCAATTTTGTACCCTTTGACAAACATTTCCTCATTCCCCCCACTAACCACTTCCTGGTAACCACCATTCCACTCGCTCCTTCCAAGGGCTCAACTTCACTTGCCCTTTCTTGAGATATTTTATGCATTTGGCTTCAGAACCACCACACATTGAAGACTGTCCCTTCTACCTCACTAACCACTCCTTCTCCAGATCCTTGACTGATTTTCTCCCCATCTTTTCAACCTTCACATGTCAGAGTGGCCTCTGTTCAGGCCTCACAACCCTCCCTGTCTTCACTCACTCCCAAGGTAACCTCATCCTATCTCCCCTCATCAAATAGGTGTTGATATGCTGATAAACCTCCTTAATTTGCATCTCCAGCCAGAACTTCTGCCTGGAATGCAGGCACATTTCTCCCATCAGGCTTGACAGCTCTGTCAGATGCAGAGTGTCTTGAATTTAGCATGCATAAAAGTCAAGCACCTCATCAACCTTCCTATTTTTATGCTGGTACATAGCGACTCCATCTTCCCAGCTGCACTGGACAAAGACCTTGGAGTCATCCTTGACATTTCTCTTTTTCTCACACCCTATGTGTAATCCATCAGCAAGTCCAAAGCTTTTACTTCAGAATCCTGCCTCTCTTAATCTTGATGACTATCACCTGATCATCAGCTCTATCCTAGGTTGCTGTAAAACCTTCCCACTGGTTTCTCTGTTTTCTCCCTGGCCTACACAGAATCATTTCTCTTCACAGCAGGTAAAATAATCCTGTTAAACACTAAATCTGACCTTATTATGGCTCTGGTCAGGAGCCAAAGTCCTATCAGTGACCATAAGGCCCTATAATCTGACCCTCCTACAGCTTCGCCCAGTTTCTCTACCTCATCACCACCCCCGCCAACCTCACTGGCCTGATTGTTGCTCTAATGGTCAAGCACACTCTTCCCTCAGCACCTCTGTGCTGGCTGGCTCTTTCCTCGGTGTGAAAATGTCCTCCCTAGGTTTCTCTGTGATTTCCTTGGTCACTGTAGCCATGACACATGTTTTACCTATGACCAGGGCAGCCTTCCCTAATTGTCCTACTTAAACATCCCTCAACATTTCTTTTAAATTTACTTTTTTTAATCCTCACCCAAGAACATGTTTACTGATTTGAGAGAGAGAGGAAGGGAGAGAGAGGAGGAAGCAGACAGAGAGAAATCGATGTGAGAAACATCTATCAATTGCCTCCCAAATGCACCCTGACTGGGGATCAAACCTACAACCTAGGTATGTGCCCTGACAGGGAATCAAACCTGCAACCTTTTGGTATATGGGACAATGTTCCAATGAGCTGAGCCACCCAGCCAGGGCGAATACCCCTCAACATTTTGCATCCATCTTCCCCTCTTTCTCCAAAGCCTTTATCGTTATCTGACATAGGATATGTATACTTATGGATTCTTTCTCCTCATTAGAATGTGGAGCTTATGGGCTTCCCCTGCTGTATATACCCAAAGGTTAGAAATATCTCTGGCACATAACAGGTGCTCAATAAATGTTTATTAAATGAATGAATAACAACTGCTCCATAACTTCCATCGTTGCCATCATCATCTTCACCATTATCTCTCAAAGCGACACTCCAGGTCCTTCCCCAGGGAAGTATGTGGTTCATTGCTAATGGTATACCTGTTGTGAATACACAACGATTACTATAAATCTCTGCTTCCTTCTTCATGTCCATGGATGTATAGCCACATGATTTATACAGAAGCCATTCAGAGTAAAGTTTATATCAATAAAGGGCCTTCTTCTACCCAATTAAAAGTTATCAAGAATGATGATACTTAGGATAGTGTTTAAGCTGAATACCATATAGTACTACACACTGAACAGAATAGGGGAAAATGGTTTTCTTGTCCTTTAGATACTCTATAATAGTTACTCTAGCTTAAAAATGATGAAACTAAAATTCGTAGCCCTAAAATATAATTATCTGATATGATAGCATCTTTTTAATATTGTTCTTCACAAAAAATACAGTGCATATAAAAAGTGGTTAGTGTCCTCTCTGTCAGGCTCTCATTTGATTGTTTTCTGCCCAACGAGCCCATGTGAGAGGCAATGCAAATTTTCACCATCAAGCAATTGTTTTATTCAGCATTCACCAGGCCACCACCCCCTTTGCTAGCCACATTATGTCATCTTCCATATTTGCTTCATTTTCATGAAGTCATATGAGTAAATTTGTCATGATCCTACATAATCCTAACACTTAAACATATAGTCATTTTAAATTGAAAATCTACACATTGTATTAGCTCAATTACTCACTTTGTGAATAATTAAAGTCCCCAAAGAAACTTGCATTCCATTTAGTGTTGTTTATTCTGAAGCTGTAAACACAGCAAGACTTTGTTCACATGGCTTTACCAATTTGGGATTTGTAGAAACTCAGACAAGGTGAAAGCTAAAGGTTATCTTTGATTAGGATGTCCTTCTTAATAGGTTGAATAGATTAATTTTGTAACTGAATATAAAGGAGAAAAGACGATTTGAGAATGAACCTTTTTTTACTAAAAAGTACTTAACTGTTCATTTAATTACTTTAGTATCACTTAGTAAAGTATCCCACATAACAGCATGATACTTTCAACTGATTCAATGGTTTCCTCAACTCTTTGACTTTATTACTTTAGTTTATAAGTTCTTCCACAAGTCACTAACCATGTAGCCTACACCGAGTTATAAGCATTAATTATTATTTGTAGTAGTGCAGTCATGCATTGCTTAATGATGGGCATACATTCTAAGAAACATGTCCTTGGTTGATTCCATCATTTTCGAACATCACAGGGTGCACTTAAGCAAACCTAGATGGTATTGCCTGCTACACACCTACACTAGATGGTGTGGCCTATTGCTGCTAGGCTACACACCTGCACAACATGTTACTGTACTAAATACTGCAGACACTTACAACACAATGTTAAGTATTTGTGTATTTAAATATAGCCAAACATAGAAAAGGTACAGTAAAATATGGTATAAAAGATAAAAAATGGTACACTGGTATAGGGCACTTACCCTGAATGGAGCTTACAGGAGGACTGAAAATTGCTCTGGGTGGGTGAGTCAGTGAGTGGTGAGTGAATGTGAAGTTCTAGGACATTACTGGACACTACTGTAGACTTCATCTCAACACTATCTCAAAAGCCCTCCCCTGCTTCCTTTTGACAGGGTCAGAAATAGAACATCGAAGTATCATTGCTGCTTCATAAACAGGGATGTGGGCTGGACCAATCTAAAATATGAAGGAGAAACTGTCTGGCTAAGGCATAAATCGCCATCATAGTGGCTGTGGAGACTGTCAAGAGGGAGTGAAAGGGGGCCTGGGGCTCAAGGAATAAGATATCGAGATGGAGAGATACAGAAACACAGGAGACTGCCGTAACAATGTGGTTTCAGCTACTGCGTGTTGGAGTAGTGAATGATGACTTGGTGGAAGTTGATGGTATTCATACGGAAGAGGGTGTTTAACATGGAGAGAGTGTAGGACTGAGGACTCAACGTTTTGACTTTTGAAATTTGTTTTCGGTTCTCTAGCACAAAGGCCTCTCTCTGGCATTGAATTTATGAAAGAAATACAACTTACCTGTGTTTTACATAATTATAGCCTAGAAATATTTCCATAGTACAGGCACAGGCCGGTACCACATTACCACAGACAGCTCTTTCTAAGGTGGCAGTGGCACTTAATACTTGTTCAGGTAGCCCCTGTGGACCTGTGTCATTATACAGGATCTTAGGTCCTCAACAAAGAATTGAAGCAATGCACTCTGACAACCCTCGAGCTGGGTCTGGGAGGGCTGAGGGGCCACATGAATATGCAGCACTGGGGGCACGGGCTCCTCTGTGCTGAAACAGGTCAGTGGCTGACTGACTGGGATGTGAACTGTGCACTCAAATAGGAGACGCTGTGAGTGAGGGGGAATCTACTGCCGAGCCCCAAAGATATTGGTCTCATCAGAGACAAATTGCCTTATGAACCACATATCCTTCCCTTCTTACAGGAAATTCAGCCTCATTATAACGTTATGGGACCACTATTGTTTATGAGGTCCATCCTTGACCAAAACATTATGATAAGGTATCTGACTCACGTTTAGAGGTAATAAGCTGAATTATCATTAAAATAGATCCTATAATTCAACATGCTTGATACTTTAGACTTGCTCTTCTTCATCTACTTTGAGTTAGTAATGTTTTAGTTCATAATAATGCTGTATGCACACAGAAAATATTTTAGGGATTACTAACATTTTTTGAATAAGACAATTTAAGGCAATTTACCTTTGATGAAAACTTGTTTGCAATTTAAGGAAAGCATATTTTAGTGAATTTGCTTTGTTATCTTTGAAACATCAAATTGTTTGCTCAGGTAATTTTGTTAATACAAATTCTTACCTACATAAATATAGGTATAATAATTCTATTCCATACATTCCATATCCAATATTCTATTCTATTTTAAATATTCTATATTTTACTGCAAGAATTATTAGCACTATATGTCAGTACTTAGTGTGAGCTCACAAAGGACAGGTTTTCCAAACTGGTAACTACCTTGAAAGATATTGCTTTGACCTTCCTGTGTTAAAAAATTGCAATTTTTTTTCTAATTGACACTGAGTATTTATTAATTCACTATTTATTGGCTTCTTTGTTGTTTTCATTACTTGAAATGCCTCAAGGAGCCATCATACCCACAGATCAAATAACTTAGGCACAAATCATATGAATTAAAACTCTCTCAACAGACACAGGGTTGGAATGTGGGGAAAAAATTATACTTCACACCTGATGGTCAACAAACTAGCAGTTTGCTTTTCCAGAAGGGGAGGGAATTCAGTGACAAGGGTCTTCTAAAACCTTCTGTGTCTGCTTCCCCGAGATTCAAATATGGCTGTAAATGTTCTCTCAGAGCCCCAAGGCTTGAAAGTCATCCAAAATCCAGGGACCAATCTCAAGTAGATTGGCTTATACCCAAATTTAATGAAACTTCCTTAGAGGAAACTGATTTCCCTCATTATCCTTTATGTAGATAATATGTAGAATTAATTCTCCTTCACTAAGTTATCATTCCACTGAGCAGACAAACACAGATATAATGTTATTAAAAGTAATGGAACGAGTTCATCTACTGTGAGCTTTAATGGTTTGTATCCTCTCAAGTGTCCTGGAGAAATGCCTCGGTCTCACTGCTTTAGCAGATTAAAGGTCAGAGCTGAGGTTACCAAATTTCATGCCCAGTAGAGAAGGCTCCGCTCTCTTTCGGGCCTTACTCCCTTGGACCTCCGAATGCAGCTGGGAGGAGAAGACATAACTGTTCTAAAGACTTCTCTCCAACTGTGATGATAATAGATACAGGTATGTATTTCACAGATGATTTTGCAAATTAATTACAAAATACATTTTATTTTGTATAAAATAAGGAAATTATGAAGACATACATATATAACACTTTTAATAGATCTTTCCCCTTTCTGGGTTTTAGAAATACTATTTCTTTATAAGTATATTTACATGCTCATTAATATTCAGACTGAATAAGAAGCCTAGGCAGGAAATACCTTGTATTTTGAGCATCGATCTTGTTCATTGTGCTGAAATAAAACTTAATCAACCTTTCTTTGCTGCCAAAAGCTTTTACTAAGCATCTCTCAGCTGTATAAAAAAGAAAATTACAGAACTATAAATGCAATGTAAGGTATATATACATACACACTCATATATATAACATATATTCATGCACACACATGCATATATGTATTGTAAAATACACACTATATACATACAGGCAAAAGTAGGCTTATGGTAATTTGTATGGTAAATAATACAATAATTAATAATACAAGATAAACTCTAAATATCTTGTATACTCACAACTGTAAACCTACCTTTGCCCACCCCTGTATGTGTAAAATATGTAACAGACTGTCAGAGATGTGCCCCTCTTTTAGTTTCATTCATTTAACAAGCATTTATTGAACCTCTACTATATATTAGCTATTATATTAATACTGAGAATATAAAGACAAACAATAAAGGTTTTGTGCCCTTAAGAGGAAAATGATTGAGGAGGAAAGGCAGACTCAAACTAATACCATAACTATAATTACATGAGAATTGCTCAACACAAAAGTTGGCATAAAAATAAGGACATAAACAAGACTTGTGGAAAAACATAGTAACAAGCCAGATTTACCTTCTTACTTAAAAGAACTAACATTCCAAAGATATGTAAAACCATGGTTGTCAACAGATTAGAAATGAACAGGAGTGATGTCCAAGAAACAGAAAACAAATGAGGAGAGCCCTATCAGTGCCCCAGCTTAGTACCTGGAGAGAGTTCCCAGGTTATGGAAAGTTCCCAGGGTGGGAAAATCCAGGCAAAGGCCAGTGAACACCTTGAGTTGAGAAGACTTCCCTTGGAGTCCTGGGAAGCCAAGATGGCTGGCTTTTGCAGGGCACAATACTGAAGACGAGAGGGACATACAGAAAAAAACTACAAAAATCTACATGTGGTCCATACTAGGTATTCGGTTAAGCAGCAGGCAGTGCATTTGCATGAGGAAATTACTTGAGGCCAGGAAAAGAATCATTCAAAAGGATTAAAAGTAAGAGTACCCAGGGATCCTACAAAGCCAGGAATCATGCCTGTCCCCAGTAACCAAAATGGAAAATTTCATAATTCACTAGCTTCAGTTAAAGAACCCAGAAGAGTATTGTCCCAAGAGTGGGAACAAATGAGCACTGCTCTAGTCCCACACAACAAAGCCTAGAGGAAAACCCAAGGAGATTAAATGATTGCTAAGTACTTTAACCACATTTGAGAACAAAGTTCAAGAATTTTTTTTAGAAATACAATAATAACCAGCAATCACAATGCTTGGAATACGTAAAAAACCACCAAGTATGCCAAGAAGGAAAATGCAATCTATAATGAGAAGAAAAATGTCAACCAATGAAAACTAAACCAGATATATTATAGAGGGCACTAAAAAAGGTTATTAGAACCAGATTTTATGTATTAAGAGTCTAGAGGAAAGATTAAACATTTAAATTTAAGATATAAAAAAGATTCAATTTGAATTTCTAGAAGTAAAAATTATAAAGTCTGCTTTGTAAATACACAAGGCTGGAAAAATCACAGATGATATTTCAGAAGAAAACATAGCAAACTTTAGGACATAGTAATAAGAACTATTCAAAATAAAATGCCCAGAGAAAAAGACTGACAAAAAATGAATGGAGGTTCAGCAAAACATGAGACAATTTTAAATGACCAATTATATAAGCAGCTGGAGCTCCAGAAAGAAAAAGGAGAGAAAAAAATATTCAAAAAAAATAGTGGCTGAAAATTTTCTAGATTTGATGACAACTATGAACACATATATAAAGAAGCTTAACTAAGTCTAAGCACAAAATATAAATATAAAGAAAACTGTTCCATGGTACATATAAGCCAATTACTCAAAAGCAGTGATAAGAAGGAAATGTAAGAAGCTACTAGAGGAAGCACAAGTAAGTATATGGATGGCAGCAGATTCACATGGCAAGCAATAAGAGTGAGAAGACAGTAGAGCAACTCCTTTGAAATACTGAAAGAAAAATCAACCTAGAATTCTCTATCCTACAAATGTAATTTTCAAAAAGTAAGGTAAATTAAGGACTTTAAAAAAAATTAAGAGGAGTTTTAGGTTCACAGTAAAATGGGAGAAACATACAGTGATTTCCCTCAAACTCCCTGACCCCACACATGCATAGCTTCCCAACATGCCACAAGAGCAGTATATTTGTCACAATTGATGGGCTTCTGTCATAATCAATCAAAGTCTGTGTTTTACATACCATTCATTCTTGGTGTTGTGCATTCTATAGATTTGAACAAATTGATAATAACATGTATTCACCACTATGGCATCTTACACAGTAGATCCCCTGCCCTAAAAATCCTCTGTGTTCTTCCTATTTATCCCTGCCCTCCTACCCCCAAAGCCCTGGCAATCACTGATCTTTTTACTATTAAGGACTTTTTCAGATATGCAAAAGCTGAAAGAGTTTATTATCAGCAAAGCATCTACAATGTTGAAGGAAGTCCTTCAAGTGGAAGCAAAATGACGCTGTATAGAAACCTAGATCTATAAAAAGGAAAAAAGGGCAATGAATATGATAAATACATGGACAAATATAAAGGCCTTTATGCTTATTACTTAAATATCCTTTAAAAATAATTATCTGAGTAAAGCAAAAATAATAACAATGTCTTGTAGAATTTATAATATCTATTAATAAAATAAAATAGATGACATTTGTAGCATATGATATATTCTACAAACCCTAAAGGAAACACTTAAATGTCAAAACAAAGAGTTATACTTCACAAACCAACAAAGGAGACAAAATGAGACCATAAAAAATACTCAATTCAAAAAACAAGAGGGAAAAGTGAACAAGAGTATATGAGAAAAAGAGAAAATAAATATTTAAACCAAACCATATCAATAACATTAAACGAAATGGTCTTAACACTCTAATTGAAAAGAAGAGATTGTAAAATTGAATAAAGGAGTAAAAGATGTGGGGGGTGGGGGAGGATGTGTCCTGCTAACACCAATCAAAGAAAGTAATAATGGCTGCCAGTGTCAGACAAAATAGAAAAAAAAGATGACAGAAATAAAGATGGTCATATTATAATGATTAAAAAATTCCTCAAGAAAACATGATAATCTTTAATGTTTATTCACCTAATAAAGAAGTATCAAAATACATAAAGCAAAATTCAAAACTTCAAGAAAAATAGATAAACACACACAGTCAACTGAGCTTAATAATAGAAGGAACAAATTAAAAAAATATCTGAAAGGTATAGAATATTCTAATAAAGCTGCCAATCAATTTAATATAATTCAAAGTTACAGAATGCATTGCACACATACAACATGCACACAAAAACAGGAGAATAAAAACTACATTGTTTTTAAGTGAAAAAGTAACATTGTGAGTGACACAACAAATCCTACTAATTTAAAAAGATTCAAATCATTGCAAAATCTGTTCTTTGAGACTGTAATTTAAATTATAAGTCAATAATATAAAAAATTTGGAAAATCTCCAAATATTTGGAGACCATATGACATATCTCTTGATATCAAAGAGAAATCAACAGAGAAAGTATTTTGTACTGAATAAGAATGAAGACACAACCTATCAAAATTTGCACTAAAATGGCACTTAGGAGAAAATGTATAGCACTACTCCACCTTAAATTTCTACCTTAAGAAAAGAGAACAAAAATAAGATAACCACAAAGTAAACAGAAGAAAGGAAATAAAGATATGAGCAAAATTCTATAAATATAAAATAGAAAAACAATAGAAAAAATCAATAAAGGAAAAGCTTGTTTTTGAGATCAATAAAATTGAAGAATTTTTTAGCCATAATAATAAAAGGGAAAAAAGACATTATTTGCCATTATCAGGAATGCAGGGTAAAATTAAAATTTATTCTATAGCTGTTAAAAATATAATAATAAAAGTTACAAACAACTTTATGTCAATAAATTTCACCTATAGATGAATGAATGTGCTCCTTGAAAAATACAACTACCAAACTCACTCAAGAAGAAATAGATAGGGTGGCTAGCTCAACATCCATTAAATCAATTAAATTTTTAAAAAAATCTTCCCACCAAGAAAACTCCAGGTACATGTGGCATCGCTGGTGAATTATGCCCAACATTTATGAAAAAATAATAACCATTCTGTACAAACTCTTACAACAAATTGAAGAGAGAATACTTGAACTCATTGTATCTGGCCAACATTATTACTCTGATACCCAAAGCAGATAAATATACAGGGTTGGGGAAAAAGTAAGTTTATTTTGTAATACAAATAAATAACATAATAATAAATAATAACATAAGGATAAACTCTGTGTTTTGCATACTCACATCTGTAAACCTACTTTTTCCCTCCCCTGTATTACAAGAAAATAAAACTACATACTTCCATATATAGATTAAAATTATTTATAAAAGTTAAGCAAGTAAAATCAATATATAGAAGGGATAATATATAATGACCAAGTGAAGTTTATCCCCATTAGGTTAGTTTCTCATTTGAAAATTGATAAATGTCATTCTCTAAACTAAAAACGGAAAATAGTATGATCATCTCTTCAATGTTACACAAGTGCTTTACATGATCCAAAATCCAACATTTATTCTTGATTTTAAGCAAAAATCAAATCTCTCATCAAATTGGGAATAGAAAAAAAACTTTCTCAGCCTGATAAAGGGTATCTATGAAAGACCTGCAGCTAATAGCATACTTAATTGTTGAAGACTGAATGCTTTCCTTGTAAAATCAGGAATAAGACAATAATGTCTCTTTATTACCATCTCTGTTCAACATTGTACTGGAGATCATACCCAGCACAATAAGCAAAGAAAAGTAAATATAAGTCTTCAACAGTGAAAAGGAAGAATAAAAGTGCCTTTATTCATGGATGACATGACATTTCTTTGGAAAATTCTATGGAATCTATGGAAAAGCTACAGAACTAAAAAGTAAGTTTAACAGGTTGCAGGATACAAGACCAACACACAAAAATCAACTGTCTTTTTATATACTGCTAATAAGAAATGGAAGAGAATATTTAAAAAGGCAATGTCATTTACAATAGCAAAGAAAAAATTAAAACACTAAGAGGTACACATGACAAAGGATACATCTATACACTAAAACCCATAAAAAGCTGCTGAGATAAATTTAAGAAGACAAATAAGTGGAGAGATACACCATATCAATGACTTACAAAATGATCTGAAGTTCATGCAAAAATACAAAGGACCTAGAAGAGCCAAAACAACTTGATAAAGAACATAGTTGGAAGACTGCACTATTTAGCTTTAAGACATTACAAGCTCCAGTAATCAAGATAGTGCAGGACTGGTATTAAGATAGACAGACAGGTCAATAGAACAGAATGGAGTGTACAGAGATAGATCCACACATATGTAGTTAATTGTTTTTCATTAAAGGGGCAAAGACAATTCAATAGAGAAAGAATAAACTACTCAATAAATGATGCTCAAACAATCAGAGATTTATATGCAAAAGATGAACGTTGATCCATACCTTATATTATAAGCCATAATTTAAAATTTTAAACAATAAAATTTATAAAAGAAAGCATATGAGAAAATCTTGTAATCTTAAGTTAAATAATGATTTCTTCGATAAAATATAAAAACACTATTCATTTTTTAAAAGTGGTAAATTGGATTTCATTAAAATAAAAACCTTTGTTCTCCCAAAAACAGTCACTTGCAAGGACATGAAAAGACAAGCCACAGTAGGCTGGGAGAGAATATTAGTGAATCATATATCAGCCATTGTTTTTAAATCAGCAAAAAATCGAAAAAAAAAACTCCACTAAAGAAGATATATGGCGAACCAAAACATTGCAGGTTCGATTCCCAGTCAGGGCACATGCCTGGGTTGCGGGCCAGGTCCCCAGTGGGGACCACATGAGAGGCAACCACACATTGATGTTTCTCTCTCCTTCTCCCTCCCTTCCCCTCTCTAGAAATAAATAAAATCTTAAAAAAAAGAAGATACATGGATGACAAACACATAAAAAGTGTTGACAGGTTTACATTCCCACCATGAGTGAATGAGGGTTCTTTTTTTCTCCAGAACCTCCCCAACACTTGTTACTACTTGTCTTGTTGATAATAGCCATTGTAACAGATGTGAGGTGGTATCTTACTATAGTTTTGATTTGCATTTATCTAACAGCTAGCAAAGTGGAGAATTTTTTCTACTATGAAAAACAGTATTGACATTCCTTAAAAAATTAGGAATGGTTACCATATGACCCAGCAACCCCTCTTCTGGGTATCTACCAGAAAATTTGGAAAACATTTATTTGAAAAGATCTACACACCCCTCTTTTCACTGCAGCATTATTCATTCACAGTGGCCAAGACATAGAAACAACTGGTTCCTTTGGTAGGTGATGGGGTAAAGGACATGTGGTGCATATATGGGATACAACCCGGCTGTAAGAAAAGATGAAATACTGCCATTTGCAACAACTTGGATGGACCTTGTGAATATCATGCTAAGGGAAATAAGTCAGAAAATGTTAAGAACCATGTGATTGCACCCATGTGATTGTGGGATATAAAACTGAAAGCAATAAAGAAACAAACAAGATAAACAACCAAAAATTCATAGACATAGACAATAGCATGGTGGTTAGAGGTAAGGCGGGCACAGTTAAGAGTAAAAGTGGTCAAACATATGGTGATGGAAGATGCATGACTCTGGGTGGTGGGCACACAATGCAATATACAGATCATGTATCATAGAAATGTACACTTGAAACCTATGTAATCTTACTAAACAATGTCACCTCAACAAATTTAATAAAAATTAAATAAATTTTTAAAAACAGTGTTGACAAGAATGTAAAGTAACTAGAATTCTCATGCCCTGCAGGTGAAAATGTAGAATTATACTTTGGAACAACCACTTTGGAAAATGACTTAGTAGTTTCTTGTGTGTTGTGCATCCGCTGATTTCACAACCAAGCCATTTCACTTCTACGTATCTGCCAAAAGGAAAAAGCAAATGGCCCTATAAAGATTTATACAGATTTATAGCTGCTTTACTTTTAATTACCCCAAACTGAGAAAAACCCAAATGCCTATTAACAAGTAAATGTATAAAAACAATTGTGATATATCCATAAAATGGAATACACTCAGCAATGAAAGGCAATGAACTATTGAAACACACAAAAATATGAACCAATCTCAAACTAAATAAGCTGAGTTTTAAAAAAAGCTAGATCAAAAAAGTACATATTGTGTATTTATGAATTTATATAAAATCCCAGAAAATGCAAAGTAAGCTATAGGGACAGAAAGCAGCTCAGTGACTGCCTAATGGAAATGGGGCAGGGAGAGGGCGCAGTGCAGTGAGGCAACTTTTGGTGCTTGAACTCATCAAACTGTACACTTTAAACATGTGCAGTTGATTGTATTGTAAATAATTATATTATATATTAATTATTCATCAATAGAGTTGTTAGATAAAAGGGCTTTGTAGATACAAATTTAAGGCAAAATGTAGATCGGAAATGAACCCCAAGGTTAGGCAAGGACAAGACAGTTTCTGACCTTCCCCAGGACACCAAAAGAAAAGAGATATTCAAGCAGGAAGCAAATTTCAAAATATATAAGGCCCAGATATGTCACTCAAAATACAGTGGAAAAAGGATAAGTCATTTGACATTTTTCAGGCACTGGTGATTTTTAGCAACACAGTTTGATCACAATGATGTGAAGGCACATTAAAGTCAGCTTAAGACTTTGATGAGGGATGACAGGAATGGAGTTAGGGGATGAGGAGTCCAGGACTTGAAGGGGCAGTAGAGCCTCAGGAAAGGTCGTCTGGGACGTTGATACTCGAGCATGTTTGAGGGCTGAAGGGGAGAAGCCTGTGAGAGAGAAACTGAAAGACTAAAGAAAAAAAGGAAGGAATAGATGAAGCAAAGTTCTCAGTTGACAGTTTGTTATGAAATTAACAGTGAAAATGGATCGGGACACTTCAGAACAGAAGAAACCCTTGTTTTCAATTGAGGAGGGAAAGTAGAAGTAAGAAGAGAAAGATGGATAGAAATCTTATATAAATGTATTGGAGTAAAAAACAAATTTGTAAAGATAAGTGTCTATACAATGACAGTTTCTTACCTTCTCAGTGAAAATCAAAGTTAAGGTAATTAGCCAAGTTGTACTAGGAAATTTCGAGGAGGGCTAGAAACTTAGAATAGCTGCTGTAGGATCACTTAGAGATAAGTAAAAGGTTTGTAGTTAACACTGAAGGCTCAAACAAGTTTAAATATCACTAATTACTGTAGAGCCAATAAACAGTGAGATATAATTTTCTTCCTTCAGAGAAAACAAATGGTTAGTTTGACTAAGAGCTGGAGGTTTGCCAGTGAGTGCAGCCAAAGGTCAAGAGGGAACAGAATTGTGGTTGTTTTTTACAGTGCGTTTGAAATGGTTTCCTCAGCTCCGAGACATCCGTCCCTTCACTGAAAAAATTTTTTACTTAGGATCCAGGGGACTCATTGTGGAGCATGGAAGACCAATTATCTTCAGTGAAGGTTAACAGTAGATAATCAGTAGGAGAATAAATACATGTATTGATTCCTGTTCTTTGCTGTGGACATTAGCCTGCAATTGAATTGCAGAATCAAGAGCCAGAAGAGATTTTAAGGGTTATAAAGTTCAACACTATGATTTTATTGATGAGAAAACAGACATAGACAATCCAGGGATTTTTCCAAACGTAACAGGAGATAAAACAAAATCATTTGGTGCCAAATACATATTTTAGTCAGTCACCAAACTTCCTTTTCAAATTTCCTAATCAACACTAAAAGCAATATATTGTACATTACACCCGGAAACACCAAACACACACGTTACCTGGGGGAATAATTTTGGGCTAGGGGAACTCTTTTCTAAAAATGAGTTAAAAAATACACTAGCAGTGGCCACATCACCTACCATCTCCAAGGAACTTAAATTTAAAAATGTTTAAACTTGAAACAATATTAGACAATACTTATTCTTAGCATACTTGAGCTCTAATACTGCTCTTTACATTTACAGCTGAAAATACAAAACTATTTCAAATAACACTATTTTCCTTCCTAGTTTTCCAGTTTCTGATTTCCTAATTGTAAGGCAAATGCCATGTTAGGTGATCTGGACTAAACGTTCTGGGATGACAGCAACGGAGAAGAGCTGAAAGTTATTCCTATATGGGAAATGAGATTGTATTATGCTCCTTGATATCAAGGACCATTCCTGTTTTTGTCACTACTTTATTATTCAGCATATAGAACATTATCTATCGTATAATAACTGCTCAAAAATACTTACTAAATGAATTCATTAAGTGAGTCCAAGAGACACGATTGATTCTACTGGGAGATGTGTATGGTGTCCAACATAAAAGCAAGCTCAAGTTCGGTTCATCTATGTAAGAAGGTCTAATCCGGTGCAGGTGTAGGTACAGGCAAAGAGAAACTTTAATATTTCATATAGCAAACACAGCCAAGTAGATCCAAGGGTGGGAGAGGTGAGAGTGTTTAGGACTCGTTAGGCTCATTCAGCTGTGAGGACTCGTCCGTATCATACGGAATATCCTCTGTGGATATGGGCAGCAAGGATGAAATAAGAAGAAAAAATGACAGTAGAAAAAGCACTGAATTTGAAGTCAGAGACACTGGGTTTGAGTTTTATTTCTGTTATTAAGCAACAGTGTGAACTGAGCAATTTATTTGACTCACTGTTATTCTAGATCCACCTCCTTGCTAACGCTACCAGTAGCCACCTAATTATCAAAAATGGTGAACCCTTTCCACACTTCACACGGCTTAAACACTGCTTGCTGTCTTGCCATTTGAGCACTTGCTGCACCAAGCTCTCTGCAGCTGCTCCGTCTCCATTTCCTGTCTGGACTCTTTGTAAGGTTCCTTGGAGTATCCTTCTTCTATCCATCCTCCAAACATTAGTGTCCCCAGGGAATCTTTCCTCAACTCTTTCTTCTTCATTCTGTACAATCTCCCTGGTGAATCTTATCTACCACATTGTTTTGAATATTTTATCTATAACTTTAGCCTAGATACCTCCCTTGGACTCGGACTCATATATCCAAATTCCTACTAAATATCTGCATATGAATATGTCTCAGTCACTTGAATCTGAGAAATAATATGGCCAGAACCAAATTTATCATCTTTTTTCTTGACCCCCTCCCCACCTGTCTTATGCCATTTGGGCTGTATAACAAAAATATCATAATTGGGTGACTTCAACAACAAGCATTTATTTCTCATGGTTCTGGAGGTTGGGAGTTCCAAGGTCAAGGCTTCAGCAGATTTAGTATCTAGTGAGGACCCACTTCCTGGTTCACCAACAGTCACCTCACTGGGTCCTCATGTGGCCAATGGGGAGAGGAGCTCTCTGGGTCTCTGTTGTAAGGACACTAATCTCACTCAGGAAGGCTCCACCCTATTGACCTAATCATTTCCAAAGGCCCCACCTACCAACTCCATCACATTAGGAATTATGTTTCTGTAGGGAACCAGTTGGTATGAACTTGGCAATTATGACTCAGCCCTGTATTGAAAACCAACACCAGCGAATTGGTGGGCAGGAGCCAGACCCTCAAGCCAGTTTTCCCGTGGGAACCAGGCCTAGAAAATGCATCCAGACTATTTTGGCTTGCTCTTGCTGAAATTTCCTCACCCTGGCCTGAAATAGTAAATGTTTATTGCCTATCCTCAAGGTAATTTCCAAAGCCTGTGTGAATTTTCCCAAGGATGGAGCGTAATCAGCTTGCCACCTTTCCCTTCTGCATTTGTTATTTTCGTTGCCTTGATTGTACCTAAAATGTAGACAACAACATTCTGTGTAATAGATAAGAAGACCCAAGAGAAACAATAAAAGCCTGTCCAGGCAAGGGTCAGGGCGCTCTCCCCTTGAGAGAAGCGGCCATAGGACTCTCATCCTAAGAGAATACCATACCGTCCCTTTTTCTCCACAGGACTGCTGTAGTCTGTGTGCATTTGTTCTCGTCTTCAGCCACAACATGCAGACTCTGCTGGCCGGAGTCTGCCACATGTTTCAACACAGGAACCTAGGGGATGAAGCCATTCTGTCCACGGCATCACTCCACCTTACAAGCCCTCCTCTGTTCTCCATGTTGTCCACTGGCACTCTCCAGTTACCCAGACCTGATCCTAGAGGCCTCCATCTCCCTCACACATATTCAAGCAATGGTTTCATTTTCACATTTTCTCTTCTTTCTCCTATGCTCACTGCTACTCAGATTAGACTAACCTCTTTGACTCCTGTAAGAAAGACTTTCACCTGTTTTGTGCTCTCCATCCATTCTCCATTCTGCTTCCAGAGTGATCTTTTAAAAATGCAAGTCTAATTTCAATACATTCCTCCTTAAAGCTTTTTTATTCCTCCATAGGTAGCTGTGTGTTACCATAGTCCTGGTATAATTACTAATAATGCCTCCTTTCACAATATGGGCACCATATGCAGGCTATACCATACACACACACACACACACACACACACACACACACACACATTTTATATAATCACTCTACCCTTACCCTAAAGGCTAAAGTGTAATGCAAACTCATTCACATAATATGCAAAAAGCCTTTGATGACCTGAACCTTCTTAACCCTTGAGTCTCACCTCCAATCACCTTCCCTATTTTCCTCTCATATTGAATTACTTGCTTCTTCTGCATATGCTCATTTCTTTGTTTTTGTGGAGAAAGCCATCCTCACCAGAGTCACTGTATAATCCCCATTCATCCTTTAAGACTCAAATCAAAGATTTTCTGTGATGCCTTCCTGAAGTCCATGACTTTTGTGGGAAGAATAAACCACTTCTTTTTTTGTGCATTTACTTCTTTTATAACAGCCACTGAATGTCTTTCTTCCTTTTTTTTGCCTTTATGAAATTATGATTTCTTAGAGGTCTGGACCTATGTATCATTTACCTTTAGTTTCTCAACACAAAGAACAGTGCCTGGCACACAGAAAGTACTTAATAAATGTTGAAAGAACAGATGATTGGGTTAATGAACACGTCAGCAGGTTCTAGTGGATGAGAGAAAGTAAATGAGCAGAATTTTAAGGTCAAGGAAGTGAGTCAACATGACATCTTGTGTAGCCTTATTTCACCCCCTGTGAATTAGCTTTAATCTCCCAATTCAAATTCCATTATGTGTCAGAGTCTTTGGCTTTTGAAATATTACCACCAGTAGAGCTGCCCTCTGGCACTATGGGATCACACAACAGGAAAGCAGGGGAGCAGCTGCCTGTAGGATTTATTTTCAAATTCAATTTTCAATTAAAACTCCAGGGAATTGCCATTAAAATAATATTTGCTTTGTTAAAAGCCTGCAACCTGGAATGAGTCAATCCCAAAAATAAAAAAATACCACTAATAATTTGCATTGAGAAGGTTCATTCCCACCCACAAAAAGCTGCTTATTCCCCTAGGAGATGACCATGGTTTCCCTTCCCAATGGTTGACCCTACTATTTCAAAGTTCTATAGCCCTTATTCCAAGATCTTAAACAACTTAAATACATGCCAGAGAATCTTCAGAACTGGACTGGTTTTTAGAGATACCTAGAACTACCTCTTCATTTTTACAGATGAAGAAATGGAAATTTAGAGAATGTAAATACCCAAGGTCACATTTCCTGTGAAACCACACCTTTCATCACTCCCATCATACTCAGAGTCAAATAAAACTAATTCGGATGAGGTGGTCTGAATATCAAGGCCCGACACTACCTGCCTCTGTCATTGTTGTAAATCTTGCATCACCAGAAATGCTTTCAATGTTCATCCAGCATTTTTCAAGAAGCTAACATTTGAAAAAAGTCACATCCTTGGTATGTTAAACATGCATCCTTGTCCCCCTCATCCATGGAATTCTCTCTAAAAAGAAAGGCACTTTCTGCTTCATTCCTATTTATGAACTAAATTGACAACTGAGAAATGACTCAAAGAAACTTACAGTCCTTTGGTCTACAAGGCACTGTGCTTTCTGTGAAATAATCATCATTTTTTAAACTTCACCACTCTGGCATTTACCATCCTTCTTCATGTTTAAGGTGATAATTATAGTAATGACCTCACCATCAGGTATTTCTTGGGAATTAATTGTCAACTGAGGTTAACAGCCCACAGAATAGCCATAGTTCATCAACTCCACCCAGCCTGCCATTAATCCCCATGAATTGTCCTGCTTCCCAATTGCTGTTGCTTAATTTAGACACATTTCATTCTCATCAAGTCTTACAATACTGCTACATCCACCAAGAGGCTTTGTGTTTTATTTTATTAGTCTATATCCTAATGGCTCAGCAAGAGTGATTTCCCTAACTGGTGATCAAATAAAACTGGAAAGAACTTTATTAAAAGTCACCTTAAAAACCATTAAATATCTCTAGACATTTCAATATTTTATATATATTATACATGATTTTTAAATCAACAAATGGGATAAGGTATTGTATATTCAAGAAAATAACCCCCAACTCTTCCTCAATTGCTCCTTAGCCCTCTCCTTTCTTCAATTCATGGAATGAATCTAATTGCTTTATTTATTTTTACAAGTTACTCTCCCTGGTACAAAATGGTTTTAAACTCTAAATGGTGTCATAGTTGTCTACAATGCTAAATGTTACTTGTCCCTTACAAGCAGTTTCCAGACATTATACAGCCCACAGCACCGCCACCCCTTTTCACTTGCCGCCCCTGAAATGCTTCATTTCACTCAGAGATGCACAGAGCTTTGCTGGCCCTCTTTTTGGTTCATTTCCTTCTTCAGTTTGATGAATGGAGCTACAGCCAGGCTAAGGTGGGGGGAGTGTAAGGCATAGAGACAAAGGTCTAGTAGTAGCATGTAACAATCCAGAGCTCTTTCAGTACTGAAGTCAAGTTCAAAAACACAACCAGGTGCTTATTGTGAGAAAAAATATGTTGTCAAGAGTATTTAATAAAAATGAGGAAAGGGATATCTGTATTATCATATTTTACATGAGTCCAAAGCATACAAGGAAAAGCCAAGGGGAACCAATGGTTCTTGTTAATGCTATAAAAATTATTTTAGTGCAAGTAAAATGTAATAACAAATATTAAGGATTCAAAAACAAGTATAGTAGGACATGCACAGTCATCCAGAGTACCCAGGAGATATGAGTTTTAGTCTTAGATCTGCTAGTCATTACTGATGTGACCTTTGACAAGTTATTCATTCTCTCTGGATCTCAGCTTCCTCATCTAGAAAATAATGTATTGAAATAATGTCCCCTCCTAAATGATAATGTCCTCAATTATTTTCTCAATAACATTCTATGATTCTTTGAATCTATAATCAACTGCTTAAATAACCAACTGTCATAATAAAATTTAATTACATATGACAGATTTTTATCAAAATAATTACCATATTTTACCATGCATAATGTGAACTTTTTGGCCCAAACTTTTGAGTAAAAAATAAGGATGCACGTTATACCTGGGTAGTACTAATTCTGTGTCTATATAAATGTTTTTAATTCTTTTAATTATGCTTATGTGTTAAAAGTATAATTCTAGAAAGCAATAGCGATATCCAAACGCAAAATAATATCCTGGAATATGATCATTTGTTTTATTTCTAAATATAAATAAATAAGTAATTGAATTAAAAAATTAAAACGAGCCTGGTCAGTGTGGCTCAATGGATTGAGTGTTGACTTGCGAACCAAAGGGTCACTGGTTCAATTCCCAGTCAGGGCACATGCCTGGGTTGTGGACCAGGTCCCCAGTAGGGGGTGTGAGAAAGGCAACCATGCATTGATGTTTTTCTCCCTCTCTCCATCCCTTCCCCTTCTCTAAAAATACATAAATAATTTTAAAAATATTAAAATGAAAAATTTTTTTCCTGAAAGTTTGGGCCAAAAACATGGGTGTGCATTATAAATGGCAAAATACGGGTACCTTCTTCCACTTCAAGCTTACTCAACTACTTATACATTTACTCACCTGTCAAGTATTAGAACACATACTATCAGGTAAGCAGCGCATAATAGAGAAGGAATACAGTGGTTAAAAAAATTATGTGGAAGCCAATATGTAATCCCTGCCCCAAGAAGCTTACAATCTAGTGGGGGAAACAGAAAAAAATGAGAGTAACAATGATAAATGAAGGTAAGTAGGAAATGAGGAGGGTTAGAAAACAATAAAATGGACTTGGAGCAGAAGGGAATTGATAAGCTGAAACTAGAAGAAGAAACTGGTCAGGTATTTAAGCCTCGGGTAGCCAGAGTCACTGGAAGAAGGTGCTGAGGTTGGAAAGGCAAGCGAGACTAGATCAAGTTGGACCTCAAAGTCATGGCAAGGAGTTTGAGTTTTATTTGAAGTAGAATGGAAAGATACTGAAGAATTTGTATAAATGATTGTAAACTAGAAAATTAATGTTTGACCTTTTCGAGAAGAATATAAAAATCATTTTGTTTAAACAAAACATTAAGAATATAAAGTATTTCAGTTTACCAATGTTTGAACACACCTGTTTAAAACTACACTTTTAAAATGTGTGAGTATCTACGTTAGATAAATGGCTTGATAATTAGCTGAGTTACATTATCTCTGTCAAATTTATACTCACACAAAGAAACCCAAGTGCTGTTTTTACCTCTAAAATGTTAAATAATTTTCGTTATGACATATTCCACAATTATTTAGAAGGGGTTCAAAATTCAGTATAAGTCAAATAAATTTATCAAGGTAGAGGAACTTAATCTGTACAGATATGCAACTAGAAGAATGTTCAAAGACAAGAATAAGAACCACAAGTCATTGAGGGCATTAAAGAAGAAAGGAGGGAATTGTGTTTAGGCAGCCACATCTCACTAGTGACACCAATAAACGAGCTTACTTTGAGTTTCAGAACTGTTTGCTATGCTCCGATCTACTACGTGAGATATAATCTTCAAAGGGAATTGATAAAAGCCTCAGTATTTGGAACTTTTAAACTCCGACTGGATAACATAATTAGGAAGGATTTTCAAGGAATCAGTTCTGCACTGGGAAGAAACTGAACTCTATGACATGTTTTATCCTTATACTTTTCTACTGTTCAATAAAATTTTAAAGAATGGGGGAGGAGGCTTTTTTCAGAATTCTTTTTATCTTTGCATATACAGGGTTTATTTTATTTTCTCCAAAGGATAACTACACTAGCAAAACTAATAAAAGTGAAAATATAACTTGTATTATAGATGCAATCTATACATGGATGTACATGGATAAGATTATGTCAAAGAAATGCAATTTTCGATTGACTGGATCTTGAAGGAGTCATGAGTCTTTAGTGAGGCTGGAGGCAAATTATTTACCTTTTCATAGCTCATATTTTTATTTTCTTTTTTTTTTTATTGTTACAGTTGTCCCAATTTTCCCCTATTGCTCTCCCCTGCCCCACCCACTCTTCCCTCCCAACCCCTCACTCCCACAGGTAATCCCCACCCTGTTGTCCATGACCATGGGTCAGGTACACCTGTTCTTAACTAGGCCCTCAGATTTTTCAACTATAAAAATGGGAGAACTAGGGGTAAATCTCTATACAGCATTACATATTAATCAGTCTTTGACCTGTGTTTATAACAAAAGTAAGTAAAAAATGCATGCATAAATAAATAAATAAATAAATATATGCATATTGTTCAAAACCTCTTTCCCTAGCAAACTGGAAGTAGTTGAAGTGAAAAGGGAACATGACGGTTCTCGTAACTGAAAAATCTAGACGGTAAATTCAGGCACAGGTGACTACAGAAGCTCAAGCAATGTTTTCCTAAGAAAACTCAGTGCCTGTGTATAAGGGGTGGGGCAGGGGTGGGGAGAGCTGGCTGAAGGGGCAAGACATGAAGATTTAGTGGGCAAGGGGAAACAACAAAAGTGAGACACCTTCAAACATAAATGTTTTAATATGGATGAGGGTTACCTGCTGGTAGTAGAGATCCAAATAAGAGAGAAATTCATTTCTTTTTTCTAAACAATCCAGAACTGTGATTGTTTAGAAGTAACCTGGGAGCCAGGCTACTTCTAACTCTCTGCTCTGCTGTCCCTATGGTCTGAACTTTGTCCAGGATGGAGTCCTCACCAATTAATCCATATTCCAAGCAGCAGAAAGGAGGGGAAAAGAAGGTGGTGATGTTCCTGTGAGCAGCAACACTAGATTAGACTTCCTCTTATTCTCTCGGCCATATTCAACTTCAAGGCATGCTGGGACTTGCAGTGTTTATTCCAGGGAGTTATGTATCATCTAAAAGTTGGGGGTCCTGAAAATCAAAACTACAGTATAATACCACTTCACACCTGTTACAATGGCTATTATCAACAAGACAAGAGATAACAAGTGTTGGACAGGTTGTGGAGAAAAGGGAACCCTCATTCACTGCTGGTGGGGATATAGATTGGTACAGCCACTATGGAAAACAGTCTGGTAGTTCAAAAAAAATTAAGAATAGAGTTAGCATATGACCCAGCAATCCCTTTCCTGGGTATCTACCCAAAAAAACTAGAAAACATGTACTTGCAAAGATATATACACCCCTATGTTCATTGCAGCATTATTCATGGTAGACAAGACATGGAGACAACCAAAGTGTATTTCAATAGATGATTGGATAAAGCAGATGTGGTACTTATACACAATGGAATACCACTCAGCCATAAGAAAAAAAATACTGCCACTTGCTACAACATGAATAGACCTGGAGAATATTATGCTAAGTGAAATACGTCAGTCAGGCAAAACTAAGAACCATATGATTTCACTCATATGTGGGATATAAAACTGAAACTCATGGACACAGGCAGCAATGTGATGGTTGATAGAGCGAAGGAGGTGGTTATGGGTGTAGGGGGGCCTAATATATGGTGATGGAAGATACCATATGGTGGACACACAGTGCAATATACAGATCTAGTATCATAGAAATGTACACTTGAAACCTATATAAATTTATTAACCAATGTTGCCCCAATAAATTTAATAAAAAATAAAATTTGAGGGTCCCAAGAGGGAAATTATGCAGATTGGAGTAAGAAACTAAGTCTTTCGCATAATACTGGTATATACACCCATAGCGAAACATAAGTATCATGAGATCGGGGATTTTTGTCTGTGTTGTTCACTTAAACCCAGATTGTGAAACAGTTGTTAAAATACAGTAAGCACTCAATAAATATTTGTTGAAAGAATGAATCAGTGAATGTGTACATATGTAGAAAAACACATAAAATGTGTTAGTGATAGTGGAAGTTCACCAAAACTCCTTAATAGATGCAACAGTATAAAAAACAGCTTAGCCCTGGCTAGTGTGGCTCAGTGGACTGATTGCCGACCTGCGAACCAAAGTTCACTAGTTCAATTCCCAGTCAAGGCTCATGCCTGGCTTGTGGGCCAGGTCCCCAGTAGGGGGCACACAAGAAGTAACCACACATTGAATTTTCCCTGTCTTTCTCCTTCCTTCCTTCCTCCTCTGTCTAAAAATAAATAAGTAAACTTAAAAAAAAACAGCTTAAAAATGGTTTCTTCATCTGCCACAGATGATATGAATGTAAAGAACATGAGTTATAAAACCGCAGATCTGGATCAATATCACAGATTCACCACTCAGTAACTTTGTGACCTTGTGAGGTAGATCTGATCTCACTGACCCTTAAGATGTAGAGTTGAGCACAATATAAACTTGTAAGGGAATTTAACTGAGTGAAACTATGAGAAACACAGAATATGGTACCTGACTCATAATAAGCCCTCAGTAAGGATCACTCCTTTTCAGATTTTAACTAAGTTCTGTATTCCTATATAAAACTTGACCAACTACTGCAGTTTCTCCAAGACTACCTCCTAAGGAATCTGTGCTTCTGAAAGTTATCCTTGGATGCGGCTATTTGTTGCTCACAGCATATCAAAGCAGGTACTAGAAACTTGAATTCTACAAATTTTTAGCCCAAATCTCTTTTTGGTAGATTACTATGTGCAAATGTATTAAAGTTAAGTCCTGTAAAAGGAACCCAACAATATACAAAGTCCTTAAAATAAATGTTAAATATTGCAATCTGTCTCTGTTAAACATGGACATAGTTTTGTTCATCTATATAAAGTATTTGTTTTAGGAATTATAGCTTTTCATAGTTTGGTAGTCCAGTACAAAAGTCTAAACTGAAGAAATAAAAACAACAGAGCTATGAAAGAATAATATAACATAACTTGCTTCCTTAAAAAGGTAAACAAAACAAAACAAACAAAAACAGCTTGCTTAATTTTTTTAATCATTACATTTTGTTCTTTCAACTAATAGAATTCTAAAAACATTACTTACTAAAATAAATTAAAACTAGTTAAGATACATTTTATCTTTTGGGGGTCATCTAAGGAAAGATTCATGGCTAAAATGGTCACTAAAGGTAAATTTCCTGGAAAAACTAATTTTAAGTAGATCAGGAATACACTTAAAAACATTCAACCTGTCAACTCCACATTGACTAATAGTGTTGATTCCGCAAATTTTTTCCCCTCTCTTTAAGAAGTGAACTAACAAGAACCAAGGAAATGATCAGTGCCATGAAAACCATAAACTGATTTTAGGTTTTGTATTTTCTCATCCTTCTAAAAGTAGCACTTAATAAAATAATCTGGTCCTTATTCCAGATGATAGTAAAACAGAGATCCCTAAACCCAATTTGCTGTTATTTCTTCACTGAGTTTTAAGCAACTTTCATTTGTAGAACCACAGTCTTGTTATTGGAACAGGTATTTACCAGTAAGTCCAACAAGTATTATGAATTTTTGAGGGAAAACAGCAATGACCTGCAACTGAGATATTCTTCCTTTTAAGCTACTTAAAGGAACGGCCCATAAAATGACTTGAATCCCTGGGAATTTGTTGGCCTCAGTTCATTTTTTTTTTTTCATTTCCTGGTGAAGAAGAGCAGAGAAGGAGTGAGCATTTGCTGAGCACTTACTCTGTCCCACATATTTTACACACATTATAACATATTATCCTCAAAAAATCTGAGCAAGTATAAGTTAATACTCTTATTTTATATTTGGGAAACTGATGCTCCAAAAAGCAATGTGACTTGCTGAAGATAATCCATCTAGGAAGAAGCAGAACCTGGCTCAGGCAGGGCTTGGGTCTGCCGGCGGCTTATCTTTCCAAAAACACAGCTAAATAATATCTTTCCTATAAGCAGCTGAACAATACAAGTTTACCAGTGTGGAAAGCTAAAGACAGCTAGAAAAAACATTCATTCTGCCAGGAAGAAGTGAAAGGCCCTCTTGTCAAAGACAAGTAAATTATTTTAGCGAATAGACCTCAGTAGGGAACTGGCATAAACAAAGGATTCATAAGAATTTGAGTTTAGCAAAACAAATTTTCAGTTCTTCATGAATTCTTGTTTGCTCTCTCAGGCATCCACTACCACCACAGATACCAAATACAAAGTTGTGATTCAGATATATTCCAGTGAGCAAGTATTTACAAACATTTTACCTTAAATGTGCAGCTGAGGAAACGACAAGAATCCAATTGCACTTGGGCAGGTCCCTTCTTTCCTGTGGTCATAATAGTACTAAATACAGTGACAATAATAACATCTTCCACTTGTAGAGAGCTTACTCGGTATTATTGCTAAGGGCGTTGCAAGCATTGTATTAATTGATCTTCAACATCCTTTTGAGGTAAGAACTATTATTTCTCCCTCCAGAAGGTATAAGCAATGTGACTGAAGAGGCTAAACAACCCAGCTGAGGCCCACAGCTGGTGAGGGGCCATGTAGAGATTAGAAATCTGGTTCATCAGACATCCAGCTTCACATATGTGGGTGTGCTGGGTCTTTACCATGATTCAATCCCCTCTGTCCCCGCTTTACCCTCCCATGCTTCCTCCCAAGGATGGGTTTGTTCAGGTTTCAGGGTGGACACCACAGAAATTATGGTCAGGAAATTTTCTCAAATGTATAAACTAATCATTTTCTATTATTTATGCAATGTATGTAATTTGTACAAAAAGTATCTTTTTCTCTTTTCTGCATCTCTTTAATGAAATCATTTTTCTCTTTTTACCACCTTTCTAGGCCCTACACAATCCAATATGTGTTTTATGATAGTTAACATTTTGTTAAACTCAAGGTAAGATGAAAGCCCTGGCTGGTGTGGCTCAGTGGATTGAGCGCAGGCCTGTGAACCAAGGGCTCAAAGTTCGATTCCCAGTCAGGGCACGTGCCTGGGTTGTGGGCCAGGTCCCAAGTGGGGGATGTTTGAAAGGCAAACACACATTAATGTTTCCCTCTCTTTCTCCTTCCCTTCCCCTCTCTCTCAAAATAAATAAATAAAATCTTTATTTTAAAAAAGGGTAAGATGAAAGCTTCCTTCCAGTCTCTCTTAAGCACGATGATTCAGAAACAAAGGAGACCACTCACCAAAGAAACAAAAATATTGTCCTATTCATTTTCTTCATGTATATCCTTTGGAATGTTTTCTAACTCCTTTGTTAGGGGAGTGTCTTAATATCTTGCCCCTTTTATTACATTAGTAGTTTCTCACTTATTTGCAGCTTTCCCCTATTACCAGAATTTCTTCCTATCTTAAAAGCAAGCAGAGTTGTGAGTTTTCTGTCCCTTCAGACTTTATAAGATAGTAAAAATATAACTCCATGGAGACTTGTACTTTATTCAATTTTTTCTCAGCTTGCATGTCTGAATCAAATCATTCCAGTGTTAATTGATTGGAAATACTGACTTACTAGATCACAACAAGAAATAAAATTTGATAGGTTTGACCTTGTCCCCAGAACACATATCCCCAAATCCTTGTTGGGAATTCTATTTTTAGAGAAGGTAAAAATGGAAGCAACCAGATGAATTTTGGTGGTGTGTCAGTTCAATGGACGGGTGTCAGAAATGTGAGTGCATTTCTCTTTTTTCACAGAAGCTCTGGAAACTGCTGTTCTGTGTTATGACTCTCTTAAGTAATGAAGAAAGCTGGCTTCTGCATATTTCACTTGACAATCTTCTTACTTTCCTAGTCCCTCTATTTATACATTACTGCGAATATCCACTAACATATCCCTCAAGATTTTAAAATCAGAATATTGTATGTCTTTTGAAAATTTCACTGATAATTTTTAAAGCACATAACTTAGGTAAAGAAAATACAACCTCTGTTATTGCTAGAAAATGTTTCTGTTTTTCTTGCCAGTCATTCTGATGACTTGAATTACTTACAAGATGACATCCTTTTAACTGCTGAAAATATCCTCTCTAATTTGGGTTTAAAGGGGTTTCTAAATTACTTGTATTTCCTATTTAAATACTCCATAGAAACTTAAGATTTGCTTATAAAATTAAAATGAAGCAAGTAATGTTGCAATGATATGAGTTCCTTGATTATTTCTTTAAGCAAGTAAAATAGAGGATCATTAGTTATATCTCAGGCACTCCTGTGAGACTGAAAACACTTAGCAGTCAAAGTAAAAATCTATCTTTGGTGGGATGTTTCTAGTCACACCTTCAATATAAGTCAACCAGAAAGCCTCAGGAAACAAGGCTGGCCTTAACCTAGAAAAGGCTGGCCAGTCCTTTGAAACTGGCCTTTCCTAGAACCTCAGGAAATCATCTGGCCTTATTAATATGAAGCTTCCAGAAAGTCAAATATGGACCCAGGTAGCTCTAGTTGGGGCAGGTCCCAGCTGGAAAAGAGGGAAGCTTCTATTGTTGGGGATAAGCTGTATTTCTGTCACTCTTACCAGCTACAAAATTCATGTTAAATCCTTGCTATATAGAACAGCCATGCTTTTAGGATTACTAGGAGATCAGAGTCCTAAATATTCACTAATTGGATTCCAAGTAGATATCTTGTATCATGACTTTAGAGTACCCACAAAGAAGGAAAACAATGAAATCTAGCTGCCTTTTTTCTGTGAAGAAGAGCTTCTGCTTATTCAGGACCTACAATAATAATTGCTTTTTGTTAATAAGAGGGTGACTGTGGGCACCTTAAAACCCCTTTTACAGGACCCTGGGGGTTCTGGCCCTAGTCCATGTACGCCCATGTTCTCTAGTCTTCAAACATCACATTTTCCCCAAATGTATCTCACATTCCCAAATAATCATTCAAAACCCCATCCTGCATGACCTCAAGAATCTAATATTTTTCCAGATTCTCTTCTCCACTGAGGATCCTCTTATATGTCCAATAAACAGTATGCAAAAAGTCATACTATTTTATACATAGTAATGGACATAATAGTTTCCAAGGAATAATTGAAAGCAGAGTTTAAGGGTACATTTCTATGTCATTCTGCCTGTGATGTTTAAATTGCCCTTCACCTCTGCCCCCCCAGGTGGAATGGCTTGCTGCCGTGCGCTCCCAGGAGGCAGCGTGCATGTCTCTATTATCTATGCTGCTGACCACAGTGGAGTGCGGGGCTTTGAGTTCATGCCTCTCTCTTCCATGTGTTCAAAGCACACACAATTTGTTTTTCTTCATAGCTTCATCCAGCACAATTCCTGGCATATCCAACAATGTCCAATAAATGTTTATTATTTAGATGTATTATTTTTGAAGGGACATTTTTAAGAGAGAAGTTCAGCTGGTATAACAACTGGAACCAAGTACTTATTTGTGATAGACTTAAGTTATCTCAAATTCTGATAAACTAAAATATCACAAATGCATGCTCTTTATCACTAGAAGACTCCTAGAGGGCAAGTTTGCCTCAGTGACTCTGGTTTTGCACATCCTTGGGGGTCAGAACAGTATGAGTGACTTCCCTCACTGATCACTTACTGTGTGCTGTGTGTGAGCAAGAACAAGAAGAGAGTGAGAAAGAAATCACTTAAACCACTTAGCATTGTTGCAAGGTCAATGTTGAACATGAGAGAAAATAGATTTAAAAAAAATCAAAGGAATTACTGTACAAATTTAAAATTTCCATTTAATTCGGATTCTTGAATATATTTTTTAAATAACTATCTCATTTTATTGTGAAATATAGTTTTGCTATTTGAAATTCTCAAAAATTCTGTTGTCATTGAATTATGTCTCATTTCAAAACGTTCTTCAGCACTATGTCCTTAAACATCCACTTTATAATATGCATTTTAGGGAGTTTTTTTGGAAGAAACAAAATGTGTATCTGTGAAATCATATTAAATAGTCCCACCTCATCTTTTTACAGCCCCCCTCAACTTGAATGTAATTCCCCTAGGTTACTATTTTTTTAACATTTTATATTATCTCAGAACCCTTATTTCAGACAAACTCTTACCATAATCCTTAGGAACAAAAAGTCACCCACATGTCCCCACTTTCCCCAGGCTGCTGCCAGGTAGGGCTCGCTGTGGGGTTGAAAGCTATTGTCCCTGAGACCAAGTTGATTCTTAACAAGAAATGAGGCTTTTGGAAAATTTTCTTGTAAACAAACATCAAGCCCAATCTCACAGACATTTATACCTAAAACAAACAACCAGGAAAAGTGTATTCATTCTAATTACTTTATTTAAATAGCTCCTATATTTTTATAATGATGAACAGAGACAGTGGTTCCCTTGGGCCTATAAAGGGTAAAATGAGAAAATTAAGCAGTGATTGAAAATGAATGTGTTCAATTGTTCTTCTAATTTTGATTCCTCTAATTTTGTTTGGTTTCCTGGAATTGTCACTGTGATACAGTCTCACTATGCTAAAAATACACAAAAACTCATTATCAGGAAACAGAGAGAGCAACTCTATAGCAAATAATAATGTACAATTTGTATTTCACTCTATTGCTCACACATGATATTTAATCCTCACCTTGTACCTAGCAGCAAGCATCCCTATCCTGCAGATATGGAAAACCAAGGCTCTTCATTGTGGCCAAGCATGACAGAGCCAGTTGTAACAGACTCAGGGTTACATTTTTTATTCCCACAAAGACAAAAGGTTTTCTAATATGTGTGGTTAAAGCATAATTTTCAAAAGAGTAAAATCATTAGCCTCACGTAAATATAAAATAAACACATGTCAAAGGTTTAATAGAACTTGTTAATTAATGAGGTAACTGGTAAGATGTTAAACCCGCCCAAAGATCATTTGAGAAACTAGGTCTGCATAGGTGACTTGACAGATTGCTGAGTTAAACACAAAGCTGGTTAATGTCCAACTTGATTAAAACCCAAAACTTTTGGGGTTATCTGTTTCACCCCCAGCAAAACCATTTACATCTCTACCAGACAAAAAAATCTACAAGTTAACTTCTGCTGATACACACTTTAAAAATAGCCCAATAAATAAAGTCAAGCTCAGCTCTGTTGTGAAAGAACACCGAGTGTTCTCTTTTGCTTTTCTCTACATTCCACATCATTTTTCTGACAGTTTATTATAGCTGCTTTACTATAGACAGAAGGAAACTTAAAGACACATTGCTATGAATTTTAGAATAAGGGGGAATTGGTATGAAATGTTGAGAAATTATAGTACAGAGCAAACTTGGCTTGAAGGCATTAGGAATAGTAGCTATTAATTTTCAGCAAGGGAATCAAGAGTGTCTGCCTAAAAGGAAGAATTGCAAATAATGCGAGGCTTGGAAAATAATAGCTACAGCCATAAACTAGAAATTCGACTTTATGAATCCATGTTCATTTACTATTTCACAAGTTTCCTGCTCTGTGCTAGGCAAAGAGATGCTCAGACAAAAAAGACAAAGCCCCTGCCTCTCCTCCAGGTACCCTCTGCACAGAGGGGAATCTAGTCAATCAACAGTAATCTGGTTATACTAGCTGAACTCCTGTGGAAGCAAGACTGGGGGGCTCCATTTGGGATAAGGTGTGAAGGGATTAGGAAAGGCTTCCAGAAGTTAGAGAGATGATTTGAAGGAAACATAAAGTTACTCCAGAGAAGGGGAGGGAGTTTTACAAGAATAAGAGAAATGGGGTTTGAAGTGTTCAGTGTTATCAAGCAAGAAGTGAGGGTGAGGCTAGAAATGAGGAGTGAAGCTGGGGAGCCATCAGGAGGGAGGTAGGTAGGGGCTTTTCTGCTCTGCTGAAGATTCCTTCACCCTGCAGACCAAGAAGGCTATTGTAGGATTTTAAGCTGGGAAATATATTGATTTACCTGGGTCTCTGGGGCAGGATGAAGAATGGATTGATAATGGATGGGAACAGAAACTGGGCGACCAGTCAGTGTACTACCGTGGTTATAAGATAAGGAGGTGATAAGGGAGATAAGAAGTGAGAATAAGTTAGGGGCAATGTCCTTTCCTGGGATGCTCACCTGACTCTCTCTTCTCACTGTTTCCCTCTTTGACGAGAGAGGAAATGGTTTCCTGCTGCATGGGGTGGCTTGGCTGGAGGAGAACCCTTGCCAACTCCCGTGGGAGCCAAAGAAACGAAGCAGTGGGCTTCCCTCAGCTCCTGAGCAGCCACTGCTGGGCCCCTGCCCCAGCTCCACCCTCACTGCTCTCCTCCTGGCCCGCTGCCTGCCTGGAGCCACAAACATTTATTTCTTTTCTTCCTGTTGTGGTTTGCACACTCTGGGCTCCATCAATTTCTTCTGAAAGGAAGCACTTGTTCAGGAAAGAGCCATACATTTGATCGCAGCAGACAAAGGAACTTAAGCAGCTTTATTCAGCAGTTTCTTCACAATTACCCATTTCTTTCTCAGGGCAAAAAAAAATTAATCAGCTTTGAAATCCAAATGCAACTCCCAAGAACTTGCTGGGTACTTCATTGTGAAAGTGAGGGAGTTGGGGAGAAACATATTACTTTAGACTCGTGAGAAAAGGAATGGAAAGCTCTTTTCTCCACCCAAATCCATCAGCTCTCTCTGCCTGAGTTCTTCCTGCAACGTTTCTATCTTGACATCCCCAAGGAAAGAACAATCGCTAGCTTGATTATTGTTTGTTCTTTGGCTTTCTTTTCTTTCTTCGTTTTCTTTTCATTCCTTCTTTTGTGTCTTTTCTAAGTACTTATCCAACTCAACAAGACTTACTCTGGGGTCTCTTGACATTCAGAGGTGAGTGTGCCAAAACGAAAGCACACAGACAGAGCTGAAATATAGAAACATCCCATGGGCGCTGAGAACCTCAAAGAGGCTTTGTAATTTCATATCCTTCAAGGACTGAGACTTTTAATTGAGAAAGGATGTAAATATAACAAATGTAAAAGAATTCCCTGAAGTTTAACACAGGAACCCCAAGACTATGTCAGGGATTAAAAACTGTGCCTTGAAAATTCTTGATTGACTCCACTAATGAGAGCCTAAGATCTCTTCTTCAAAACCCCGTGCTTGTCTCCTGATTAATTCCTCCCAATACTTAATCTTCAGTGCATGACACTTTAGCCACTAAGCTTATTACCCTAAAAATAGTATTCTAGCTGTGGCATCTTAGCAGATATGTATGTGAAGATCTTATTTCTATACCATTTCCTTAGGTGTTTAAATGTTAATATCAGACATACAAAATGCAATAAACAGCCATACTAACAGAAATTACTATTTCATCAAGCTCAATTTCCTAACTTCTATATGTAAAAGGGCTTGCACATATATCACCCCTCTGAATCCTCAAGGGAACTGATACATGTGCTTTTGCGGGAACAAAGAAGAAAGTCACCGAGTGTGCCTCTGAGAGCAGTAGTGTATCTCTACCTATACAAACAGATCAGGGTAGCTGATTCCACACCACTGTGGGCAGTGCCTTGTCAGTGAATTTTTATGGAAATTTCTATGATAAAAATAAGTTACGGAGGATTTTATCGAGACTCTAGGTTAAGAAATTCATTATGACAGGGGTATGAGGCAAGAGTCAGGCACTGAGATAAAATCAGAGGGGACAATTTAGGTTTGATAATAAGATGATACTTATTTCAATCCTTTTCTCTCTCTTGGTGGTGTTAGGTGAATGGATACACAGGACGACTTTTCAGCCCACATAAAACCATTATGAGGAGAATGAGACATCATAACACCTCACAGTACTTGTGGTCATGAATGTGGTTGCCTTACTGTATCAGATTTTCCTAAAGTTATAATGTGATGCTAGTTATTACCACCTGCTGGAAACACTGCCCTGCCTCCCGGGCACACTGCTCCCCCTCCCAGGCAGAAGATCCACGTGGCTGGAAGTCGAGATGAGCTTGGCTCCTTGCCACTGTGCCAGGAATGTGTAATCAATAGGAAAAACACACCGACCTTGGATTTCTCCTTCAGCAGTCTTCTAAATAGAGGTCCTTAACTCACTCTCTGCCCCCACTTAAAAACATTAAAATGTAAGTTATACATATACTTTTGATGGCATCATTGTTAAATAAATTTCTCCAAAAAAATATCAGTGGCTTGGCACAGTGTAGCCTAAAACTTTTTATCTTCCTCAACATTTCAGCTTTCTAACCCCAGTTGTTCAAATATGAAACAGAAATCATTTTATTGTCACTTCACAAGTCAAGGAAGGTATGAACAGAGGTTACTGACATTGTGCTGTCAATATTTTTTAAACACTCATTTTAAGTAGGGTCCAGTAAGCTATTTACACTCACCTGTTTGTTGTTCGAGGACCCTTGAAATTGCAGTGCTTAATTATATGATGACTATTCTAAGATGATCAGAAAATATTGCACTCCTTTTATCCTCTTACCAACCACAACAAAATAGAGGAAAAAGATGAAGAGTGTGTAAACTGAAAAATCTCCTGGCTGTATACTACCTAAAACAATACATTTATTGCTATGCATCAGTAATACTACAAATTCATCATATCATCTCTGGACTCTGGGTCATCTTCAACCATTCAGATCTCTGTCCCCAGCTCTACCTCCAAGTCCAGCATTATCCTATAGGTGAGATGTTGGCTACATTCTATACCTTGGCTTCTTTGTTCCCTGTCACCTCCATTCCAGAGACACTTTTTTTTCACTTGTACGCAGCCATCCACTTTAGGTCCTTAATGTAGACACCGATTCTCCCACTTCTGCAATAATATAATTAGACATCCCACTCTCTCACCAGGACCCTGGCACCTTCCAGCATTCTTATCCATTAGTGCAAATCATCTTTTCTTCAGTATCCCCAAACCGCAGGCCAATCTTCTCTCTCCACTTATATCAAGGTCCTACAGATTTCACTTTCTTATCCAGGTAAGTCCACCACCTCCCAAAGGCTATTGACCTTATCATCAATTTCCTTTTCCTACTGCCTTTCTGTCCACTCCCCTGGCAAAATCCAGAGAATCTGATGTCTGCCAAACTATATGGATTGTTGGCAACATTAAGTAATAGTCACAGAACTCAACTGGGGACTCAACACAGTCCAGATATTATGCTTTATTTCTGTGGCTAGCACTCTCTGCTTTTCCATCATAGCTATGTCAAACATTCTGGAACTGAGAGGACGATGCTTGCCTACAACACAGATGTTGGATTTGGGGGGAAAAGATGGTAAGGGAGGCCATGGGAATGGGTGCAGTGGCTTGGGGAGAATGTGAGGAATGAGAAGGAAACAGGCCTTGAAAAGAGCCCTGAGAAACACTCATAATGTAGCATGTTCAGAAAAAGGAAAAACTGTCTTACAAAAAAAACTCACAAGGAATGGCTAAAAATGGATGAGAAAACCAAAGAAAATGTGGTGTCAGTTGGGCCAAGTGAATTGATTATTTAAGAAGAAGAGGTCAGTGAAAATGCCAAACATTACTGACTGGCTGCACAGATGCGAAACCTTCCAGGTTAAAGGTAGAGATGTCATTGAGGACCGTGGAGAGGGATATTTCAGAGGTCAAGTGAGTGCAGATGCCAGATTTTCATAAGGCCGGGGCCTAAGGAGAAGGTGAGGAGCTGGGAAACAGCATAGTCATTACTGACCAGAAGTTTGGCCAGGAAGGCACCTATAGTCAGGAAAGCTAATCAGAGGGGGGCATGGGCCTGAGACAGGACTGCAATTACTGAAAGCCTACCTTTCAGGTATTTAGGGGTGACTGGAAAGTCTATAGAAACTATCGGAGATTTCTTCCAAAGAAAAAGACCGAGCCCACAGAGCTTGATTGAAAGTGGCCACGGTGTGAAAGATGTAATTGTTTTCTATGTGTTTCTTTTTTTAAGTATTGTTTATTGATGATGCTATTACATTTTTCCCAATTTTTCTCCCTCTATCCCCCCTCTGCCATGCCCCCACCAACCCTCCAGCATCCCCTACTCCTTAGTTCATGCCCATGGGTTGTACATATAAGTTCTTTGTGTTCTCCGTTTTCTATGCCATTTTTATCTCTCTTCATCTATTTTATTCCTACTAATTACACTTTTTCTTCCCTGTACCTTTCCCCGCCTATTCCTCCCTTCCCCCTCCCCACTGAAATCCCTCCATGTGACATTTATTTCTCTGATTCTGTTGCTGTTCTAGTTGTTTGTTTAGTTTTTGTTTTCATTGTTTGTCTTTTAGGTTCATTTGTTGATAGTCATGAGTTTGTTGTCATTTTACTGTTTATATTTTGTATCTTCTTTTTCTAAGTCCCTTTAACATTTCATATACTAATGGCTCAGTGATGATGAACTCCTTTAACTTGACTTTATCTGGGAAGCACTTTATCTCCCCTTCCATTCTAAATGAAAACTTTGCTGGATAGAGTAATCTTGGATGTCAGTCCTTGCCTTTCATGACTTCAAATACTTCTTTCCAGCCCCTTCTTGCCTCCAAGGTTTCTGTTGAGAAATCAGTTGATAGTCTTGTGGGAACTCCTTTGTAGGTAACTGTCTCCTTTTCTCTTGCTGCTTTTAAGATTCTCTCTTTATATTTAATCTTGGATAACTTAATGATGATGTTCCTTGGTGTGTTCCTCCTTGGGTCCAACTTCTTTGGGACTCTTTGGGCTTCCTGGACTTCCTGAAAGTCTATTTCCTTCACCAGATTGGAGAAGTTTTCCTTCATTATTTGTTCAAATAAGTTTTCAATTTCTTGCTGTTGTTCTTCTCCTTCTGGCACCCCTATAATTTAGATGTTGGAAAGTTTCAGGTTGTCCCAGAGGTTCAAAAGTCTCTCTTCATTTTTTTGAATTCTTGTTTCTTCATTCTGTTCCAATTGGATGCTTATTTTTCCCTTTTGTTCCAAATTGTTGCTTTGAGTCCTGGTTTCCCCCTGTCACTGTTGGCTCCCTGAATATTTTGCTTTATTTCATTTTGGGTATCTTTCATTTGTTTTTTTTTTTCATTTTTCAACCAAGCTCAAACAGTTCTATAAGCATTTTGATTACCAGGGCTTTAAATTCTCCATCAGATAGGTTGGCTATCTCCTCATCGCTTAGCTCTCTTTCTGAGGTTTTGCTCTGTTCTTTCATTTGGGCCATATTTCTTTGTCTTGGTGCAGCTGATAGGTTGTCAGGGGGATGGGGCCTTAGGTGTTCACCAGAGCAGGGCAACCCTGCTTGCTGCTTGCTACTCCACTGCCTGTGGGGGAGGGGCCAGAGAGGGAACAACTCGGCTCACCTGCTCAGCTCTAGCCCACTTTCCAACACACTCTTGAATGAGACTGGGAGTTTCTCCCACCATGGCAACTGCAGTACTCCACAGTCAACTCTGAGTCTCAGTTTTGCCTCCAGCCAGCCCCGCCCATGCAGCCTACCTCTTTGCCATGGTTTTTCTCACCCATCCCCATCCACATGGCCTCGCTGCAGGTTCTTACCAGTCTGGTTGTTCTAGTTGATTTTTTCTTTAATTCCTTGGTTGTCGGAGTTCCATGCAGTTTGATTTTCTGGCGCTTTTGGTTGTTTATTGGTTTTAGATTGGCTATTATCTTCCTTTTGGTTGTGTGAGGAAGTGAAGGGTTTCTACCTATGCCTCCATCTTGGTCAGAGCTCCTGTTTTCTGTGTGTTTCCATCAAGAATTGCTTGTTGAAAAAAGGCTTTGAACAAAGCCTATTTCAAAATCAATAAACTTTGAATCCTTCACTCATTTCCCATTGCTGTTAGCATCAGCTCAAACTCTTTCACATAGCTTCAAGCCCCTGGCTAACCTGGCACCTGTCTACCTCTGCTCCAGGAAGCCCCTCTGAGGGAAGGGCTCATCCCCAGGGGCTGCACTCCTGCTATGTGGAACACACTGTATTTCTCTGAATGTGTGTCTCTTTCTCTCACCTCTATGGCTTTGGATGCAAAATTCCATCTTTCAGGAACTATATCTCCACCATTTTTTTGACCAACACATACCCTGCCTCTCGTTATATTTGCTTCCTCAAAGAAAGCCTTTCCTGTTTCAAAACACAACGTCAAGTTTCCTGCCTCCATGCTCCCAAAGCATCCTGCACTTCCCCATCACACCTGCTCTCACATAAGGTCTTAGAGCTGCGTCTGCCCATCACTGTGAATTCCCTGAGAACAGAGACCATATCAGTCTTCTTATCGTTATATCTCCAAAACCTAGTGCATTGCTTCACATATATTTATGTAAATGTAAGATAAATCATAAACTTAAGGGAGAGATATAATGTCACTGTACATATAACTGACTAGGGAAGTGTGTCTGTGTGTGTCTCTGTATGTTTTGGGTTGATATAAAAGTCTATATACCAAAATCAGTTCTCTTTGAATGGCAGGACTTCAGATAATTTGTGTGTACATGTGATTTTATTTCTTAAATATTGAACAATGTATAGGTACTGATTTTTCAATATAATAAAATTATTTTTAAAGTGTAAATCATCTATGTCTTAAAATTTGTCTTCTGAAACTTCTATAATATAATGCTAATTTGCCTCTCTTCTCATTTTAATCAACAAAGATTACCTTTCTCTGTATTGTTTGACTGTCAAAGCAGACTATCTGACTCTGTTTTATCAGACTTCTGCAAAAACACCTTTTCTGAGTTATGATAAAATGGTCTGCCCTCTGTTGATGTGAGAATTGTCCTCTTGACCATTTTATTTATGCCTTTGGTGGAAAGGGTAATTTTTTGATATTATCCATTGTAAGACTCTGTGTATTTTATACAAGAAGTGTAGCCATAAATTCCTACAAGAGAATAGCTGCAAGAGCAGGTTTGACTCTGTAGATGAAAGTTTTATTCTTTTTGTTGTCAGGGAAATAAAAACAATATAATACAACAGATTTCCCATTTTACCTTATCTACTGAAAAACTTAGTGGTAAGTCTATTGTCCAAAAATTGTAATATTCTCAAATATAAGTACCAGAAGGATTAGCTCCGTTACTTTTGGGTGGACAAATTTATTTGAAATATAAGTGAGTTAGGTTGCACCATGCTTAAATATGTAAGTTACTTTAAATAGTTTCAGACATAGTTAGAGTAAAAATCTTGTATTATAAAATTTCTAATTAATAAAAAGAACATAAAGAAACACTGTAGGAGACTGTTCTGCATGGCATGGGCCCAGCTCCCACTCGGAGATGCACAGGACCCCTGCCCACAGATAGGTTCTCCCATGGGGAATCAGGCCTGCAATGTGCCTAGGCCACTTTGAGTCTTACTCTTGCTAAAAAACTCCCTCACCCTGAATTGAGGACATTTACTGCAAAGCAACTTCCTAAAATCCATGCTAAACCTTCCAAGGATGAGTGTAACTGGTTCAACCACTTTTGCCTTTTCATTTGCAAATATCCCTCTTCTGTGATGTGATTAGCAGCATTGGCTCCTTTGTTTTCTGTAAAAGGTAACCACCTAAAGCGAACCTGTGCATAGTAAATGAGGACCATCATGTAATGTGCTGAGAAACCCCATAAAGGCCGGTCATGGCAAGGGCCTAGGCTTTTGCTCCCCTTGAGAGAAAAGCCATGCTGTCCCTTTTCCTCCACTGGACTCGGTAGTCCGTGTGAATGTCTCATTTCATCCATAATGATGTGGACACTGTGGGCCAGTGTCTGCATCAACACACTACCTATACACTTAATTTATTCCTTTACTTTTTCATGTTGCAGGATATAGTTATATGGGAAAGCATCAATGAGCAAAACAGAAAAAGTTCTTTGCTCTCACAGAGCTTGGATTCTAGAGAGGGAACTCTGATAGACCTATGGATAAATAAATTATACAATGTGTTAGAATTTTTAAAATGTGTTATTAAAAAGATTAAAGTAGTGTAAGAAGTATTAGAAGTTATTGAAAATATTTTAAACCATGGCAGTAATAGATAAAATACTCTTATTTTTAAGAATCTCAGTTAAAATTGAACCAAATTTTCATGTGATTAAGTCCATGTTATTATTGGACTCTTCTTTAAAATGTGTTGATTTGTCATTTTGGAACATGTTTTTATTTATTTACGTATTTTTATTGAATTTATTGGGGGTAACATTAGTTAATAAAATTATATCAGTTTCAAGTGTACAGTTCCATAATTTGTATAGTGTTTGTGTCCTCACCACCCCAAGCCAAGTCTCCTTCCATCACCATTTATCCTCCCTTTACCCTCTTCTACCTCCACCCACCCCCTTTTCCTCTTGTAATCACCATGCTGTTACCTGTCTACAATTTTTTCTTTGCTTAATCCCTTCACCTTTTTCACCCAGTCCCCAACTCCTTCCCCTATGACAGCAGTCAGTCCGTTCTCTGTATCTATGAGTCTGTTTCTATTTTGCTGTTAGTATATTTTGTTCTCTGAATGGCTTATTTCATTTAGCATAATATTCTCCAGGTCCATCCATGCTGTCACAAAAGGTAAGATGTCCATCTTTTCTATGACCAAGTGGTATTCCATTGTGTAAATGTACCACAGCTTTTTAATATGGATGGGCACTTGGGCTGCTTCCAAATCTTAGCTATTGTAAATAATGCTGCAATGAACATAGGGGTGTATATATTCTTTTGAATTCGTGTTTCAGGTTTTGTTGGATATATTCCCAAATTTTTTTAAATTTTATTTTGATAAAATGAAACATTGGGTAAATGAAGTTACTAACTCCCTGGGTAGAAAAAATTCTAGCACCTAAAAAAATATGGAGATTAAGAGCTGAATTTTTTAACCAAATATTGGTTGAAAAGAATAGAGATTTTAGTTTCAATAATTTTTCTTAATACTCAATTTATTCAACAGATATATATTGACTTCCTAAAATGTGCTAAGCATTGCCCCCATGTTCTTAATATAGTTCCTAAACAGAGCAGACACAACCTCTATCCTGATCAAACTTACTTTGTAGTAAAGGTCAATAAATGATCAATAAACATTAAAAATGATAATATTTATAGTATGTTAGAAGGTAAATACTCTAGAAACAAATAGAACAGGGTAAAGAAATAGGATGTTTGAGGGTATAGATTTAAATGGAGTGGTGAGGTTAGAACTCATTGAGAAGATGACAGTAGACATAACATTTGAAGAATGTGAGGGAGATACACACGTGGAGATTGGGAGGACCCTCCTCCAAGGCAGAGAGAACTGCAAGTGCAAAGGCCCCGAGACAGCAGCCAGTCTGTCGGTCGTATAAGGTAAGAGAGGTAAATTAGGATGTTAGAGCAGAAATCAAGAGTGAAAGAGAATGGTGGCTCAGTCCAGGATAGTAGCTGTGGAAATAGTTACAAGTAGTTGGATTCTATATATATTTAGAAGATAAAGCAAACAGGAATTGAATGTAGAGTATTGGCAAAAGAAAGTGTGAAAGGTCAATCAAAACTTTAAGGTTTCAGCCACTGTGGCAAGGGAGAATTCATCAGCTGATGCAGAAGTGAGAGAAGCCCTGGGAAAAAGAACAGAAGTCAGTATGATCTGATAGAAGAACAATGAACCTAAATCACACTTGCTTAAATTTTAAGTCAAAGCAAAGGGATAGCCACCAATTAAAATTCATTAGAAAACTCACAGAAGAAAAACAGAGTTTATAAAAATGAATAATTCATACATTTTATGACTCCAAAGGTTTATTACCATATTTTACTAAATCTAAGATACCTTGATTCAAGATACACTATTTTGTTTACCCCACCAAAGAAAAAAATTGACAATTAAATTATAAAATAACATTGATTGTGAGACATACCAGTTGTAAATATGATGTTGTTATTAGTATGATGGCATTATATCAGTAATGAGTGTTAGGAGAGTGCCTATGATATGAATATTAACACCCCCTTCCACTCTAAAACAGATATCCAAGCCCTAACCCCAGGAACCTGTGAATATGTCAGATTATATAACAAAAGGAAATTAAGGTTGCAAATGGAATTAAGCTGACTTTGAGATGAAGATATGATCCTTGGTTATCCAGGTGAGCCCAATATTATAATAAAGGCCCTCAAATAAGAGAGAGGGAGACAGTGAAGTCAGCGTTAGAGTGATGCCATTTGACAAGACTTGATTGGCTATTGTTGGCTTGGAAGACTAAAATGGGCCACGGGCCAAGGAACACATACAGTCAGCCTCCAGATGCAAGAAAAGACAAAGAAAAACAGATTCTTACCTAGAGCTCCCAGAAAAGAATGCAGCCCTGCACCAGCACCTTGTTTTTAGCCCAGTTTGGACTTCTGGATTCCAGAACCGTAAAATACACAGTGTTGTATTTACTTGCTAAGATTGTGGTAATTTGTTACAATAGAAATAGAAAACCAATGCAGTAGCCAAAGGACCATTTAATTACTGTAATGGCCCTTCTCTCCTTATATGCATATGTCATCCTTTCTCATCATTGAGACAGAGAATTTATTCCTCCACAGCCTTGATTCTGGGTAGGCCTGCAGTTCTTTGATAGATAGACTGGCAAAAGTGAACCAACACTATCTCTAGACTTAGATTTTCAGAAGGATTGGCAGATTCAACCTGGTTTTCTTGGAGTTCTCTCTCTTAGAAGATTCCCTCTAAGAACCTAGTCACTGTGTTGTGAAAAGTCCAAGCCTCATGAGAGCCACTTATAGATAGATGCTCCAGTTAAGAGCCCCAGCTGAACTAGCCAACAACCAGCATCAACAGCTTGCCAGGTAAGTGAATCACCGTAAATATCCAGGCTAGCTGAGACTTCAGATAATTGCACCTTAGCTGACATCTAACTGCAACCATATGAAAAACAGCAAGCAAGAACCTACCAACTGATCTCAGTCAACCCACAGAACTGTGAGAAATGGGTACTAAATCTTGTTTTGAGCCCCCAAGTTTTGAGGTAGTCAACAGGAATAGATGATTACTGTTGAATTTGAGGTTGTTTATACAGCTACCATATAACTTTCACCTAGTCCCCCACAAATGAAAGTTCAGAAATATTTGCTATCAGAAATATTTGTGTGTGTATGTGTGCACTGGATATGAGGAGGATGGTTGGTAGAAATGTGGAAACTGTGGAAGGGGCTGAATTTCACAACCAGTCTAAAAGGAAACATCAAAACACAAATAGAAATAGAGTAGTGGTAACAATGAAAACTCAGGTTCATTGGGGAATTTCTGGAAACATGTACAGTGGTCTAACCTCCGCATAAGTGGTATTGGGGACCTGAGCCATCTTAAATACCCGTGAGATATCAGCTGATGTAAGATGTATTTTATTTCTTTAGATAAGGGGGAATCAGAGCTAAATTTGGTCTGCTCTGTCTTACCCACTTACTTATCTTCACTACCTAAAACGGTGCCTAGCACATGATAGGTACTCCTAAATGTTTATTGGTTGTTCATCAAAGAATTAAAAGAGGATAATATAATTCTTCATTCCTTAAGTCTCAATAAACTGACAATAGAATTTTAACTAATTACCACTCTACCTTTTCCTCCATATTCCAACCAACTCTACTTCAAGAATGAGATTAGGTGATAGACAAAAGGAAATGTGAGTGAGACATGTGATTTATTAACAATTTTTAGTAAAGATAAAGAATACAGAGATTGATGATTAGATAGTTAATATGTTGGTACCACAGTTTAAAGTATATATCTATACTTATTGTTTCTAATTTTTTTCACAAAATGAAAATTTTCCCTAAAAATGCAATAATAAAGCAGTTTGTTTCAGCCAAATACCCAAGAAAGAGTGCATTCAGAACTTTAGATTACAAATCAACAGAACCATATTGCTATTCAGTTTCCAAAATTAGCAGTGTAGAAGCTAATTGCTATTTAATTAGATACACTCACATGCACATATACACATTATTTATTTATCCGTTCTTCTATCCAAAACAGATTTGAGACAACTAACAACATCATTTCATCTATAATAAAACACAGAACCAAGAACCATAGGAGAAACCAAATGAACTACTCATCAAATAGTGAACAGGCATTAAGGGCTTGAAATTCATATTTGCTTCAGAGTTTTCTAACTTAACAGTCCATAGAAGATGATATAGCTCTCCTTATCGGAAAGGACTTTGAGGATGTACTTAAATTCTCTCCAACTGATTCTAATAACTAAGAAATTGTTGCATAATGTATTTGATTCAATCTATATATTATGGATTTGTAAGAAGGTGAATCAATACTTAAATGAATAGGTTCACAGTGAAAAGTTCATTCAACACAGAGTCTTTGGTCTCAGCTGAAGGTAAATAGACATGAGTAAATGCTCTTCACATAGCAAATATGAATTAGCAAAGCATTTGACACAGAAATACGTGTTAGGAATGTTGGTACACTGGGTGAGTCTAGTGTCATAACAGAAGTTCTGTACTCAATTCTATTCTGTTGGACAAATTTTGTTCAGGAGATTGATATGCAGCTGATAAAATTTGAAAATTACATGTAACTAGAATATTAGTTAATATGTTGGATAAAATAACAGGGACTAACAAGAAAAAAAGATTTCAGCACATTCAGCGAATGAGCTACTTTGTTTCAGGGGCTTACTAATGGCCATGGAAGTGTCCTTCACTCAAATGTAGAGATCAAGAGAAGGACAAGGGGAATTGGATCCACTTGGGATCATCTGCCCCTCCACCCCATAAAATGAAATGTCCCTGGGTCCCAAGAATATATCTAAATCAACCAACACAGCCATACGCAGCCAGAGAGAGGAGAGAAGTAACAGGCCTGAGAGATGTAGCAGAAGAGCCTACTGGATAGAAGAAAAGAGTTCAAGAAAGAAAATGAAATCTGAGTGTGTGCTTTTTAGAATACAAAGACTATCCACTAATAAATAACTGCAGACTAAATAATGTCATAGTGCTGAACAAGAGACTGAAAATGTGTCCCTCCACTGAAAGAAGACTGAAAAAAGGATGATAAGAGGTGACATTCTTAGAGCAGGGAGAAGGGCTTTCCTCTTCCTAACACATCTTGCATTGTAATCTCTTAGCCCACAGAAAATGGTAGATAAGTCTGCAGTAAAGGGGGCACATGGCTGGCCATTTCTAGGAAGAAGCCCATGAATGTATCTGGGGAAACCTGATCCTACTACATTGAAGCCATTTCTCAACATCTGTACTGTTCTTGTGTTCTTCTGAGGATGATGAAATGGGTGATCTGGCTGTGGCAATGAACCAAATGCCAAAAGAGAAATTCTTTAAAGTACTAAATTTAAGATGGAGTGAACAGAGTGTTGAAAGTTCATAAACACATTTTACCTGAATAATAGTTGACAGGCCTGAAGATGTTAAGCCAATGGACAAGAAGGCACACAGAGACCAAAAAAAAAAATCCTAAAATATTTCATAACTTGTCAAGTGAAAGGCAGGTTAAATGTGTTGTGTAAAATCCCAGAGAGTCAAACTAAGTCTTCCAGATAAAGGTTCTAAGAAAACAAATTTTGATTTTGTGTAATGAAACAGTGCTAATAATGATTTAATGATTCAGTTAGATAACACCGCAGTGTCAGGAATCATAGGAAGTATTAGGACACAGCAACACTGAAGACAAAACTCCTGCCCTAACAGCATAGTTTGGCAAGGCAGAAAACAAATAAAGAAATTATATGTGATCATTATTGTTACAGAGGATGTGATCTGGGAGATGGGAAAACTTATAACTGCAAGAGACCTTTCTTAGTTAGGAGGACCAGGGAAGGCTTCACTGTGGAGAGGATAAAATCAGCCAGCCACCTGAAGATCTAGGGGACATTAGAACAGTAAGGACAAAGGACCAGGAGCATGAAAAGCTTGGCTTGTCCAAGGCACAGAAAGGAGGTCTATGCAGCTCAAGCAGAGTTTACAAAAGTAGGAATAGTGTGAGGCAGTCAGAGAGAAAAGCAGGAGCCAGATCCTGCAGGACTTTGTGAGCTATGATGAGAATTTTGAATTTTATCCCAAGAGCATTGGGATGCCTCTGATGAGCTTCAAGCAGAGGAAGGAAATAATTGCAATGTGTAGGAAGAAAAGAATAACTAACAGAAGACCAGCAGGAGAACTGCAAATGACTTTACTTGTCTAGACCTAAAAGGAAAAGAATGAATGAAGATAACAGAGTCAGGAGGAAATAGAAGAGAAATATAGCAGCCATCCACAAAAATAATTGCATTAATCCCACCCGATGAAATTAACAAGGGCTCTGTGACATGGAGACAAAAGAAAGAGCCAGGGAAAGCAATGAGTGAAAACTACAGGGAATGTGAAAGGGGGCTGAGGAACAGGAAATTCTCTGGGCTGAATTAGAAAATATTTTTATTCAACTCTACCATGGAAGTATACCAATGTAAGAGGCTCAGCTCTAGGGAAGAAGTGAACTACTGTGCATCACAAAGAAGAAACAGCCAGCACTGCACTGGGAATGGAGAGCTACCTATACATTCAGCCATGCCCTGGAAACATGGGGAGCCTGAACAGTGAATGTGGAGTATCCCAAAGGCTCTTACCTGTCCAGAAAGGAAATAAAACATTAATAGTTGCTGCTTCTGAAGCCAAATGGAATGCAGGAGGTGCGAGTGGTATGCTATAGACAATATTTGTGTCTCTCAAAAATCCATATGCTGAGGCCCTACCCTCTAAAGTGGGGTATTTTGAGGTGGGGCTTTTCAGAGGTAATGAAGGTTAGGCAAGGTCTCTGAGAGGTAATTAGGGTTAGGTGGAATTATTGTCCTTATAAGAAGAGACACAAGAGTATTTGCTTTCTCTCTCTCTCTGAGCTCACACAATGAAGTCATGTGAGTGCATAGTAGGAAGGCAGACATCTGTGACCCAAGAACAAAGCTTTCACCAGAAACTGGACTCTGCTCTTGAACTTCTAACCTCCAGCACTACAAGAAAATCAGCTTCTATCATTTAAGCCACCCAGTTTATGGTACTTCATATGACTACCAGAGCAGAATAATACAGATTATTTGTTTCAGAGCCAGGGTTGCAATGCATTAAAATTTGTCTTTTAGGGAATAGTACGTAAAAGTAGGGTGCCAAATTAAAGTAGCTTTTAAGAGAAAAACCTAAAGCAAAAAGATAAGCTAATAAACTGATGTCAATTTTGAAAATATTAGCTGCCTCTCCCTAGGGAAGAATGATACATTCTCACCCATTTGATGTCAGACTTGGCCTTGTGACACACTCTGGCAAAAGAAGCAGGAACAAAAGTAATATGCATCATGTTTAAGTAGGTGCTTTAAGGTCATGGCTGTGGTTCACCGTCCTCCATCTTCACTCTCTCCCATAAGGCCAGCAGGGTTTCGGGCAGTCGCAGCCAACCTGCAATGGACATGCACCACCAGCAGGAAATAAACTTTTGCTGATGTAAGCAACTAAGCTATAGGGTCATTTGTTACTTTTTAGCATATATTAGAATGTTCTGATTTATACATCATTCACCCAGGTAATAAATCTGAAAAGGTGAGAAAGATCCGTGTACATAGGGCATTGTCGCTTCTCTCAGGGCCACCCTTTGGGTCTTCTTTCTTTGATTTCTTTATGTGGTTGACGGATAATTCTAACTCATTTTGAAGCAGAATGTGGTTTCTGAAACATTCTTTTTCAACCAGAGGACCCAGTATTGATGCTGGCCCCAGTGTTGATAGGAGTTGAGAGGGTTAAGTATTTCTGTATCCTACACAGAGTAATCCGGGACAGCACAGTACAGAAAAGATAGACAGGATGGAGTTCATCACACTGGAAGTGATCAGTGCAAAAGCATGGGGCAGGCCAGCGAGAATCAGAAAGTCATGGAGCCCATGTATCTATAACCTCAAATACTTCTAAAAAGTCATTCTTAAGTTTCTAGTGATAGAAGGGTGGCATACGAAATACCATGAACTGGGTGGCTTAAATGATAGGCCAAGGGTGATAAGAGGAGAGCCAAAAATAATTTGTATTCATGTGTCTCCCTAGGATTATACAAATAATCTTTGTATAATTCCTGAAAACCCAGGAGGTGGCCTAAGAGTCGATCTGGGTGGCCCCAAACGTCCCAGGTACTAATGATGTTAGAATATCCATGAGCCAGAGGAAGTATGAGAGATGGAAACTGCAAACTATGCTATCCTAGCTGGAGAGTCATAGTGAAATTTTACATATAAATCACCTTGTAGCAAGATAAAGGATTGGGACATTTCACCAGCACTGCCCCTCATCTGTCTGGTTGCTGTGCTCGGTCTGGGCAGCAGTCTGTGGGCGGGGCGATGAGGGTGAGGGCCTGCAGCCTCAGGATGCAGAAGGCTTCCTAACCCACGTGAAGACTGCAGTTGCCTCAGCATTCCATGCCTCACTCCAGATGTACAAGTGTATTAGCACTACAACAGCTCTATGAGGTAGACTGAATTGTTATCCCCATTTTACAGATGAGGAGATTGATATTCTCGAGCTTAACTTCTACCTTAGGCTAACTGCCTGTGGGTTGTCACACTTTGTAGGAAACTCTTAGAAGTAGAATTGCTTCATATACCTTGTGGCACTCTGCATTCTTATAAAAGGCATCTGTCTGGCGGTTTGGGCCACCCAACAGTAAAAAGTCCCAGAAAACCAGAATTCCAAAAGATGAAACTGAATGTGCCTCCAAGAAAAGCAGGCATCTAGGATGCTAACTCAAGCTGGCCGTGACTGGTATGGCTCAGTTGGATGGGTGTCATCCCACAAAGCAAAAAGTTGCCAGTTCAATTCCCAGTCAGGGCACATGCCTGGGTTGTGGGTTCAGTCCCCAGTTGAGGTGTGTATGAGAGGCAATAGATCGATGTTTCTCTTTCTTCTTCCTCTTCTCTCTAAAACATTAAATAAATGAATGAATGAATAAATAAATAAATAAATAAATAAAATCTTTACAGTCAAGCTGGGCTGTGGCAATACAGCAAGATAGGAAAAGACTTACTTGCTGTGACCAGTGAAACCAAGGAGGGCGGTGGATCCAGGAGGGAACATCTGTGGGCAAATCCAATAAAAGGGGCAAAGGTTCTTCTGGGTACAGGAAATGTTGGTCAGCAAGACCCTTTTTACATCTCTCCCTAAGTAAAATCCTGCTGGAAATCCTAACTTTTGGTTTTTGTCATTCCTCACATTCAACCCCCCTTTTTTTTTTTTTTTTTTTGTAGCAGGGGTGGTGTGGGCAGAGCCATCATTCAACAAGATTCACTGAGATGATCTTTCAGGGAAGGTGACACCCAGTGGCAGCTTTCTGTGTAGAGATTCACTATAAAGTGCTTGAGGTTCTGTCTTTCACTGTGATTTTCCTAAGGACTTTTGTTCCACTAAAGCTATAGATTTCTTTTGTCTTGTTTTATTTTGCTGATATCTTCTTAAATTTATCCGGGAAAAAATATTTGTTGATTAACATAAATGGAATGAAATTGAAGAGAGATTATTCAGTGGAGAAGCACACTGTTTTTTTTATTTTCAATGTGAGAGAGGAGATCTGGATTACTTTGTTCAAGTTTCTTGGAGAGACAGGTATGCACTCGAGTTTCTTCCATTCTCAGCAACATACCACATCATACCTAACCCCAGGCAATACACCAAAAGGTTGTCAACACTGTCGCAAACTCTCTCCCCTCCAGACAAACACCTTGGATATTTCCTCTTCTCACCCACTCTTCCCTACTCTTAGCATCAAGATCCAAAAGTTTCGGGGGAGGGGAGGAATTAAAGTATCTATCTCTTCTTTAACTTCCTTTTAAAATGCTTAGGGACTAGTAACAGAAGGACGCTCCCCTGGAACTTCTTTTTGATCTAAGCTGTCCTCTCAACAGAGAGACCACTGCTGGGAAGTATCTGTGTCTCGCATCTTCCATCTCCAAGATAATCCGTGGAGGCCCATCAGCCACCCCAAGTAGCAGGTTAGTTCCAGATGGGTTCTCCAGGGAACTATTTGGAAAGAAAATTATATCTGTTTGGGACAAAAAAAATTTTCAACTAAGTAAAATTGGTTAAGATATGTTACACAATGGTCTGGGGTATATATATCTTTAGAAAACCATATAAGTAATAAAATGGATTAAGGACTATACGGTTAATAGTTATCATATAATAATAAATTAGTGGATTAGAAGCCTAGCATCTTAAATTAATTAACATGAATGTGCCAGAAATGGTATACTAGGAAAATATATAAAGTATAGATGATACTGCCTTTGTATGAATGAATCATAAAGAAAGAGCATTGCTGAGTTTTCTGGTTTACTTATATTAATTTCAGATATTAGCAATTACAACTTGTACTTTCAAATTTTGTTAAAATGCAAAGCTACCTTGAAATAGAATTAACAGGGAGCTTTAGAAATTCATTAAAGTGAATTTTAGTGGCAGCATCATTTTTTCTGGCTAATACAGGAGTATATGTCTGTGCATACACTATTTATGACACCATTTGAGACTTACATAAAATATAAGTTGAGAGAATGTGTTGCCTTCAATAATTTACAAAGGTAGAAAATAACAGCAAGGGGAATTGAGAACAAACCTTGCCTTTTCTCATTCTGTAATATACAGATATTACATCTGTGGCTTCCAATACAGATTCTTAATTTGAGCCCAGACAAGCCTTGCAGTGCGAGGAGATTAAAGGGATATCGGAGGGAGGAAGTGTAGATGATGTTTCTGTGCATAATCATGTTTGCAAACATGTTAATCAAATCTGGGTGCTTGCTAACTTGATAATTAAATTTACAAATGATTGGAAATATTTGCCACAGAAAGATTTAAAGTCATTCCGGAAATCCTAATGACAGCTCTAGCAATATGTGGACGCCTCTTGAGGGCCCACTGAGGATAGAGGGTATTAAAAAATATAATTGGTTTTAAAGCACATTAGATTAAATTTTTTCCTATGATTCATTTTTTTCTTCTTTGTATTCACCTTTCAGGTCATTTCCTGCTTCCTGAGCAGAGTATCCATAACTCAAATGAACTACCATATGAATTTGCTTATTTTTGTTAAATCCAGCTAGTTCCAAAATGTTCCATTTCCATTTAAAATGATGTGTTTTGAAATAAAAAGTTCAAACTTTTGAATGAAGTTAGTAATACTTAGAAAAAGCCATCAACAGTACTTGAAATCTGACAAAAGGCACATTGTTAAAAAAACACTGGAGTAGAAAGCAATTGGGAAGTGAGTTGGGGTCACTCTAAATTTCAAAAAAAAATTGATTCACTAGGTCTACATTTAGCTCTTCCATGCAGTTTCATGCCACATTTGACGATTTACATTTACAGGATGAATAAAAGCATTCTAGTTAAATTAAAAATTTTAAAATGAGGCACTTTCAGCTGCATTAAGTGAGTTTCTAACAGCCTTCCCAATCCCCTGTTGTCGGAAAAAGCCAACTGCCCGATTTTGGGTCACTGCCGCCAGCGACCCCACATGCAGTGCTCTTTTGAATGCACACATTAAAACGGGGTCAAGGGTCTCAGTAACAAATTGGCTCCCAAACAATATCGGTGCTGCCCTGGTCTGACCTGGTCTATAATTGTTTGCATAACAGAGCTGAAGAGAAGAAACATGGTCAATCTGTGCGTGTTTATTCCTAGCTATCCACGCCCCTTAAGGGTCAATATGATTTACTAACATTTACTGAAGTTTATTAAAATTGCTGTACAAAGTTGATGAAAAGGCATTATTGCTTTTGTAATAAAAAATGACTTTCATGGAACAGTTTACACCTAATTTTTTATTAGATTTTACTTCTCAGTCTCCTCCTCACCCCTTCAGAGTTTCACGGTTGATAACAGTCGATTATTTGTGCTGTCTAGTGGCAATCTTGATTTTTTATTTGTACGGTACTAAGGATGTGAACAGTAGTTTCCAGGACTTAAATTATAAATGAGGTAGCTCTCTGCCCCAGATAGCTCAAGGCTCCTGCCTTCACAAAGAAGACCGGGAGGAAAGCAGATTTGCCCACAGAATAATATGATCATGGTAACCATCCAAATTAAGAGATTTCAATGATCTGAAACTTTCATACTTCTCCAGATTACTCCAGGCAGCCAAAGAGATGCTGTTTGAAAATGCATCAAATGAATTGCTAACCTTTTTTCCCCCTGAAAATAGAACCATTGCTTTAGAAAAATCCCACAGCCACCAGCAGACCTAAACAGCAGAGCAAAAGTGAACAGCACAGAAGTCTAGCAAAGACAACACGTAGGTGTCAAAGAGAGAAAAAGTGGAACAAAGGGACAGAAGGTCACAGATTATCGCCATCACAAAACATTTATTAAACACAACATCAGGTAAAGTAACACATAGATATATTTCCGGCCCACTAGAAATTTGACATCTAAGGTATTGCTAAAGGATAAATCCAAGTAAAAACACAAAAGTTATTTGAGAGCAAACTTATACAGAGAATGATGTGAAGGAAACATAAGAGTAGGAGCTAGCAGAAAAGTTGGTTTTTAAAAAGTTACTTCAATTAGAACACTATTATGAAATATGACTATAAAATTATGATTTTATGTGTCTAATATAATTAATATAATGCAGCCTCATTAATTTCCTATAGTGTGTTTTATTTTCCACTGCTTCATACTAAAGCATGAACTAGAAAAAGTATGCAATTTAAACTGCATCTGGTCTTTAGGGAAATAATAGGGCCACATGATTCTGATTCAAGATTTAGCAAGTGCTGGTACAAGCTCAATATAATTTTTTACTAAATGAAAGACTCCAAAATTAATAATTTTTATGATTTATTATATGGAACTCTAGATGTATTTTTCACCTTAGGTACATTTTAGTACTTCACATTCTCTCTCACTCAATGCATAATATTTCAGATACAAAGAAGCATCCATCATATTTCTATTATTAGAACTCAGTAAAAAATCTCAGAATACATAGGTTGTAATTAGAAAGTAATTTTAAAATTTAAATTATATTCTAGTTTATTTTCCTTTTTAGGAATAAGAACAAGAAACTGTAATGAGATTCAGATTAAGCTAACATTTTTTGAACACTAAATATGTGCTATACACTTATAAGTGCTTCTATGGTAAAATAAAAACCTATGGAATTTTTAATTTGTCACCATGAGAAATGACAAGGGAACTATAATTAAGTAGCAGAAAGAAGAAAAAGCTAAGAGAACAACAGTATCAAGAATCCCCAATGCCTACTTAAGGAAGAACAAAAGTAAATATCTTCATATCTGGAAAATATTAATGAGAAAATAAGGAAAGTTTTTAAGTAAGAATATGATTTTAAAATAAGTGCATACAATTGTATTTTCTCTATTGTTCTCTGGAAACTCTTAAAGCAGCAAACGGAAGAAGAGGAAAATGCAAATATCGTCCCCAGTGAAGCTGAGCTGCCTGAAACTCTGGATCACAAAGGAGGAAGAGGCTCTAACAAAAGCATTGAAGTTCAAAGAAGGGGATGGGAAGACCATGAGAGAGGATGTCAGCAGCTGCAGATACCAGAAAAAAACTAGCCAAGTACAACTCTTCTAAGAGAGTGTCACATCCTGAAGTTTAAAACCATACAAACCAAACAAACAAAAAGCAATAACTTAGTTGCAACAATGGAACAGATCTTGGGGACTAGGCAGTGCTTTGCTTGGCAAGGAGGCTTGTTAATGGAGAGTAGGGCTACCTTAACCTGTGGGGTGTGGCTGGGGGACCCAAAACAGCAGTGGTTAGAAGAGGGAAGGTTTGAAAATGTAAACAGACTCAGAGTATTTCTCTCTCCTTCTTTCTCTCCCACCCTCCTCTTCACACATACACACACACACACACACACACACACACACACACAACCCTTCATAAATCATAGAATTTCACCTAGCCCTGGCCCCTTCCCAACACGAGCTCCCCATGGTAAAGGAAAAACTCACTGTAGTCAAAAGTAAGAAGTAATTAAAAAGGAACTAGTAAAAGGCTTATAGAATATAAGCACAAAGAACACTCAGGATACAAATGATAGGTGAAAAAAAGCTCACCGAAATAGAAACAGACTCTTAGATACAGAGAACACACTGATGGTTACCAGAGAGGAGGAGGGTTGGCAGGATGGGAGCAAAAGGTGAAGGGGTTAAGAAGTACAAATCGGTAGTTACAAATAGTCATGAGGATGTGAAGTACAGCATAGGGAATATAGTCAATAATATTCTAATAACTCTGTATTGTTCCAGGTGGGTACTGGAAATATCGGGGGAACACTTTGTTATACATATACATATGTCTAACCACTATACTGTGCATCTGAAACTAATATAAAATAATATGGAATGTAAACTGTAATTGAAAAAAATCAATTAAAATAATCTAATCTGAACCAGAAACATAAAAATTTTTATTAAAAGCATATTTAGATAAAAGACCAAAGCTCACCAAAAAAAACCCAAAACTAAAACAAAAACACAGTAATGAGCAACTAAAAAATATATCACTCTGAATTTTCAAAACTGAGTAAGTCAGTTTGCTTTACAAAAGAGGACGGAGACAAAATGTAAGTAATCAGAAAAGAAATTTAAATACTAGAGAAGTTGAACCATACTGGGATGAGGGAGCAGTGTGGACAATTGTAATTCAGCGTGTCTGACTGGAAGAAACACAAGGAAGCTCAGAATTGGAGGGAACAGAGTAAGGATGATAAGAGGACATGACTGAAGACAAAGTGAAATGAACATAAAGTGTCAAAGGGGATCTGAAATGAAAATCATAGCTACAGAAGGCAGGCAGAGGACACTAAAACACAAGCAATAGGTGTTGGTGAACAGGAAAACCAAGTAACAGAACAGAATAAATATTTAAGGATATAATTCAAGAAGCTCTCCGGAAAGAAGAAGGATCACAATGTATAAAATGTAAAAGCACACTGCATCCCAGAAAAAGAAAAGCTGCTTTAGAACAATCAATTCAGTGACCCATCTTAATAAAGTTACTGGATTTTAAAGATGAGAAATTTTTTTGTCAGATAGAAAAAAACCCAAAGCTCACAGACACAGACAACTGTATGGTGTTTACCAAAAAGAAAGGGTGGTGGGTGGAGTACTAAAGGGTAAATGGAGTCCAATACCTGGTGATGCAAGGGGACTTGACGTTAGGTGGTAAACACACAATACAACGTGCGGATGATGTACTATAGAATTTTACACTTGAAACCTATATAATTTTACTAACTAATGTCACTCCAATAATTGTAATAAAATTTTTAAACCTCAAGTCATATATAAAAGGTAAAAAAATATTCTAACTTGTACTAGATTTCTTCCTAATAATATTAAAAGGGAGTGGGTAATTTCTGCAAAGTGTTCAAAAAAGAAGGTTTGACTTATAAGTATATTCCTGAGTAAATAGTGTTTCAAGGAAAATGAAAACACACTAGTATTTAAAAAGATGCTTTTGAAAATAGAATTAAACAGAAAATAAATTTCAGCCAACAAAGTACTGAATGGAAAAACTGTGTCAAAACTTCTGGCCCTGACAGTGAGCATTGACTCAGTTTAAGAGCAGGACTAAGATCAAAACAAATGTGAGGGAGGTGCCAGTAGCCAAGAAGCAGGCCAAGGAGATGAGTGAGGAAGATAATGCATTCCAGCAGAAGCAAAAAGAAGAGCAGCAGAAAGTTGAGGAGCTAAAAACAAAAGCCCTCTCCAGGAAAGGCCTCCTGGCTACAGGTGGAATCTGGCAAAAAATAAGCTAGCTGTTCCTTGTTCCTAGGGCAGCGGTGATCCTTAATTCCACACCTGTTTTAACATCTGGATCCCCTGCCATAACATCTCTTGCTACCTATGGCTAGAATGAAGTGCTGTCTTGGACCTTATTGTACATTTAAGAGTAAACGTTTTTAAAAAAAATAATAACAGAAATCATGCCGTGGCTCATCTCTTTAGTTCTTCTCATTCTGTCATTTCAACCTTAGCTATGATTTCAAAGTAAACCTAGCCCAGAATCCTGTTCTTCAGTCTTGTTCTCTCCTCAATGCTGTACCATCTGGAATTAAACCAACTCATTTGAAATAACAACAACAATAAAAAGTGAGGATTGTGGTTGGAGAAGAGAATGAAAATTTAATATATGCTGACAAAGCAGAAATGGGGAGGCAAGGGAGAAGTAGGACTTTTAGAGGGAGTCAAGACATTTTAGTTGATAAATCAAACTAAAAAGCTGCATGCTTATTTGAAATTATGAACATAAACAATGAAAAAGAAAATAATGAACAGAAATGAGTTCTGTCATCACTCAGAAAGCATAATATAAAATGGGACAATATATCTAAGGCAGAACCTACATAGTTTATATAAAAATACAAATGAGATAAACTTTCTTATTAAAATAGACTATCAGGTCAGACTGGAAAACAATTCTCAATTACATGCTATATGCAAGAGAAATACCCAAAACAAAGTGACTCAGAAAATGATAAAACTCATAAGAGCTGACTATAAATATACACATACACATGAGAGAGAGGAAGAGAGAGAGAGAATTGATAATCACTAAATATCTAGTCAAGGAAAAAAGTGGGAAAACATGAACATACAAACTAGGAAATAATTATACAAAATACAAGAAATGAAAAGAATCTTAAAATATCAAGGCTCTTTGTTGTAAATAAATTTAAGAATCCAGTAAACTAGATCTAAGGATCCAGATAAACTAGATCACTTCCTGGAAAATATAAATTAGGAACACTTACCACAAAGATGAGAGAAAGTATCTGCTAGAAAGAGAAAACATTACTAAAGCACAGCAGATCCCCTGGGGACTGGGACCAGCCGGCTTCACGGGTAATATCAGAGGAACAGACAACTCCAATGTGACTGAAAACAATCCAGAGCATAGTAAATACTAAAAACTTCCAAAATCTTTTAGAAGAAAAGAATTTAAAATATTTCAAGTCAATCTCACTCTGGGTATGTCTTCAAAAATAATAAATAAAATGTTAAAAATAAACAACACAATGGGAGAAAAAAAGTAGTTTTCCATGACAAGATGTGGTTTTTATAAAATAAACTACTTCTGCTATAGGTATAGGAGAAGAGATCAGTGGATCAGAATAAAAAGTACAAAACTGATTTTAATAATAAATTTGATATTTCAAATCAGTGAGGAAAAGATGAATTGAATATAAACAGTGGATTCCTAACTCACACCTTAAACAAAGATAAATTCCAGATGATTATAGATTATTAAAGATTAAAAAGTGAAACTCCACATATTTTAGAGAAAACGTTTTTATAATTCAATATTGAAAAAAATTGTTAAACAAGATTTAAAACCAAATGCCATAGAAGTGTTGATAAATTTTATCACATTCAAAAATACACAGTATAAAAACAAGATAAATGTCAAATGACAAACAGCAAATGTGGCTAATATTTGCAATTCATATCACAGACAAAGCTAATTTGTATATAAAAATAATTCCTATGAACCAATTTAAAAAGATCAACAACACAAATATTTATTTAGAAAAAAAGAAAATACAAAGGACTCTTAAATCTATGAAAATGTGATAGCCTTCTCAACAAAAAAAACATAAAATAAAAACCACAACAAATAATAGCTGATTCCAAGTCTAGGGCTGAAAACACACACACTATACCTGCGACATGCCGCTGCAGGTATAGAAAGCAATGAAGCGATCAGGAACTAAATGGGCGTGTCACAGGAACACAGGAGACAGACAGTATGGAGGGAATCTGGCCCTTCACATCTGAAAGGAGAGTTTGAAAAGAGAGTAATGAATGCAAATGATTGAAGCACATAAAATATGAAAATGCAGGACTTCTTATTAACAGCCTCCTCAGTATGAGAGAGAGAGAGAAAGAACCTAAAATTTAAATAAAATGAATAGAACACCACTGGAAATAACTAGGGCCCCAAATCCTTATTCTGAAAATAATAGACAGTTAAAGTAAATTATTCATATTACCTTTCTTCTATGAAGTACACTTCAAGGAAAATATTTAGCCCTAATTGGTATGTGAAGGTTATTCTTTATTGAAGAATTTTAACTAAAACTTATGGAAAGGTAGAATTTTTTTTAAAATCACCATTGTGCAATCCCTCATAAAATAAATGATTCAATCCGTGATCACATGGATGAAACCCGCTGATAGTGTATAAACAGGGAACTTTACGACGGGGAGATAGACTGTGACCACCTGAGTCCACCGATCATCAGCCTGAGAACCACAGGAACATGCTACCGTACCTGTGGAGTACTGCTGACAGGGTGGACTCACACCTACCCAAGTGCCAGGCATCAACTCTTCTCTTCCAGGGATGAATTAAAAACTCACCCCACAAGGAAGCAAGTAGACAAATCCAGAATGTGGGATTCTGCATAGCATAAATGATCCAGTGTCTAGAAGCCAAAGTCAGGGGTCTAAAAGGAAAAAAATACTATTAATTTGAAAGAGAGCTAGGAGACATAGGGAAAAAACACACATAATGGGTGGACCTTGTATAGATACTGATTGAAACAAACCAATGATAAAAAGACATTTTTGTCACATTTGGAAAATATTCTTTAAGACTTTTTATTAGGTAATATAAAGAAGTAAGTATTCATTAGGTATGATTATAGCATTGTGGCTATACAATAAAATGTCCACATTTCTTAGAGATGTTCATTGAAGTATAGAGACAAAATGAAATGATGCCTGGATTGTTTTAAAATAGTTCAACAATGACAAAAGAATAAAAGAAAAAATAGGAGCAGGGAGGTCACTGAAACAAATGTATCAAAAGCCTGTTAATTGTTAAATTTGACTGGAGATAATGTTAAAGGTCATTCTTTTTTATATTTGCATGTCATGAGGTCCAATTTTTAATCTATCAGTTTGAATTTCAATCTGTCTAAGGATAAGTTACTCTCATACAAGGCTGAGGGAGGATAAGCTGATCAATTCTATGTGGAGAATAGGAGAGTATTTATCACAATTTAAAATGTATGTTTATACTCTTAGGTGTGTATTCTGCAGATATGTTCTCATATTTACAAAGTGACATTCACTGGAGCTTTGTTCATAACAGCAAACGATCGAATACTACCTTAAGAGCTGTAACTGAAGACTAATGGAAGTATAGCATCAGCAGACAACAAAACATTCTGCAGCTATTGAAGAAAGAAGTGAGAACTAGGTCAAGCAAAGTAACAGACAAGATAATATAAATACTAAATATTTTAAGTTATTAAAATAATTTGAAAGTCCATATAAGTTTATGAATGAAATTTCCGGAAAAGCAAGAAAATCTTCAAGGCTAGAACAAAGCAGAAGTAAGAATCTAGGGAAGTTAGCTGAGCTCTTGTCTGCCTTGCGGCACCTACCCATCCTGTTTGACCTAGAGCATAGTTTCTCAGCTTCCAACTAGTGATTAGTGACATTTGGAGCCAGACAATTCTTTATTGAAACTGTTCCATGCATTTTAGGGTATTTAGGAACATCCCTGGTCTCCACCCACTAGATTCCAGTGGCACCTTCCCATAGTTTTTGATATAATATCGAAAAATGTCTCCAGACATTGCCAGATTTTCCTTATGCAGGCAAAATCACCGGTGACCGAGAACTGCTGATAAAGAGGATCAGTTACTGAAGAGGCCGTGGAGGAGAAATGTAAGAAGACCTCCCCACCACCACCTGATAAAGCTGAAAGCCATGGAAAGAAGGAATAAACATAAAATCTAATCAGGAGAGAAAGACAGCAAGGAAAATTATCTACCTCCATCCATATTCATTCTTTTTATAAAGTCTAAAGAAATAAAACACAAGCTAATATTTTAATTAAAAGCAGACATATTTGCCTTGGTGGGATGGCTCAGCTGGTTGGAGCATCATCCCATGATACTCCAAAAAGGTTGTGGGTTGGATGGCACACATACAGGAGGCAACCAATTGATATCTTTCTCTCTCTCTCTCTCTTTATCTCCCTTCCTCTCTCTCCAAAATCAATAAACATATCCAGACATATTTTGGTAGTAGCAACTGACAAATAAAAACACCCTTGGAAAGAAGGAGATGCAGTAATCAAATAATTCCTACAGATAAAGTTCCAATAAACAGAAGCTCTCAGAAAATAAACCAAATACACAATCAAAACACTAGTAATGAGTCAGTAGAAAAAACAACCCATGAAACCAGGTTCAGAAGATATATAAATACATCAATTATCAAATACAAACAATAAAATATGCATATTTGATATATTTTAAAACTAAGAGAACTTAAAACATTCATAATTATATAATAATTATCAAAAATTATCAGAAAGATTTATAGCAATAAATAAAACATCTAGAAATTAGAAATTTAATTGAAATTAAAAACTTATTAGATAGGGTGACAGGAGATTATACTAAAATGAACAATTAGTGAACTGGAAGCTAGAGCAGATGAAATTATACTTAATGCAGCACAAAGATATTGAAGTGAAAAACATAAAATAGAGTTTAAAACTCATAAAGGATAAAATGAGAATATCTAATGAACATCTGTTAAAATTTAGAGGGAAGCAGTAGAAACAAGGGAAGTGAAGTAATATTTGAAGAGATAATGGTTAAAAACTTTCCATGATAGACAAAAAAATAACTCTCAGATCCATGAACTACAACATTCGAACAAGAATTGTTGATGTTCTAAAATGTCATAATAAAAATAACTCAATAATAGGTACCATGTCAAGTGCTTACTCTGAACTAGATATTATATTTACCATACTGCATAAACTACTTTAATCAATACATTAACTTTTTAAAAAGAGGAAAATAAATGCAACAACTACCTTATACATTAAAGATTATATACTGAGAAAATTTTATGAGATAACCAAAACCAGTTGCAATGCATGGATAATGTTTGATAACTCAAGCAAACTATAATTATCATATTATTTAATGTCTCTCTGTGGAAAGACTGAAACCCAGACCTGGCTGACTATACAACTCTGGTCCCAAACTTATACAATTTATAAACCGTGTGAACTTCTGAAAGTTTGCTACTATTCTGTACTCTTTCTTTTCTTAAAGTAATTTGATTACAAAAAAATTGTTCTACACAGCTCTTCTGGAATAAAGGCAAATGAGTATAATGGCAACAAAGGATAAAATTAAGAATGGTATAAAAATTATGATTAAAACATTGTCAAAAAACTAACAACAGACATAGTTGATCATTTCTTTTATGCAAGGAATCAGTTACCTTGTATTTCTATCGGAGGTTTTCTCAGCAATGATATAAGAAATATGTTTTGCAAGATATTATTTTAAACTAGGATATTAAACCATATGCATAAAGAGACCAAATGTCTCCCTGACTCCATCAGCACAACACATGAATTTCTAATTTACAAATGAAGTTCTGTGAACAGGAAATTTTTACATGACTTTCTTACAGCTTTGCTACAGACAGAGATAGAACAAATCTTTCTTTTTTTTAATATATTTTATTGATTATGCTATTACAGTTGTCCTATTATCTTTCTTGATCACCACAGTCTAGTTCTGATTCTCTGATCATGAGAACCGAAATAAATCCCAAGCTGAGCCCAGGGAGGTGTTTACTGCCAGGGACCCCGGAGGATGAGGGAGGAGGTAGAGACCAAGCAGAATCACCACTAATGGAGACTGAGGGCAAATCTTCCAAACGAGGTGAGACTAGGGTAAGGACAGCAATAGGGAATAAGGAATTTCCAAAGTGGTACTAATTAGATACAAGGAACAAATTGATGAAATTGGTTCTAACTAATTAAAAACCCAAAAGATGGGTGACGCCCTCATGTGATTCTTAAACTGGGTATTAACTTAGGTGCCTCTAAGACAGACAAAGCTGGTCTGAGCAAAATACTCCTCTGTCTCCCCATGAATTTTGCCTCTCTGAGCATTGTTTCCTGTGCTGAATCCCTAAAGTCTCATTACTCTTGGGCTAAGAAAAAAAAACTATTCTAGTAAATTTAAATTCTTTGCAAACTTTTTTCTTTTTTTTTGGAAAAAAAAGGAGCTGAATTAGATGATATGTCTGGCCAGAGCAAAGTAACCGAATCAGATTTATTCTACTTGCTAACTTCTCATTCCTTTTCCCTCAAACTGGACCCTCTGCTTGGATATCCTTTTAAAGATAAAACTCTTTAACTTTCTATTTAATAGCTTAGATAGGAATAAATGCATTTTTAAGTGTTCAATTTGAATCCCTCAGAGGAGAATCCAGCAGAAGAAGGTCAGGTTAGGAAGAGTAGAGACCTTACTATGACGGCAGGCGGTTTGGTTAGTCTCCTGGTACCAGTGTGTGTTTGCGATCAGGAAGAGGAGAGTTGAACTCGTAGGGGCTGTAAATCAGATTTTCTTTTTAATTAAAAGAAAGAGAAAAAGATGTGGGTGTTGTTTATAATCTCCATTTTGTAGACATCTACAAGGGAGCAGGATTTCCATTACAGACCAGCAAGGTCAATGCATTCTCTGTTGTCAAGACATACAGAAGTTACTAGGGATCAGAAAAGTAACAGAGAAACTGCCAGAAGCCCAGGCACCAGAATCATGAATTAATTTGTAACAGATTCCAGGAGAATTGGAAAGAAGCAGTCTCAGTAATGAAGAGAAAATAGATTTAAGTTATCAGTTCTAGAAGAAAAAGATTAGAGAAATTAGATTTTAAATCTTATTTATTTTCAATAGGGCAGACAACTGGTTTATGCTTCAGTATTCTTATAGTCATGTGCCTAGAAACTTTAAAATGAAGAATAATTAAAAAGCATATTAAAAAGAACAATTAAAAAGCAAGTACTGGTGAGAACTCTGAGTGTTCTAAATAGAAAGTTATGATTCACACAACGTCCTGCACTTGGAAGAGGAAAGCAGGAAGGAGAAAAACGATGTTTACCATTTACTTTCTGCATACTGTGGTAGGTATCAACACCATCACATATCATGCTTCATTTAACCCTGACAACACCCCCAGGTGTGAAGTATCCTACCACCCTCTGAAAAAGTCAAAAGATACAGAAAAACATGGAAGGATTAACTGAGATCTTTCTACAAGAAGTGGCTGAAATGAGATTTGAATATAGATTGTCTGTAGGTATCTAACTATGGTTGGCTTTTTGGTAATTTGCATTTAATAAATGAATCTTAAAAACAAAAATGGGTAGAAGAGCCACAAATGTGTGAAAAAGCCATCAACTAGAAATGGTTTGATGGTGTTTGTTTCAAGCAGTTTTCCCCACTGGTTAAGAGAAGTCAGCTTTGCCTGCCATACCACTTACTATCACCAAGTTTGTATAAATTGTTTCTTATCATACACAAAAAACTCTTTTTTGAAAATCATTCATTCAACAAATATTTACTGAGCATCTATTTCACAATTATGCTATACATTGATACAATGAATATGAACAAGACAGACATGATCATGTACATCTTATATTCTAGCAGGATTTCACCTAAATATCTTTATTTGAAATGTAAGAAAACATATATTTAAGTATTGGCTAATTTACCCCCACAAATGAATAGTGTTTTCCCTCTCCATTTACCAATATAGTACTACAATTTCCTAGAAGCACAAAGGGAACTGAATGAAAGAAATGTAGATATTGTTACCTTTTAAATATAAATAGATACCAAACCATCAAGAGATTATCCAACACAAATAACAGAGAATAGCAAAACCAAATTTGATCATTATCAACCTTTCTCAGGTTTTTCAAAATGGTTATATTATCAATAAAGTGTGTCTTCTGAAACAATAGTACTTTTTAACTTAGAACTTGGGATATTCTGTGTTTCAAAAGTATAGCATTAACAAATGACTACTTTATTGACTCATTTAAAAGAAGTGTCACTAAACTTACATTATCTGTCTTAGTTGCACACAAAAGAGGAGATTTTTGGCAAGTACTGATACAACTGTGTAGGAGGGAGATTAATGGAGAGCAAATTGAAGAGTAATTAATCAAGCAGCATAAGAAAGTGCGAAGAAAAAACAAAGATGCAAGATTTGACAGGAAAATTCTAAGCTCTTTGTACTTGGCACCAGTCAAAAAAAAAAAAAAGCGTAACAGGGCTGAAAAGTTCATGAATATGCTCCAATTAATCTGTATGTGCACTGAAATGCTTTTCAGTTTGGTTCATTTAAATCTGAAATTCCCTTCCCCATTGATGTCAGCTAGTTAGCCAAGACGGTGCACTACTGTTATGATCGCTGCAGCGCACATAATTTAGATTTATTTCTTTGGGGACTCAGCTCCACCCCCTGCTAGCTAATATGCTCACCATGTTTAATGATGCAAAAAATTTCTCTGAGTACAGGTTATTTATCTTTATCAGAGGCTGCGTTTGGCTGGCTGTCTGTTATCAGCCAGAATATTTGTTCCTAAATGGTTGGTTCTCATCCATATTCCAGGGCAATCCTGAGGCCCGAGTTATCACTCAGATTGGCAATAAAAGTGTTTTAGTTCTTTAGACACACCTTAGTAATACTGATTTATACAGCTGAAACAGCTGAAACTCTGATTCAGTCTTTGAATCCTGAAATCACTGTCATTAAAGTCAAAGTCAATCTAAAATCTGGGAAAGGATTTTCTTTGGTGGAGTTTGGGGAATATGTAATAAGCAATACAAGAATACAAATATAGAATAAGGAAAAATAAATGATTTTCAAGTAATAATGTCAAAAACTTAACCTGAGAAAAACTGAGCGATAAACAGTGGGTCCAAAGAAATGGAACAGTCACTAACCAGTGACCATTACCACCATCCCCCCAAGATTAAATGAAGAAAATGAAGTCAAGGGCCCTTGACAAGACAGTGAACAAAAATAGGCAGCTGGCACCCTCCCCTGAACCTAAACTCGAAGATGCCAGAATCAAGGAGGATATTGATAGTTCTGAGAATATAATATTTTTTTCTTTGTCACATAATTTTATTTTTTATTTTTTATTTTAGTCATTATTCAATACAGTTTCTATCCTTTATTCCCATTCCAGCCCACCCACCCATCCCTCCCCTCCACGCTCCCATTTCCAACCCCCTTAGTTTTTGTCCATGTGTCCTTTATATTTTTTCCTGTAAACCCTTCCCTTCTCCCCTGAAATTCCCTCCCCTCTCCCCTCTGGTCACTGTCAACCTGTCCTCTATTTCAGTGACTTTTGTTATATTTCACTTGTTTCTTTGTTTTGTTGTTTAGGTTCCTGTTAAAGGTGAGATCATATGGTATTTGTCTTTCACTGCCTGGCTTATTTCACTTAGGATAATGCTTTCCAGCTCCATCCATGCTGTTGCAAAGGGTTTGAGCTCCTTCTTTCTTTCTGCTGTGTAGTATTCCCTGAAACACCAATCCAAAAGAACCTATGCACCCCAATGTTCATAGCAGCACAATTTCTAATAGCTAAGTGCTGGAAACAACCTAGGTGCCCATCACTAAAAGAATGGATCAAAAAACCATGGTACATTTACACAATGGAATACTACGCAGCAGAAAGAAAGAATGAGAGGGCTCTGGGTTACAGTGTAGGTGTGAAGAGGAACTTTTTAGTTGAGCTCTTTTTTAGCTCATCTACGCGGATGGATCACTGCCGAACCATTTCCCAAGCAAAGCAGACACACAGCACTGTCAACGGCCCAGCCCAGGTGAGAGGGCTCATCCACAATAGGGTGGGAGCAAGGGGTGAGGAACATTTGCAAGCAGATACTCTCCTTCACATCATCACCCCCATGCCATTCAAGTACCAGTGTCCATAGGAAGGTCCAAGGAAATTTGCAAGGCCCAGAGTGATGTGGCATATGGAAGGTAGTCGTGTCCTGAAGGCAGAGCTTCTTTGCACAGGGCAGGTACCACCCACCCGGTGTTCCTAAACTCACAAGCAGGAGATCATGCAAGAGTCTAGGTTTCAGCATTCCCCATCCCCATCTGCACAGGAAAATATTTACAACTAGTTAAATCTCCAGACAAAGAACATTTAGAAAAAATAAAGAACACAGAGAAGCCCAATTCCTGTTAAAAAAAATTAACTAAACAAACTACTAGAAAAAGATGAATTAATATTCTAAAATAAAAATGTAAAATTAATATAAGAGATGTTTTCAAAAAGATAAGGGATAGTAGTAATTACATGAAGAATGAAAAGCAATTATAAAGAGAAACCAATAGGAAATACTGGAGGTGAAAAATGTAACAGTAGACAAAAAGAACTTAGTAAGTAGCTTGAAAAGCAGAAAAGCTGCATCTGAAGAATGGTTACCTATGAGACGTCAAAGAACACTCTCCGAAGACATCAGGAAGGGAGTAAACATTAAAAATAATTTTGTTCTCATTTGAGAAGCATGGAAGATAGAAGAGAAAGTATCAACATAGACAAAACAGCAGAGTTTTAAAGGAAAGAAATAGGTGATGGAAGGGAAATATTTGAAGAAATAATGATGAATAATTTCCCATAATTAAAGGGAAATAGAAAATCTCAATAAAAGGATTCAAAGCAGCAATCAAAATAGAAAAGATAAAGAAATATTCTGACACACTCTAGTACAATTTAGTAATTTAAAAAATAGGAAAAATTTATAAAAGCTTCCTGAAAGAGCAGGTGATCTTAAAAGAAGGAAAATCAGAATTATTTGTAGCTTCTTACAGGAATATGGAATACAGAAAACAATAAAAAGTGCTTTCAAAATTAAAGGAATAGAACTTTGGACCTAAAATTTTACATATTTCTAAGCTTATTTAAAATTAAAAATTAAAGATATTTTTCAGTCATACAAAGCATCAGAACATTAGCTCTGAAAAAGTCTTTGAAAATCTTCTTGGTGGAAGTACTCAGCCAGAAAATGAAATAAATTCAAGAGGACCACAGAGATATAGGAAGTAACGGTGAGTTGATAACATATTAAAATTTCTTATTATTTCAATAAGCAATAATACCCCCTCCAAAGGAATTTAATTCCAAAGGAATTAAAATGCTAATCAAAGATCTAAATTACCAGGCTCAGATAGTCTTACAAAATAGTTCTACCTTACTGTCAATAATCTCTGTTATGTTAGCTATTCCAGATTGAAACGATAGAAAGCTTTGAAAAGATTAATGTAAGTTTTATTTCAAAACAGCATAACCAATAAAAGAAAAGAAGAATCTTAATTATCTTATGAACATAAAATGAAAAACTCTGAAATATATATTATCTAACATAATCAAAATATGTTAAGATTATACATCATGGTCAGGTATGGCTTATTCCAGGGAATCAAAAATCTTTTGATATTGATGAATATAAGAATATAATTTCTCACATGAACAAACTAAAAGATTAAAAAATCCCATAATTATGTCAATAAATTAAGAATAAGTATCAGACTATATCAAAACATATTTATCATATATTAAAAACAGGAAAAAATTATTTTAATTTGAAGAAAACTGTCAAAATCTATAATAAATGTTATGTAAAATGTAAAAACTTTCCTTCCTCCTCTATATTAGAACAAGATAAATATTTCAAATATCATTTTTTCATTTCTCAAGTATAGAGATAAAATTATAACTTTCAGATAATCTGATCATCAACACAAAAAAATCAGAAGCAACAATTGCCAGATAAAATTCAATAAAATTCAATGTTATTCTGCCATATCAAAATAATCAAATAGAAAAATTAGGTATCTTTCACAATATAAGCACATTAAATATCTAGACACTGTCCTAGTGAATAATGGCCATGGCTTTTAGAAGAATGCTTTTAAAACTCAAAAGACCCAAAGGAAAAAAAGGAGAAATATTATGTTCATGAATGGAATAAAAATTCTACCTAAATCAACCTATAAGTATAATAGTAATTAAATTGCATAGGCAATTCCTAAGAAAACCCACAAATTATTAAAATTTATATGGAGAAATAAAAATCCATGTATAACTGAGTCAATTCTGAAAAATAAAAAATAAAGAAGTCATCTAACTGATCAAGAAATTCTACAGAGCCCTAGGAAGAACATTTAAATAATAACAACACACTCCTAAGATGGGTTCATACCAACAGAAGAAATGGAACATACTAGAAATTTCTAAAACTGACCATGTAAGTATGGAAACTAAAAGGTAGCACCACAAATCAGGGGGAAGTGATTTAACAGATGGCACTAGGAAAAATCTCTCAATGTGGAGAAAAATAAAGCTGGCCCCCTATCTCACTCCATATATAATGGAACACCTTACAGATTAAATAAAGAAATGTCAAAGGTAAAACTCTAAAGAAGAATAAAGATGAAAGGTAGAACCACTTGCTCTCTGACCTTTTTTAATAAGATTTCAAAATTACAAAACTGAAAGTAAAAAATGAAATGATTTGATGGCATGCATTTTTTGAATTTTAAGAAAAATGGTGTATTTCCAAGGACATACAAAAGACCTATTACAATGGGTCCCTAGGTGGGGAGGAAATGGGCATCATGAATCAAGAAACAAAACAGAACGAGAACAAGAGGCTCATTGTCCAAGGTAGAGTGTCCTGGGCCCCGGAGAGTAAACAACTCAGTCCCTGACCCAAGGTCTGAAGGAAGAAAAGGAGGTGGGCAGAGAAAAATGGAAGCAAACATCAAGGAACCACTCTGTCAGGCTCCATTTTTACCCCAGAATACCCCCCAGAGGGACACCCCATATTCTCCTTGTTATACAGCGTGTTCTTCTGGGGTTCTGTCTCCACTGGTTGTATCTCTGTCTCTCTTTCACTCTGTCTCTCTCCCCCTCCCTCTTACCTTCCCTCCCTCCCTCTCTCTCACATGCAGACACTCTAGCACACAGCACACACATACTATCCCCAATATTTCGTCTTGTATGAAACTCACATCCTCTCTCATACAAGCTCCAGTGTCAATGATCCCTCCAGCTGCCGATAGGGAGACAAAGCACTGTACATCCTGAGACCGCATGCATTGCTATACAAATGGAGGTACACTGAAAGCACAAAGGCAAGAATTTTCACATCACACAGTGGAGTGCAATAAGCCATACATTAGAAAGTACAATTTCTCTCTACACAAACTGTGAAATTTGGTGGCAATGTTTTTAATGAACCATGCTTACAAAATAATTGTGATTTTTAGGTACATTATAAATAAAATTCTTTATTGTAAGACTTTTCAAGGAGAAATTCAAACCGGTTGTGATTCTTTCAAATGTCAAGGTCATGCAAAACAAGGAAAGACTGAGAAGCAGTTAGAGATTGGAGGAGACTAAGGAAACACAATGACTTAATGCAACATCGTTTCCTGAATTGGATCTTGGGATGTCCACTGGCCTATTATTACTGTTTTGCCTCATCTCTTATTATAACTCAAATGGCAGAATGAAGCACTTTTTTCAGCTTGAGATTTTCTCCCTACTACCCTGCATGCAGTCTCAACCCTAGCATTAAGGGTCCAAACACCCAGTAATCTCTTACCTGCAATCTAAATGTTACACCTTTTTCTTTGTTTTTAGTTTAATTGTTGTTCAAGTACAGTTTTCTGTCTTTTACTCCCATCCCAGCCTACCCACCTTAGCCTTCCCCATGACCCTCCCATTCCCCCCCACCCCAGTTTTTGTCCATGTGTCCTTTATACTTGTTCCTGTAAACCCTTCCCATTTTCCCCTGAAATTCCCTCCCCTCTGGTCACTTTTTTCAAGGCACAGCTCAAGTTCCATCTCTACTAGGATACTTATGATTAATATCACCCATGACTTTTACTAGACTGCAAAAAATCAGAAAGCAATTCAAATCTGCAACATGCATTCTATTTTTGAATTAATTGTATATTATCTTTCACTTGTCTCTAGATGTTTCTTGAAGTTTTCCCTCAATGTCCAAATTATATTTTGAAATGTTTGAAGCCAGGGTTATCTCCTAGTTTTTGTTGTGTGTGTATATGTGTTAGTACCTGTTTTGATCTTCTACAGCATCTAATCTGTCACCAACTGTGAAAATGCCATTTAATGAATTATTTTTTCCACTCCATCATTGCTGGGAAACATAGCTCATTTGGATTGATATTTGTGAAAGAAGATAACTGAAATATGATGAAAAATAAACGCATTTTTCAACGAAGTTCTTATTGCCATTTGGTAAAAACAAAATTTGGTTCAAATCCTCATGAAAACACTTCAGTGACACGATGTCCACAGGAAGCTATCAACCTGCTCCACCCTGGCAACATGCAGATCACACTGAAATGGACTTTAGTTGGTACTCCCCGATTCAACTACTTAGATAATGTACTTTCATTTAAATCAGCAGGTAACCCAAGAGAGGTGCAACAAGCCCTAACTGCAGTGACACAGGCAATATTAAAAAGGATAAAGAGATGGTGAGAAGCACTTGCTTACCTACACTGATACACACTTATGACCTCCAACAGGATTCTTCAGGGGAAAGCCTACTTTTCCCCAAAGTTTTTACCACATCAACTCATGCATTCTCCCCATTTCCACCTTCCTCCTGACTGCCACCATGGGTTAAAATGTGGGCCATTGCAACCCCCAACCCTTTCGTCAAAACCTTTATAGCCTGAATCTAGTTTCCAGTTATATCTGTACCTAGCACCTTTATAAATGGGGACCTTTTTGATTTTAGTGTATGTGCTGCGAAAGTGAGAACAAGACATTGACAACCCAAGTTAAATAAGCAAGTTTTTAGAAAATGTAAAAAAAGAATAGGCACTTTGAATAATTAATACATTAGCACATTAAAAAAACTACCATATTTTCCATGTATGATGTATATACATGTATATAATGTGTATAATGTGCACCCCCATTTATAGCCCAAACTTTCAGGGAAAAAATCTTTCATTTTAATATTTTAATTCAATTTTTTATTTATTTAAATTTAGAAACAAAACCAATTATCTTATTCCAGGGTATTATTTTGCATATGGATATTGTTATTGCTTTCTAGAGTTATGTTTAATCCATAAGCATAAATAAAAGAATTAAAACATTTATATAGATATGGAATTAGTACTGCCCATGTATAATGGACATCCTTATTTTTTCCTCCTATACTTTGGGAGGAAAAGTGTGCATTATAGATGGCAAAACATAGTAATTATTTGGAGACTCTGAACAAAGAAAACTCAAGCAAAATCTGTCTATGTGCAGACTTTCATGGAGAGAGAAAAAGATGTTGTGGGGAGCATATTAACCTATTTAAGGCAAGTCTTCAGGTATCTCAGTTTTTTAACACGATTAGATGTTGGCTACAGGCTGTCGTCTGTCATAAGGAGTGCGGACCCCTGCCTGCAGTGTTTGTCCTCTCCTGGGAAACACAATCAGCCTCCCCTCTGACAGTCTGATTAGTCGTCTGTTTGCCGTCTTCCTTTGATAGAATCAGCAGAACAACCCTTGTCTTGAGGTCTTCTCGAAGATACTTTGAACGTGCTCTATTCACTTTTGGGGAGGGTCAAAAGGAGACCATTTAGCTCCTCTCCTGACATGACTGGAGATTACAAGTGTCATGCCAGCACATAGACCAGCAAAGTAAGGCCACCTGCATCAGTAGATGCGTTTTACATGGTTACTTGACATGTAAGATGCCAATATTAAAAAATCAGGTGATTTCTTACAGAAATGCAGATTTCTCATTTCTTTTGAAAAATTGTAGCTATGTCAAAACTCTACCATGCCCCATGCATCAGCAATCAGGAGGGATGCCCCTTTTAGATAGAACGGGTATTCCCCAGTAGGGCCACAGACCATTCCATTTGCTGTGTCTCCCTCACACTGAGGCTGAGTTTTTCAGTTGCCAGTTACCACTGAGTCTGTGATGTGGTTTTTGTTACAGCTAATAAACTTGACTCACTACATTCCATGCTTGGCACCCGGTGAAGGCATTTTTGTTTTATGACTTCTGACTATGGCTGTAACTCAGCTGTCTCTGAAAGCCAGTCAGACGCAGTCATTAGATTGTAAGGGTCAAGCGGGCAGAGTCAAGAAAGTCTCCTTTGATCACCACTGTGTCCCAGCACTTGCTCAGTGCTTGGGACAAAGTAGGAACTAAATGTATGTTGCATGAATGAACCTAAGAACAGGCATAATGTGTCCTCTCCAATTTGTTTTGAAATCTCATTCCTGCCCAGGGTAGCTTCAGCACCACCATCATAGTCTTCCTGCCTCGGTAAGGTATTTGGGGTTGAATTGTGCCCTCCCCCCACAAAATTCATGTTGAAATCCTAACCTTCAGTACTTTAGAAAGTGACCTTATCTGGAGATAGGATCTTTACAGAGATAATCAAATTAAAATGAGAGTATTAAGGAGGCTTTCATTCAATATGACTGGCATCCTCATAAAAGGGGAAATCTGAAGACAGACGTGCCCACAGGGAGACCACCACATGAAGGTAAGGGCAGAGATCAGGGCACTGCCTCTGCAATCCAGGGTATGCCAATGGTTGCCAGCAAACCCCCAGAAGCTAGGGTTGAGACAAGGAACAGATTCTTCCTCACAGTCTTCAGGAGGAATCAACCCTGTCGACACCTTGGCCTCAGACTTCTAGACTCCAGAACTGTGAAAAATAAATTTCTGTTGTTTAAGCCACCCGGTCTGTGATAGTTTGTTACAGCAACCTTAGCAAACTGATGTATAAGGAAACTAACACTTGACCCCAGCTGGGTTGCACTTTCACATCTTCCCTTAATTATTTAAGACATGGGGAAGTCAGTTTGTTTAAATCCCTTATTAACGAGACCCCTTATTATCTATTTCCACCTAACTCCAAAGCTGGGTATTACAGAATCCCTAGAAATCCCTGAGGCATTTATACCTTGAAGCCTGGCTGAGTGTTCATAGGCAGGTGTGATCTGTGGATGCGTCTCAGGAGGAGAAAGGGGGATGAAAATGTTAGTGCATCATGAGGGTGCTGCAGGGCAACTGTGTGCCTGCCTCCGAGCATTTTTGTCTGTTTATCAAAACACACTATTGGTATAAGTGGGCTGAGGACAGTAGATAACTTCAGCAAAACTTTGGGATTATTTTGTAGCCTGTTCAAAGAGCCTTTCTGGGCTCTTTGAATTTTTATTAATTACACAGGCTTTTCTTTTTTAGAAAGAAAATTTTTTATCATTTATGCCTCTTTAAATTATTTGGCAACATTTTAGGAATATTAAAATTTTGTGTCTGTCACTAGATGAAACATTCAAAAGCCAATTGGCCACAAATGAATGTTTCCAAAAAATAAATATTTCTGAATATTCACATAATTTCCCTACCCTCAATTTTATCAGCTTTTAGCATTTTTGCATATTGAGCTTTATTTTTCAACCAATGATTACTTTTTCTAGTATTTATTCTTGCTCCTCATGTCCTTTAAGTTTCAGCAGTTACCATAAAGCTTTCTTTATTTAAAAATATGTAACTAGGATGAAGAAACAGTTGAAGTTTATTTGTATAAGGATGACATTAGTATTTTAAGTGTTATTTTAACATTGGAATCTGAATAAAGAGTGAACCATAATTCTCAGGATCATCTTCATTAAACACAGATATTACTCTACCATTCATCTTAAACATCCAATTTAGAATCAGAAAGTGCACTTTGCTTATTTCAACTAATCACTTTATAAAGGTCAAGCACAGCTCAGTGGTTGATTATTGTCAATGGAAAAACAATGACAGAGCTATTCTTTCAGGTTGATCTTTGAACAGGTGAAATAAACATCAGCAGCCAAGTTTTTAAATTATCAAATAGCAACTAAAAAAATCTGTTTTTAGCATATTCTTGCTTCTGCAATTTAACAGACTGATAAACTGCTTCCAAATGTGTTGGCACCTGGATGTAGGACTGAACCCTGGGAGTGAGAAATAAAGAATAAAGATACGCCATAATAGGTTTGAATGCACCAGTTTTTCAAACCTACCTAAATGGTTCTAGGTGAAGCCTAAGTAATAGTTTTCCCAAATTTGACAAGCCTAATATGACAAAATGAAAACTGAAAATCAGTATAAAATTCTGTGCCTCTTAAGTGAATGGCATGCAAATTATAACTAAGCCCTGGATATCTTGACTCTATTATTATATAGTCAAAATCTCAGGCATACTAGTCCTGCAGGCCTGAAAGCAGAGCAGGAACTCAGGAACCCAGTGAGCCTGAAGATAAAGATAATCACCTTAACGTGACTCTTGGATGCTTTCTTAGAAAATGAACAACTGCATCATCTTCAATTGTTAGGGAAGTTAAAAGAGAGGAACACTTGAAAGGCAAAGACGCTTATTCTGGTTTCTGGCCTCTAGAAAGTTATAACATATTCAGGTGAGCACATTCATTAGTAAAATGGACTTAGATCAACAAGAAAATCCATAAAGTTGAAAGCAAAAATGGACATTTTCCATATATACATATTAGAGAAAAATAAGATCATTTCTTATAGTGTAGCCCAAACATTTTGAAACATGTGAGTGATAATGGGATGATGGCAGTTACCTTGGAGTACCAAGGTCCCCCAAAACATCTCCTAGAATCTAGCCACACTAGTAAATGAGAACTCTCAGACGACATCAACATTGGAAGAAACTTCTGTTGAGGGGGGAAATAACAGAGCAGAATTTTCAAAATGTGAAGAGGTGGAAAAATTAAAAGTTCAGCTAAAATGTTTAGACCATTGTGGGAATAGGCTTACTTCATATGCTTTTCAATTCTGAACACATTGGCAGTGCTCAAAATACATTACAAAAGTAATAACATGATAATAGAGTTGGGAATCCTGTAAAAGTTACAAAAAATCAATTTATAAATCAAAATGCCTAAAAATAAAACTTGGGCCAACTACCTTGAAGTACTGGATTTTTAGTATTTTGAATAAGACAGAGATCTTATAACCAGGAGAATAAACAGTAATCACTAAGTGGGACATTTGGGCTGCTTCCTGATCTTGGCAATTGTAAATAAGGCTGCAATGAACATAGGGGTATTTAGGTTATTTTAAATTAGTGTTTTGGGTTTCTTCAGATAAATTCTGAAATGTGAGATCGCTGGGTCAAAAGGCAGATTCATTTATAATTTTTTGAGTTACTTCCATACTGCTTTCCACAGTGGCTGCACCAGTCTGCATTCCCAGCAGCAGTGTAAAAGGGTTCCCCTTTCTCCACATCCTCACCAGCCCATGTCGTTTGTTGATTTATTGATGACAGCCATTGTAATCTGTGTGAGGTGATACCTCACTGTGGTTTAATTTACATTTCACTGATTAGTGATGTTGAGCATCTTTTCATATGTCTATTGGCCATTAGTATATCTTCTTTGGAGAAGTATTTATTCAAGTTTTTGGCCCATTTTTTAACTCAATTTTTTTGGTTTAGAGTATTGTAAGTTCTTTATAAATTTTGGATATAAACCTCTTATGAGATACATCAGCCAACATGTTCTCCCATTCAGTGGGCTGTCTTTTTATTTTGTTGATGGTTTCCTTTGCTGTGCAAAAACTTTTTAGTTTGTCGTAGTCCCATTTGTTTATTTTTCTTTTGTTTCCCACGCCTGGGGAGACATATCAGAAAAAAACACTGCAACAAGCAATGTCTTAGATTTACTGCCTATGTTTTCTTCTAGGCCTTTTATGGTTTTAGGCCTAACATTTAAGTCTTTGATCCATTTTGAATTTATTCTTATGTGTGATGTAAGAAGGTGGTCTGGTTTAATTTCTCTGCAAATATCTGACCAATTCTGCCAATACGATTTATTGAATAAACTATCTCTAGCTCATTGAATATGCTTGCTTCCTGATGTGAACTGCAACCCACAAGGGTCCGTATGTTGTGGCTGCAACAAATTCACACAGACTGCAAAAGTCCTGTGAAGAAAAAGGGACTACATGGCCACTCTCTGAGTGAGAGAGGGCCCCGACCCCTACCTGGACAGGCTGTTACCGCTTTTCTGGGCACATTACATTGAGGATGGTCCTCATTTACTATGTACATGTTTGCTTTAGGTGGTTAACTTTTATAGAAAGCAAAGGAGAGGATGTTGCTAATTACATCAAAGAAGAATATTTGCAAAGGCAAAGGGAAAAGTGGTTGAACTGGTTACACTTGTCCTTGGGAGGATTAGCATAGATTTTAGGAAGTTACTTTGAAGATATGCAGTAAACATTTGCTGCCTCAATCAGGGTGAGTAAGTTTTAGCAAAAAAGCAAGCCTCAAAGCAGCCTAGGTACAATGCAGGCCTGATCCCCCACGGGAGAACCTATCTGTGGGCATGGGTCCTGTGTGCCAACCTTGCTCCCTGTCGGTTTTCTGAGTCAGGGACTGGGCTACATTCCCCATGCCACATGGAACGGTTCCCTATAGCTTCCTCTGTCAACTATTAATCAACTACAAAGGTAGATTATTACCGGAATCTCTATTCTGTTCCATTGATCTATGTGTCTGTTTTTATGCCAGTGCCATAATATTTTGATTATATGACCTTATAGTATAGTTTGTGATTAGGTAGTATGATTCCTCCAACTTTATTCTTCTCTTCAGAATTGGTGTTGCTATGTAGGGCCTTTTGTGGTTCCATATAAATTTTTGAAGTATTTCTTCCAGTTCTCTGAAATATATCATTGGAATCTTGATAGAAATTGTATTGAATCTATAGGTTGTTTTGGGTAGCATGGTCATTTTAATGATGTTACTTCTTCCTGTCCATGAACATGGTATATGCTCCCTCTTATTTGTATCTTCTATTTCTTTCTCTAGTGTTCTATAATTTTCCAAATACAGGTCTTTAGTGGCCTTGGTTAGATTTATTCCTAGGTATTTTATGGGATTGTTTTCTTAATTTTCCTTTCTGACAGTTCATTATTGGCATATGAAAAAGCAACTGATTCCTGGATATTAATTTTATATCCTGTTCCTTTGCTGAATTCATTTACCAGGTCTAGCATTTTCTTGGTGGGATCTTCGGGGTTCTCTATATACAGTATCATATCATCTACGAATAAAGACAATTTTACTTCTTTCTTTCCAATTTGGATGTCTCTTGTTTCTTCTTCTTGTCTGATTACTATGGCCAGGGCTTTTAGAACTATGCTGAATAAGACAGGTGAAAGCAGACATCTCTGTCTTGTTCCTGCTCTTAAGGGGAATGCTTGTAATTTTTGTCTGTCAAGTATGATGTTGGCAGTGTGTTTGTTATATTGGCCTTTATTATATTGAAGTATGTTCCTTCTATTCCCACTTTGCTGAGAGTTTTTATCATAAATCAGTGCTGGATTTTATCAAATGCTTTTTCCGCATCTATTGATATGATTATGTGATTTTTTAACCTTTATTTTGTTGATGTGGTGTATCACATTTATTAATTTGCAAATGTTGTACCAACCTTGCATTCCTGGAATAAGTCCCACTTGATCGTGGTGTATGATCTTTTTGTTGTATTGCTGTATTCGGTTTGATAATATTTTGTTGAGTATGTTAGCATCTATGTTCATCAGGGATGGTCCTATAATTTTCTTTCTTTGTAGTGTTTTTATCTAGTTTTGGAATTAGGATAATGCTGGCCTCATAAAATGAGCTTGGGGGTCTTCTCTTCTCTTGAATTTTTTGGAATAGTTTGAGAAAGAGAGGTGTTAGTTCTTCTTCTAATATTTGGTAAAATTCACCTGTGAAGCCATCTGGTCCAGGGCTTTTGTTTGTAGGGAGTTTTTTGATTACTGCTTCAATTTTAATAGGTGTAATCTGTCTATTCAGATTCTCTAATTCTTCCTGATTTAGTTTTGGAAGATTGTATGTTTCTAGGAATTTATTTGTTTTATCCAGGCTGTGCAGTTTGTTGGCATGCAGTTGTTCATAATATTTTCTTACAATTCTTCTTAATTCTTTGGTGTTAATTGTTATTTCTCCTAATTCATTTCTGATTTTATTTATCTGGGTGCTCTCTTTTTTTCTTGATGAATCTGGTAAAGTTTTGTCAATCTCGTTTCTTTTCGAAGAACCAGTGCTTGGATTCATTGATCTTTTGTATCATTTTTTAAGACTTTATTTCATTTAATTCTCCTCTGATCTTTATTATTTCCTTTCTTCTACTCACTTAGGACATTTTGTCCTTTTTCAAGTTCCTTTAAACATAAAGTTAGATTGTTTATTTGAGCTTTTCCTTGTTTCTTGAGATAGGCCTGTAATGCTATGAATTTCCCTCTTAGGATTGCCTTCGCAGTGTCCCACAGATTTTGGATTGTTGTGTCTTCATTTTCATTTGTTTCAAGATATCTTTTGATTTCTTCCTTGATTTCATTGTTGACGCATTAATTGTTTAATAACATGTTATTTAGCTTCAATGTCTTTGTATATTTTTCAGTTTTCTTCTTGTGGTTGATTTCTAGTTTTATAGCATTGTGGTCATAGAAGATGCTTGATATGATTTCAATCTTCTTAATGTATTGAGATTTGTTTTTTTGTCCTAACATGTGTTCTATCTTAGGGAACCACTCCAGGTGCACTTGAAAAGTATGTATATTCTGTTGCTTTGGGGTGAAATGCTCTGAAGGTATCAATTAAATCCATTTGATCTAGTGTGTCATTTAAGAGCACTAACTCCTTACTGATTTTCTGTCTGGAAGATCTACCCATTGAAGTCAATGGGTGTTAAAATCTACTACTCTGACTGTATTTCTGTTGTTCCCTCCCTTTATGTCTATCGTGATTTGCTCTACACATTTAGGTGCTCCTCTGTTCGGTGCATATATGTTCACTAGGGTTATGTCCTCATGTTGGATTATTTCCTTTGTCATTATGTAATATCATCATTTGTCTCCTACTACATAGCCTTGGTTTTAAAGTCTGTTTTGTTGGATATAAGTATTGCTACCCCAGGTTTTTTTTTCCTACCCATTTGCATGAAATATCCTTTTCTATCCCTTTACTTTTAGACTGTGTGTATCTTTCTATCTGAGGTGGGTTTCTTGGAGGCCACATACATATGGGTCTTATTTTCTTATTCATTCAGCTACATTCTGTCTTTTGTTTGGAACATTTAAGCCATTTACATTTAAGGTGATGCTTGATAGATACATATTTAGTGTCATTTTATTGTTAGACTATTTTCCTTTGGGGTTTTTTTGTTGTTGTTTTGTTTTGTTTGCTACTGCTTCTTCAAGCAAGTCCTTTAACATTTGTTGCAGTACTGGTTTAGTGTTAAAAAACTCTTTTGGCTTTTTCTTGTCTGGGAAGCTATTTATTTCTCCTTCTATTTTAAATGATAGCTTTGTTGGGCAAAGTAGCCTTTGTTTTAGGTCCTTGCTTTTCATCACCTTGACTAATTCATGCCAATCCCTTCTGGCCTTAAAGGTGTCTTTAAGGTGTTGAGAAATCAGATGGCAGTCTAATTGGAGCTCCCTTGTAGCTAACTAACTGCTTTTCTCTTGCAGCTTCTAGAATCCTCTCCTTATCTTTAAGTTTTGCCATTTTAATTATGATGTGTTTTGGCATAGACCTCTTTGGGTCCATCTTGTTTGGGACTCTGTGCTTCCTGGACTTGTGTGTCATTTTCCTTTACCAGATTTTGGAAGTGTTTGGTCATTATTTCTTCAAATGGGTTCTTGATGCCTTGTTCATTCTCATCTTCTGTAGTAGTCCCATGATGCAGATGTTATAATGCTTCATGTTGTCCAAAATGTTTCTTAAGCTCTCCTCATTTTTTAAAATTCTTTTTTGTTTTTGGCTGCTCTGACTGGGTATTTTTTTCTACCTTGTCTTTCAAATCACTGATTCAGTCCTCTGCTTCATCTAATCTACTGTTTATTCCTTCCAGTACTATTTAGTTCAGATATTGCATTCTTTATTTCTGACTTATCCTTTTTTATGGTTTCTATGTCTTTTTTCATGCTGTTGAGTATCCTTATAATCATTACTCTGAACTATATCTATATCTGATAAATTTCTTGCCTCCATTTCATTTAGTTCTTTTATTGGAGAATTTTCTTGTTCTTTCATTTGGGGTCTGTTTTTTTGTCTTCTCATTTTGGCTGTTTCTTTGTAGTTGTTTCTATGTATTAGGTAGATCTGCAAAGACTCCAGAGCATAATTACATCAGATGCTGCCTGTGACTGACCCTGGGCAACCTGTTCAGAGCTATCAGGTTGATCCACAACATGTGGTTCCCTCTGCTGAGCCTGTTTATGTGCAGAAAGAACAAGGCTCTGCACCAAGGCCCACTTTTACCATTACTGGGGTTGGGAGAAGGTCATCTAAAGTCTCAGAGCTCCCAGATATCTGCTTTAGCTGTTAGATTTAATCACTGAAATAGCCTCCAGCCATACTCAGCATCCTGGCTTAAGCTCCACAGGGTGGAGTGAAAAGAATTCATGTGGGTGGAGCTATTGCTTCCCCTCAGGCTGATGCTGCTTGGAAGGGAGTGCTCTGCCTCAGAAAGATGGCTTCTGCAGTATGGGGAACAACTCAACACAGGGTTCCTGGTGGCTAATCCTTCAGCTCTCTCCCCAGAGCCACCACCCCTAGACTCTCCTCATGGGTCGGTCTCTAGTCCATTCTGCCCTCCCTGTGCCAGCACCCAGGATAAGTGGCTGCAAACGCAATTTTGTTCATCGGCCTTTTAAGAGGCTCTCTGTGTCTCTTCCTGGTAGACAGAAGCCCACTGCTTTTCACAGGCAGATATTATTTGGGTTCCTTTCTCAGTTCTGGTGCTCTATGCTGGGGAGCCCAGCTTGCGGTTTCAATCTCACACTTCTCAGGGGAAATCCACTCACCACCAGAACTTCATTGAAATACCCCTCCAGAACTTCAGCTGCCACCCATGAGAGCCCTGCCAGCCCTCTTGCAACTCCATACTTTCTACCAGTCTTGTGGGGAAGTGTGTTCTTCTGTACATCCTTGGTTATAAAGTTTCTGTCCAGCTAGTGTTCAATTGGTTATTCAGGATGATTTTTCTTTAATTTAGATGTAATTCCATTAAATTCTGAGAGTAGGTTATAGTAGCTTCCACCTACTCCAATGCCATTTTGGGTCTCTCTAGAGTACTTCTTCCTGGCAGAAAACCATCCATCCATCTAGTCTAATTACATGCAATTGGGGCAACTTTGTTCTCAAATTTAGAGTATGTGAGTAATGTAGAATTAATATTGCCGGCACAATTGTCAATGAAAAAACAAAATGTGAACTAAGATCAATAGCTTTTTCCTAATTCCCATTGTATTCACTTGACTTGTAAACTTTGTTCTTTCCTGAGACAATCAGGCATGGGAAAAGTGGAAAAGAATGTCCATGTTCAGAGCATACATACTAGGCACTGTTCTCAGCACTTTGCACCTATTAACTCATTTAATTTTCTCAGCAACCTTAGGAGATAGATCTTAGTATTATCCCCATTTTATAGATGAGGAAACAAAAGAGAGATATAAATTCAGAAAGTATATCCATTAAAGTAATGCTTTTAGAAAAATGGGAAAGATGACTCTTATTTAGTTAAGCAATAGAATATCTATAGGTCAGTACATGGAATAGTAGTCCATAGCTTAAGAATTACTGATTTAAACAATAACTAATAATTTTTAGAAAGAAAGTTATCATATAGACAAGTAATTATTGCACTTAATAATTATTTTATTTTGAAAGTTTGGCAATTTTTGGGAAAAAGTGCTTTAACTTTCACATTTAAAAAGACACTATCCTTGAAAGTCGTTGCTTAGAATCTCAATCTCAGTCCTCGTCACTCAGCTGAGATCTCCACTCTAGTCTCCACCATTCACCTGTCCTCACTGACACCAAAGTGTCTCAAGAGAAACAAATGACCCCTAGAATGTGTCTTACCAAACTGAAAAGTTTAAAAATATTATAGCAGTCAAGTTTTAAGATACATTTATTCTCAAGAGAGCTCAGATAGGTAAATTTCATGTTCTTAGGATACTAATAAGATACATAGTGAAGTCCGTGGAAAATCAAGACATTTTAAAAGTAAAGTGCAGAGAGGAAAGGTTGTCCAGGACATCCAGATTCTATCTGGGATAGTGCATTTGAACTACTTAAATATTTATCGCATTAAGTACATGCATGAATACAGGAGAATGAGAACCGAGTCCCCTTCACTGGGTGGGAAAAGTACAAGTAAAAGTCAGTCTCAGAAACTACTCTTTCCCACCCAAAATATCTTTATTATGTCTGGAGAGGCAGATGCCTAATATCAACAACCACCGAAATCACAATAGCAAAAACAAGCAAAAATCCTGCTCTGCTGGGAACCAGGCTGAGATTCTGTACAGAGAGAACCATTAAGAGTTCTTGGTGATGCTATTGGTGTTATGCACACTAAGTAATGAAAGTAATTGCTTCAATTACTGGTCAAACTGGTTCTGATTGCTTTTCTAGTATTAAAAAGTCACCTCTTGTTAATGATTGTGAGTTTGCTGTCATTTTACTGTTCATATTTTTTACCTTCTATTTCTTAGATAAGTCCCTTTAACATTTCATATAATAAAGGCTTGGTGATGATGAACTCCTTTAACTTGACCTTATCTGAGAAGCACTTTATCTGCCCTTCCATTCTAAATGAAAGCTTTGCTGGATAGAGCAATCTTGGATGTAGGCCCTTGCCTTTCATGACTTGGAATACTTTTTGACAGCTCCTTCTTGCCTGTAAGGTCTCTTTTGAGAAATCAGCTGACAGTCTTATGGGAACTCCTTTGTAGGTAATAATCATTAACAACCACACCTAAAACAAAAACAAAAGCACACTAAGCAAACAACTAGAACAGGAACAGAAACATAGAAATGGGGACTACATGGAAGGTTATCAAAAGGGGTGTGGGAGGGGAAGAGAGGGGGAAAAGATACAGACAATAAGTAGCATAGATGGTAGGTAGAAAATAGACAGGGGGAGGGTAAGAATAGTAAAAGAAATGTAGAAGCCAAA
>CM052541.1:137629568-137770502 GCA_028533065.1 Trachops cirrhosus | reverse complement strand
AAAACAAAAACAAAAGCACACTAAGCAAACAACTAGAACAGGAACAGAAACATAGAAATGGGGACTACATGGAAGGTTATCAAAAGGGGTGTGGGAGGGGAAGAGAGGGGGAAAAGATACAGACAATAAGTAGCATAGATGGTAGGTAGAAAATAGACAGGGGGAGGGTAAGAATAGTAAAAGAAATGTAGAAGCCAAAGAACTTATATGCATATCCCGTGAACATGAACTAAAGGGGGGAATGTGGGTGGGAGGGGGAATGCAGGACAGAGGGGAGTGAAGGGGGGAAATGGGACAACTGTAATAGCATAACAAATAAAATATATATATTTTTAAAAGTCACCTCTTTTCATTTCAAGCTTGTATACCATTCTTTACATAATCTTCTGGACCTGTATTTGAAACAGGGATGCTAATCTAGTTAAATAACAGTTAAATAAATAACTGATTTAAATAACAGGACCCCTCATCTTTAAGGTACATTGTAACAGAAACTTAAGTGTTACAACAACTTACTCTGTTCTCCAAAGCAATAATCATAGACAGTTTTGGAAGTTTTTATCCTTGTGTGACTTTTCTGGGATGTGTACAATTATAATAGATGTGTACAGCATGACGACGACCTTGAAAGAACAATGGCACTGTGTGTGTTCGTGGATAGTGAGCCGCGGGGATTACGCCCTTTACTTCTCCTAGTACAAATTTCCTTATTCTCCAAATTTTCTTTATGAATTATATTGAAATTCTACAATAAAACATGAGTTCTATAAATGAGAAGTATATCTACAGATAAATTGATAGATGGGTCTCAGAAGGGAAGACAGCTGTAAAGGCCAGACAGAAGGGTCTTTGCCTTCTGTACACAGCCCGATCAGTGTAAATCTTTCCATCATGAATTCACAACTTGTTTATACTCCTTACTTAAATTGTTATATCAGTACTACTATATATTATTACAAATATCATAAAACTTACTTCAACATAAATTAGGAAAAAAACACATAAAATAAATATTAGTAGTTTGAATGCTTTCTTCCTTTACCCCAATACATTCTGTGGCCCACCACAGTAATACATATTGTACTTGCAGTGCCCCTGGGTTACACGCAAAATTTAAAAAGAAGCAAAATAGGAAAGGTTTATAAAAGAGCGGGTATGATACTGTGATCTTGAATTTTAAACATAAAATCTATGATAAGTGTAGTGTGAGCTAGTGTGTGTGTGTGTGTGTATAAAGATATATATATCTGACCTAGATTTTTGTTAAATCTGAAAATATTGCCCTAGTCTGAAAATAGTTATTAGGTTTCAAGAAAAGAAACTGAGATAGCATAAGTTTTATTGAAAATATGCCTGAAGGTATACTATTTTTTTTCCACAAGCTCTGATTGCTTGCCTATTGCTTGGGCTTTGAAATCTTTGCCATTTACCCTTTTAATTTTATTCTTCCTCTTATGTTTCTCCAGTTTCTGGTTTTACTCACCTTCTTTAATCTGGTACTTTGATTTAGGTGCTAACAAATTACAGCTCCTGAAGTAAACTTGGAAATCCTCTATCACTCCATTCCCAGTGAAGGTCATGCAGCTATTAGTAAATTCGAGATTAAATCTCTGGTTTTCTGCCTGTAAATACAGTGACCTTTAGAACACTACAGGATTGTTTTTTCATATCATTTTGAGTTCTTCTAAAATATATTCACATATACGTACAAAATAATATGATATTACTTCAATCTAGCTAATCTGTTCTGATTGAAAGTTGTCTCTGGAGATATTCCATAAACACTGTTATGTTCTGGTTCATATAAAGCCAGTAATTTTTAAAATAAGTCCTTAATGCCAAGTTTCCTGGGACCAATTTTTTTCCACACTTTGAGGCAGTACTGTGGAATATATTGAAGGTCACATTTTGGTAAGTACTTACCCTTTCTTCTTCCTATAACTATTGCTGGTTTATTTCATTTAAGCACAGAAGTTAGATTCTGAGAGGTTATGCACACACACATCTAAAAAACAAGGCTTAAGTCATTTTTTTCTAGTCAGGGTAAAAGCATAAATTTTTAAGAAATAGAAACTTTATTAAATAACAATTAATTTGAAAAACATTTGTTTCAAATCAAGAGGTGTGTTAAAGAGAGTAATAATGGCCATTTGCATCATGCGTTTAAAAGCTTATATCTGCATCAAAATTTCACTAACCATAGCTTTTCTATTTTTGTAACTAAGCGATTTGACTGAAAACCAATTATTTGGCAAGCAAATTGGAAAGTTCAATGGTGTTTAAGAAGAAATATACTATAAACACCAGACAACAATTCTGTTACAAGATTTTATGAGCATCATTAGTTAATTAATTCAACCAGCACTGAATGTTTTAATGTGGTGATTTGCCTCCCTACTTTGTACTCAGAACTGGGCTGGGCTCATGTGGTAGCAGCCAGGTATGTGAGAACAGAGTTGCAATAAAACAAATGCGGTAACAGAGATGTGAAGAAGACACTGTTACTTTTCAGGTCTCAGTAAATGAATTGGCTTTTCCCATGTGCAGCCCAGGACAAACATATTCCAGATCCAAGGACAGCACATGCAGTGCTACAAAGATGTGAAGGAATTTAGGGTTCAGGATTTGGGGAGAAACTAGAGTGTTTGGCATGCAGGAATTAAGAAGGGCAGTGTGACTTTTATATACTACAGGCAAGAGGGATCCTGTGGAGGTATGCATATAGTAAATTGATTGTATTTGGGTCTAAATTTATTCAGATTTGTTTAGATCTGAGAAGAGGGCAGGACACGGAAATGTAGATTTTAATTTGCTGTGAATCTACCTTTTAGCTGATGACAAAAACAAAAAATAAAAAATGTGCCAGTTAAAGGTAATTTTATTTTGTCTGGCTTTAAAATGCCACACATTTGAATCAATTCAGAGTTTAAACTCCCTATCAGCTGATCCCTCTCTTTAGAAGTCTCCTACCTACATCCTTAGTTCTGGGTTTGCCTCTGGTAGCAGGACATTGGAGCTTTGCAAAGACTCAGGGATACAGGTCTCCAGAGAGCACACTTTCTTCTGAGTCCTTGCCAACATTCCTTGAGATAGCTGGGCTGATGTGCATTGAAGTGTGGCACATTCTAGCCTTTCTGTAATGGGGTAGGTCAGATCATGGGTCCCTGGAAAATAGAGGAACCCAACCATTCCCCTCAAATCCTGCAACAGGCAGAGGGGCGATGAAGGGTGCCCACAGAGCAGAAAGCACAGCATTTGAAACACATCACATAACAACGGCAAATTCACAGCCCCTGCCTTCCTGAAGAGAGGAGCTGCTTCGAAGAAGAAGGCTGCTGCCTGGGGCAAATTGTGAACTTGACTGTAAAAGGTGTGTCGGCAGAGTGACTCATGACATAGCCAGGGGGAAAGCTCTTATAGTGCTTACATCAGCTGCTACAGCCTGGCGCCCACCCGGAATGCTTGAGCTTGGCCGGTAAACTCTTGCCCTAACTAAGATGGCAGCTGAAAGAGAGTCAAAGACACTGAGAAGCTGACAAAATTGGCAGACATTGACACACCATAGGAAGAGCTAGATATTCATTCACACGAGAATTTCTGAGCCAAGCCTTTAAATTGAAGTGTGCTGAGAAACATGAGGGCTGCCTGTCCGTCTGTCAGTAGGTCATTCATAGGTCTATAGGTACATTGGAAACATCCTCCACACTGCTCCTGCACAGAAGATGGTGGCAGAGCTGGCAGTGCTGCGGGGGGCCTGCCTGGCCAAGCACACAGACACACTGATAAGCTGATGGCTGGAGTAAAGGCAGCTCTGGAGGAGGGAAACAGATGCTGTGAGGACTCAGGCTGGTGCACATAGACTCCTAAGGGATGCATGGAGCTGAACTGTGACCAGGCACGCTACACTGTACACTTCTGTATTTCTGAAGGACAGTACTATGAAGTGGCAATTTCTGGAACGGGTCTGGCTTGGCAGAGGGAAGCAATGCTATTAATTTGGGGGTGTTTTTAAAGGGAACAGGACTTAACGGCAGAAGGGCACATGCTCTCTCTCATGCTTGGTACAGAGAAGTCACTCTCTTTGTGTGTGGGCTCTTGATACAGGACATTGGAGCTTGGGACAAGCTTTCTCTCTGGGTTTTTGGCATTTGGATAATCTGGGCCTCTGACCCTGCTCCCCGCATGGACAGGAGTGCTCGTGGGACCAGGAGATGCTGGGCCCACCAGGGGCTTGGACCCCACAGAGAGTGAAAGCCCACTCCTGGAGGCAGAGTCCCACACAGGGATGCATGCCTCTCTGGGCTCCAGATCTGGGGCAGCATAATCCCGTGTGGCATGACACCTGGTTTCCTGACCCAGTACATAAAGACTAAAAGCAGCACACCCCAAATCCTAAAAAAGAAAGCTGCTGCGAGAAAATGGCAATTTGTGGCTTTTAACTCACAAGTGCTCATTCTAAAAAGGATGGAAATCTGTTTGCATGAATGACTTTAAAAACAAATAACAAAGTAGGGTACTTCTGCACATGGTTGTGGCTTGTGGTCTTTGAGAAAGCAAAAGAAGTTCTGGGTCTTACGGAAGAAAAGGGCTTGAAATGGAAGTGCTCTCAGTGCCCCCAAGGTTGGAACCCTTTTAATAAAAACCTGTTTCCTTCAACACAAATCTTTAAGTCATATAAAAGGGCACCAAGTGGCCAAAACCCAGTTTGTATGGTTACATTTTGAGGTACCATGCCCCTGACTGCCTCAATCCAATTCACACCGCACCTAATTTGCCTGTGCCCCCAAAGCTTCCACACACTCCCAAGGGGGCATATAGGAACTGTGGATGGTTTGCAGCCACACTTGGACCATGGGTAACTGGAAGGACTATACCTTCCTCTATCATTTCTGCTGATAGCAGCTCAAAGCTGGACAGGGGCCTTCTCAAGAGACTTTCGGTTTCCTAAGGCATAACCAGGAAAGCAAGGCACTCATTCTAATTTCCCCTGATTCCTCAAAACCTATCTGTGTTATTCCCATCCCCAAAGGTGACACCACTGGGTAGGAACTTGAAAACTCACATCTCAATTACTGCTCTTTTCTTTTCCTCTAGGTTGCTCTCCCAGTCCTGTGATATGAAATGTGAAATAAATATACCAGTGTCAGAAGTTGGCTTAACATCTCTTCCCCAGTAAAATAGATGGATAATCATTCACTTAAGTGAATTATTCATGTAAGTGAAACTGCAATCTATGCCCACAGGGAGGTGAGATTCTATGGTGCTATTAGGTCTGGCTGGACCAAAAACAGTGTGTAAAGGCCAAGTCTATAAAGGGGTATTTCTGAATCCAGAAACCCTTCTTGCTACTTAAAAAAGCCCAGCATTCAAATTTTAAAAAGTCTCTTTGAAAATGAAAATAGTACAGTGACTTAAGAGTTCATAAAACTCTCTTAATCACAGGAGGATAGTAGGAAGTGACTAGAATAGGAAGCGAGTGGTAGCACTAGCTGTGAGTTGGTAATACAGCATGCAAGAGAAAACAGCACCCAAACGAAGACATACACATCTGAGCTGAGGAGAGGGGCAAAATCCGAGCAATACTTAACAGGCGAAATTGACAGGAATTGGTGACCAATTGGATGTGGAAAAGTGAGGCCAAAAAAAAAAAAATTGAGGATTAGTTGAAGGTTTTATCTTGACAACCTGGTGGGTAACAATACCATCAGTTTTAACAAAGGACGGAGAACTGATGGATGGTTCAGGGAAAGAGAGTAAAACTGGTTTAAGTTCTGTTTGAAGTAGTTACAGCTGGGGGTCTACACTTCGAGTTGACAGTACATGAATAAACGAGTATATCACGGATGTGAAACAATAGTCAATATGCCGGTATTGGAAGTTGGCTTCTTTATTCTCCAAGTAAAACAGAATGCAAAACCATTCATTTAAGTGAATTATGGGGCTACTCTAACAGTGAAACAGCAATCTATGCCCACAAAAGGAAAGCAACAAAAAAACAATGTTATGCAGCTATTTCCAAAAGCTCAATCATGGACTATTAAATGCAAATTACATGGCCTTTATTATTGCATTCTAACATTTACTCAAGAAATGCTTCCTAGGGAGTGTCTAAAATAAAACTAAATAATAGGTCTTTTTCCTTCTATCCTTCACATTAATAATTCACCCAAAAGGCCTAAAAACCAAAATCATCATAATTTAAAGCAATTCATTAAAACCTGCCAACAAACTTAGAATAAAAGCCCAGAACCTAAAAATCAAAGTGAGAATGAGTTAACACTAAGTAGAAAACCAAAATAAATCAACATTAGGCTTTTATTTAGTTCTTTTTTGAAAATATAGGGCTAATATGATAGGGACCTGAAGCAAGAGAGTCAAGATGAAAGCAGCAATATCACACAGGGGAAAAATCCACAGTATTTCTCTCCTGCCTGACAGTTTAGTTCCACCATCCTTTTCATATCCCCAGGACTCATTAATGAGTGAAATAGAGATACCCAAAGGATACCATGAAATTCTTCAGCAGAAATTAAATAGAGAAATGACAAGTTATACAGCCCACACTCTTTCTAGTAGTACATTAGGGTTCCCAGAGCTACAATGGACATAGCTGTCCATATAATATTATAGTATTTTTTAAATGCCTTAAGAAAGTCATAGGTTAAAAATCATGTTTAGAATTTCTGTTTTGATTATTTTATACTTTTCCAGTACCAGAAAGAATGAAAGGTTAGGTGTACCTGGTGTGTTCTCACAAAATTATGAATCACAGAATAGATAGCAGAAGTCTGAATTTGGACTAAAATGGATTTTACTGTCTATTTTAGCTTAAAGAATGTCACTGTTTTCAAACGTAGCTAGTTTGTACTTTGTGTCAGAGACAACGTTAGAATAGAGAAATTGGAATCGCCTGAGTCTGAGTAACAACATCGGCCTCCCTACCCAAGGCCAGGGGTTGGGGGATAACAGGCTTATTTACCAGCTTGTTGCCTGGTAAACCAGGAAGATACTGGAGTAGTTTCCTAGGGCTGCCATAACAAACTACCACAAACTGGGTAGCTTAAAACAAGAGAATTCTTCCACACTTACGGAGGCCAGAAGGCTGAAATCAAGGGGCCAGCAGGGTTGCTTCCTTCACGAGGCTCTCAGGGAGGGCCTTTCCGTGCCTCACCTCTAGCTTCTGGTGGCTGCCGGCAATCTTTGGCATCGCTTGGTTTGTAGATGCATCACTCTGATCTCTGCTCCCTTTTCACCTCGTCTTCTCTTTGTTTCCCTTTCTGTCTCTTATAAGGACCACTCATTGAAATTAGGGTCCACTCTAATCCAGTATGACCTCACCCCAACCCTTACCTTAATTACACCTGCAAAAGTCCTATTTCTGGGGTTCTGTATGAACAGGCATTTTAGGGGACACTATTCAATCTACCACAGATGGATTACCAGGAAGAAAAGACAAAGCCAAGAGAAAAAACTTGAAGGACCAACAGAGTCACTATTAACAACTTTGGTTCAACACCAAAACATGTGGACAACAGAATTTCCATATCAAACCCATTCTTCGTGTAAAAGTCTTAGTAGAAGGAGAAGAGGTGTGCATTAATTAGACCACTGGGACCTAAATGGCTTCAACCCTCAGGAAATGACTCAGAGATGTAAGAGATTGGAAGGAAAGATATCACAACCAGTTTAAATCAAACAAATGTGAATATTCAAACAAAGGGGATTTTTAAAAATTCTCAGGTATAATTTTTTCTATATGGTGATAAGTAAATCAATTGATATTGAAATTATAATTGTTTCTTTATTAAATAGACACACAAAATTTTCCCAAGAATTGTATTTTTTTCATTTTTAAACTTTCCATATCTAACTCACCCTGTGTGTTCTCTTCAGACTCTATAAATTAATAGGTATAAGCTGCTATACATATAGAAACATTTCAGAAAGGAAACTTCCCAGATCCAGTTAAAATTTTACTGAAACTTCAATCATGCTAGACTATCATTTTGTATATTTAGTTTGAGATGTCTATATACTTAACATTGCTGCAACTTATAACTTTAATGTCCTTTAGGAGTTTCAGTCATTCGGCCAATATTTGTTGAACATCTCCTTTCTATTAGACAGAGGTCTAAGAAGGAAGAATATACCAGTGGCCAAAATAAATGAATCCCCTGTGCTCAAATGTTTATTATCTAAGTAGAATGAACATGTACACAAATAAATAAATCACCTAGATAGTGGGTAATGCTATAAAGGAAATGTAACAGGGTAACAGAAGAGAGAATGTATTGTGGGGTGAAGTTTGGGGCTTGTAATATTTGAGCTGAGAAGTAAATGATGCAAAGATCCAGAGAAAAAGCATTACAGGCACAGAGCACAGAGTAGGGTCTTACAGTGGGAGAGAGCTGATGAGCTCCTTATAGAAAATCCCCACAGAGAAAGCTAAGGACATGCAGGCAAGCCTGTCATCAAGCCCAGAGAGACCAATCTGTTCAGAAGTGAAAATGAAACTGGCTGCATAGAGGAGCAGGGTTGGCATAGTATACTCCAAGAGAAAAAGACTTACTGTTCTGTCAGCTTGCTCAGGATAGAGGTCAAAACCACTAAAAACATTTAAATGACTCAAGACTTCAAGACTAGCAGTGTTGCTGAGGTCAAGTACTTGACCTTAAACTCCCTGGAAGAACTGTTTCTGTGAGTCAAGCTAAGCTTCTACAACAAAGAGCCCCCGTGTACAGTGGGTTAAATTAGACTCTGTTTCATATAACAGTCCAGAGGTGAACATTTCAGGGTAAATGGGGACATCTACCTTTGGGTATAAGGTGGTGCTCCAGTTATCACTACTTCTCAGCAAAAGGAAGTAAAAAGGGGGAATGGAAAGCAACCAGCCTAACTCAGAAGTAAGGCAAATTTCTCTTCCTTTCATCTTGTTTTCCAAAAAGTGGCCACATGATCACATGAAGGTACAAGAAGCTAAGGAATGTAATTTCTTGCTAGGTAGATTTTTGCCAGGGTCAAATGGATAGTGGAAGGCAATTAGCAGTTTCTGACACAAATTAGCAAAAGGAAATTTATAAAAGAGGTTCCAGCCATGACTAGCTATAGAGATGTAGGTGGGCTGTCCCCAAAGCACTGTCCCAGCTCCTAGGCAATGGCTGTCCATCCAGGAGATGGGGATGACAAGAAGGTGAGTACTAGTAAGTAATGATCACTGAGTGCAGCTAAAGCGAATCACTGAGACATTACTGGGGTGGTCAGTTACCCACAGTGAAGTCGGAGCAGAGGCCTGTATGAGGTTGCAAGGAGTCTCCAAGCCCAAGAGTAGAGCTCACTCAGCAGAGCTGTGTTTCCAAGCACCTGGCCCATGGGTGCTAAGCCAGAGACTAACTGACTATGATTTTTATTAGTTAGTGTGCTCTCCAGACTGAGGAAAGTGTTCTAGGGAATATCACTGTTATTAACTAAATTGTCACAAGTGGGCATTTATACAAATATCACTCTCTATGTGAATACATTCAGTTCCTGAGTATTGATTGCTAGAGTTTGGATATTGGTTTCAGAGAGAGAGGGATGCTGGGTAATGCAAATCTATTCATTCCTGAGTTTACATGGGGAGACATCAGAGAGCAAGATATCTGTAACTGTCTCATTGGATACAATAGTACAAGTCCTACTCCTTCCATATTTGACAGTTTTCCCAATGCAAGTTTCTTTATTGGCATGAATTGTATTATATTTCTTATTTTAGTATATTTCTAGAGACTATCCAGTTACTTTCCATTGCTCCAAGTTACCTATTTCTTATTCATCCATTGCTCTAAACTGTCAAGAATATACTTGATTCTCTGAAAATTCTTGGTTTGTTAAATTTATTAATATATTTTAGAGAGAGAAAGGAAGTGAGAGAGAATGAAAAGAAGAGAAACATCAATCAGTTGCCTTCCACACATTCCCCAACTGAGGACCAAACCCTCAACCCAGGTACGTGCCCTGATCAGAAATCAAACCAGCAACCTCTCACTTTGTGAAATGATGCCTAACCAACTGAGCCACATGGATTGGGGCTGAAAATTCTTATTTAAGCACAAGACATAAACTACCATGTCAATTTTTTCTCTTTATAATTATCATTAAGCACTTATAAAGCAACAAGTTTATATTATATATTGACACACATTTTGTGAACCTATGGAATATTTCTTGAAAAATATATCTTTCCTAAGTCTTTTGATTAGTAAAAAAAAAAAAAAAAAGACTGAAAACAATATATAGCCAACTTCTGTCTCTTCCATCTAACCACCTTAATGGCTGGCCCCAGTAGAAGCAAAACAGGTGAGGTGAGTGGATAGAGATTTGTTTATAACCAGTTGTTTAGATTATACATAATTCTTGATGGGATCTAGGAGTAGTCTTATTCGGATAGAGCTTGCATGGTTTTTAATCTCAAATACTAAAAAATTGAAATGGCTCTCTATATTAGTTCCCAAGGTATGACAATGACCCTATGATTGAAATGCTGAGATGCAGGCACTGAGGAAGTGCCATCACTGGCTGGGTTAGCCAGACTCTCTCTCACCCATCATGTACTTCCCTTTTCCATCTTCCCCCATACCCATTGGTTTTCACATCAGATAAAGCAGAACTGTCTCAAACCCTGATTCCGTGTTAAGTGAGCCAGAGCTAATGCACTATTTAAACCACATTTATATGCATGTAGAGCTCTGTACCTCACATATATTGCTTTAAAAATACATAATGAGCACCTACTATGCACCAGATTATTTTCTCAGTACTAAAGAGGCAAGCAAGGTACCTTCTCTAATAGAATTTCCATTTTAGTATTTTTTGCTCTCTTTACTACAGCCTCATCCTGGAGTGTTAACCTTTGGCTTCCCACATTGGTTCCCAAATGTCAGCTAGTATTGTTTGTCCTCCATCATAGGAAACCATTTTTAAAATTTTTAACTGTTGTTCAAGTACAGTTGCTCCATTTTCCCACCACCACTTTACCCCACCCCCACCTCCCACCCTAAATCTCCCCCCCACACACACCTTTGGCTCTATGTCCATGGGCATTTTATATATATTCCTTGACAACCCTTCCCTTTCTTTCCCCTGTTATCCCCTTCCCACCTCCCCTCTGGTTACTGTCAGTTTGTTCTTAATTTCAATGTCTCTGGTTATATTTGGAATGTTTGTTTGTTTTATTGATTAGGTTCCACTTATAGGTGAGATCATGTGGTATTTGTCTTTCACTGTATGACTTATTTCACTTAGCATAATGCTCTCCAGTTCTATCTATTTGTCAAGAAGGGTAGGAGTTCATTCTTTCTTTCTGCTGCATAGTATTCCACTGTGTAAATGTACCATAGTTGTTTTTCTTTTTTTGATAACAGGTTCTATATATTTGAACTCCCAAGCCAAGCCTCATAGTTCATAGAATAATCCCCTAGTTTTTATTTCCAATCTAGTTTTATACTCTAATAAATCTATTTTCCAGCCCCTTCCTATGGCTTGAATCCCATCCAACTCTTGCCAGTTTCCTGAGTTAAAATGCAGAGACACTTCATTAACTCTAAATAGTCCAAGTTTGGGGATGGGTACTAAGTAATAGTTGGCACATTTAGTCTTTGACTACCGCATCTCAGGATCCTCCTTTTATACTTAAATCACCAGTAGGGACCCACTGAAACTTTGCATAGAACTTGTAAGTGCTGACTGTTTTCCTGAATGTTTCTAGAGATTGCTAAACCCTCATGGACTTTGAGTCTTACCTACTTAGCTGAACATCTCTTCCCTTTTCCACACTGATTCAGACATCTCTCTCCTCACCCTAGTATCTGATATTAATCCATACACACCTATGTAGTCAAAAAGAAAATGATGGGCAAAACTACAGCTGCAGAAACTCCTGCATCTGTCCCCTAATCCCTTTGAGGACATAGACAACTAGTAAATTGTCGTCCCAGATTTGTCATTGCGTAAAGGAATGTAAATCTTTTCAGTTATCAGTGATAAACACAATAAGTTTCTCTGGTCCTTAGCTTTCTTGTAATAGCAATCCCTCTGGAAACACCATACACAAAATGAATGTGCTACTACATTGGTCCCAAGGCTACTAAGAGCAGCATTTGATCATGAGTTAGCCTTTTATTCAAATCCATCATGTTGGAACAACACCACACATCAAAAAAAATTAACCTTAAAGTGAAATATTTTTATTTAAATTATATTATCCTTTGCTCTCTATTTTCATGTGTAAATGCATTGCTAACTGATGCTATAACTTATTTCAGCTCTTTCCTTAGTAAAGTGTAACATATCCATCATGCTGAAACACTTAAGTTACAGGCAGTTTACTCACATTAGATCTCATTAGCAATTACACTAGTATTCAAAATACATTACCTCATTTGTCACATAGCCCATATAGTTTTTTACATAATGAATTAGACCAATTAGTCTCACATGACAGAAGGAAATCTTAAATAACACTGTCCTTACTATAAGACAAGCTTGACTGAAGTGCAATGAAAGAAACTATAAAATTAATTTGTTTTGTAAAATGGATAGTAAACAGAATTAGATAACCAAACTTCAAGCTAAATGTTTATGGTTGAGGCTAGGCATCAGAGAAAAGAAAAGTAGCAAAACAAAGGACAATGTCTCACTCAGTTTATTTTTTACAAGACCTAAGGTCATTATTTGCATAGTTAAGAGCCACGTTTAGATGTCCAAACGAACTTGCTTATAGACTTTCCAGTTGAGGCCATTATTGTCCTTTGGGAAAAACCTTGCTGAGTGTAATCAGCCAAGAGCTGTACAACTATGGCTCTGATGAGCAGCTAAAGATTTTTGGAAGCACAGAGCCAGCTCTCTCTCCATGGCTTCACTTACCAGTATAAGTTGTTTCTCAGTGACCTTCAAATTGTTCCTTCTAATGACTCTTCCCAACATCAAATCCAATTTCCTATTCACTGTCAGTATCTCTTTCTCCAAACTTCATACAGAAGCCTAAAATGCACAAGGTTGATAGGTGTTACCCAACCAATTTTACATTTTAACCTGAGGAGGCAAATCCCAAAGACACTCCCAGCACTCCACCTGTGCATGCCATGACCCCGTGAGGAGACTGTGCCTTGTTGCTCACCAGTAGAGTAATTATCTGCCTCCTTTGTAGACCATAATTACTTTCCTCGTTGTTCAATTAAGGACTGTATTGCAATGAAATGACTGTGGGCTGGTTACCTAGTTAGAAGTGCCCCAGTCTTGCATTTATGGGCATAATAAATCGTGTCACACAAAGAGTCAACAGAAATACAAATCTCAGAAACCTAGAGGCAAAATTTGACCCATAATTCCCCTCTAATCAAGGTGATTCTTAATAAGTAATTTTTAATGTCATAGTAGTTAAAGATAATTTTTTCACTGAAGGGGGAAGTGAAATAAGTATTCTAAGTCAATAGGGAAAGAGGTTTTCAGAGAATTCTCATATTACAAGAATGAATTTTCCTTTTCCTTATAAACCAAATATCCTTTTCAAAGGAAGGGTACATTAGAGAAAATAAACCACCAGGACAGTAGAATTAGAGTCCATTGAACGTGCCTGCTTGGAGAGATCATTTTCCTTTTCCTACCATTTTCTTCTGCTTTTACAAAACTATTTCACATACAAAAAGTTATCTACCAGACTTCAGTAACACATGTGGCTGATGTTTAAATTACATCTTTTAAACTGACATAGTTTTTAAAATTAGGCCTTTGAAAATATTTATCACTGGCAGTTTTGAAAATATTGACTCCAGAATTTTTCATTCAGAGTTGAGTTCAGAGAGTGAAGAACTTAACAAGTTAACATTTCTTTTTCTCAACTCCCGAAGTTCCCCAAAATTTCTCATTATACCTGATGGGCAACTCTGGGAGTCTTGTGCCTCTGAGTTAGGACAAAATAGAAATGTTAATTAAGAATTTGCATCCTTAAGAGACCTTCAGTATTGCCTTAAAAGCTAAAAAATGACCCAATTTTACCAAATGAAAAATGCAGAATGTCCTCTATACAGGTGGTTGAAAACTCATTTCAATTAGTTTTTATTAATGAACTTCTGATATTTAGCCCTTTGCTAGTTACATTCAGAAATCCCTAGAATTGCGTGAAATAGCTTCTCTCTCAAAGACTTCTCAGTTGAAATAGGGAAGCAGTTTGTGCATGCAAAACAAATGATTATATCAGAAAGTGTAACCTTAGGTGACACTATTAGGGAGAAAAAAGATCAAACTGAGACAAAGAAGATGGGAAAGATGGCAGTGAGTATCCTTAACCCTGGGTAGGACTTGGCTATTTGGATAGAGTTCAGAGATCCCATATGTTTTCTCAAAAGAATTTTTAACTTTGCCTAATTGATAGCCATATAGAACTCAGTCCTTCTCACGTTTAAGAGTCTCCCTGGCACAAAGGGGCCTGTGGCTCCCATCTGCCTTCGATAAGCAATTCACAATATGTGATCCAGAATTGCACAATAAGATTCCCTTGAAGAGTCAGGCAGGGGCTTCTATCTGCCAACCAGGAGCCAATAGTCATTAAAAACACCAGATGAGCAACACTGCTCTCAAATCTGTTTCTGATATTTATCTCATTAATTTTTTAAAAAGATTTATTTATTTATTTTTAGAGAGAGGGGAAAAGGGGGAGGAAGAAAGGGAGAGAAACATCGATTGGTTGCTTCTTGCACATCCCCAACTGGGGACCTTGCCAGTAATGAAAGCATGTGCCTTGACCAGGAATTGAACTAGTGACCTTTCGGTTTAGGGAGCAATGCTCAACCCACTGAGCCACACCAGTCAGAGTTATCTTATTTATTTGTTGGTTGTTTTTTTTTAATGATCATGTCCCATTGGCTTCCTTGCTTTCTTTGGTGGTAATCAAAAGCAAAATGAGGCAGACCAGTCCCTGGCGATTGCTCAAATATGTGGCTTCCCTGGGCAGTTTCTCAGCGTCACCTTGTATGCTTGAACAGCATAAGTCAGAAAATTCATTTAAGTTCTCTGATGTATTGAGATGCTTATAGTGTAAGGACTGTCTCCTGTCATTTCCAAGCCCAGTGGATTTGCAGTCATAGATCTATGTCATTTGGGTTTTATTATCGTGAATCTAGGTCTCCACAAAGACTCCTTCTTCAATCTTTCCTAGGATTTAATTATTGAATTCTCTAGTCCCATTTGTAGCCCAAAGCCAGGGAAAGCCTGTACTGCTAACCTAATCTAGACAAGAATAATAGCAATGGCAATATTGGACATTTATTGTGTGACTGTTATGTGCCAATCACTGTCCCATGACATTTGTGTATAAAATCTCATTTAAGCCTCAAAATCATGCTGCAAAGTCACTCTTAGATCTTTATTTTATGGACCGAAACCAAGTCTCAAAGATATTAAATGACTTACCCAAGGCCATTTAAAGTAGCTGCACGGAGATTTCTAATTCATTTCTGGAGCTGTGGCTAGCATCACTGTAGGGCATTTTTATGGGAAGAAAACCAAGCCCCTCTTGTTCTTTTTCTCACAGAAGACTGCCTGTCCATTTTCTGTCTGTCAGAGAGACCCAAAAGGTACTTAAGGGAGAATGTAGTTTCTGCTCCATATACTCTGAAGACTATGGAAAGGCCTCCTTCAAAATCATAGAATCTTAAAGCTGAAAGAAATCTTAAAGATTAAGTAGCTCCAACCCAGTGTTTTTAAAAATGTCCTTAGCGTCAAGCACTTCCTCATCAGCAGATCAGAATTAGAAGCTGTAACCTAACTTCAAATCAAGGTGGTTACTGTTTTCCTGTTAACTTGTGGAGCTGCCAAATGACTTTAAACACTTTTCTTCCTGAATTACTGAGAATACTGAAGATGTTATAAGCTGTTGTAACAAATATAACAAATGCATTCCAAAATCTCATGGGCTCAACATACGTATTATTTGTGTATCAGTCCAGTGTGAGCATTTCTGGGTAGCAAGTGGCTTTCCCTGTAGGGTAGTGAGGAACCAAGGTTTCTATGGATCTCATGGTTTCATCCTCCTCTGGCAACTGAGCATCTCTGCTTCCGGCTGGTCAAAAGGAAAGGAGGTGAATGAGATATACTAGCATGTCAAAGTACAAGTGACACTGCATTTGCTCACATTCCATTGATGAAAACTAGTCACTTGGCTGCACCTAGATTCCAAAGGATCTGGGAACTAAATTCCCTGTCGGGTGTCTGCTTCCTAGCAAAAACGCCACTCCCTAGAAGAAAGACCGTACATTTTGCACAGCTAGCCATGTCTGCCACATTTTCTTTTGCCACACACATCCTAAATAACAAACTCCAGTTTTAAACATCTACTGGGGAGTTGAATTTAGAAGATTTCTAAGCTGTTCTAGACTTTAAAACTTGAGGATAGTAAATTAGATGATCTTTCCTCATATTTTGCTCCCTCCCTTAGAAGAATCCATACACCCACCCACGACCTTGCCGTGAGTCTCTAAAGTGTCTCCCTCTGTGGGCAGAGACTGCTTCCCCACCCATCGTTGTCAGGCCTGAGGAGATGACCCGCTTGGCTCGTGAATACGAGTTAAGGTGGGAGGTGCCAGTTCTGAAGTAAGGACTTAAGAAAGATTACCTGCTCATTCACTGGTTTCTCTGCCATCTACTGTGAGGAGAATATGCCACGAGTTGTCACTCTTCCCAGAACAAGGAGTTATGTGGAGCAGGACTGAATCTGAAACCAAGCACAGCTGATTTCAGCCAAACTCTACATAATCTGGACCGAGAAAAATAAGTGTTTGTTTTGTAAACCATGAAGTTTTGATGCTTTGTTTGTTATGTAGCATTACCTCAACAACAGTTGACTAATACAATGAGATCTGATCATTCCATGAGTATAAGGAATTAACAGCTGGCCTTCTAGGAAGGAATTTGTTGGCAAAACGACCAGCTTGGATTTTAAAGGAACCGAAGATTTAACAACAACAGCAACAAAAATGTGTTTTCCATTAATGTTCCTAGGAGCATCTCATTCTTTCTAAGAGTTCCAGGGAAAATATTCATTGTCTTTTATTACTAGCAGAGAGCAGTCCCTCTCAGGAATAAGCCCAAGAACTCATGGAGAAGAGGTAGAGATACCAATTGCCAAGTCCACTTTTTCAGACAAAGGAGGCACAACAGACGTTCTGCAGGCCAACAAAGAGGACAGCTATGGGGAAATAAAATTTCCCAGGACTTCTCAGTGTTCCTGAAATAATCCCTAGCCTGCTAAACTATAAAAATACAGAATTTTTGCTTTCACTTCTCATAGGAACATAAGAACCATAGTCATGTGTTTACCTAATTCCTCCGAATCAAAGAATAATAAACATCCTTTGTCTTCCTCAAAGCCAACAGTTACGTCCAGGGTAGGCACTTATGTTATAACTGCAGATGGAAGGGAACCGGAGCACTGCCTTCCCAGGTACAGGTATTTGCATGTCAAAAGAGATAAAGGCAAGACACCTGGCTTCTGCAGAAATTTTATTAGCATACCAAGGGGTTGGAGTTAAGACTTGGACACATTCCCTGTCCAAGGAGATGTTCTAGGAGGAGAGGAGATAGTAGCTACCTTATCCTAGACCCTCATGGGGGAGGTGTCTGGCTACTCACATTGGACTTCTGACTTGGCTTTTAACGTGATGCCCCAGGGGTAAAGCCTGAGGTAAGGGCGGGGGTGGGGGGCGCGGGGTGCATTTGTTATTTACTGTGAAGTAATGCATAAGAAATATGTCTCTGATCCAAAGAACATTCAAGATAAGTTAATAAAGATAAATATTTAAAAACCAAATAAAAACTGGACTAAAGGAAATGCCAATTTTGTAAATTTTCAGTGCTAAGAAAGCACTCAATTTTTGTCCACAGAATCCTGATGTGAATGTAGACTGGACATAAACTGAAGCTCATATCACAACAGCCAGCACCAGTCAGAAGCGTCCTGCCAGAGCCCTTCCAGCTGGTCAAGACGAGTGCTGCCCGGGCCAACTGCCTGGCTGAGGCTAGTGAGAGATCCTGGGCCAGAAGTACCCAGCTAAGGCACTCCTGGACTCCTAACCCTCAGAAACTGTGTGAAATAATACTGGTTTTAATTTGCTAAGTTTTGGGTAATTTGTTATGCAGACTAGTAACTATTACACAAATGTAAAACACTTTTGTGGAGCATGTGACACAAACAGTACCCAATAAATATTAGCTTTACTACTAGTTAATAATGACATGATGCTTCTCTTCCAATCAGGACATTTTTCCCTTCTATGCTCACTCCCAAGCCACATACACCATCCCAGAAATCCCTAAGAACAAGGATAGAGTATATCAGAAGCAATATTTGAATACATAATGACTCAGGACATTTTGAACTGACAAAAGAGACCATACAGTAGATTGATCCAGGAAGCCCAAGAAGTTCTAAGTAGGAAAACTAAAACTGTACTTATATCTGTACCATCACACTAAAACTACAGAAGCTGAAGCCCCAATAGGAAATCTTAAAACCATCTAGAGGGAAAAAGTAATTATCTTTCAAATGTGACTACTTAACTACTAACTTACTTTGTAGCAACAATAAAAGCCATAAGACAATAGATTGATATCTGTCTTCTGTCCACTCCAAATTATATACCTATTAAAAATATCCTTCAATAATGAGAGCAAAATAGACGTTTCCAGGTGAACAAAATACTGAGAGAGTAAACTACTAGCACATTTCGGACAAGATCGGGCGCACTCAGGGTGGTGTGGCTGAGGACTACCAGCACGTTTCCAATAAGGAAATTCAATGCATGTGCTTCAGGTACAAGGAAATCAAGCTCAGATGTGGGTTCTGAGAAACAAGAAGGAATGAAAAGCACAAGGAGTTGCAATATTTAGGAAACATTTAAAAAAATGTCTTCTGTGAGTAAAAGAGGTAGAATAAAAATAAACAATAGTTATGTATAATTTGGGAGGGAAAAAATGTGATTACAGTAGTCTAAGTAGCTTTGTTTTTCCTGTAATTAAATCTAGACATTGGAAAAATAAGAAAGCATATCACAATTTCCAGAGTAATCACTAAAAGAAAAAAAAGTGCATAGTTTTTGACATACGATGGGAAGACAGGGGAAGATTAAAATGTCAGTTCAGAAGGAGTCAAGACAAAACAAGACATTCAGTAAGTCTGATAAGTGGAGAGCGCAAAATAAAATGTTGGATTTGAACTTTTATATATAAGCAATTATATAAAATATAAATACACTAAATGCTCTACTTAAAAGACTGATTTTCAGCTAAAAAATAAAAGCCCCTGCAATCTAACTATATGGTTTTTATAATAAACAAATCTAAGATATAAAATTCAGAAAGCCTGAAAGCAAAGGACAGATAAAGTTATAGAACATAAACACCACTCAAAAAGAAAACTAGTATAGCTACATTTATATTTTAAAATAAATATTAAGTAAAAGATATTATTAGAGATAGAGAGGACCAAGCCATATGGATAAAAAAATTGTATTGACCCAGAAGATATAATAATTTTTACTTTATGTGCATGTACTTAATAACATATTTATCAAAACTTATAAAGTTAAAAAACAGAATTTCAAAGAGAAATAGACAAGTCCATATTCATCATGGAAGATTTAACATTTCTCTTTTTGTAACTACTAGAGTAGAAAAAGTTTTAACTTTGTGGTTATATTTAGAACATTGCACCTAACAATCAAACTGTGCAGATCCTTTCTGAGCACACGTGGGATATTTACGAAAGTCTGATCACAAACTGGGTCACAGGGTCAAGTCACAACAGCTTTCAATGGATTGAAGTAATACTCAGTATGGTCTCTAACCAAAGTATTTACAATTGCTCTAGAATAAAAAGAATCTATGTGAAAATATGTAGAAATAAACAAACTTCTAAGTATCCCATAAGTCAAAGAAGAAAGCATAAAGGAACTTAGAAAGTATTTTAAAATGAATAATATATTGTATAATCAAACTTGTGATGCAGTTAAAGCAGTATTTATAAGGAAAATTGGTGATTACATGTGTTGATTAGTTTTTCAAAGTTTTTTCAAAACTTTGTAGTAAACATCTATATAAAAAGTTAAAAGTAACCCAACAAAAGTAGAATGCAGATAAAGAAATAAGGGTAAGTTAAAAGATCAATAAAATAGAGCAACATATAATAGGTAATATAAAAGAATCTGAAGTCAGATTTTTGAAAACATTAAAGAAAACACAAATAACTATTACCAGGAATAAAAAAGAAAACACCACTTTATATCCTGCAAATTTATTTTTAGAAGAAGCTATTATGAACAACTTTATTCCAATAGATTTGAAAATTTAGGTGAAATGGATGACTATATAGAAAAAATAATTTTGCAAAATAAACTTAAAAAATAGAAAGTATCAATATTTACATTAATTATTTAAAATATTGAATCAGTACCCAAAAAGCTTTCCAAAAAGAAAACTTCAGGCCAAGATTACTTCTCTGGCAATTTCTACCAAAAATTCCAAAAGCAGTAATTTCAACACTACCCAAATTCATCCAGAAAATGCAGAGGTTGGGGTGGGAGGTGGAATGAAACTCTCTCAACTCATTTAATGAGGCCAGGACACCTCTGATAACAAAGCCTGCATGGACGGTACAAGGAAGAAGTCAGGTCAAACCCACTCATGAACATAGATCCAAAAATGTTCAATACAGCAGTAGCAAATGGAATCCAGCTTATAAAAGAGAGAATGCATTGTGACTAAGCAGATTTATTCAAGGAATTCAAGTTTGAGTGGACACTTGAAAACCAAAGTAATTTACCACAATAACAGATAAAAGGGGAAAATTATATTATGACCAACTCAATAGATACAGAAAAAGCATTTGATAAAATAAAAATTTTAAATATTTCATTGTAAAAAATAAAGTGACTACAAGTCACTCAAACACAAAAATCAGAATCTCTGACAAAAAAATAAATATAACCTAATTGAGAGATATTAAAGAACTAAATGTAGCAGAAAATAGATCATCTTTAAAGGCTGGAAAAATCAATTTTACAAAAATGATCATTGTCCCCAAACTGATCTTTAGGTTCACTGTAATCCGAATTAACTCCAGCCATTTTTTTTTAACTTTTTTGCAGAAAAATTAGAAATGAATTTCAGGGGAGAAGGGAAGGGGTTACAGGAACAAATATAGAGGACACATGGACAAAACTACGGGGCTTGGAAATGAAAGGGAGGTGGGGAGGGATGGGTGGGTGGGCTGGAATGGGAATAAAAGATTGAAACTGTACGGAATAATCTAAAATTAAAAAAAAAAAAGAAATGACTATTAAAATTAACATACCAAAAAGGGTTTTTTTTCTGTCAACAAGAGCCAAGAAAATTTAATTTAAAAAAAAACAGATTTGGAAGACTTACTGATTAGATGTCAAAATTCATTGTAAAACAACATAGAATTGGTGTGAATAGAGAAAATAAATAGTAAAATAAATTCAGACAGTGTAATATTGGTGCAAATAGAGAAAAACAAGCAAATGAAATAAGATAAAAAGATGAGAAAGAGTCTGCACATGTATGGACACTTGCTTTGTAGGACCTGCATTTACTGGTGAGCAGTGTAGATAGGACAGACTTTCAAACAAATGGCATTGGAGCAATTTGATGTCCATATGGGAAAAATATTAAATTAGGGCATGAAGTCAGACCATACATACAAATCAGTTCCAGGTGGGTTAAAGATATAAACATTACATGAAAGACTACTAAGCTTTTATGTCATAATAAAGGGGAATATTTGCATAGCTTCAGGGTGGGGAAAAATTTCCTAAGCAAATCCAAAAAACACTACCAAAAAGGACAAGATTGGCAACTTTACTACATTCAGCTAAGAACTCCAGCTCATCAGAAGACAGCCCACGGAGAGCAGACAGACAACACAGGCAGTGGAAGGGAACAATGCAGGACTCATATTTTAAACACACACATACTTGTACACAATTTTTAAATGGGCCAAAAACTAAAACAGGCTTTAAAAAAAAAAGAAGAAGATCCAAATGGCTGACAAACAGAAAAAGGAACTTGACCTGGGAAACACACATTAAAACAACCCCAGTGAACTAATGCTGTATACCTGCAGATTCTTGGGTAGTTAGTTACCCTAGAGAAACTCCGACTCATGTCCAAAAGTGCTCACGGTAGCATTGTTCTCAGGGGCCCCAAATTGAACATACCTACGTATATACTAGCAACAGAGTGAATACATAATTATGGAACAAGGGGATGCAGTTCAAGAAACTAATCTAAAACAGTAAAAATGAATAAACTATGGCTATATAATACAACATGGACAGATATCATAAATATATAATTGACTAAAGGAGGAAGACAAAATTCAGAATTGATTATTTAATTTAATAAAGTTAAAAATACACAAAAGTAAACTAATTCACTTTTACACATGCATACATACTTACTTTTATGTATGTGTAGAGATGTGATAAAATACATGGAGGATGTTATTGGTCTTGGCAGTGTTATATTTCTTGACCTTGGACATGGAAACATGTGTGTTCACTTTCTACTATTTATTAAACTATTCATTTATGGTGTACACATTTCTCTGTGTATGTGATTAACTTCACAAGAAAATATTTTTAAAATGTAAATGAAAATGACTATCTATGCTTATTTATTTTTATCCCCAGTGGGTCCATTCTAAAAGCTGTGCTTTAAAATTTCCATATGGGATGGCCATATATGTAATATATAACATGCCAGTGGATTCCTCACAGAGACAAGAAAGGAGATTAAAGAAATGATCACACCAGCAGATTCATTCAAGCACTAAAATGTATTTGTAAAACCCCATATACTCTTTGGATAAGTAATCATGATTTTGCAGCATTTTAAGTTTCCTTTGAGGTAGCTCAGTGATGTGGAACTAAATCATTAGCCAGTTCTTCAATGTGTAACTTCTCTTACCTGTGAAGAGAGGCAGAAAATGAAGTGTTTGGAGTAGCACAGAAAATTCTTGTTAGCTGAATGCTGAGAGGCTGGCACAAGTGGCTATTTCTGAGATTTAAATATCTCTTAAAGATGTCCCGAGGGATGTGGCAGTCCCTATTTCTTGCAAGGTTGATGACTATTACCTGGAGATCTTTAATAAGCACAGCTGGTGAGCAATGGGACGTAGAAGTGTAAAGAGCCACAGAGATAATTCCAGGAACAGATATGCTTAGGGATGTCCCTCTTAAGCCCTTGTTTAAAACCATCTGTTTATACACTCCTCTCTACCTTTTCTGTTAACATATACTGACCTCTCCCTAAGTATTGACCTTTCTTTCATCTGTCCTTTTGGCCATTAAAATGATGAGGAAGGACTGAGAAAAAGAGGGATGTCAAATAGCATCAACCAAGAGTTCTGATGCCAGCAAAATGGAATAACAGGGACCACATTTTTCCTGCCACATTAAACAACTAGAAAACAGCACAAAATGTGTGAAACCCAGCGGTCGACAGGACTGCAAGACTGTGATCCCCGAGAGAAGGGAAGCAGGTGAGCTCTGCTGCGGCTTTAGCATGCTGCCTAGAGAGTGTCCAGGCTGTGGCACAGAAAGGAGGAATCCAGGGTTCAGTTGTCACATTGAGCTGAGGGGAGACAGGGATTACAGTTTGGAAAGGCTATGGCAGCTAGAATGTGCAGGGAAAAACAGTAGAAGAGAACTAAAGGGAGAGAGAGAGTTCTGAGAATGTAGAAAAGTCACTTCAAGACTTTGGTTGAACATTGCTCTGCGCATGCATGAAAAAACCAACTTGAAACCAGAGTAGGACACACCAGAAAAAAGTAGTGGAAACAATATGTGGAACTTGCACAGGGTTAGGAATGGTTTCTGTTCTCACCTACCAGAGTGATGAGACAAGAGCGCTGGGTGCAATGCTCAGAAAGTATTGCTTTAGTACTACTTTGGTCTAAATTAGCACTGGACCGAAGTTTGCTCAGGATCTTCTTTATAAAAGCTTAAAAGGAAGCCTCAGAATAATCCAACTGAGTCCAAGCAAGTTATCTGCTCACCAGAGAAAACACCATCATTATTTAAAAGAATGTAGTAAAATCTAACAATAAAATTGGGTAAAATTCACAATATAAGTGATCCAATCAAATTTATAATGTCAGCATCCAAAGAACACTAATAATCTTTGCATGTTAATATATATGCAAAGAAGCAAGGAAATATGACCCACAACTAGAAAAAAATAAATCAATAGAAACAGACATGGAAATCAGAGATAATAAAACTAGCTGACATGAAGGTCAAAACTGTTATAAATACACTCCAAATATTAGGGAAGATATACGAAAATATGAATATGCTGAAGAAAGCAATAGAAGATATAAAAAAGACATAAAATTTCTAAAGATATAGAAAATAGAGTATCTGGTATAAAAAAAATTCAACAGCTAGAATAGAAGCAGATTATATATTGCAATAGAAAGATCAATGAACCTGAAAGCACATTAATAAAAACTCTTCTAAAATGAACATAAAAAAAGACTAAAAATGGACACAGCCTCAGGGATCTTGTAGGACAAATACCAAGCAGTGTAAAGCATGACATTGAAGTCACAGAGGGAAGCCAAAAAATACTTGAAAAAATAATTGCTGAACATTTCTCAGATTTGATGACATCTCTAAATCCATTGAGTAAGAACCTTAAAAAGCAGACATTAATCTAAGACTTTCAATAGAAAACCAAATAAAGAAAGATGAATGTTTATGTGACTTGGGGGCTAGTCTACATCCATATTCTCAGCATTTCCCAAAGTAGCTCTCCATCGTTGAAGGAACTGAGTTACTTTATTTAATTATAAGACAATTTGAAAATCATTCAGAGTGATGTGATATAAAAATGTACTTACAATTAAATTAATTAAAATTATTATTGTGTTAAGAAGTTCAAACATCCTTGAATAGTGACTATACAAAAATATTTCTAGGTAATCCCAAGATTTCTTGTTCCATTTGAAGACGAGGTTCTCTATCAATTCTTTTATTTCTCTCCTGATTTTTATTGACTCTTTGGCCCACAGCCACTACACTGAACAGACAGCACACAAATCAACCTGCCTCTTCCAGGAGTCAGGTTCATTGCTCGCCGATCCAGTCTGGGGCCTTCCTCTAATCCCATGAAGCTGGGCATTGTGGAAACACCAACAGAAGCCCACATTGCATTTGTTCTTCCCTAAGATAATCATCCTTTAGCTTCTTCAATCACAGCTCATATGACCTCCAAGCTACCAGAGCCTGAAATTCCCAGTTTATCAAAGCCCGTTTGAAAGTGAAGCACAGGATGCACTGAGCATGGCTGGACATGATTGGTGTTTGACTTTTCTTGACCTACAATATAGGCCAAAAGTGTATGGATTTTTAGAGCAAGAGTATCCCTGTTGATTTGTTTTGAATTTGTACCTAAAATCATGAGGTATTTTTTATGAACTATCAAGTCAAACCTAGTCCATACTTCATATAACAGGCTTAAAATATTAATCTCTTATTGCATTTCTTTTTTTCCTTAGTCTATCAATATCACTTAATTCTTAATTCTGCAGTCCAATATATTCACTATTCAGGTATTTATAATCATAAAATTTAACAAACAAGCACTCTTTGTTTTCCTCTTTGTATGTATAGTATAGTACAGTATAGTACATCAAATATTGAGACAAGAAAAAACTCAAAGACAGAGCCCTAAGGCAAGTTGTTGATCAGAGAGAAAGTGGGCAGTGAAAGAAAGGAAGACAGAGGTTTTGGAATGCCAGTAGTGGAGAGAAGGGATTCTAGGTTATATATTTGGTCTTTGGAGTCCTTGCTATGCATTCTTAAATTCATATATATTACTTAATAGATCTTGTAAGAACAATTTCTCCTCCAGAAAGAAAAAAAAAAACAGAAATAGGTAACCCAAAACTATTTGGCATTTACAACAAAAGCTAACTGTGCCAAAAGCTAAATTTTAAATGTAATTTATTTTTGCAATTTCTAGTACATTCAGAAAATGATAATGGGTGGCACCACCTGCACATTTACAGAATTAATATATTTCAATAAAATGTGTTGTCTATCATCTCTTGTAAAAAAAAAAATAGTATGGTTCCTTGTATGAGTACCGGTAGAAAGACTTCTGTTGTGAAATAAGTTTTTCAGGGCTTATATCCTAGGTCTGATATCTACTGTGTAATCCATGTAACTTCAGATTAGTTACTTAAACACCCGGTGTCTCATTAACTCCTTTTATCCATCTGTAAGAATGCTCAACTATCTGTAAGAGTAGATCATGAGAACTAACATTAATTATTTGCTATATGCCATAAACTGTTCTGAGAGCTTTAGATATTTTCATAAGAAATCTGAGACACAGAGAGGTTAAATAACTTGCCCAAGATCACACATTGAAAAAGTAGTAGATTCCAGATTTAAACTCCATCTGGATCCAAGAAACATGCTTTTATGCACTATCTTGCTTTCTCATTTGGCTAAAAATAGTGCAAATCTCAAAGGGCTGCTGTGAGAATTACAAGAAATATTACAAGGGAAATACTTGAAATAGTAAGGGTTCACACATATAACTATCAATATTGTTCTAAAATCAGACATCTTTCTGTCTGTTGCACGTTCCCCACACACCTTTCAAGGAATTTTCAGTGTGGCACACGACAGCTTATCATTTTTAACTACTACATCAGTTTGAACAGTTTCAAGATGATAATTTATTTCAAATATGTTTTAAGTCTAGTTGTCCCTTGTAACTTGCAATAGGCACATGTACTAATCCATGCAACACACGTCAACTGAGTATCTAAATAGAATTTTCACAAATGGAATTAATTTGAAATACATTTGGAGTGTTTAACATGTAACAAGAATTCCCAAGATAAACGCTTTCTCAGAAAGATAGTTCTTTTGAAACAAGAACAATTTATCTACTCTGCCCATGTAAATATATGCTACATATAGTCTTAGGGCAGAGAAAAACTACAATGATGTCAAAAACAAAGATAGGTAACATCTTGAGCTACTAGCTACTAGAGGCCACAGAGCGGGGGTTGGGGGAGATGTGTCACATGATCGTGATCATGAAGCAAGCAGCCAGCCACTTATTTCCAGGAAGAGTCTAAGAGAAAAGCAAGTCAAAGCTTTGTCCTTCTGCAAAATGTTAAAATGAGGAAAGAAAGGAGGTAAGAGAAAACACAGTCCCCTGGTTTTGTCCTTGTGTCCTCTGCTGGCAAGCATGAGGATTTTTTTTGCTAAGAAGCTGTCGGAGCCAGTGAGATACACACGAGCACGAAAAGTGTAGTGCTGTCTTCTTCCCCAAGGAGGAGTGAAACACTGACGAGCACAACCAGCAGGCTTAGTGAGTCAGAGCACAGCATGGACAAGGAGCCAGGGAAAAGATGCCAAGAAGGAAGTTTACGGGTCCCCGAACAAAGCCAATAAATCCGTCAGCACCTGGTGTCAAGGCCTCAGTCTGCGTACCAGATGCAGCCTGATGGACCGATTTATCTGTCCCAAAAGGCAGGTAGACACTGTTCTGCCTCTGGCCTCACACATAGTTGAGACAGAGCTCTAGTGTTTCCCCCTGTAGCTTTCTTCAAATGTATTACATGTGTCCCACTTAGTGTTTCAATTCTTTGCCTTCCAGTATTACCACTGAAAGGGCAACCTTGGGTCCTCGGTAGAGAAGGAGTGTGTTCACCACTTTTAGACTGCCAGGACATTGAAGGAAATCAGGAAAAATATGTCTCCGTTAATTCACCCCACTTGAAAGAGAGTGACACCGTCTTTTCTTGCTTCTCAGAATGAGAATCTATTTAGCACATTTCAGATCCTCTTTCAATGCTCTTCACAATCACTTATTTGAGGTGGTTCAAGCATTCTTTCTGTTTGCTCAGCACTGGATGTAGACCAGGGTTGAATGTTGGCCAGGGGGTCCCAGAAGCAAATTATTCACCTTCACCATACAGACAGACAGACAGCCTACAGAAATCTATCTTTATAAACTAGAGGACTGGGTTCAGCTCTGCCTCTAAAGAGCTGAAAGAGGGTCACAGGTGTGGTCTGAATGAACAAAATTAGGGTGGAACATATACAAAGGTGTGTGGAGAACACACTGCCTTGAGAAGCCCTGAGTTCCTAGCCTGGTCTGGTGCAAATGCCTGACATTAAGGTTTCGATTGCTGAGGCATGCATTTCAAAGACATCCATCTTGAATAAACATACTGCCAGCTACGCAATACAACTAACCAGCAAGCCAATTAGATAAGGAACAGGCTGCCCCACCCATGAGGTTCCCCTTTTAGAAAGCCCTAGGTAACCTGACTTTTTGAATGATCCTGCTTCTTCCGTCCCATTCCCTAATTACTGTTTTTATGTTTAATTCACCAATAAAGAATGAAGCCATGGAACCTTAGACACCCCACCCTCACACACTAATAAAGGCAGAGAGAGCAACCTCACTGTGTGGCCCATGGGTGTGCAGCATACTGCCCACGACCTATAGGTAATAAGTCTTCTTCTGACTACAGTGAGGGATATGTCTCTGGGGCTCATCACAAGTAATATTGGCCCAGGTGAGTGCCTCAGGCATTCTTAGCCAATAGCATCACTATTGATAGGCAGTGACTGACACAGCACCTGTATAATTGGTTGCCAGAGATGGCCTAGGTGGAATATTACCCTGTCACACCGTACTATTCAGTCATCTTCCAAATAACCAAACACCCTGCTGACCTTTGTACTTTCTGGCCCCTCTTCATGGAACGCTCTTTAAGACATTTACATGTTTCCCTCCCTCTTTCACCCATAACCATGTTATATTTTCACAGGAATGCAAAGATAGTTCATATAAAAATAATCTATTATTAAAATATTCTATGTTGACAAGTTAATGTTTAAAAAAACTAAATAACTGGCCCAACAGATGCAATTTTTTCACAAATTTAAGACTCATGATTTTATAGTGTTATTCTACCAGAAGGTAATTTTCTTAACCTGATCAAAGCTAGCAATCAAAATCTTGAAGCAATCAAGCAGTCTGTGACCAAATTGATATTAAAGTCAGGCAAAAGACCAGAAAGATTTTTATTCTGGTTTCTATTCAACATTGTAATACTATACATCCTAGATGATAGAATAAGGCAAAGAAAAGAAATAAAAAGTAAAAAGATTAAAAAGAAAGGAAAAAATCATAATTGTCTGCATAAAAAATCAAGATGACCTACAAACAATAAAAGCATTGAAAGAATGCTTTCACAATGAAAGAATAAAGCATTCCTATACACCAGTATAAGCAAATTAAAAATTATAAGTGGGGGGGAAAAAGCCTTTCCATTTACAATAGAAACCAAAACCTTTAGCTACTCCATTAGAAACCTAAGAAATAAGACTCAAGACTTTTATGTGTAAAACTTTACAAAATATGGGAAAATACAAGTTAAAGATGTAAACTATGACTTGAATAAATAAAGCGCTATTACCTAGTAATTGATTAGAAGACATAACATAAAGATATCAATTCTCCTCAAGTTATACAATCAGTGTATTCAACTTAAGATGCCAACAGAATATTTTTATGGAACTTAACACATAAAAGTGCAAAATGTCAAGAACAGCCAAGATCATTTTTAAAAGAAGCAAAGTGGAAAAACTATTTTTAACAGATATTAGATGTATTTTGAAGCTAGCTTGCAATATGGTATTGATGCAGAGATAAACACATTGATGAATAAAGCAGAATAGAGATTCCAGAAAGAAACCCTTGAATATATGACTATGTTTCATATAACAGAATTGACATTACCCAGTATGAATAAATGAAATAGACTGCTCAGAAAATTTTGCTGAGATAATTAGTTATCAATATGGAAAAAATAGAAACACGCTTTACACAATATACAATAACAAATCCCAGCAGAGATTTCTATGTAAAAATCAACGCTTTGATAATTTTCAAAGAAAATGCAGGCTTGTGCTTTTACCAGCTTGAGTTAGGGCAGAATTTCCTAGACAAGGTGAAAAAAGCCCAACCCCTAAAGTAAATGACTGATATTAAACTAATTGTAAAATTTAAATCCTTTTCACAAGAAGAGAACATAAAAAGTTAAAAGATAAGTCATAGACTTGAAACTGATATTTGTAACCCATATATGGGTTACATATAAATAATTTTAGGTAATAATAATTACCTAAAAACGTTCAAAGGACACATTCAAATCAATAAGAAAAATAGTAGAGCAGAAAATGGGCAACGGATAGGAACAGAAGAGAAATCACAAATGGCCAATAAACACATGAAAAAGGCTCTCAACCCAAATGGTAATAAAATGTAAATAATGAGACACCATTCACTCCCCTTTCACACCCACCAGATAGGTAGAAATGTTAAAGTTGGCAAGGATGCGGGGCAATGGAAATTTTCACATACTGACATTAAGAGCATGAATTGGCCCAACTGTTAGGAGAGCAATTTGGCAATACTGAGTAAATCTGTTTGTTCATATTCTACAAGCCAGAAATTCTTCTTCTGAGTATTCATCTTGAGGTATTTTTGCATATTGTATTCAAGGCAACAAGTACAAAAATGTTCATTTTCTTATTGTTTGTACTTCTCTTTGGAGAATATACTTCTCATTATCCATCAACAGGAAAGTGGATAAGTAATATACTATGGCATATGTAGACAATGGTCTATGATACAGCAGTTAAAATGAGCAATGATATAGCATTTAAAATATCGATCAAAGTACATAAATTTCAAAAACATGTTAACAATAATAAAAGCAGATACATAGTATTTACAATGTGCCTTATATTATTCTGAGTGCCTTACATATATTATTTAATTTTCTTCACACTAATATTTAACATGCATCACAAGCTTAAGAGACTGGTACTATTATAATCCCATTTACTAGCTAAGGCAACTGAGTCACTGGAAGGTGAAGTGACTTAGCTGAGGCCATACATCTGGCTGGTGACAAAGGCGTATTCCAATCCAGTCTAGCTCTTAACATTGTTTACTACTACACTGCTTCTGAATTTTTTCAAGTTTTACATCATACCATTTATATTTATTTTTAAAACTGCAAAACAATACCATGTAATTAATGTTCAAAGATGTAGAGATGTGTTGTAGAATTATAAAACCATAAATCATTTATATGTAAAATATAATTTACAATAATAACAACACTGTATAATCAGAGTATAAATATCACATTCCAAATGTTTCACTCTATCCCTTACCCCTGATTCAAATTTCTCCCATGTCATGAAACATGAGGTCATTGCTGCATCCGAAGACCCCATGATGTACTTCCCGCTTCAGTTCACTCCCCTAAGGCAGTGAACAGCTGTGGTCGGTAAAGCAGTCACTTCCAGCCTCAGTGTCACCGCAGCCCAAGTAGAGTGGTCTTTGATATGTCTGCGACTAGAGCAGGAGCGTTTGAAGAGACTGAGAGTGGAGAGAGGTGGGGGTCAAGAAAGGGAAGCGAACGCCACCCCTTCTCATGTCCCGCTTCAATTCCACCTGTCCCAGCTTTAAATGGATTTGTGCAGTCGAAGCCACCAGTTTGGGCTTCACCACAGGTTCAGCCTACAATGTGGACACTTCAAAGACTTCAAAGGTAGGGGACACAGTACTATATCTGGAGTGAAACCAAAAATGTAGGATTTAGCAAAGTTTTCAGAGGGTGGTTCAAGGGCTTGAAGTGATCTCCACTTCAATACACTGTAAGTGAGTGAACAAAAAAGAATAAAAAAATAATAGGCCTGAGGAAGGAAAAAAATCTCATTCTTCTCTTTTGTTAATGCTATAGAAATATCAACCCTGAGGGCTTGGTGAGATTTTTATAAAGCCTGTTCCATGAATCTGAGCCTTACTTTTCAGCAGCAAAATTCAGGAGGCTCTACTTTCATGCTTTTCTACCCAGTTTCATTTTTAAATAATTGATAGGTGAAAAGAAAAGAAAGAGAAATTTAATAGGAGGCTACTCTTTGCCAAGTTGTATGCCAGGTGCTTCCATCTAGTTTCATCTCACACTCGTAACAGCCCTATTAAGCCGCATGACTGGTTCCCATTTACAAAAGAGTAAACTGAGGCTTCGAGGGGCCACAACCAGCTTGCCTCACTGAGGCACGGACTGCACTCAGTCCAACGTTTTGAGGCTGCCAAGCCCGTGCCTTTCCACCATGCCATGAGGCTTTATGATAATTGAATTAGAAAATGACCCAATCTAAATAAGCCAAAATATGATAATTACTCCTACATTAAAATACTCATTTTTAAATTTATACACAAGCCAAAAATGCTTTTTGGATCTCCTGAAAAACTCACTGGGGGTTGATAGTGTTTGATTTGGGTTTCCTGCAGTGTGCTTAGTGGTTTCATAAGGCTCTAACTGGCGCCCATCAGTAGTAATGGTGTATATTGCAGTAGGGGCTCAGGGGCCCGGAAGGAAACCATTCTCTGAAGATTTCCTGGCATCTAGTGTTTGAGTTCTAAACAATTAGGGAAACTAGACATGGTTACAGTAAGAACCTTTCTAATTGAAAAACATAGGGTTTTTAAAACCAGTTTCTCTATGAACAGCCTTGGAAAAATGAATATTGTTTAATTTTCATTTTGAATTAAAGACTTGGAAACCTGAGTGATACGGAGGCTAATGATGAACTGAGCTGAGCAGAGTCTCCTCTGAGAGCCATAGCGATGCATTAAAACAAGAGTTATTTTGTACACTGTGCTGTACTTCAACACTGGATTCTCAGCAGACTGCAAAATTACTTCCTAGATAATGAAATTATAAAAGAATTTTAATTTCATGTTAGAACTTGTATTACAAATTATTAGGAAAAGAAACAGGGGAGAACATAATTTTCAAGCAAATTCCTCCTGTGGATTGCCAAACCGGACAGACTTTCTGATGAGAAAACTTGTGAAGAGTGTTATCAGAGGCAGCAGAAACACTTCAAATTTTCAAAACACAAATTCTGTTTAAGGGCGATATGAATGTATTTAAGTGTCAAGGACATTTAAGGACTGTGACTCAATAGCCCCCGAAAGGATCATTTTCAAAATTATGCTAGACGAACATCACACAATTTTTGGTACCATAGAGGCATCCATGAGGATGCTTTAGTAAAGGGGACTTTGGACCAAGAACAAGGTGCTCTTCTCCCAGGACGAGCCTGCAGGCCTGACAACAATAAGATCACATTCACGCATCTGTGGGAGCTGATGTTGAGCAACCACTTTCCCATGGAAGTAATGAGCTATGCCATTGCCCACAGAGCTGCTTCCCAAACCACGGCAGACTCCTCTGTATAGACTTGGGGTTTGGTCAAAATAAAACAACATATATTAAAGCATCCTCAGTTTAATGAAGCAAAAGGAATTTCCTCAAAAGGCTAAGGCAATAGAAGCCAATTCTCTGTAGAAGAACATTTAGGAGTTACTCTCTAATGATTGGCATTTTCCCTGCCTTTACGGCTTGGAATTCCTTTTGCCCCCTCACCTCTCAGCACCGTTGAGGAAAGCAGGTGTTCTCCCTGTGACTCTGTCACACCAGAGTGAGGCATCAAAGCCCCTTCTGGTGGGTAGTCAGGATTTTCATTGGCCTTAGGAACGATTAAGTGCCTGCTAAAGTCCCCAGCTAATTACATCCAGTTTAGATGTCCTTCCCCACAACGAGACATAAGACAGCACTCAGGGCATCAAACAGATTTTGTCAAAATGTCCTTAATACTCATCAAATTAAAACAATATGAGTCACAAATAAACATCATTGCTAAATAATGTATTCCTGAAACATTATAAAGTAATGTCATGAATACATTGAATCATGCCAAATGTTTCATCTGGGGAAAACACAAGCATATACACCCATTCGCATATGTGTATATGTTTGTATGTAGGTATATATATACATGTGTACTGGGATATATGTATATTAAGTTCACCATAATGAAAGCTTTGAAAAGTATTTAAGGTGGCAAAGCAGCGAGATAGGAGATGAGCTTTCCCTGACATAGGCATTTTTTCATTCATTAACCTAAAGAAAAACAATCTACAAAATGACACATAGCATTTTGTCTAGAAAGCAAATTTACAACTGAGTTATCTCATTCCAAAACTGACCTTAAATGCCTCACCTAAATCTCAAAGCTAAAACCTGCCTTCAACTGGAAAAATAAGTAGAAACATGGAGATAAAAGCAAGAGCAAAACTTGTGGTTTAACATTGGCAAATGCATCCACCTTAGAGCACATGTTTAGGTATCAACAATGTAATCATTTCTTTAAAATCAGTGATTTTATTCTAAATGCAATTTCAGATTCTAACCATCTTCAGTGTACCCTTATGTGATGTGCAGACCACTGGAAATTTGTACCAAAGAAGTCCTGGTGAAAAGGAGAAGAACCAGCATGCTCCCCAAGTTTTCTTCCCATTGCTTTGGAGCTGACAGAGGACAGCGCATCTTAGTGAAAAGCCCGTAGCTCCCAAAGCATGAAAAGTGATTCCTATGAAAAAGGCCAAAGCTAAGCAGAGGGTTAATAGCTTGGCCCTGGAGTCAGAGCAATTTCAGCCTCACCACCTAAGACCTGTGCTACTCAACCTTTCTAAACTACAATTTCCTTCCCTCTAAAATAGGGACAGCAATAATGTGCACCTCATGGGGCTGTGAGGAGAAAATGAGCCAACAGTACTCGTAAATCTCTCAGCTGCGTAGCGGCCTGCTGTATGGTAAGCATACAAATGCTCAGTTCTTCTGGCGATTGCTTTCATCATTATTTTAATTATTATCATATTCATCTCTATTGGAACATGCATCAACTCATAGCACCCAGTTAGTTGACTAGATTTTTTTAAAAAAGCACATACATGCTAGGTTTCATTCTCAATATATTTTCCTTTTCCTGATCAGAAAATGTCATTGTGTGTCTTGTGTTCTATTGTTGAGCACAAAAGTTAGCTAAAAAAAATCCTTTGACCACTCTTTGCCTTTTGGTTTCAAAAGCTTAAACTCAAAGAAGGCTTCCTCAGAGATTTTCAAGTTCAGGCAGGAAAACAAGAATAGTAGAATCTGTGTCCTTTTCTTCCAAGTGCCCCAGGAAGGTGTCAGGACCTCAGGATATCATTGTTATAGGGCACCCCAGAGACAGCTGACTCAGGGTCCCAGTGCTCAGCAAAGATTCCCAGAAACATGTTTGATCTGGAACAAGCAGAACCACCATCTTCAAGAACCGTGAGGATATCAGGGTGACCAAAACCAAAGGCTCTCCTTGAACATGTGGATGGATATAAAACTTTGTCCTCTCTTCTCAACCTACTCAGGAAGGTGGACCCAATAATGAATGAGCCTGAATTTCCACCACCTCGGTGTGGTGGGCACTTACGGTAACAATTTCTTACTTTTTAGGAAACTAATATGACATTTCTTGCACAGTTGAGGGTATGTGTGTATATACACACATATATAAGTGCATATATCTATACAATTATACATATATAAGTATGTATACATATATAAACACATATTCAAGGAGAGAAAAATTTATCCTCACTTTGATAATTCTATAATTATCAATTATTAATGACAGAATTCTTATCTTAGAGACTGATGTGAAGAGATGACAGTGATAATGGCATATCTATTCTCCGCAATATTCTCCATATAAACCAGAATTAAACTGATCTAACTTCCAATAGAATTTTCCCTTTCATATTACTGCACTTAAAAATATCATATCTCAGTGGATTCAGTAAGTCGATTGCTTATTGACTTTCCAGCAGGTCCATATAGTGTAAGGAGTCTTTAGATCTCTATTTTTAAATTGCTTATTGGATTTTTTAAGATTAAACAAAGCATATAAGAAAAATTATAGTGCTGGAAATTGGGAGTTGGTCAAATGAGTACATTATTATCCTATCAAAACTATATTTAAACTTTCCAGGATGAATATTAAATCACTACAAAGGTTGCTTTTAAAAAGGTTCTTACATCAAGCAATTTATAAATTATATCTTTATAAATTGACTATCTTTTTATAATTTTAGTTACTATAATATGAACTTCTATCCCCATATAAAAGTCTAATGGCCTTCTCTAGATTAAGTAATAAAATTAGTTCCCAACTTGAAAGAATTTGTGCTGTTACATAAAAGTCATAATGAGACTTTCCCTAAAAACTTAAAAATAGAAAAATTCAGAACTTTTGACTATGATATATTATACTCAGAATATTATTATAGAGACAAAACTGACAATGCACTGGTCTGTTTAAAAGACTTCTAAGGTTTCCTGTGATTCTTAGGCTAGAGACCAATATTTTGAATAGAGCCTATAGTTCCAGCATGGCCTGGCCCTGCTTACCACACCACCGTATCACGCGCCACTCTCCCCACTTGCTTTCTGCCTCCACTTGCTGTGTTTCTTGCTTCCTGCCTCCCGCACCCAGCTAACTCCTTCCCATTCCTTCTCTTATCCTCTACATTCTTCTGGAGAGCCCTGCACACTTCCATCAACACTCATTCTTCATGTAATCCATCGTTCCACGTTGACTTCACCTAAGTGGTTTATTTATTTACCATTATACTGAGCCTTGGCATTGAGCACCAGTGACTCAGGATCGCATCTGTTGAGGGAGTGACTGGCGTCAGTAGGACCCCTGAGCACAGTTTGCCCACCCCACCTGCAGTAAAGCCCTCTCTTCCACTTCCATAGAGATGGCATTAAGATAGTCTTATTCTTCAGTGAGGAGAGGGAACCTCGCTCCTCACCATGACAGCTGTTCATAAGTTAGATAGGGATTCATTCCCACATTATACATAAATATCAAATAGCACATTTATTTTGGGAAGGTTTTTTTTTCCCAGCCAGCTTAGAGAAACAACAACAATTTGCAAATCATATATTTGATAAGCACCTAGTATGCAGAATATTTACATACAACACTTAGAAAAAAACAATAAAAGGGCAAATTACCCAATTTTAAAATGGGCAAAGGATTTGAACAGACATTTCTCCAAAGCGGATATGCAAATGACCAAAAAGCAAACACATGAAAAGATGCTCAAGATCATTGCTCATTGAGGAAATGCAATCCAAAACCACAATGAGATACCACTTCTTAACACCTGGAGGATCGTTACAATCAAAAGACAGCAATAACCTGAGTTGTTGAGGATGTGAAGATATTGGAACCCTAATCCTTTGCTGGAGGGAATATCGAGTGGTACAGCTGTTTTGGAAAACAGTTTGGCAGTTTCTCAAAAAGTGAAACGTAGAATTGTGACGCAGGCTGAATTGTGTCTCACCCCTCCCCCCAAATTATATGCTGAAGTCCTAGCCCCCACTACCTCAGAATGTGACTGAATTTGGAGACAGGGACTTCACAGAGGTAACGGAGGTAAAATGAGGTTGTATAAGGGGATTCTAACCCAACAAATCTGGTGTCCTTAAAAGAAGAGGAGATTAGGACAGAGAGAGAGAGCAAGTGAAACAGACAGTCAGACCTGTGCACACAGAGAGACAACCATGTGAGGACACAGAAAGAAAGTTGCCATCTGGGAGCGAAAATGAGGGACGTTCCAAGAAACCAAACCTGCTGATACCTCAGTTTTGGACTTTTAGCCTCCAGAACTGTGAAAAAGATTTTTTTTTCAAATTAAAAACAAAGCAAAACAAAAAATTCTATTAAGATTTAAGAATTTTCTTCCATCCCCCTACATCATTTTTTAATAAAAATCCCCAGTGGGAAACAATAGTCCTAAGGATGAAAAAGCCTCATGTAGAAGACACAGAACAGAGCATAAAGAATATGATTAAAAGCTGTATGGTACCCTAGTATAAAGCCTTTTTTTGATGACTAAATCACCTTTACAGAAATTTTAGAATCATTTGCCAGGAGAAATGGTCCAGAACTTTAATGAACTACATAAATCAGAATATAATCAGTTTTCACCCTACCTGTTTATTACTTCTCATGAAATTCTCTTACCAAGTCCTACTGAATTTGCCATTATCTGCCATACCTGAAATAAAATGATAAAAATTCCCTAAATAATATTTGAAATGTGTTTTCATTATAGGGCCTATTTGGTTAGTGCTCTCTGTTCCCTTCTAAGTACAATGCTAGACCATTATATATTTATTTTCATAGCTTTCTTTACTTATCTGGCACAGTTTAGCTTAAATTGTACTTGTAAAACCTAAGATAGACAAACGTTCAGGTCCCGTTTATTCTGGCCTTATAAACTGCTCTGTTATAGCTATACAATAAAATTAAAACAGATGTGGTTTGAGTAACTGGGAGGATTTCTATTCATTTGTGCCAAGATGTATTTATCTCCTTGCTATCACCCAAATACAGGCTGAATTCATTAAAAAAAAAGAAAAAAGTCTTTATACTACCCCATGAGTCCATTCTTCCGGCTATATAAAATTATCTCCAAGTACCCTTTTCTTTAAGTCTCAAAGTTTTTTTTGTTTCTTTGTATTCTTTAGTAGTATTTCTTCTATTGCTCAATGAATGGGGAAAAACCTGTAAGAATTCAATTTGTAAATTCTGGGTCTCGGATCCTTGGGGAGCCTATCTCTCTGCCTCAGGTTCCTTGGACCATGCAATAAAAAGGCTCCGTGAGTTGGATGTTTCTATACTGTGTGAGAAGGCTTCTTTTCTCTTAGCCTAAATTAGAGGATTATAAGAGTCCATTTAATTTTTATTTAGCTTTATCTTTTTGCAGTGGAACATTTCACATTTAAAACCATTTTCCCCCATAAGCCTCAAAATGAATTCTATTTTAATGTGTTCAAGTATATAAGTCAAATAAAAGTGAAGGGACAATTGTGTCACCTTGCCAAAAGATACCCGAGATTTACCAGCTCTGGTTGCGATCCAGGATTAGGTCGTGACCTGTGATGACCCACCCTGTCATGAGGACCAGAATGACTCCCAGTTTTGTAAATCAGGATGGCCACACCGGAGCAAGCAGTACCCATGCATGTACTAGGGCATCCCCAGTTCTGTCTGGTGCAGCTGTCTCCCTGGGAGAGCACACAGGACCTCTGGTAAGGTCTTCCCCATTTCCAGTTACTCAGGTCACTTGAAGGCATATACCACTCTGGGGGAAAATGTAAAGGTGCATTTTCTTCAGTGAGATATAATGATATTAAAGAGATATTTGGAATTGTTCAAAAGGAGCATGTTCTTTTCCAAAGTGCCTACTCCATGTTTGAAGAATCCAGGCCCAGAGATGGCAGGGGTTTTACCAGACATCTCCTTTGGTAAATAAGCTGGCCTTCTGCAGAAGAGGAGCTTGGGCTGGGTGACTGCCATCACTCAGCATGAAGCCATCCAGAAAATCTGCAGGACTGGGAGAAGGAAATGGAGGACCCCAATAAAAAGAAGTTCATGGATCCCTTAGTATTTCCTTCTGTGCTTTGAGCTTAAAAATAAAACTCACTCCCAAGAAGAGAAAGGCAAACACCATTTTAGTGAAGCCATTCCCCTCACCTAGCTGCTTTGGTAAACAAGCAATTAAGTGGTCTGTGAGGAAGCTTCTGAGAGAACTGACCTATCATGAGGAAATGTATTACTGAGCAATTTGCTTTTGAACAAAACCTACATTAGTCTGTACTGTGCATGGTACTATGCCATTTTCCAGGATGGAGCAAAAGTAGGTCAGAGTTGTGAGCACATAAAACAGAGTTCATTCTTGTATTATTACTTACTAATTATTAAATTATTTTCCATAGGAACAGCTGTAAACCTACTTTTGTCCCCTCATCCCCATACATAAGGGACTTGAACATTCCTGGATGTCAGTATCTGCCAGGGTGGTGAAACCATACCCCTGCAGATGGCCGACTACAGTTAAGTTTTGGGGGCATTGAAAGACATACTCAGATTTTTGACTGTGGGTACAAGGGGGAGGGAAGTGCCTAATTCCCTCATTGTTCAAGGGTCAATTGTATATTTCTGGCATCTCAACAGGCAGCTTAAAGTCTCACAAGTACTTCTGAGGAGAAGAGTTCAGGAACCTGAAGGGTTGAATTAGGGATGAGTGAGAGACAGGAGTCAGTATATCAGGAGCCAGGTCTGCTGGTGAAGCATCAGTGGATCAGAAAGTTGTCTAATGTAAAATAAAGATGGGAAAAGGAGCTAGGGACTTTAAACACCAAAGAATGATTAAGTTAATTAAAATAAAATACTATGTTTCTGGAAGCCAGCATGTCCAAAAGCATGCAGAGGTTATTTTGGGGTTTCTTCTTGCTTCTTGTGTTATTTCCATGCTCAATTATGTTTGTTTCATGGATAGAGTTTCATTAGTCATACCCCATATTTATTAAAACCTGTGAAAATGAGAAGCCTAATTCTAGGCCCAGGCTATATTTGGTCCAGACCTCTTAGAATGCGGCACAACATCACCATCTAGTGTCCAAAACCTGAAACTTAAGTGAGATGTCACTGACCTACAAAATGAGACCAGAGCCTCAGCAAGAAGCCATTATTCAGCCGATAAGGAAACTGAACTTGGAGAGCTTAAGTGATGTATTTGCATGTGTTCAGAGAGGTATGAGAAAACAGATGAATTGACAACCAGCGCAATCCTGTTGATTCCAACCAAATTCAGTGGTAAGTGAACACAAGGCATTTGGTGTTCACTTGTGCTGATAACACCCTGGCATGCGTTGGAGGAAACAGCAGCAGGAGGGGGAGGTCCTCTTTTCTATCAGTCTTCAACTCTAATCGCCAGATCTGCCCTCAAAGTTAAAATATTTAGATGAAAACTAGGATGTAATCAAATGTGGACAAGCAGTTAAAAGGAACTTAAATAAATACAGATGTAATTAAATAAGCCTCCAACTAGTCCTGGAACAAAGAAAAACAATAAGAGCATTAGGTAAGGGCAAGTTATTTCCCAAAAGACTTTTTGTTTAATAACCTACAATATTCAGTATATCAATATCAAAGGAAACGTGTCTCTCACCCACATATAATGCTTTGCTTACAAGTAAAAACAGAATTTTTAAACATTTATCTGCACCAGCTATGTTACTAACCCTTCAAAAATAGCCGAAAGTAGGAATTAACAAAACAATTCTATGGTGGTTTTGTTAATTTCTTCTAAAAGCTACCTCTCAGCCCCTCAGTATCCTGGTTTACAGACCCACACCTCTATTATCTATGAACCCATATTTAATAGCATCTTTATCAGCAACTTCGGGAGTCTATGGCTGAGGTCGGAGAAAGGGTGGGAAAGCCCTTAGATGGGCTTCTTTTTTCCATCTCATTCATAAATCCCGCATCAAGCAGATTAAACCTTATTCTCCACCTCTGCTTGCACCAGAGGCCTTCAACCTCCTTCCTTCTGGCTGCTCCTGGGTTATTAACTCCCAGAGTTCAGTGCAAATGGTGGAGACAGCTAATAGTGCTAGTAATGCTTACAGTGCCCGCTTACTTTTGATTCTCTATGTCTTAGCTGACTACTTATGACAAAACCCCCTGCCATCAGAGCCCTAGCTTAGCTGGAGTCCTGACAGGGCCTCTGCTGCCCTTCCTGCCCCAATTCCATGCTTGCCTGAGGGATACAAGGCTTTAATCAAAGGCATAAAACCAGGATTCTCAAGCAGGGGTAGGGAGCTTATCAGAATCACCTCAGGAGATTTTCCTAATTATAGCCCCCCCCCCCTCATCTTTTCCTTATAGAGGGAGTATTTCATAACCCTCAGGTATGTTAAGGAAGGAAAAAAGAAGTTGGAACCCAATTGGCTTCAAACAATGAGAAAGGTGAGGTTAATCTTCTTTCGATTCAGCTAGAAAACACTTTGAAAGAGAGAAATGAAACCCTGTCTCTTAAGGATGAAACTATAATAAAACCTTAATTAATTTGGACCCCATTAATTCAAAACATGTGATAATTAGAAAAATGGTTAGGTTAAAATTTACCTGTCCTCCAGCTGGGGGAAAAGTGGCTGAAGATTACTTTCTTGTACCTAGAAAAAGTGAATTTGCTAGGTAAATTAATATTTCCAAAGACAAAAACATCTCACTGATTGAGCAAGTAGTTTTCAGACAATTTAGATACATTTAACAGATAAACAAGTGCTACTGTAATTATAAATCATTTCTTTCTGGTCATTAAAATAGATTCCCCTGAGGACCTTTTCTAGGCAGCACCCAAGGAATGAAAGGTATCTACTGGAGGTAATATAATTAAACTTCATTTTAAACCTCTACAAGTCTGGCTGATCTAACCCCCAGTTAGGCCAGTTCCTATGGTCTTACTGAATTCTACTTACTGATACACTCAGAAAGCCATCCTAGCATCTCCTACAGCTTATGTGTTTCGGTCATCAAATGGCTTCAAAGTATGTTCAGGTTTTTATTTCAGCAAAGAGCAAATCAACAATACTTAATGAAAAAGTAATTATGGGTGGGAGGAACCCAGCTTTTCAATACATACACACAACTAACTGGTCCAGTACCAATACTGGTTTAAAATTATGTAGCAGTGCTTCCTCAAATTTTTCTTTAGTTCTATATCTTGTGAGAAGGTGCGATTCATAGTGGGGTTTGTGGGAACAGTGGGGAGAGAAGCTTTGTGGCCAAAACATTTTGGGAAGTGGTGGTTTAAACAGATTAAACCAGTTGCTTTACTACAGAACCTTCTAAGTATTTCCTAAGCAAATGGGCAATGTCTTACCAAGAGACCAACGCAATACCTTCTAAAGGGAACCCTTTCTTCCTTCAGCAACCGGAAGCCACAAACCAATGCTCCATGGACACTCTTTGGGAAGCACTAAACAATTTGTATAGCAATTCATGAATAGCCTCAGAATTTCAATAGTTGACTGAAGATTTACTGTTGCCTAACTATTTCAGCTCAGCTAACAGAAATAATCACAAAAAATTATATCCTGTTATTAATATATTCATCTACCCTATCACGTTTGAGTTCTTAAAATTGCTGGCTGTAACCTGAGGCTTTGTGAACTGAAGTTCCTATGGTTTGACTTAAAATATTTTAATTAGGTGAAGCTTTCTGCCCTAAGGCTTTCTAAAGCAATTTTCAAAACCTCAGAAACAAACAAATAATCATTATACCAATGGGTTACCATTGACAAACCACAACCCTCACCGGCCCTCGATTCCTGTTTTGTTTCACTATGCGTAGAAGTGTTTTATTTCAGATGACAACAATAAATCACAGGGTTAGGCACTGTACTACCTAAGTTATGTGCCCTGGGCATCGTGAGAAATACAAAGCTCACCACAAAACACCCTCTTCACCCACAGGAGAAGTCATCTAACACCGGGGCGTTGTGCCTCTGTCGGACGTAGAGCTAGCTAGAGTCCTCAAAGTCTTTCTGGTGTGGAGTTATTTCTGACTTCCTTCAAAGTGTTGTATTTCCATTTTAGGGGTATAAATGTACATTTTAATGTGGTTTTGGAGGGGCTCACCAAGAATTTCTGAAAGTGTGGTCCCAGGACCAGAAGCTTCAGCCTCACACTAAACAAATTCTAAAGCCTAAGCCTTACAGTCATAAAAACCTACATTTGATGTCACTTAAGCTTTCTAAGCCTTAGTTTCTTATCCATAACATGATTTTTAAAAATAATATTACCTACCTCAAATAGTTGCTTTGAAGAAAGGAAAATGATTATATACAAGGGGGGACCCCTAAAAAACAAAATTTATTTATAAAAAAATGTATATTTATTCTTACATTTAAACTTCAGTTACTTTCAAAGTGCTCTCTATTTGATGCAATATACCTTTTGAGACCTTTTCCCACTGCTCAAAACAGTTTTTGAACTTGTTGATTTCTATGTCTTTTAGTGCTTCTGCTATTTTTTTTTGTTTTACCTCTTTCACATCAGCAAGATGTTTCCCTCTGAGGACTTTTTTCACCCAGGGAAACATAAAAAGTTTGCTCAGGGCAAGACAGCGTAAATAGGGAGTGTGGGGCACTAGGGGTATGCTGTTTTTGTCAAAAGCTGCTGAACACTCAGCACCCACTGCAGCAGGTGCACTCATAATTCACCCATCTTGAAATGTGCAAACATGTTGAAAGAGTCTTCAAAAAAATTCACTGAAGCCAAACACAGCCTCTCACAACAATGCCAGCTGGTACACTGATACAAATGGGTTCCTGGAACACTCACCTAGTGGGAGAAGCCTGCACTACAAGGGGCCTGCCCTCCAGAAGATAATTTAGTTTCTGGGGGGTGTCCCCCCTCATATGTAACACACTTTCTATAGTGCCAATATTTAGCTTGGAAACAGAGTAACTCAGTAATTTATTGATATACTATCTATGGGAGAAGTAAAGTCTTGATTTAGAGGGAAAATAAACCTTTTTTTTCCCCACAAAGTTCATTCCTGAAAGGCTGACTCAGGGCACCATAGTATACTGTGAAGGGTCTACAAGTGTGCCCCAAATTTTATTCAGTGTGTGAAGTTGTTCTTTGCTACTCCATATGTATGAGGTCTGTCTGGAAAAAGTCAAGCCATTATTAATATAATGAGAATGGTTTGCATGACATTGATGTAACCTGGCAGCCAAGGAGCATGGACTGGAATGTGCATATGCGAACAACGATGACTTCGCTGTACTAGTCAGTGGGGGCAGTGGACATTGTTGAGTGAGCATGTGTACTGTGTGGCTATTGCATTCAAAATGCCTGAGTGAGTAGAGCAATGAATCTGCCTACAATTTTGCATTAAGCTTTAACATTCTTCCTTGGAAACTATTCGGCTGACTCAGAAGGCTGCAGCTATGGGCAGCTGGTGATTGGCAGCTTCATCACAACAACATGCCCGCTCATGCATCATGTCTTGTGCAGAGATTTTTGGCAAAACATCAAATCATCCAGGTGATTCAGTCCCCCTACACCCCAGATTTGGTGCCCTGTGACTTCTAGCTTTTCCTAAAACTAAAATCACCTTTGAAAGGGAAAAGATTTCAGACCATCAGTGCAATCAGGAAAACATGACAGTGCAGCTGATGGTGATTGGGAGAACTGTGTGAGGCCCCAAGGTGCCAACTTTGAAGGTGGTTGAGGCGTCACCGTCCTATGTACAATGTTTCCTGTATCTTATATCTTCTTCAATAAATGTCTCTATTTTTCATATTGCATGGTGGATACCTTCGAGACAGAATTTGTATAGTTTAGCTACAATGGCTTTTGGGCAGGACGCTTTAGTGACTGGGTCCTGTGGTTTGTAAAAGCAGCATGAAAACTTGCTGTAAGGTAGGAAACAACACACCTTTGCCCAAGAAAGATCTAGAATTGACTGAACCCGATGAGAAGTTGGCCTCTGGAGTTCAAGAGAGTGCTGTCAGGACAGTGAACAGTGCAGGGGCTGAAAAGCAAGGGGACAGCATGATAATGAGCATTCACAGGCACCAGGGCTGTGACCTCTAGGTCCTTCCATTTAATTTCCCCAATACACCATGAGCAAGGTCCTACTCTTCTCCTTCATTTCACAGGTGCAGAACCTGATAATTAGAGCCATAAAGTATGGGGCCCAAGGTCACGGAGCCAGCATCCAGACCTCCCTCCGACTCTTCACTACATGCCCCACTAGCTCTCAGTCCCTGGGGTGCTATTATGAACACTGCCATTATCCTTAAACTGTAGCAGTGATTGTGTTGAAATTATTGCTGAATTGCTTAGTTTTGTTTTGAGCTTTTCAATTCCTCCAAGTACACCACTAAATTTCTAATATCCCCAAGTGTGCCAAGAACACAGAAAGGAAGCTAAGCACCAGGCTAGGTTTTATTAATTTTCGACTCAGGTATTCTGCCCTTGTGCCTTGCCTTTAAAAACCACACTGCAAAGCTTGGCCTCCTTTGATCTTGTCTTCCTCTAAAATGAGTTTCTCTAGAGTAGGTTTAAAATTATATTTGTATTCTATCTTGAATGCCTACAGTGACCTGGAGTCTCATTTTCTGTCTTCCCCTTTGGAATTCTCCCTGGGGCTTCTGGTTCCTGCTTTCTTGGTCTGAAATCTTAATTGGCCTTATCTCTTCCTCATCACCTCTGGCCCTGCTGGTAACCAGTCCCTCGGGAAGAGCCTCAATGCTGTGTGCAGATGATGTTTTATTGAGCTGTACACTTGAAACCTGTACGGTCTGGCGAACCAATGTCACCCCAATAAATTCAATTAAGTTAAAATAAAATAATATAAATAAAATGGACATCAATTTTTTTAAAGCCTCAGTTCTAATAAAGCAGGGGCTGCTCTCCTTGCATTTGCTGGAATAAACCCGCGACTGCAGGTCTCCGCGCCAGGAATCAATTGAACCCATACAGCTTAGCACTCTTGCGGCTTTTCGACCCCCCACCTGCTTTTTCAATATCATCTTATCAGTTCCCTTCTGATCCAATCCATTACGTGAAACTGAAGTATACTTCATTTATTAGCTGCTCTTTTAAAATTCTGTTAAGACTTGGGGAACGGAAGAAGGCGGAATGATAATCGCTCAAAAATGGAAATTTTGGTCATTTTGGGAAGAGGTGTGTTGAAGTCTCGGTACTTGAGGGGTTTCATTATATACTTCAAAGTAAAATTAACACTATTTCTGGGTCTCATTCATGCCTTTTGAAATACATATCCACTCTGGCAGCATCCCGTCTCTTAGTAAACTTGTATTTAAGACTGATTGATCCTCTTATCTTTCACTAAGACTTCTTGGCCTTTGAAGAGCATTTCCTGTGTCATTAAGATTTTCATTTCCAGTTCTTGAAGTAGACAACACCACTTTTCTAGTTTTATGGGACAGTTGGGCCCTTGTCATTAGCAAACACTTCAGGTTTCTGAACTGACATTTTCCTCAAGAGAGTATCAGAAGAGCTAATTACACTGTGCCTCCTTGCTTTAGGGCTATTGGCCTTGGTAGAGTGGCTGTGTATTCAGAACTTTGCAGGTTGGGCTGGGTGGTTCACAGGCCCCAGCAATTCCTATAATGCAGTGTTGTGAGGTCAGCTAAGCTACTCCATGGTACTGCTGCACAGGCCTCCATTCTGTGGGACCAAGTGGTCTGTGGGTGCCTGAAACTGGCTCTAGCCCCTCAGGCATGCCCTAGAGTAGCCCACAGAGTCACAAGTAAATGATCAGCGGCCTCTCCACCCTGCCTCAGGGTTTTTCTCTTGTGTACCCTTAGATTAAACCCCCATGGAGCTTACAAAAACTCTGCTTTTGGGGTTTTGAATTTACCAGTTGTGCCTTAGCCTTGGGAACTTCAAAGCACCCCACCCATGAACCCTAAACAAGGCCGCACCCCAGGTCCTACCTCTCTCTCCCCAAACTCTGCCTTGACCTCCCCCTGTGGCCCCTTCAATCATGCCGTGTATTTCCTCCAGTACCTGTGAGTAACAGACTTTCCTATTTCAGTCTCCCTTCAGGGCTTTTGTTAAGCCATGGCTCACCCTCCGACACCCTGTGCTCCACTGAATAAATGTTAATTTAACAAAGTCATAGCATACAGTGGCATAAATAGAGCAGCCAAGGTCTGATCAAGATACCTCTGCATCTTGATCCAAAATATGCCCAGAATTTATCTGCATAAGAAATAAGAAGAGAGATAAAAACAAGATAGAGTGGGTGTTTGTCTTAATTATCTCCCCATTAACTTAAATAAAAGGTAGAAAAGAACAAATTTGATTCTCAGAAGAGATGTGTTTTTAACAGTATGCCTCATTATTTGGCTTCAGAAAAACAGCACATACATTTTCAGTTCAAGGACCTTTCTCTGATGTAACAGAATGGGGGGCACTTCATTTTAGGAGGATACTTGTCTCAATTCTGAAATCCACCCTGCACATCATCACCAGGGATTAGAGAATGCTAAGCTCCTCCAGCTCTTGACCCAGACGACAAACAAGATTTCTTCATGCTGCAGTTAGTGTCATAGCCTATGTGTTGAAAAGCATTTCTGACACTACTTCTGAAAAGTTAATCACAAAATCCTGGCAAAGCAGTAACTGAAGGCCTCAAACATTTGGCGATTAGGCGCCAGCTAAATTTGTCACGTGCCCTCCTGTTGAACCTCCCCCATATCTTCAAAAGGAAGCCTCTAGTATCTTAATTCCTTCTTTATGTCACCGTTCAAAAAATTACCAGGTCCAGACTCTCTTTATCATCTTTAAACACAAAGGGGAATATTTTCCACCTGAGCCGGGGATAGGAAGAGAAAGACAAAGCTCTACCTCTGTCCACAGCTCAGGTTAATCAAGGTTTCAATCATCCTGACAACTTCCTGGACAAAACCAGCCAGATCTTTCATTTCTTTATCTACTATGACCTCAAGTTGGCACAAAGCATAATGCCATGGATTATTTTTCTTATGATTCATGGAATCTTTCTTCTTCATCCATGTTCACAGTATCCTCTCATTAACTGAAGGGCAACCCCTACAAGATAAGTACATTACAGTATTTCTAAAAGAAAAAGAATAAGATAAACCTACAGTCTGGAAAACAAAATCAATAGACATTTTTCATGTTAAATTCATGTGCTAAACATACAAAGTTCATTGAAGTTATAATTCCTCTCTTTCCAGGACGTGTATTTCTAATGGGATATTTTTCCAATTGTGACAATTATTTTTATTCTCAGTAAATGTTATCTTAGCCCATCAGGCAAAGGTAGAACTCAGAACTTTCAGATGTGAATTTATTGGGGATTCATGTTTCATCGTCTTTAAATTGATACCTGGTAGAAATATTTATAGTGCTGTGTATTTCTGGAAAGACAGCAGCAATATGAAAACCTAAGAATGTAAAAGTAGAAAAACTAATCTGTGATGAAACTCACATTCCAAAACCTTCCAGCCAGTAACAGCCTAAGAAAAAAAGTGGCTTTCAGGTGTGGAGAAAGAAGGTGAGATGTGAGGCGGGCCAGGAGGGCCCTTCCCTATGCTTAGAGCCGAGCTGGGATTTAACAATAAGCTACCTGGCAGCGGCAATGGGTCTGTGAACAACCCCTTTCTTCCAACTGCTTCAGTTTATGCCCACAATTGGCCATTTATCCTTCACGTAGACTCGGTCATTTTCTTCCCAAGTTTAAACAGTGTCTTATTTTGAAAACATTATAACACTGGGGGTCATTTGGGAAGCAACAGCCCCCCAGCTTCCATTTCTATTGGTTTCTCTTCACTGACCATGAAGAGCACAGCTAAGTCTCACCTTTCAGGTGAAGGGGTGCGTTTTGGTTGGGTGCTTGTGAGTTTGTACCTGTTTAGTAATGACTCATATACAACCTCTTCTCTCTTGCTAGTGTTATCTTTCATGATTTTGACCAAAAAAATCCAAGGCATCTGTAATTTTTGGCATTTTAAATGTTTGTGATGATTCTTTCACAAAGTAAATGGCATCACATTAGAAGAAAACTTTATTTCTGAGCACACATTTGCTTGACATACAGAATAGGAACCTTTCCGGGACAATGGTGTTTCATGAGCTCCAGGGAAGGATGACATTGTGATCCTTTTCTCTTATTATTTCAAGATTTACATGGGATATTTTACTTTAACATTTTTCCCAGAAGAATATTTGTCTCTATAGTTCTTCCTTATTAAATAATTCTCTATCTTGTACATTGCAAAGAAGTATTTGCCAGATTTTCATAGCATTCATACATTCTGTTTACAAAAAAGCACAGTTAGTACTATTTTATATGAAATGCTTTGAATTTATATGTGACAAGATTATTTCTACTCATCATTTTATTACTTTAGTCACTTGAACAGAGTATCCATTCAAAATCATTTATGGATTAATGAATGCAATGAAAGCATATGGTCTATCCAAAAAATTTTTGACCTTTTTAATAGTATATGGACTTTCTATGATATCCCTGTTTCTTTGCAAAAAAGCTTTTACTACCTCAGAGGTCTATATGTGAAAGGAACTCCTGACATTGTTATCAAAGAAAATAAAGACTTTGGATTTAAATCCTAGCTTTTCTATTTACTAGCTGTGAGGTATTGGAAATAGAAAAATAGGAATAATACTTACATAGTAAGACTGTTTGCCTAGCTTTAAATGCTTGTCACAAAGCCAATATTCTGTATGTTGAGATTACTATTGTTTTGAACTAGAAAATAGTCTAAGAAACCCTGATAACATACCACACTCACCAATCCCTTCTGAATAAATATCAATATAGAGTTCCTTAAGCACAACCCTTGGTTTCTGGGACCCTACCACGCTTCCTAGAGGCCTACAGCAAGGCAAACATCTGAATCAAACCAGCAGTAAGTACAGGGGTTGGCCAGCATCTTGTGGCATTACCTGGAGTGAGAACTTTACACAATAGCAAGACTGTAATAAGTAGTGACAAACAACCCTGTAAGATCTTCTCGTGGAGTTTGAGTTTGAGGCACCCAGAGATAAGATGTGGAGCAGAGCAGATGCGCAAAGGTGAGTGGAGAGAAGGTGGCACAGAGATACCCTCAAAGAGCCAAAACAAGAGAGGAGACAGGAATGGGATAGAAGCAGATAGATTCAGTAGAAGAGGTAGAAAGAAACTGAGTCCTGACGATGGGGAAGCGATGAACAAACCCATTGCAAGGATGGTTCCTAGAGCTGCTATTGCTTCTCTAACAGGTAGGAGACCTATTCAGGTCTCCTAGATGTTCAGCCATGAACAGCCAATTGCCAATGATTCTTTATTTCCTACTTATCCCTTGGAATAAATTCTCTCCACAGGGTTTGCCTTTGTGCCTTGTGACCAACTCGAGCATTGCTCACGTGAAAATGGGCAGCAGGCACTGACCCAGGGCAGGGCACCTCATCTCTCAGCCCTTCATTCTTTCTCCTTTGCCTCTATTCTTTCACTTCCACTATTTAATTAATCTCAATGTTGAGAAGGACCTTAAGGTCACTTACACTAAGGGACTTTTACTATTCAATGTCTGCCATTAATTATACTTCTGAACTATACTTCTGTTTTCTCCTTTGGAAATGCTACCTTTCCTCCTTTGGTCAGGATAGTGAATCCAAGTGCCCTGATCCCCCTACCACCCTCCAAATGCTAACGGGGTCTCCAGAAAATCCTCCAGTTGGCCTGCGCCTCTTCTCTTCCTTATTCAGCCAAGAAGTGAACAAACACTTTAAGCTCACCTAATATGGTTCTCTCTCCAGAGACTTGCATTTTAAGGGGAAAGACTAAGGTCACAAGAGCAGCTGGCATTCCTTTATTTTACCACTTCCCTTCCCCTCACGCACTCTATTCTAACCACAGCCCCTCCTCATTGCTTGTCCTACTCATTTTGCAGTTGTTTTCCTTCTCTGTGCTACACTCTTGCCCCAAGGTATCACATGGCTTATTCTATCCTGGCCTCTAGTACCTTCTCCATTATTCTGTTCCCTTCCTATGTTTCTTTCCAGAACCTGATTGTTGTTCTTAGTGTGAAAGCGTAACACTACTCCAGGTGTTACATATTTGTCTGTTTATTAGTTTAGCGTCTGTTTTCCCTGCTGAAAATACAAGCTCTACAAGACCAGGGCATTTGTTCATTCTCTGTGATATCCCAGTACCTGGCAATTGTAGGTATTTAATAAATGTTTAAATAAAGTGGAAATGTACTCATTTCTGTGATGGTATCTGGCTGGCATTGTGGAATGGTTATGCTAACTAGACCTTTTGGAGTTAACTGGTTTTTTCTCTGTTTGAAACCTGGTCCATTAGACTCTCCTAGCAACTCTAAGCTCTCTCAGATTCGTTCAATATGTTCCTTTCTTGCATTAGTTGCTAAGATGTTTAATTTTGCTTCAGTAAATAAACTCTAGTTTACACACTTCCTAATCGATGTTTGAATTTCCTGTAACGCACTCTGCTCAACCCTGAGTAGACACCAAAAGAACACAGAAAGGCAACATCCCACAGCTTCCCACCTTAGAAAATCCTTTCCCTCTACTATCAGTGCTAGTTCTGCCCTCTGGGGCAAATGCAGACCAACTGAATTCCTCTTCCACTAATAAAAGTAAATGATATTAAGATAATCAACACAAAGATGGTAGGAATGGCCCATCTCATCAACCTGTGAGTAGTTATTTGCATCCCAAACAAGCAACTTAATAATCCAAAATAATTTATAGCTTCTCAGTGAACATTGGATGATGAGGGGCCCATTTATTTAATTTAGGTTCCTTGTTCTGCTCCTTCCCTACTCCAAGTTCTGATCTTTTCCCAACATTGTATATCCCTTCCTTGCTCTCTATTAAAACAAAGAGAAGATAAAACTAAGAAAAGAGGTAAAAAGAAGCACTAAAGCAACAAAAACATTGTTTAGCAACTTCTGCCCTTACACCCCTCGCCCTTCATTCCTTGGCCATGGGTTCCAGTGTGCTGTTGTGAGGGATCAGGTACTGAACCTCGTCTACATCACGACCGCCTGGCCAGGCGCGACCTCATCCATCTAACACACATGTATTGAATAAACAAAATGCCTCCTACTTCCTGGAAGAATCAACACTTTGAAAATTTTAAATTAGAAGAAAATCAAGCTTTTTAGTTGAAAGGAACAAGAATGATAAATAGAAAAGTAGCCTGGTTTCAGAGCAAATAAAATGAGGCCATAAACTAAGGGGTTTGGAACAGAAAACAGTCACAGCTGAATTCCCTTTCCTAAACAACTGAAATTGTCTACTCTCTGCTGATGCTCAGACCACAAGGACATAACTAGGTGTGGACATTTTACATACATGTTCATTAAAAAATAAATCAAACAAACAAGGGAAAATGTGTTGCAGAGATAAAGAATGAAATTAATATCCAATATGCACCAAAGAGACACAGAAACTCCCTTGGTCTCAGACATATTCTCATTCCAGATCCTGGTGACAGTCCTCCTAAGGTCTGGCTACATTGTTTGCCCTTCAAATAATTCAATATATCCCTCTCCCAGTCCCACGCCCTCCCCCCTACCCACCCAGCTAAAGTTACTTTGAATGGCTTGCAACCAAGCAATCTCTGAAAAATAGCCCATCTATTGCATGTGAAATATTTTGAGGTCCTTTAAAGAAAAGGACCTAAAGAAAAGGTTACACCAGTTCAAAGTATGAATAAAGGTGGTCCCAACTTTTAGAGTCAACTTGTGCTTCCAGCAATCTCATCCTGGAGAGAAATTCCACTAAGGCAAGTCCCTGGCCCATGCACCGTTTGCAGGTTGTCCGTTTAATGTCCAGACATTGATGGAAAACATCAAATGATTCAGGGCAGGCAGGGAAAATGAAAAACAGGTGTAGGCACCATATTTCTAAAGCATGACTTCAGATGTACTTATGGGTACTTGTCACCAGAGTGATCCTTCTAAAACCATAAACCGCTCCAGCCATTCCTGCTTCTAATCCTCTTTTAGTACCCCATTTCCTTTAAAATAAATGCAAACTTATAGATGCTTAGTGCCTACTTATCCCTCCAAGTCCTTGTTCTACTTAATTCTTTAAGTATACCTATGAGCACTCCTCGAAGTCTTTCAGCACATTATCTCTGACTGGAATAAAATAAACAAATCCTCTGGAGTCTAGGGGCATTTCCCAAAGCTGCTCTTGCAAACAGAAAATTTATGTGAAATATTCTCGTTTGATTACATAAATTGTTATGTTCTATTCAATAATATATACATATTTGTTTTGAGATACAGTTCCCCAGAAGTGACAATCCATGATGAGCTTTAAGAATGTCTCATCTGCTTTTCCAACCCTAATGTTTGTTAGAGTGCCCTGCACAGATTAGGTGTACAATAAATATTTGTCAAATGAGTAAACAGCTAACTCTTAGTAGATGAGTAAAGTCATACCTGCTCTGTGGCCTTATATACCCCTGGCACAGAACTTTGTACGACAGCTCGAGAAGCAGGCTCTGGTCATTTAAAACTAACTTCTTGTCATCTCCTCACTCTAACACACTTCAAGATTAACTGTCATCTACGTGGAAGCTTTCCTCCACTACATAAGGGAGGGGTAGTTCTGTGGTCTGTAAACACCACTATCATGAAATTTGGTATACTGCACTGTAATTATTTGTCTGCTTTACTGTCTTTCCTACAAGATCAGACACCTCCAGAGGTAGTGATCTATGCTGTGTACCCCACAGGAGCACCAGCACCTGCCCCTTGGCAGGCTTGAATGGATATTGCATTGAATGAGTGAATGAGTGAATGATTCAGGTTACCTGAGACAGACACGGGGCTGCCACTGTTTCGGTCTTTGCAGGTCACCACTAAATGCAGGAATCAGCATAGGCAGAAACTGTAAAATCTGGGATATGCCTCTGACCAAAACATCATCTGTTACCTCTCCTTTAGAAAATCTGGGTAGATGATTAAGTTATAACCAGGAACACTTTAAATTCAGAGACACCAGCTTCGTAATTGTGTTTGCACCAAGAGCTGCTATCCACTACTATTTCTTCCACCTCAGTGGGTCTTCCGGCTAAGCAGTTGTGAACTAAAGGAGCAGAAACACAGCCCTCTCGCCCTGATGCTTTTCCTTCAGCCACGTGGCCTATGAGTCAAAGAGGCCCAGTTACTGTTGCCAGACCTGAACTTTATTCTTAACACAACTAAGCATTTAAATATGTTAGAAAATTAAACACTAATGAATTTGTCTGACAGCCCAAATATTTATCTTTTGCTTTAGAAACGCCAATGGGAGGAAATAGAAGTTTATGCAGGGTGGGTCACGGGCATGTAGAGTAAACAGCCCGTCTCCAGTGCAGTTTGTACCCTACTCGATGTTAGGAAACCCTTCCAACATTACTGTGTCCTTTATAATCTATAACACTTTGGGGAGTCTGGAAATTGTTTTGCTGCCAAGGCATAGATGGGGAAGGAAAGGCAACAAGCCAGCTCCTCTTAAAGCAAGCACACAAGTGCCATTCTCTCATCCAGCAAACAATAAGATTAGCCCTTTTATCACTAATTTTTCACTCTCCTCGCCTACTTGGTAAACCCTGCATCGATGACTTTGCTCCTTATCGGCTGCAAACGGAATCTGCCTTTGTTGAAGCACAGTCAGTCAATCAGCAGGCTTTCTGTGCGTGCACTCTATGATATACCCAACTGAAAAAAAGACAGACTTTCATTTTCCCCAGCAATATCAGAAAGAAAAAAAAAATGAAAAACAAAAAGAACTCCGCTGTACATTATAACCTGGAGTTCGTTCACTCTGCCAGAAAGAATGAGATTAAAAACCAGTGAAGGTCAAAACTATTAACATTTGTATCGAGGGCATTTTGCCTGTTAGGATCTAGTTAGACTGGGCCTTTGTAATTGCCCAGTTTGTTTCCAACGTGTCATGTAAACACTAGCATTAGCAAACGCCTGGGTGGTCTCAGGCAGCTCCAAGGCCAGCTTTATCTTTGATTAGCAGCAAATACATGCAGTTCTTTATATACCAATTTGAATAGTCAATGAACCTCTTCATTTTTGCTGGTATCATTTGATTGCGACATTTCCAAATGGACAGACCATAATTTGATTTCCCATTAGAACCCTTCTGCTGTATACAGTAAGCGTATGATTGACAGCTTCCTTGCACACAAGGCAACTTTGAAGGCTAGCATGTTAGACTTAACAAAGAATGCCCTTGATCATCAGAAGAGACTAAGGAAATTTGAGAGCTCATACAAAAGATAACCTTTTTTAATTAAATTACTGTCAACACACCATGAAACAGCTCCTTCCTCAAGCTCTGGCACTAACATCTCTTCTTTGCTCTTACACTTCCCAAAACTTGTAGCTGACCTCTGAAAGCATTTTCTAGACTAAATTGCAAATATTATGGGAAGGCTATGTGCAACTTTAATGCATGCCCAAAACCTTCAGAAAAAGATGAGCAGTATTTACATTTCTATAAATATCAGTACATGTAAAGGAAACATATCTCCATTTTCTTCTCTACCCACACATACCTTAGTCATCAAACCTCGAATTTTTCAGAAGCCTTCCCTGACCATATACAATGTCAGGGGTCTTCCACTGTTATGAGTGTGTTATGTGTGCCCTGGTATGGTTTGCTATTATTTCTTGTTATAATCAGAGTCTTAAATTATCATGTGTTAATTCCCATCTCTCCTGCTGCACTCTGAGCTCATGAAGGGCAGACGCCTTTGTTGTCCATCCTTTTATCTCCAGCACCCAGTGCTTGCTTGGGACTGACTCATTGATTGAATGTGTCTTTAGAAGAGCAGAGATCTTTTCAAAAACAGTAACACTCCTTTACTCCCAATGTCACTGAAGTTATTTAAATTAAGCAATATATATTAGCTATAAGAATGTTGTAGCCATTCTTAGGAAAACTTTATATATACCATATCATTTGGGAATCACAAAAACTCCATGAAGTCTAATTACCCTCTAGGCTATCTTTTTAAAATTAAATGTTATTTAGTGCATTGTTCTTAATACTTTGATTGGCTAGACTAGTTATTTGCAATGAGAGAAACTCCCAATGAAACTAGCTTAAAAAATAGGGAATCTCAAACAGCACAGCTCAGCCTGAGGAGAACTGCAAAGTTGAACATCTATCCCTTTGTTCCCATCTTCACTTTTGATGCTCAAGTGACTGTTCAATTTTTGTTTTCCACCTCCACTAGGTATATCATTGCCACCTCAACACTGTGGTTTCAGCCCTTGAGTCTGTATAGTATTGCAGACCAGACACCAGAGCAATCTGAATAGTTCTACCCATGTCTCAATTCAAATACTGGCATGGAAAAATGAGTTGGCACAGTTTGATTTATGTTTATGCCTCTGGTCCAGTCATTTGTGGCACAGCCACAGAAAACACACACTGCTTCTAGTATGAGTTATAGGCAGGATATGTTCTCTAAGCAGAAAGCAAAAATATACTAGACATGTCCATAACATATACTTCTGAATATTTCTACATTGACTGCAAATTTGAATTGAATGTTTATTATTTATTAATGCAACCAACATTTACTGAGTGTTGACTTTTTGAGGATCTAAAATAGAGTACCAGAAACAAAGATAACTTGAAGACTCGGTGGAGAAGAAATGCTTCGATGGGAAAGCAGACATGGAAAGAGATAATTAAAACATATTATGATGTGATAAAGAGTTCTGCCAGCTCATCAACAAATAGTGTTGGGATATTTGCATATTCATTGCAAGAAATTAAACTGTGATATAAACCCTGCATTTCACACAAAAATTAACTCCAAGTGGATCATAGGTCTGAATGGAAAATGCAAGATTAGACAAAAGCATAAGAGAAAACCGTCGTGACCTGGAGCTATGCAAAGAAGTCTTATATACAAGAACAAAAGCATGATACATGAAAGAAAAAAAATTGATAAATCGAACTTTTGCTCTGCAAAACATACTTCTAAAAGATTGAAAATATAAGTTACAGATTTAGCAAAAAATATTTGCAAAGCACCATAAGGAAAAGAAATAAAAACAAAAGGTATAATAAGAATTAGAAAGGAGAAAACAAAATTGTCACTAGTCACAAATAATAAAATTATCTTATTGCTTACTTTTTCAAACATATTTTACATTCTGTTACTGACAATCTTGGTATCTGGACAATCTCTGGGTGTGTTCTTGTGGTCTTGGTTTTTATTCACTTGGTTCTGTATACTGACATGCCTGATCAGTATTTATTGAATGTTACACATTGTAAACGCAAAATTGGAGAAAATCTGAATGATGTTTCATTCATTAGGAAAGACCCAAGTTTCTTTTGGCTGGCAGTTAGACTTAGGACAGATCACCTTGATTCAAATCAGGAAATGAGATACTTCAAGGCTGGGTATCAGACATTGTGGGTTTGCTCTTAATACAAGGGTATAGTTTCCAGAAGTCTTAACTGAAAGCATGAAGTATTTACCAGGAGCCCTGGTAGAATTCACTAATAAAACCATCTGAGACTGTTATTTTCTTTGTGGAACATGCTAAAAATATGAATTCAAATTTCAATGATAATATGACTGTTTAAAGCTTATTTTTTCATCTTATGTTCATTTTTAATACATAATTTGTATTTTCCCAGGCATTTCCTTATATATTGGTACTCTGTTTTCAAATTTATTGAAAATAATAAAACTATGTTTAGTATTCTAATATTATCTTATTTCTGCTCTAGCTGGTTCCGTTTCATTCCATGTATATATGCCTGCCTCCTCAATCTCTCTCTCTCTCTTTCTTTCTTTCTCTTTTCTCTCTCTCTCTCTTTACATTTATCAGTCTTGCCAGAGATTTTTATTATTTTTTTCAAATGATCAATTTGGCTTTATTGTTTCATTCTATTATATCTTTGTTTCTCATTTCATTTTTTTACCTACTTTTATCATTATTCTCATTTTATTTCTCTAGGTTTATTCTGGAATTAATTTTTTAACTTTTAACATTGGCAATTTAGCTTACTAACTTTTAGTTGTTTTTTTATTATCATTAACTATATAAGCATTCAAAGCAAAAAATGTTCCTTGGAACACATTTTTAGATGTATCCAATAACTTATTGTATAATATATTTATATTAACATTCAGTTAAAATATTGTTAATATTCATGTTTTATTTCTTATTTAGATAAATTTTTAGAAGAGTTTACTGGTTTTCTAAAAGTATTGAGTTGTTTATGGCTATCTATTTGTTGCTTATGTTTAACTTAATTTCATTTTGATCAAAGAATATAATCTATATGATACTAGACCTTTGAAATGTGTTAAAATGTGCCCCATTGTCTAATTATGATTTTTTTATAAAAGTTTCATACATATGCTATAATTGCAAGTTTATTTAATACATCTTATTAGTTCAATTGTTCAAATACCAAGCTTTTTTATCTGTTCTTCATGAAGAGATGTTTTGTAATACTCTTCTATAGTAGTGAATTTATCAGTTTTTGCTTTATGTGTTTGAAGGCTCTTTTATCAGGTGCATATAAATTTAAAATTCTTATATCCCCCTGATGAACTGAACAACTGACCATTGTGTGATTATCTCATTTATTTCTTTTAGTTAATAATTGCTTGACTTATATTGTTTATCATCAGCTTTCCTATAGTCTTATATTTTAGGAGCATTTCTCTTAAACAGCATATAGTTTAACTTTTTTATATACTATCTGACAATCTCATTTAGTGAGTCTAATCTAATACATTTATATATTTGGATATTTTATCTGCTATTATATTTTTATTTTTCATGCCTTTTTACTGCTTCTTTATTCTTTTGAATTATCAGCTTTTTAAATTTTTCTTATTCCATTTCCCCCTTTGTTAATTTATAATTTATACAAACCATTTCTATTCTTTTTGTTTGTTTTCCTTGATATTTTACTATGATATTTAGAATATCAAAGTCTATAGTAAATGTATATATATATCTCTGTCCCCTTACAAAAATTACTAGAATTTTAGAGTACTGTTATGTAGCTGCTGGAAATGAGCGGCCAGAGGGAAATAAAAGCAGGGCCCTCACCATTGCAATCCAACAAAGAACTTAATACAGGAGGATGGAAGCAAAGGAACACATGTGTTACCCATTGACCCAGCAGTCCTGAGCCCAACATCCTCAAAGATTTGGGTTCCTATTACTTGAGGGTAGCAGCTAGGAATAAGTGGCAAGAGTAGAAATAAACAGAGGGCCCTCACCGTTGCAATCTAACAAAGAACTTAAAACAGGAATCTAAAAGCAAAGACATATCTCACCCATTGACCCAGCAGTCCTGAACCTGGATCAATAAGGCTGCCAGGCATTCCAAACAACAAGCAAAACTATGATACTGCAGGAGCAGGGGAGTCCTTGAAAGTCTGTGTGTCATCTCCACTAGCTGGGAAAAGGAAGACCTTGAGACTGTGTGTTCATCCCAAAGCCTGGAAGAGAGAAAGGGAAGGGAGAGGGGAAAGGAAAGGGGTCCACAGTGAAGCCCATAAAACAACTTTGGTTAATTGCCTGCCTCCTGTCACATATACAAAATGAATAAATAGACTCTGGAGCATGTTAAGGATTCAGGGTAACAGATCCCCACACATACCTATGTTTGGGTACTCATGTCTCCCTTGAGGAAAGTTGGTGCCACCTTTACCCATCAATCGATATGTAAACTTCACCCCATCCTCCCAACTCTATATGTTCTCAGAACAAAGGACTCACTCTCTTGGCTCTTTTGCCATGGGAGGGGGGTGGGGGGCACCTCTGGCCACCCCTTTTTGGCTACCTGGCCTCAGGCCATCCTGCTCTTGCCACCCTTGCTTTTGCTCTCCCATTAGAACTTAGCACTAATAAACTTTGCTTGCATGCTAATATGTTTGCTGGTCTGTAATTCTTTACTGTGTCAGCAAGAAGAACTGAGTTTCTGTGATAACAGCACTATATATTTAGCCAAACTTACACCTAGATTACATGCTATTATTTTTCAGTACTTTATATAGCTTTTGTTAGTTTTATCATTAGTTTTAAATTTAATTCCACAAGTTGATCCTGATTATCTATTATGACTATTTACTGTAATTGTTTTACTGTATGTTTTGTTTATCTGAATGTCTTTATTTTACCTTTATTGAAAGACATTTTGCTGGATATAAAATTCTAGGTTCAGTTATTTTCTGTCATCATTTTACTACATTATTGTATTTTCTTTTAGTTTTACTTTTGCAATGGAGAAGTCTCCTTTAATTCTGCCATTGCTTTGTAGGATATTTCTCTTTTCTCCACCTATTTTTTTAATGTTTTCTACTTGTCTTTATTCTGCAGTTACATTGTGGTGATTCAGATATATATTTATTTTTATTTACTTTGCTTGCTGTACATTGTGCTTCATATATAAATTGATTTATATTTCTTATTGATATTATCTCTTCAAATATTTACTTGTTCCCATTTTTATTTTCTTCTTTTAGAACTCCAATTAACGTTAGACTATCTACCCTTTATTTTTTGAACTTGCTGCATTTTGAGTACCTTCTTTCTCTATGCTGCATTGTGAGTACCTTCTTCCCCCACCTACTTTAGTTCTAATTTTTCCCTCAGCTTTCTCTAATCTAGTGGTAGATTTATCTACTTTGTTTTAATTTTCATGATTCAAATTTTTCTCAGAATGTTGTTTTGATGTTTTCCATAATTTACTTGATCATGTAAAATATTCATTTACTTCTGTCTCTTTTATTTCAAGTCATCTTTTATTTCTTTAAAATATTTTATAAATAATTATTTTGTTATCTGTATCTAATCATTCAAGTGTTAATAGCCTTTGTAAAACTATATGTTTTTTTTTCTACTGAATCTGTTCTTAATGGATTGTTTTCTTGTATATTTGGCAATTTTTAATTGCAAATTTATACTTTGCTAAATTTAATCAAGATGACTCCCAAAAGACCTGAAGAAGGTTTTTTCTCCTAGGAAGATTCACATTTGCTTTTTCTTGATATATGGGGATGCTATCACACTTAAATCACTGTACCAAATTGCTCCAACTATGGACTCATTGTCTATTAGCATGAATTCAAATCCTTAACTGGCATGAACTGAAATATAGACAAACAGGTCACTTATTTTCATAGGCTGGCAGATATTTTGCTGCCCATATTTTCCTAGATTTATAGGATCTTTATGTGTCCTGGCCTTATATATTTGTCCCAAGTGGATTCAGCTCTGCCTGATCCCTAGGTCAAGCCCAAAACTTAGTTCTCTCTCACTCTAAGTGGCTACTAATCTTCAAAATTCTGGTTTCCCAATATTGGCTTCTGTCCCCCAGAGCAGCACCAGCTTCTGCATCAGTATTTACCTACATTATCATTTTAGCTTTTTTCCCCATTTTTCTGTCTTTTAGATATTTTCTTAACCTTATTGTGTGCTTAGCAATACATTTTTAATTATATGTGTTGTAATGTATTCAGTATCTGAATGTTCAGTGTTTGTGCAAATCTTCTAGAATACCTTGTCTCTGATACTACCAGAATCAGTTTGGTCAGCCATCACTACTTTTTAAAATGTATTGACTCAGCTAATATTTTAAATTTTCACTGATATTCCCTTGTCACTTCAAAAAGTTTCTTTTTTATTTCAGAGATTTATTATTTAATATCTGCTTATTAAACCCACTCTATTTATTACATTATTTAGGTCTTCATGTCCATATTTTTTTGTCTAATTGATTAGTCATGAAATGAGAGCAGGAAGCTAGTATCTCCTACTATAAATGTTCCTGCACATTACTCCTTGAATTTCTTATCATTTGTGTTTTATTAATCTTGAAGTTATATTATTTGGTACATAGCTCTTCATTAGGAGTCACCCTTTATAAAACACCCTTCATACTGTTTAATGTTCTACACCCTAAATGTAATACAACCTAATGTTAGGATTTTAATCATTCTCTCCTTTTTTGGTGCTGCCTTACAATGCACTTGCTTATCTTTTATATCCACTCTTTCTTGCTTACTTGGTGTTCCTTATCTGTGACATAGTTGGATTTTAGTCAACTACTCTGAAATCTTACTGTGTCTGCTGAAAACAAGAAATCTTAATGGTGATTACTTTTCCTTTTAGGCTTTGATATGGGATAAAAAAATTACGGTGAGGCTGGAAATGAATAATTTAGTATTGATAGTCTCGGATTAACTTCATGATTTTTGAAACTTCCATAAAACTTCTGCTTACATTTTTCCAACTATCACATTAAAAAAATAATACCTCCTCCATCTACCATTCAGGATTTTTGAAATATAAATGCAGAAAGGTAACCATGTTTTGAAGTTGTACACATAAGATACCAGTTAAAATACCATTCACTTTTAAAATACATTATAACTTTCTTTGTTAACTTAATTGGGAAGAGCAAGTTTAATCTTTTGTAATTCATGGCCATCAATAAAACAGTCCAGTAACTTGCCTATTTTATTACATCATAAATCATGGCAGAAGAGCTGAGATCACTGCTCCAAACCACCACAAGTACAAGAGGTACAGCCACACAATGCATTCAGTGCATAGAATTAGTAAGTTAATGCTGTGTTACTGATTAAATTGGGACAAGTACATGTTAAGGTATGTCTTATATTAATATTTCAGAATTAATATTTCACATATTCTGATTTCTGCTTTTAGAATATTTTATTTGTATTATCTGAGGATCTTTCATTTTAAAATGTTGCTTTGCCTTCTGATTCTTCCAATTTATCTTTTATTCCTCTGATTCTTTTTATAATATTCCAATGATGCATGGTCTCTATTTTAAATCCCCATTATTCCTTGTCTTAAAAATATACTGAGCTTGTTTTCTGTTTCTGCCTAGGGAATAGTATATGACTGAGTGTGGCTTCTGATAAACTTCCTAGGTCATTTACCCAAAAATTTATTTTAGTCTTTATTTCAATTCTATAGTCCACAGCCATTATTTCACTCAATAAGAAAAATGGAATTCATGGAATTTATGGGCCAAGAAGTAAATTTGAAAATACTGACCTGTGAGAAATCTATATTATTTTCTCATTATCCCTTCCCCAGAATTGCACCAAGAATTCCAGGATAAATATTAAGGTATAAATTATAACTTGGTCAACCAAAATTATAAGATACAACATAGAAACAGAAAAGATGACTATATCTTGGAAAATCTCTAAGCCTTTATGAATTATGGTTTCATAAAAGGTACTGTCGAATTTTAATCTACCTTCTCTATGTGGGACAAAAGAACACAAGAACTGGAAAATAAGTCTGGGGTGTTAGTAGTCAATGGTTTTCTTTCTTTTTTTTTTCGTTAAACATGGACACTTTCTGCTTTCAAATTGGAAACAATTTTTAAACAGAATTTCTATTAACTTTTAAATAAAGTTTCAGGTTAATAATTGAGGGAATTCTGTGTAATAAGATACTCAAATTAGAAATATTAGTCATGAAAGAATCTTTGGTTGTCATTTAGCCCAAACTTATACATGGTAAACCTGAGGTAATATTTCTAAAAAATGCACATTATAAATCTGTGAGCATGGGTTAGACAGGTAGTTCTCTATTATCTGTTCCACACCTAGTTTAATTTTCCTATTACATGAAAAAATCAATGCAACATAAATTGTAATAGGAAAGAAAGGAACCATCATCCAAGAAATCTGATCCCAGTTTCAACCCCCTGAATTACCAGACTTAGCTCACAGGTGTTTCCAGTGCTTCCAGGACAGTCATGCCCAACACATCTCTCTAAAGTTGATAATGTGCATGAGCCCAGAGTTTAAAGGAAAATTTTCTAAAATAAATCACGCTATGGGCATTAACAGCATTCAGTGTTCTTTTAAATAAGGCAAATTTTATCATTGGATTTCTGAATCTCCCCTCAATGTGGACTCTCAGCACCATTAGTAAGGCATCACTCAGATGACAAGGAAATGTTCATGCTAGCGGACACTTGGCAACTCAGTTCCCATGTTTCCGTTAGAGGTTGAGTGGTTTGATGAATGCCAGAAGTCACAGACAGCAATCCATATCTACGATACGATAGGAAAACATACAATGATGGCTATTCATGGTAATGTTGTAAGAGACTCTGTTTTTGCCATTTCTGCTATGAACTTACTAAGTGCTTCTCTGCAGTTTGTAACTGCCCATGAGTCAGCTGTGTCTGTCTTCAATCTTTTCTTTGGAATCATTTTGAAACAAATTTTAAAAAGAATATAGGAGCAAGAGAAATCTCTATCAATTTTGGAGATTAGGCAACATTTTGAATTGTGTGACTCGTGCCTTAAGCATCTAAGCATCTGTGACCTGGCTTTTTTTTGGTCTTACTTTTCTCTATCCTGTCCCTTTACTACAATCCTATCTAGTGCTGTTCCAGGAAACATTCCTTTCCTGCACCAATTAAACATGTGCTTTGAAAAGGATCTGGTAAACAGTTCACCCTGAAGTATAAAGGACAGGTAAGGTTTAGTGTGCCAAAAGTCACTGGTTATTTTATAAAAGGAAAAGCAATGCTTGTGGTTAAGTATCACCTAAATTACTGAAATTCTCATTACGGAATTCCAGATATCAGACGATAGCTATATATTTCTTGGAAAAGGTGGAGAGGTGTTTCAGTACCTAAGAATGTAACTGGTTGTTAGTAGATCAACAATACTACTAATAGATAAAAGTTGTGTACTAGTATGTGAGAGGATCAAATAAGCAAAAAGGTTCTCTTTAGTTCTGTACCTGAAACCAAAAACAACAACAAAATACCTTGAGGAATATCATCATTCTCTGGAGCCAAAGTTCAGCCTCACCTTTTTTATTTCTAGAATGAATAGTCTCAAGCAACATCTATAATGGACTTTGAGATGAGGTCAAGAGTGAGGCCACAGGCCCTGTTTCCCATCTTTGGCTATGAAATGTGCTTTATGTTCACACGCACCTCCCCACAGAGGTCTGAGGTGAAGCAGGATATATTCTGATATGGTGCTTTGGGATATAAAACAAGTGCGGAAAATAAAACCAAGGATAATTTAACTCAATAAATTAGCTCTTCTCTGAGCACTCCCTTAAGGAAAAATGTATATGTTAAATACACTTTATGGCCTCAAAAATGTTAGTTTATTGACTCTAAATAACAACTGCATACATTGTTCTTTATGGTACTTTTATACAAGACTGTATAAATAATTTCACAACACTAACCCATTGCTCCCTGGACACCCCTTGGGGTTGCTGGTGGGGTTGGAAGCATGAGGGTTGTAAGAAGTGAACGACAACTGTGCTCTCCCAGAGCGGCTGCTTCCCAGCACTGATTTCACTTTTGCCTTGAAACACAGAATAGTGTGAGTCCTGCTTGAACTAGGAGTAAGAACGAGGACAGCCCCGGACTGCCAGCTTTGAACAAGTCTCTTTGCTCCTACGTCTGAGCTACACACATCTCTGAAATAGCAGAGCTTCATAAAATATGTCCAAATTTCATCAGGCTTTGATGTGTTCAGATGAACTAAATTATTTCACAACCATTTGTCCCCTAGAAGCATTCTGAAATGTCTACCAAAATTTCATCTTGGAACGTGTGTGAAAATGACACATGACCATTGTAACAAACTTATGAGGGGGATGAGAGAGTGAGCGGCACAGAAGGATCACCACACACGAACTCATTCCCAGCACCATCACAGTGTAGGGTACACATTTGCCAGGCATGCGCAAAATGAAGATGTGGGTTCCCTCATTCAAAGAATAGAAAAAAAGTTTTTCTCTTTTCTTTGGCAGGTTCTTTCTTGACCTAACATGATGTTTTCCACTGCCTATAATGTCACACTCCCTCTGGCATGGAGATACTCCTCTAAGAATCAGACCCTTGGAAGCGCCCCAGATCCCTGCCCAGTAACTCACTGCTCGAGATGCAAGGGCCTTCTCACATCTAGAGCCCCCTGGTGTGAGAAGTGGCAGCAGTAGCTGAGTTGGGACAAGCACGCAGCAGGCCAGTAACCAGTCTGGGGAGGTGGAAAGCCGAGACAGCAACATGCATTGTGAGCTGTCCGAGTACTTGGTGCATGCTCCATTTTCCCATCAGACTTCACTCATTAAAACATACTTTTAAAGATAAAATTATTGAGAATTTCAAGATGGCCACCACAGAACATTAAACCTATGCTCAGGGCCACCAGCTGAGCTATGGCTTGTCCATGAAGCTGGCCCGTGCACTACAATTTATCAATTAGAAACCTAAAAGAAAAATGATACTATTTGCAACAAAAATAACAACTTTGAGTTGTCTGCAGCTAACTCTAACCAAAGGTGTACAAGAGATATTTACAGAGAAAATTGTGAAATGCTATTAAAGACATAAATTAGGACATGAATAAATTGAGCAATGTATTACGCTAATAGATAGGAAAAGGGTCATTAAGACATGAAGTCTTTCCCCAAACCAGTCCATAAATACAAAACAGTGCCAACAGGATTGTTTAAATATACAATTAGGTGAACTGATTTTTAAAATTCATATGGAAAAGTCTGATAAAATAAAAGTTAATTCAGATTTCAAGACTTGTAAATGTTTATTCAAAGCCTGTAGAGAAACCTGGTATATAACAAGGTAGCATTATTATTCAGCGGGAAGTATGCAACAAATGGTAATAAAACAAAGGGATTTTGTCTACATAAGTATTGATTTAGATTCTTACCTCATACCATATACTAAAACAAGTTCCATCTATTCAATAGTTTATCTTCTTAACATACAGGGTTCAAGGCTAATGGCTGTGCCCTCAGTCTCCTGATAAACCCATTGAATATGGCACTAGAAGTAGCAAGAGCATATTGGACCATTAGCTAAGTCAACAAAACAGGAATGATAAAAATTTTAAATTACCAGAAGAAAATACAGGGGAGTAAATTATGATATCAACATACAAACTAATTTTATAAATCAAGACACAAAACACTATGCACCAGGGAAAATTAACATTGGCAACTTACAAATTTTTAAACCAGAAAGATAAGATAAGACACAGACTGGGGGTAGATATTTGCATTGTGTCTAATGCATAAAGGATGAGAATTCATACTATCTAAAGAACCCCATACACAGATGTGATATATGAAAAACAACCAGCAAAAAACATAAAGAAGCAATCGCAGAAGAGGAAGCCCATGTTGCCAATAACCATTACACAAAAGACAACCAACCTGAATTCTAATCAGGGGATGCAAATTAAAACAATAATAAGATGTCATTTCACACCAAAAGACAGACACAAATAGGCAAGAATGTGGGTAGACAGGAACTCTATACTCTGGAGGTAAACTAGCATAAATACTTTGGACATCAATTTGATGATATCCAATTAAGTTAAAAAGGCATATGCCTATATCCTATACGTTCTACCCCTAAGTATATTTCCTATTACAATGTTAACTAGGACTTATGTACTAGGAGATTTTTTGCAGCTTTGATTATAACAGCAAAAGCAGAACACACATTATCTCTGTCTATCCTTTTAAAGAAGTTTTCTTTATTCCATGTTGTCTCTACCTCAGAAGTTATGCTACTTCTATTTTAATAGCTGCACTCAAATTTATAATGTGCTTACTTAAATTTAAAAAGGCTTTAGTAAATTAATGTTTACATTCTCCTCCTGGACAACTCAAGGATCCTACATATAGCTATATATCTATATATGGAGGAGGACCCCCAAGAACCAGGAGTGCTGATGTCTAATCACAGGAAAAGCTGGCTGCTCCAGCTCAAACAAAGAGAATGAATTCACCCTTCCTCTGCCTTGTTGTTCTGTTCAGGTCCTGAAAGGAATGGATGATGCCCACCCTCACTGTAGAGGGTGAATCTTCCTTCCTTAGTCTACTGATTCCAATGCTAATCCCTTCCAGAGACATCCTCACAGACTGACCCAGAGATAGTGTTTGGCCAGCTACCTGGGCATTCATTAGCCCAGTTAAGCTGACACGTAAAATTAACCAACAAAAGTAGTGTTCAGTGATCCTCTACTATTGGACAGGTACCATACTCAGCCCTTTGCTGCTAGCTCATTTAATCCTTCCAACAACTGTCCAGTTTTACAGATGGGGCAGGGGGCAACAGTGGGTCTGAGAAGATAATTAGCATGCCCAGTGCCGTACATAATGTGTATGGCAGAATAAGGGCAGAAACTAATGAATGACTACATCCAAAGTCCCTGCCCTTTCTATCCTATCCTTCTACTAATTTAACATTAGCATGAAACCACACATACACACTCATTCACTCATTTGCCCAGGAAGCAAAGAAATGTTCTTAGGTTTTCATTTAATTTAATTTAATTCACAATATCTGATTATCCCAATTTGGTTCATCAGATAAGGTGCAGTCCTGTCCTGGAATACAAAGAGAATCTGACCCAAGGGAACCAGATGGAGAACATCAGTTTAATTGGATGCAATGATGTCAAAGGGGCCCAGGGGGCAGAGATGTCCAAGCAGAGGGAGGCAAGAGGACCCTAAACACAGATTTTTGCCTTTTGGTCCCCAGTCTCTTCTATACTCAGTATTTCCACTCACTGTTTTTTTCCAGCTCCTCCAGCAGTCCTAAATCCATCCCTGTGCCCCACAGATTAAACATCCAGATACAGAAGTCTTCAGGCTCATACCTATAGTTCTTTAAAAAGTTCAACAACAACAAACTCTCAAAATGTATCTGAGCCTTTTATTTTCTCTTACATGTACTCTTGTGTTTGGATCATCTGAAGAAATGAAAGAAAATAAAATCAATCCCATTTCATATTTGGATTTCAGCAAAATGTGAGAAATATTGGAGCCATTTCCTTGTCCTATATAGGGAAATACGTTTTCCATGACATTGTTGGCTGGAACCACACAGGTAAAATAAAAATCTTCAAACTACTTCCCTTCAGATCCAGAAATGATGAGCAATTTGACATTTTGTATCCCCCAGACTGAAAACCAGAAAGCTCCCTGTCAGGAGCTATTCTTGCAATATTATACCCCAAATGCTGTGGGAAGTTGTTTGAGGCAAAAGGCAGTGGCCGTGATGGGACTGTGTTTTAAGAAGGAGCTGGCAGTCCAGCCATGCTGTGAATGAAAAACACCATAAAAGGAACATTACCATACTTAAAAAGCAGTGAGACTGCTCAAATAACTCATTGCAGGCTATTTTATAGTCCCCTAATTCTGTTTTTAAAATCAAATGCAACTCTAAAAGAATAGCTCACTTCACATTGGGAATAAAGCCAACCACTTCAGTTTATGGAGAATCTCAAGTCTTCCCTGCTAAAATTCATTCATCCATTCATTATTCATTCATTCCTTCATAAAAGCATATACAGAGCACCAACTATATGTCAGGTATTGGATTAGATGGCAAGGAGCATTTCCCATGAAGCATTTTACAATCAGACAGAAGCAGTAAGACCAGTACATATATCACTGATATAAAGTATAACAGGTTAAACACACTAAGAGAAAAACTAACAAGGGTGTGATAAGAGTGAGAAGCTGGAAAAAGTCAGTTCTGGCTGAGGGGATTCTAGAAGGCCTCATGGAGGAAGTGGCACTTAGGCTCAGCCTTGGAGGATGGGAACAGTGTGTGACAAGGCAGAGCAACAGATTGTACTCAAGGAAAGGCAAACAATTCCATTCGACTGGAATCTGAAAGGAACGGAACAAAAGCCTGAAAGGTATACCAGGGCATGATGATGGAGAACCCATTACAATAAGGCCAGTTGTGTGGCCCACTGTCTAGTGAAATCTTCTGATCAAAAAATAGACTAAGAAGTTTTACTTGGCTGATGTGAGTCACCTGCTTTTTAGGGGAAGACTGAAAAGGGACTTACACATTATAGATAGTCAAAGAATGACTATGAAGACATTCTTTCTTTGCCTTGGTTGTTGATACTTAAAGTCAACTTATCTAGCAAAGAGAGGAACCCTGGCATTTACTTTGCACACCCCTCCTTATTCCTGGTTTCACCTTCAATTCCTTATCTCCTTTGTCCTTTGTTCTTAGTTCTTCACATAACAATGTATTTCATATTTCATGTCTTTATTATAAAACAGTGATCAAATAAACAGATACAACATAGAGATATACATGAAGAACAAAATAAAATGGGAGGGTATGCCTCCAAATAAATTCATTTTCCAAAAGTTATATAACCAGTGCTCTCCAAATATACCATTCTACACATTATTCTCTGACAGTCATTGATTAACAAGTTCTGTAATTTCTACAGTTAGAAAAGTTTTCCACAGGTAATTTTATATAGCCCTGGTTCTATAAGTAAAAGTGAGCACTACTTTGTATAGTAACATGTCTTGTTTAGAAAAGAAGAAATTAGATCTCTTAACATGGAATTGGTAAGCAAGCAGCAAAAAATCATTCTTTATGCAGCATTAAAGCTACAGGCAGATCTGCTTTCGCACTGAACCCAAACTAATGCTTATGACAGCACTGTGATGTACTATCTCAGAGCAAAATGTAACAATTCAGAGTTTCCTGGTATATCCAAATATGACGGGGCCATGATAGTCATAGTGATCACGGATAACAGAACATGCCCCCTAGGACAGCAATGCTCTTTGCATCTTCAGATGACTCATCATTCCTATCATCCTAAGTGGGTGATGATTTAGTTTTCATTAAGGAATAAATCTGCATACCCAAACAACAGTGTGGTGATAGCCAGAGGGAAAGGGATGTGAAGGTAGGTGGAGGTAGGCAAAGAGGGGATAACTGGGTACAGAAAGAGACTTAGCTTTGGGTGATGGGCACATGATGCGGTGTGCAGATGATGTTTTGTTGAGTTGTACAACTGAAACATGTATGGTTTTGTGAACTAATGTCATCCTAATAAATTCAATTTTAAAAGAATGCAATTCATTCTTTTATGCTTCTAATATTTTCTATTCACCTTAGCATCACTCTAGTTGTAAACTAACAACCATCAAAGATATTTCTCAACCATGTCTATATAATTGTATGCATGCTGAGGCATGTTAAAAGAAATATTAAATCAATGACTAAATGGCTTGCCTAGGTCTAGTTAAAATGTTGTATGTATCTGAAGCGATAGAAATGAAAATAAAAAGCAGGAAGAATTAGAGTTGAAATTCCTATAGTCCTGTAAATAGCAATGTGTACTGGGAACAGATAGTGGATTACTCACATGGTTGGTTGGTTGTTTTAACTATCATACAATATCTAAGAACCTGCTGAAATAGATGCTTAATCACAAAACAGATGCCTGCACCCTGAGTTTATGGGGGAGCATGGGAGGAGTAGAGTGTGAGTTCGAAATCAGTATGACCAGGGAGTCAAAGTATGTCCTTATTTTTAAGTATAAATACATTTCCTTGAGAGATTTTCTAGCATTTAGCTTGACTTATATATTCTCCAGCCAATACTTTCCTCCCAAAAACTATGAGAAAAAATATTAAAGGCAGGAAGCTTTCAAATTTCTACCTGCATTAACATACAAGAGCATAATAGTTTTGAAACCATTTCTGCTTAATGAACACCCACATTTGCATTTCAAGAGCACCTCAGGGTGCAATAAAGTCAATACAGCATAGATAATTCTGCAATCAACCCTTTTCTCCCTCTAAAAGGTCCTTTAACTATAAAAAACAATTTTAATAAAAAGGCAGCTGTACTCAAGATCCTTCACTATATATGATACTCTTCATCAGAACATAAAAGTTTGGTCCAAAAACCAACTTTAAGGAATTCACAATAGATTGATGTCAGTATTAGTCATGACTGTGTATAGCAAATCACGTTCTCTCAGCTTTTCCAACATAAGGTAAAAATAAGCAGCTGAATTTTAATTTCTATATAATAACTACTTAGCTGTTCATCTACCCTGGTTACTGTGTGAAGGATGGGATTGAAGAAAACTGTCTCATAATCCACTAAAAAGGCTGCCAATAGGATTGAAAAGAAAGCCACATAATTAATGCTTTTGGTCAGAAGTGACAACATTAAGTTACAACACTCTTAATCAAACTCCAGAAATGTCTCTGGTTATAGCAACAGAGAGGAAAAATTAGGGTCACCCATCCATCCCCACATGCCCAAGACCGAGAATGTCAGCACATCTAAATTGATGAAGCTCACAGTGATTGGCAATTCATAAAGCCCAGAAACTCATAAAGCACATTTTTATATCAGATATTTAATTTCAAATTCATGTTATATATAACTTATAACATATATTATAAATTCAATCTATAATCAGAGCTATTCTGCATGTTTTAAATATCAATTCTTTCGAGAGGCCTTCCCTGACCACCCTATCCAAAAGTAGCTACTCCTTTCATTTCTAAATCCTACAACTAGTTTCACTTTCCTCCACTGACATTTTTATAGTTTTTATACATATTGTGTGTCTTCCAACTAGTTCATCAGTTCCAAATGGTAAGAATTTTACCTGCTCAGTGCCTAGAACAGTGTCTGGTATATAAAAGTTATTTACTAATTATTTGTGAATGAATGAGTGAATGAATGAAATAGAACAAGTGTTGGATCGATGGGAGTCTCTCCTCATCTCCCCTGGTGAACTCCTCCAAGTACGAGCTCCTCAGGAGCAGGTAGTAGGTGCCTGGCTCCTAAGGAGCATTCAGGAACCCAGCAACTATTTTTTGGGTGAGTGATATATATTGATTTTCTATCACTACCCTTACAAAGTACCATAAACTCAGTGGCTTAAAATTCTTGTTTTATAATTTATTACCTTATAATTCTGTAGAACAGAAGTCTAACATAAGTTGAAATCAAGTGCTGGTAGGGCTGTGTTGCTTTCCATGGTCTCTGAATGAGACCTGTTTCCCTGCCTTTTCCAGATGTTGGATGCTGCCATAGTCCTTGGGGGTAGCCCTTCCTCTAATCTCTCCACTCCTGCATTCTCTGTGGCCTTCAAAGCCAACAATGGCAGCCCTCCTGACACTGAATCACTCTGACCCGACTTTTGTCTTTCTCTTTTCAGCCTTCCTCCTACTTTTAAGGACTATGGTAATTATTTTCTTAGCCTCACCTGGATAATCCAAGCTACTCTCCCCATCTCAAGGTCAGCTGATTAGCAACCTTGGTTCCACTTGCAACCTTAATTCCCTCTTGCTATGGAACATATTTATCCACAGGTTTTGAAAGGTAGATATAGACACTTTGGGGGGCTGTTATTCTTGGGGGGATGGCGCTGGTAAATTTTGAGTTGGTGGGTACGTGAGTGAGTGAGTACCCATAAGACGATTCTAAGCTTCACAGTGACTGGGCAGGTTATATAAAAGTAGCAAGGTTTTCTAAAGTAGCCAAAGATGGTTTTACTTGAAGAGAAGGGACATGGGTAACATCTGAATCCACTTTTGGTCAGAAGAGTAAGATAATGAAAGTTGAGTTTATGGAAGACTTATCGGGAAACAGAGAAAGAGGAGACCAGAGGCAGCAAGACCACTGAGGAGGGAGGCAGAAGCAGATTTGAGTATTAGGGACAAGGTCTGAATTAGAGAGAAGGGATGACTGTGAGAGACCCTTCAGAAAAGGACTGAATGACAAGGAGGACTAAAGAAGACACATGAGTCAGACATGTCTATGAGATTGTGAGCCTAAGAGATTAATGAAGAAACCAAGAATTTGGAAGTGAAGCCAGTGTTCACATATGAAAGACATAAGCTTGAGGTGACATGATCTCTAGGTTGAAATGTTCAGTTTTCATCCAACCAGAGAGAGTTTAGTTAAGGAAACAGGACAGGAAACCATCACCTTAGAGTTAGAAGTGAGTGACATCCCCAAATGGTAAAGGAGCTATAGCCAGGAACCCCAAGTTTGTTTTATCCAGAATAACCTTACCTGTATTCAAAGCTCTTCACTCTGTGTCGATCACCCTGCTCCCTTCCTAGCTCAGAATGGCTCTCAGTCACCTGAGGGCGATTCTTAATGAGCAGGCACCTGTGCTCTGATTTTTGCTGCTCAGCCATGTCCTACTCTCTCCCTGGACTTCAGCCAAGCTAAGCTGAGAGTTTGGGTTGCTAACTTCTGTTCCCGTTATCTGACAGCTGTCACAGATGTTCCTGGGCCCATATTAAAACTCCTGGTGTTTGAAACCTTGCTGTTTCTCACATCTGTTGAGTGTCCTCTCCTTGACTTCTCTTTAAACTTTCTGGACTCTCTGCCCATTCCTATCTCTGATACTTCATCACTTGGAATACAGGTTTTCCCACTATTTACCTGTACCTTGATTCTATCACAAAAAAAAAATGATAAAGGAAACATTATTCAAAATGGAGAGGGCAAGCCATAAAGAGACAGCTCTCACATACATACCATTCATTGCAGCCTGTGTAACCAGCAGGAAAAAGAAATATTAAAAGTATTTTAATAAAGGAGGACATTTTTCACATGGGAATTTTATCTCCTGCTTAAAAAGAAAGAAGAAGAAACAATGCACTATCCTGCCCTCATAACAATGCACTAACCACCATTTGCAGCCAATGAGAAACCATCACAACCTCCATCTCTTGTTCTTCTCCAATGAACTGTTGTTCAAACAACCCACCCAATTTCCTCCTAAAATCTGACCTTCCCTTTGTCTTTTGGGACTTGCCTGCAGCTTGCTATAATTTGCTTGTTCCAAATTGCAATCCCTCTGCTATTTCTGAATAGACACATCTTTTATAATGAACTGAGCTTGCCTTAGTTTACCTTTTTGTTTAGATCAACACTATTCACCTCTATGTACAATGATACGAAGGTAAATAACACAGATCTCCAGAACACAGGTAACAAAACTCCCAACCCAGCTGGTAGGCAGAAGCACACCAATGTGCCCAACTGGGTTGCATGTATGCCAAGAGACTGATGTCCTCCAGTCACCTTCAGACATAAGCAGTCTCACCTGGAAACTCCTATGTGCTGTACAATCTTCTACAAGCTTTACAATGTGAACCAAAAACTGGAAAGCATGGATCTACTGTAGACAATAGAGTGATCACGAGCAGAAAGAGCAGTTGGAGGGGAGAAAATGGGAAAGCAGAGTGCTGTGGAAGCCAGAGGACAAGGATACTTCAAGAAAAAAGAAGGCAGCAGTGTCAATTGCAACGGAGCAGCCAAGAAGAATGAGGACTGAGAAAAGGCCACTGTGTCTATACTCATGTAAGTTCATTTTTCATGACAGGCAAACAATTGATTCAAAAAGGAAGTGCAGGGCTAAAGGGAACTAGAAAAAAGGTCAACTTGATACCTGGTGAAGAAGAAGAACATTAAAAGTTATCAGGAATGCTTTGCTAGTAAGCCCTTAAAATATGCCAGAAAACTTAAGGCTATCTTCAGCTAGCAATAACATAACTGACAGAAATCATTTACATAACTGAGGCAGCTTATTAAGTCAACCAGAACTGTCAACATTTGCTTAAGTATCTCAAAACAAAAAGGAATGAGAGGCAAGCGTTTAAGATAAATAAAAATTAATCCAGTTCACAATCAAATGGAAATGCCATGAGCCCAAAGAACATTCATGTGTAGGATTTTGTTTTAAGACCCTACATTTAATAAGCTGAAATTACCATGACATTCAATAGCTGGAAATGAAGAATTTCCTTTTAATGGGATATTTTCATTTCATTCAAAAAAGAAAAAGAAAAGAGTAACAAAACATCCTTAACTTAGTTTCCAGAGAAGCAAGTGTTTCTTGGGCTATTCAGATAAGCTTTGTAATGGGATAAAAGGGAACGGAGTCGTCCCTGCCCACCCCGCCTCCCGTCCCTCTCCAGGCCTTCCACCACAGGCTACATTTCTTGCTTGCAAATGGAGGCTCACCACTGCAACTTGTGAATGCAGCAAGGTAAACATGAGTGAGATCTAGTGTCTTTGGGAAAAAACACCTCAGATGTGCAACCTCCACCTCAGTACACAAGAGCTTTATACCAATCCTCAACACCCAGTTGCTTGTCACCAATGAGAGGTAAACCAATAAAGTAGTGTTGAGGAAGAGTTTTGCATTCAGATAGAACTGAGTTCAAATATTGGCTCCAATACTTAGTGTATCACCTTGGACAAATTATTTAACCTCTCCACACCTAGACTTATTACTTTTAATACCTACCTTAGTTGCTGTGAGTATTAATGTATGTAAATGACTTGGCACACAGTTATTTGAGTGATTTCCTGTCCGTCTCCTTTACCCTCGCCCATTCGCAGCCCCACAAAAACCATTTTCCTGCCTCAGCTAGCTTCCTGCTCTCCTTTGCTCTGTCTTTCTCTGCTTCACCTGGGTGGTGTGGGCCTCTATGCAGCCTCCCAGAGTCAGGCCCCAGTTCACATTTCAGCCTAAAGATCTACGGATATCTGGCTCCCTGAGGAAGCTAAATACCAGTGGGGACAAAACACCAAGAGAAGGAGAACAGCAGCCATGTCAATCAACGTCCATTCAACCAGAATTCCTGGAATCAGACCAAGGTCACCCAGGGATGAGCGTGGCAGTTTTAGCTACCTGAGCACGGTCAGAAAACAGGCCGATGCGGTCTTTCGTGATTTGGAAAACTACTCCGCCTAGCCTGTATCTCCCAAGTCCCTCCAGTAAGCAACTGCACAAACACTAAAATGTCAAAAGTTCCTAATAAATTTGAGGGGGAAAATCATCCTTCTCTTTAGGCTTTGCTTTCCTCACCTAAATTCAAACTTTCAAAGAAGTGAGTATGACTTCATTACCTAAAAGCAAAGAAAGAACATTAAAATTTTTTAGATCATTTTTTACCTTCTTACATGTTAAATGTATTCCTGAAAATCTCATAACTGAAATCATGAGAATATGACAAGTTAAAAAGTTTGAAGAAAATATGGTTGGGTCAGCTCCAGCCTGGGACGGAGCAAAGCTGTTTTGTTAGGCTCGACCAAGCACTGCACCATGCTCTGCGTAACACTCCCTGTTCTAAGGCAATTGGACAACATATTCAACAAACACTTTAAATAAGTGATAAGTAGTTCAAATTGTAAAAATTTATGGAAAAGAATGTATAGTAAATTCTATTCCCAAAAGCCCAAACTCTTTTGAACCATTTTAGTAATTTAATTGAGAAACCTATTAGTGATAAACTAACACATTCTTGAGTCAATTACCACTATTCAGGACATAACCACGATTGATAACTGTTTGGTAACACAAAGATCTTTCCTAGAGAAACTACGTTTTTATTCTAAAGTAGCCTCTTAGATCATCTAGCTAACATTGTGATGTCAGGTTCAAAAGATTTATGCATGTTTTACAAATAAAAACAAAACAGAACTATAAAAAAAACAGAAAGTCAAAGTTAGGAGAAGTCTAGAATTGAACTGCCTCTTTTTATAGAGGAGGAGACCTCGAGAGGCCTCGAACTTGCCCAAGCTGCAAAGGGAGTTATTGGTGAAACTGCAAGTAACAAACAGGTCACCGACTGGCAGCTGGTCCAGGCTGTGGATGTGTCACATTGGTGCTACCCATGGCTCAGGCCAGCATCTCACGGTCCTGGGCTCTGTGCTGAGTCCACTGGCTCAGTCAGTACCTCTGTGTAGGGCTGCAGTCCTTACTCGTTAGTCCACTCAGAGTCTGGCCTTCCTTGTCCCTTTGTCATCTAGCACCGTCACTGTGGCCTTCACAGAGATACATCAACCAATCTATGTCAGAAACACAATGGCAAAGTCCTTGTTGATTAAAACACTTTAAGTGTTTTGTGCACATTGTTTAAAAATCAAATTGTACATAATATTATGAAAAAAGAAAAGTTTTCTAGTCTACTCTCCACTGTGAATTCCATCACCCTTTGTAGTCACAGTTTAGTCACTGGTGGTCATAAATAAGTTAAACATCTTTTTCATGGTATCTTAATTATAGACATTAACTATTGACTCAATGATACTGGCTGAAAAAAAGTAGATCAATTATATTGTCTGTCTTTCCCTCCCCATCAAGTTTTATGAGTTGTATTATCTTTAGTCCTTCTACTCCTTAACTTCATAATTTGAAATACTGTAGCTAATCCTCCATATATTGTTCCATCAACTTTAAATCAGATCTCTTGACCCTCCATCATTAGATGAAGAAATTAGAACCCTCCTCTCCCCTCCACATCTGCCCACCATTCATCCTTACCTCCTGACTTCTGTCAGCTCTACCACAACTTTCATGTTTTCAGGGTTTATAAAAGTCACATTTTGCTCCATAACTGCAATTTAACATTCAGTGTTTTGCCTGTGAGTTGATCGTAAAAGTAAAATGAAATAAAATTATCATTTACAGTATTATGATGAAGACTATTTTCCACTACAGAATCAAGTCATGCCATTGGACCAAAAGAGAAGGAAATACATCCTATGCATCACTAAATCTCAAGGGAGAGTGGTACAAGTGTAAGCATTAAAGAGTACCAAGCTACCCCAGTCTACCAAGAGCCCCAGCATTCCAGCCCATTAAGAAACACTTCTTTTTAATAATCATCTGCTTGAGACCAAAAAAAGAAGAAATCACTCTATTGCCTCAGTATGTTTGTACATTCAGGAAGCGTGCCACACTCAACCACAAGCAGTCAAACCTAGTGGCAGATAGTTAAAGCAGTATCTTGGATTCTTATCAGCAAATTAATGCTTATAACAAAAGAGCTTCTCTAACAAAGAGAGGGCTCTGTATTATACAAGGGGCTTGTAGCTTCAAGTCCAAATCACACTTTGCTACATAAATTGCTGTGAAAAACTTCATCTTCCCTGAGCCTCAGTTTCCTCATCTAAAAAAATGAGGGCAATACCAGCTATCGCATAGGCACACTGTGAAGATTAAGTTAGAAAAAGTACATGAAAACGCATGGCAAATCATAAACTGCTGTGCCAATACAAGGCATTGTTGTTATTAACAAGGAGCACGGGGTGCTGCTTTCTATGAAATTGAAATGCAGTACAGATGCCTAACATCAAATTAAGGCCATTTTGAGATAAAAGAATCAAAATAGTGTGTGCACAAATTGGTGTTATATCCCAGGAAGGAATTTAAAACTGCTCAACCAGACATTAAGAAACCTGCTGCTTTAGATAACTTATTCAATACATCAATAATTTTATGCAACACACAGACTCAGCAAGAAGCCTCATTCCTCCCTGCCAATCGTCAAGGACACTACTTGCAAGAACTACTAAATGGAGCATTTCATTGGTCAAGGGAGGATAAAATAAAAATGGGTTTTAAGGTTTTGTGTCATGGACCTCTACCTAAGTCTAAGTCAATAATAAGGAATTAACTCTGATATCATTTCAAATCTCTTCAAAGGAAAAGTTTAAAAAGTCCAGGAACCCAAATTGGTTTAAACACTCTCTGTGCTGCATCTTGGACAGCCTTTCCAAATGTTAATACCAACTTCTTTTATTATTTCAGCACATACAATGCACGATCCTCTAGTGTTATTAGAGTATCATTCAAATTCAAAGGACTATGTAGGTCAAAGAGTCAAATTAAATGTCCCTAGGGACGTAAAAGGAAATCTAGGTCTCGTGTAGGAATTATCCATGGCACACAACACTCCGGAGTATCTAACTAGGAACCTCAAGCCCTCAGCAAAGAGAATATCCACAAATATTGCTCCCCCAACCTAAGGGGGAAAAAGTCCTAACCTACAAACTCCATGTCAGTATTCACTACCCTCTATGTCTGTCTGCCTTTGCTTCAGGTTAACACAGGCAACCCTGGGAACAGAAATCATTAAGCTGTTTCTGGGATCTACTAAGACCAATGTATGCCTGGGAAACATCTGCACACCCAATGCGATCCAGTGCAGGACGACGGGGCTCATTAGAGCTGCAGACCTGCTGAACTCAGGCCATCTCCACGCATATTAAGAGTCTGTCTCTTTTACCCTTAAAGGCAACTGAATTTTTCCTCAGCTGTGGATGAGAAGAACCTCTGTCTTTATTGAGTAGATATTTCCCTCAAGTGTTGCTCTCCTTAATGACAATTTTACCCTATTATGTGTATTTCCCAGGGAGCCAGGGAATGTTAATGAATGTCAAGCCCACACTTCTCTCAGTGGCTGGATTTCCAGTGTGGTTAGAGCAGTGGACTGCTGCAAGCGCACATGCTAATCAGGCTCCATCTGCACAGGAGGCTGCTTGCAGAAACAGACAATTATTTTGCTCCATGCAGGGCTGCTTGGGGAGGGGGGAGCAGCTGCAGAGGAGTAAATTCCCAGGGCTTATGATGATTAGGGACCCCCCAAAGTACACTTAAGTCTTTGAAATAAACACCAAAAAAAAGTTTCCAAAAAGCATGAAAAGAAATTCTTACTCTTTAGGTCCCTTCACCATTTATTTCAAAGCCTTTCCCATCAGAGGAAATATTTCTCTCCAACTGATTCAGGGACAAGGGCCCAGGCATGGGGAGCTATCCCACTGTGTACTCAGTAGTAGGTGGGTAGATTTTCCTTTCAACTAAATGAAGAAGTTCTGGAACAGGAGGCTGCAGACAATGCTATGCCATTGACACTTGAGAGCGGAAAATATTAAATATATCTCCCGTTGAGTAATCATTTCTCCACTGTGGTGTGCCCAAAGGGAGAAGTCATAAATGAATCACTGATCATCACAGGAATGTTGAATTTACAAACTGCCAGACGTATTCTCTGGTGGCCTCCATTCCACAAATGGACAAATTTATGGCTCTTTAGGCACCAAGAAACTCTATCTCGAGTAATCATTTGACATCATTATTTTGAAGTCAAGAAAATATTAGATAACTATGCTTCTCATGTTTCACCCCAAGCTTTGAAATATGTTTTTGGGAGGGAGGCACATGCATGCCACAAGAAATCAGGGATCAGGAGGGCAATCTGATAACTGGAATTTTTAAATTACCAAAAGAGCTGCCCATTTGACCACATGACAAAAGAGAGTAATTTTCATATCATCCCTAACCCTCAGAAACTCCTAATATGTTAATTACCTTTGGTGTCAGCAGGGGAGCAAGACCAGACTGAGTGTCAGAATGTTACCGTCAGTTTGGACACTTCTAAAAGCCTGATGTTAGCTGCATATAGAACTCCTGGAAGGTCATGGGCATGGGCAGTCAGTCCTTGGTCAGCGAGTCCTCTGCTCTGGAAATCCCAGGAGAGAGCTGGAGCAGAACAGAGGGCGCCTTGGGTTCTGGAGCCTTCCAGGCACTCCTGGAACAAGGCAAAATCCCCCCAGGGCACGGCCCAGGCTCCCACTGCTGCTCCAGGCAGAAGTAGCACGCCCGGGTGGCAGCGTTCTGAAGTACATCTCTGAGGGAGCCCAGGGCCAGAGTGATGACTCCCTGGTTAGGGCAGAAAGAAAGAGAACAGAAGGGTCTCCTAAAGAAGAAGGCTACTTGGCATCACCAAACAGAGACTTGTTTCTGAAGTCTATCCATTCAGTGTCAGTGAAGGCTTCCCTGCCAAGGAGCCTGCAAGCCTTTTCCTGAATAACCTTTTAGTAAGCTGATGGGATTGGCCCAGTTCAATTACACCTCCTCTGGAGGAGCAGGCTTCAGAGCTGCCGATACAGAAAAGTAGATCAAAGGTGAAAAAAATCTTCCCACTAACAGAGAGGAGGAGAGACTAGAAAAATGACAAATTCCTATAACCTACCCCCCTTTGCTTCAACTGTCTTAAATAGAACTGAAGGAAATTAATGAATTTGCTCCACACACCCCCATAAAAACAACAAACGGGGAAAGAAGTTCTTTCCATGTCCAGACAAAAATGATAGAAAAGTATTGCTCAAATATATAGTCCAGAGATGGGCCGAATGTTCTGAGACACACAGAGAGGGATGTAATTGCCTAAAGCAAGCCTCTCTGCATGCAGCACAAATAACCATTCACAGGAAATCCTCCTGGTCTGGCAGCATGACTTTATCTTGACACCAAGACTCACCTGGCTGTATACTAACTTCACTTCTATGCTCTAACCCTAATCCTGACTGATGGTGGGAAAAATCCCAAACCAAGGGAAACAGTTTTCTGCGATACTAGGAAGGAAACAAAACTTGTGTGGCTCTAATGCAAAATGTTCTAAGAGTCCTTTCATTTGAACTACACTCTGATGTCAAAGTTTAAAAATATCTTCCCATTTGTCATCACATTTAATCCCTATGGTCATACTCAAAGGCAGGGCTCATCCCTGCAGAGCACAGATTACAAGTCCCTTCTAAGCCATGAAAAATGAAGCACAGGAAACATAAGTAACTGGCCCCAAGATCACCCAGTGTCTTAGTGACACTGATGACATCAGAACCTAGATTGCCCGGTGCCTATGCCCCCAAGAGAAGTCCCCAAGACCCCCACAGGCAAAGAGAGCAAGGGAGCAAGATAATATTGAGCTCCTTATGGTTCTGATTTTTACATCATTGTGCTTTATTTTAGTTTACCCACAAACAATAATAAAAATAATAAATAATAATAAAATAATATAGGAAACAAGAAGGAGGCTGGAGCCACCTCCTCTGTGTCAATATTAGGAATACCACTTGGAATGAGACTCTCCTACAGACAGACCTGGAAGCCACGGCCAACCATGGAACCGTTGACGAGGCAGAAGTGAGGTGTCACAGGAAAATACCCTAGTAGCAACATCACTCTGGAATAATTTTGATTATTAAGTGATTCACTGATTTTGCTTATTCATTTGTCTAGTAGCTCTTCTCCTTTCCTGTCCTGCTTCGTGCACTGTCAATTTTCTCCTTTTCCTCCCTCAAGTAGCAAAGCCATCCTGCACTCTCCGCAGCAGAGGGAGGTAGCCACCTCACGGTTCTCTGGCCTTACCCTTTTCCTCACACCTGCCACTAGGCCTCGCTAGACGGTATGTCAGCAAAGAGAATAAGGAGCCTCCAAGTCTCTTCCTGGCCACTGTTTCTAAAGTTCAGGTTCCCCAGAAAGATGGAGATGCCTGGAAGCCTTACTGATGCCTGGACCAAGGGAAGAGAGGAAAACAGAGAAGAATCTGCAAAAACTCAGCTTCAGTGAGCCCTGTTATGGGCTAATTGTGTCCTTCCCAATGTTTAGATGTCGAAGTCCTAACCCCAGTGCCTCAGAATGTGACTGCATTTGGACACAGGGTCTTTACAAGGTAATTGAGATCAAATGAGGTCATTGGGGTGGGCCCTAATTCAATGACTAGTGTTCTTATTTAAAAAAAGGAAGAGAGAGAGAGAGAGGGAGGGAGATTCAGAACAGACACACACAGAAGAAAGACAATGTAAAGGGAGAGGGAGAAGATGGCCACCTTCAAGCCAAGGAGAGGGACCCCAGGGGAAACCAGTCCTGCTGACACCTTGTTCTTCTATTTCTGGCCTCCAAACTGTGAGAAAATAAATGTCTGTGGTTTAGCCACCTAGCCTGTGGCTTTGTTGTGGCAGCTCCAGAAAACTAAGGCAGGCCCCAAAGAAAGGAACCTGAGTCTTCCTCCCAAACAGACTGCAAGCCCAGGTTCTAGGGTAAGAGAGGCTTTTTGAATAATGGCTTTTCCCCTCTATGCTTCCATTTCTTCACCCATAAAATATGGGTGATAATAATTAATACTTAACCCAAAGTCTTGCTTTGAGAATTAATCAAGGTAATATTAAGAACTACCCATGAGCAAGCACTCACGGATTATTTGCTATTATCACCCAGAATGAAGGCTGCATTTTTACCTTTTGGTGACTCCTCAAGGCACCTTCATTCAGTAAATTCCCACTACATGGCGGGCTAAATGTTCCTAGGATTAACAGTTTCAACAAAAGAGAAATTAAAATATGATACTCATGAGAAATAGGTTCACACAACTTTCTGAAAAGTGGATGCTTTAAATTATTGACCACTGAGCACTTAAAACAGGTACAAACAAAATACAGGTCCTAGCCTAAGACAAATAGGAGTCACCCATCTAAAATAAATGGAAATGGAGCTCTAACAATGTTCCCATACTGTTATTTAGCTACTGATATGTTTAGGCTCAGAAAAAAAAAGATATTACCTAGCAAATGCTACAACCTCAGAGAGGAAAATAAGAAGCAAAGGACTGCATTTTATTTTGCATTAATGTATGACATTTTCTGCCCTGGAAAAGTTCATAGCTATGCTGGTCTTTTGTTGTTTAGGCTGTGTATGTATGTGTGTGTGTTACCTTTTTTCTCCACATGCATTATGGTTGAATGTAATGATTGTGAGTAAAGTTAATTCTTAGAAAGGAGCAGTCTCACCTTATACATATTAATAAGTGCTTTTTTTGAGAAGCAATGACAGCCCTTGATACATTTTGACGAAAATGAAAGGAGAAAAAAAACCAGTGCCACTATTAAGAACACCCCCGAGGTGATAGAGAGCCACATCTTTGATACATCAGCTCTTAGTCTCAATGCACACACTTATTAACTCACCTATGCACCAAGAATTAGAATGAGCTCCTTCTTTAGACACATATTCTTAACAGCCGTCCCAACAGACATCTTGGAACCTAAAGCAGGGCTTCCATGTGGGCCGTGGTGTAATTTTCTCACAGTCTCACAGTAGAGTTTGTACCGACAGCATCTCTCAGCAGATTAGAGACAGGCAGCATGGAAGTGATCGTTAAAAAGCTCGACAAGGCCAAAAGGGTGGCAAAAATATCTCAGCTCCAAGCAAAACGCGGTTCTTTACTAAGAGAAGGGCATGGGGTTGTGCCTTCCAAATTATTGCCTCAAAGATACCAAACGATCTGAGATAGATACACAGGGACGAATGAGTGCTGAGTCCAGATAGCCACATTTATATGACTGCTGTGCCTTTTCCTCTGAGAGGCTCAGAGTGCTCTGCAAACAGTTTCATCAATCCCCTCCGAATCCCTGGGAGGAAGCTGGGTGTGGCAAGCATTATTAGGGCTCTGCAGTTACAGAAGCAGCAGCACAAAGGAACCCAGCCATGTGCAGAAATGGTTTCAAGAATGGATTGCCTCAACTCTCAGGCTAAATGCATCCACTGCAACAAGATTTTTTATTTAGGAGAAATACTAAAAAAAGAAAAAGGATGCAAATTAACCTATTTACGTAAGTACTTTTCCATTCTTTGGCTATTTTTTGAGGGTTAGTCAAGATCCTTGGAGTCACCGCAAAGTGACGCCTTCAGTGATGAGAGTTGATTGCGGGGACACTGGAGAAAGGGAAGCTGCCTCGGGACCTGCCCGATGGTTATGGGAACATTGTGAGGCCCAGCACTCCTGACCACACAGGGCCTGGAGATAGAGGCGCAGCACTATTCACAGCAATCACTTGGCTCAAGGAGCCTGCTTGCTTTTTGTTAACCTAGTCACACTTGTGTTTTCTAAGAAATAATAGCAATAATAATAGCTAACTCCCTGGTTGCATAACAAACCTCCCGACCCTTTGCATTTAAACAATGATCATTCTCTGTCACTCATACATGTGTGCTCTGGCTCTAGTTCAGCAGATCCGGGCTGGGTGCTCCAGGCAGCCCTGCTTCAGGCAGCCCTGTTTCAGGCTGCAAAAGCTGGGTGGCCCCGCTCCTCATTATGGGGCTAGGGCTGCTCTGCTCCCTGTATCTCTCATCATCCTTAAAAAGGAGAGCAAGCTGGCACCTATTCTTTCCATATTGGTGGTCAAAACAGAAGGCAGAAACAGGCAAGGCTCCTAACACCTAGGCTCAGAACTCTAACACATAGTCAATTTCTCCCATATGCCATTGGCCAAAGTGAATCATGTGACTGAGCCTGGGGTTAACGCAGGGTGTGAACACAAGGATGCTGTGAAAAGCAAAGCCAACAAACTCCATCTACTTCACTAACATTATTCTGAGCCAATACTGTATCCAGAACTAACTCATTCGCTTAATCCTCACAACATGCTGTGTGACAGAGACAAAAAGACTGAGGTTTAGAGAGGTTTGCAAAGGCACAAGTTCCCGCCGCCCTCTAACAAAATGCCTCCTAAGGAAGAGTTCACACCAACTCCCCTCAGAGGCAGGCGTCTGAAGTGACCAGCCCCTGTATGGCTACCTTCAACAGGGCCTGGACCCCGAGGCAAGCCACTGTGACCGTGTGAGCAGGACGAGGACTGCTAAAACTGGGCGGTGGGAGCTAAAACTTCCCTGCAGAGAAGAATGTTCGGAGCTGTTATTCTCAGAAGAGGGCTATATAGTGGGCATCATGACCTTTCCAGGAAAATAAAGTTCTTTAATGCTTGTCAATGTCCCAATAAGCAGCTTCTGGCCAAGTGAAAAAAGATAGGCTAACTATCTACAGCTACATTAGGAGACTAACACAGTTACCCTCAGGGAATCCATTCACAATAGAAGCTATCACATAAGTAACAGAATAATATGTAATCAAGCACTTAATGAGGATATCAAGGGTTTTGAATTAAACCATTTAAAATGAGCTTGGTTGTTTTCTGGCCTCTCCCAACATTAATGCAGCTACAAGAGTCACACAGAGGCATGCACACCCCAAATGAAGGCAAGACTTCTGCCCAGGTTAAAGAAGCAAATCAGAAGTCTCAACTTTGAAATGGCATCAGGAATCTTTTATCAAATGACTTCTATATGCCAGGTGATTTCCTATATCACCTTATTTAATTCTGAAGCTTTATGAGGTACATTTATTCCCATTTTAGAGAAAAGTAAACTGAGTTTGAGATTTAACTTCCCCAGGGTTTCACATCCAAGCCAGGATTCACATCCGAATTCCTATTTCTCCACACACATGATCTTTCCAACAGATTGAGTGGTATTGCTTATTAAAGATAATCCATATTTTCAGTTAAACAAGATTCAATAAATCTTTCTTTAAATGTTAGCCTTATATTACCCTGCTTTGATCAGTTAGGTTGGAGTCACATGAGGAGTGACCAAAGGAAAAGAGATTTTATAAAAGGGTTATAATTTGAGGCTGGGGATGGAGTATGGAATGAGAAGAGGCTACTACAGCAATGTAACTTACCATTCCCTGGCCTGCCTCACCCAGGGGTCCACAGATTTTTAAACCTGTTCTATGTCCTCTGTAGCTGCATGTGAAACAGGGACTCTATTTTAGTTGAACACTTGGTGGGACATTTGTACCATAAGGTACTAGATGACTTGGGTACATTCGAAGTGGCCCTTGGAAATGCCTTGAACTTCTTCAAGCCCATGAATCTCTCCAGTCAACTGAAAAGTGTAAGGAAATCAGACCGTACATTTGACTATTTTGAGGAACCAGACTACTCCGGCTCAAACTCACCATGTGTTTCCACCCACTTCTCTATCTATTCTAGAGGTTCAAGTGTATAGCACTGTAAAAATTAGGATCTCTTCTAACAACTAAAAGCTTAAATCAATTGGATCTCTATTTCCCAGGGGTGTTTCAATACCTTTAATTAGATGTAACTGAGCCAGGACTTTTAAAAAACTGTCAAATATTGGGCCTCGAACACTTAATGTAAGTCATTGACTCAGTAAGAGAAGAAATAGCAGAAAGAAATGCTGGAAGCAAGAACTAACCCACTCGTTCTGCACCACCACTGCGGTGCCACATCCAGGTCTCCATACACTGTAGAATGTGTACTCAGAACAAGGAGTGACCCGTACCCTAAAGAAGCTTAAAATTGAGTAGCTTCATTTCAGAGCACAAGCCAGTTTATTCTCATGGTGGCAGTTCCTTGCCCATTCTCAGAGTAAAGCAAGAAGTTTCAAAGCCCAAGCCTAAAGCTCTGGGTGTCCCTAAGAATATCCCTCTCATTAATCTTCACACACGATCACTTTCCAGATCTATAATAAATTAAGGAAAAAAACATGAAAATGAGGGGGAACAGCCCTTCAAATCACTGAAAAGTGCTGGGAAACATGCACAGTAAGAAGCTGAAACAAGAGAAAAGCAACAACTGCATTTGCAATTAGTAAAACTATATGAAAAGTATCCCCATAATGCTCTCTATCAGAAGCCTGCGGCAGATACAAACTTTCAACCTTTAGTTGTCTGTTACATTTTAAGAGCTTAATTGGAAGTTCTACCATGCCATAAATTAAAAGTAGTCATAGAAAGTATTATTAAAATTCATGGATCTTACAGCAATATGACCACCACGACTGTGTTTCACCAGGCCAGATGTTCCAGCGGTGATGGAGGCCTCACTCCCTCCCTATAAGCTCACATACAACTGTTCACATTTTATTTCACTGCTGTTGAACAGGGCCCTTTGTTTAATTTAATTAAAGCCTGGGGTCCAAATAATCTATTTTAAAGCTAATTCTACAACTAATTTACTTTAAGTAGATATCATTGAAGAATTCAATCCTTACTTATAGCAATTATTACTTTTTAGTATAATAAATGTTAACACAAATTCTGTGGCACCTGGAACCCATGACTTGGCACTTGTAAGCAAGTGCCCAGACTTATCAGCTGGAAGGGAAAAGAACAAAACCCAAAACATTACTGATCACTCTTTCCCAAGAAATTGCACAAATGAAGCGAGTCTGGGTAGTTAGATCCATTTTCAAACTTGCTAGATTCACCCAAAGCTATGAATTGTTATAAAATCATTGGCAATTATTTTCATTTACCTTGTTCATTTTACAATAAAGGAAATGGTATTGAATAATTAATTATATAGATAATATGTGCTTAAGTGGGACTGAAAGAAAAAAGAAAGAGAGAACTTCAAAAGTCCAGACTGCTTCTGAGATAAAGCACTCTTGAAGGATTCTAAATACTGAAAAAAAAAATTGTCCTCAAATTCAGTATATTGGAATATTCATTTTATCTAAGATTTAGTGTTTTATGTAGTTGTGGATCAAAGAAATAACAAGATACTTAGTGCTAAAAATATCATATTTATTGAATGAGATATATCATTCAATATGTTTTGAGACTCCCTCAATTTAAAAATGACACAGGATGCCTTGATTTTTAAAGCCATTACTGGCTGAAAATATAACTCTTATTTCATAACCATTATATTTTCTACCCCCTACTAAAACTGCTAGGCACAGAACAATCCAATAGAATTTTGAAGAGGAACACAATTTTGAGGTGTAAGCCTTCCTACCATGAAATCCAGGAAGCACCTCACTAAACCAGAGAAAGAGCTGGGAGACAGGTACACTAACAAGCGACTTCCCTAAATGGTTCACTAAGAATTCAGGCAGAGTTCAGGGACAATGAGTTAGAAGTTAAAAATATACCCATGAAGTGCTCTGGCTTAAAGAGAGCATTCAGAGAATGATAAAATAAAGTAGAGAGCCCAAGATGTGGGTGCTCCATACTCATGACATTGGTTTCTTTATGGGAAAATTGGGAAAGACTAACTCTGTTTTTCACAGAGATGCTAACAAAGATGGATATGGGAAGGCCTGAAGCTGGTAGAGAACAGAACAGCCTCCCAACTAGTCTAGAAGAAAAAAAATGATGAGCTCAACAAATTATTTCAGAGCAACAGGAATGGATTTGATCTACATAAATGAGCAAAGGCCACCTTGAAATGAGAGGAAGGACGTTTACATGCTGAAGAACTAAATATTTGCATCTTTTCTATCTAAAAAAATTTTAAAAACCACTGCAAGGTTATACATGGGATCTTTAAAAAAAATCAATACTATAATATCACAACATTCCACATTCCCTGCAGGATCAGCAGAATTGCTTTTGATGCTATATACACTTTCCAGGTGTGGGAAGATAAATGGCTGGGAAAAAGTGAATCAATAATTAAAGACTGCTTCATCAAAATAATCATCATCATCATCTTCCTCTCCTTTACTTTGCAATTGTATGTAGCAATTAATGATGTGGATGAATTTCTCCAACATGCTTTAACTGCAGGTTTTTTTTACTATATTCTAAATCATTACAATTCTCAAATTGTTACCATTCTAGTTTTAAATAACCACCAAAATAACTTTTCTAGTGAGAAATATTTTTTCCTTTCCAATTTACAGATCAAAACAAAGGAATGTTTATATATATTTGTTTTAGACAGCAACTTTTTGTGGTAAGGGTTTGCTTATGTTACTAAAGATGACCACTTTTTAAAAAGAAACCAGAGTATAAATGGCATAATCCAAAATCAACCAGCTGGCCTCATGAAAAATAAATAAATAAATAACCCTCAAGCCTACAGTATATTTAAGTGTCCTAAGGGAAAGTATTTTTGAAGACTCACTGGGGACAAATTCCGGAATGCTGTTTCTAAGGGTATCACAGTTCTCATGTTTCCAGCAGGCATGAGATATAACTCTCCATTAGAGCAACCAGGACAGTTGCAGTGAACCCCAAATAGTTGAAATAGAGAGGAAAGGAAATCCATACATTACTTGACCCTGTCAAGCAAAAGAAGATTCATAAGCCTATTATTTTATAAATGCAAGAAACTGTGTAAGAGCATAACTCGTCTTCCAAATCCCATTTATTAAAGTTAAGCAAAATCTTTTCTTTATAGATCTTTTGCTCAAAATATTTTCCTTTCAATTTTTATGACTAGTCATTAGTTTTCATATTTTAACATATTGAGATGTATTTGGAGGTAGTTTACTAAATAGCATGATTTATTTTACAGGTGGGGAGTGCACATTTGTTAAACATATTCATGGATTTTTCTGGTCTAAAAAACGATATCTTTTCCCTCTGTAGAAAATGTACAGAAAATCTCATCACACAGAAAAGCTCTCTTTCTTACTCTATACATATCTTCACAGTAACTCACGGATGCCAGAGTTTCTCAGACAGATAAGTCTCTAGGATTCAAAGGCCCAGCTTCTTCAAAACTCGGTCTTTTTTGGGCTACCAATTAAAATTTCCTTGGAAATGGTACGAGACATTTCCTGCACACAGAGTGTACTGTGGAGACCAGAAGCACAGCTCTGCCCGGGCAGTGCCTGCCCACAGGGCGAAGCCGAAACAAGGGCGACCGTGTGAGGAGTGAACATCAGATTCTCTTCTTCTGCTTGCAGAAACGCACACAAGGGGGGACTCCCCAAAAATGGAATTTACCTGTAAAAAAGTTGTGTACTTATTCTTATATGTTTAAACTTCAGTCACCTTGTACTCTCCATTTGATGTAATATATCTATCGAGACATTTTTTCCACTGCTCAGAACAGTTTTTGAACTCATTGATTTTGATGCCATTTAGTGCTTCTGCCGTTTTTTGTTTCACCTCTTCCACATCGGCAAAACATTTCCCTTTGAGGACTTTTTTCACAGGAGAAAGAAAAAAAAGGTTGCTGGAGTGAATAGGGAGGGTGGGACACAGAGGTCATGCCGTTTTTGGTCAAAAACTGCTGAACACTCAGCATACTGTGGGCAGGTGCACTCATAAATCCCCCATCATGAGATGGGCAAACACATTGAAAGAGTCTTCCAAAAAATTCACTGAAGTCAAATGCAGCCTCTCACAATGACGCCAGTTGCTACACTAATATAGATGGGTTCCTAGAACATGCCTAGTGGGGGAAGCCCATACTACAAGAGGACTGCCCTCCCGAAGATAATTCTGGTTTTTTGGGGGGTCCCCCTTCATAGATAACTTTCCACTAATTAGTCACATAGGTATCAATCATTTAAAACAAAATTTAAACCCAAACTATTTATCCTTGACTTCATAATATTGTATATAGATACTTATATATGATGTATATTTACATTAGAATTAAATTTACAGTTTTATAAGGTGGGATAATATTGTGGAATGTTAGTAAATTATTTTCTCTCCTACTAACTTGCCTATTAAAACAGATATTTAATCTTGTGTCCTCTGCCTCAGGAGAGGAATATGGTCAAAAATAAAGGTCTCCTTATGGTTTAGTTTCCAGAAGACTAAACCCTATTAAGAGATTATGCCAGGTACACACAGTAGAAAAGCATTTCAGCCAGGCTGGAGAGAATGAAAAGAAAAAAGAGAGGGAGATTTGGGGTTCTTGAGGATGGGGCAAGATCTGAGGAGCCAGGCAGTCAAGAAAAAATACATCTTAGCAAAAGTGTCCCAGAGGGACTCTGATTGCCCAAAAACCAACTGGGAGCACAACAGTCCCCCACAGACTTTCTGCCCTTCACTGGGGGAGCAGCATCCCTCCCCAAACCCCCAGGGTGCAGGGTTCTCCCTGCATTAAGGTCAAGGGTGGCCCATCACGAGCAGCTTGCTCCTGGTTTAGCACTGCCCAGAAGGAGTGATGCCTCTGTGTGCCCTGGACGGGTCTCATTCCCTGTCTCCCTCACTCTGAACAAAGAACCACTAGCTCATATCATCCCGTAGCAGTAAGACAAGGGCAGGGAGCCCAAATGCCTAGCAGGGGGCAATAGTGCACCTATTCTGGAACACCCTGAACAAAGGCAGTAGTTATCCACACCCCTTTCACATGTGTTTTATTTTGGCTATGTTAAAATTAGTTTGTAGCAAATATCTAAAATTCTGGAGACTACACCTCATCCCAACTTCCACCAGGGAGCATGCTCAGTTAAAGAAGAACATTGATTGAGGACTTAACTTTCCACAGATAACCCCTAATGCACAAAATGCCATGTGAGGAATAGAGATCCCAGTTTGACCTGTGGAGCATCTTTGTAAACAAACACTGCAGCCTGTCCAGGGGGCATTGTGCTGCAGGAAAGGATGAGAGGATGAGGACAGAGATGCCACCTCAGCTGTGCACTGTGCACCCTAAGTCCCAATGCATTTTTCTTCATCTCAGATGGGCCCACCTTCTCCCTCCCTCCGCCATATTTCTCCGGCATATCTGGTGTTTCACTGATCTGTGACACACACCTCTGTAGTTAATCCTCAAGTTTCCCTAACTGAACATCTTTAAAGAAAGAAAAAAAAGAAATGATTGGAGGATATGTTCTTCACATAGGAAATAAAAAACAGTACCTTTGACTTATCTGTGAAGGCCTGGTCTTCAGAGATTTTAGAGCCTATTCATGAACACAAATAATTACTGAGATAGATTACATCCACACAACCAAACATATTGCACACAATCCATTTGTTTTCTGGCAGGCTCTGCACATTGAATTATTTTGTTTTCATCAGTTTTGATTTTGTAAAGGTTAGATGTTAGATGCTGATAGTGATATTAGAGAGGAGGAAGAAATCAATCTTTGAGTCCTTCTAAAGCAGAATGAGAAAAGCAGTTTGTCAAAGCTGGCCTAGGAAGTGCCATGTTTTCTCCCACATTTAAAGCACCGCACTCAAAAAGTGCAGATTCATCATGCCTCTACCCAGGCAGCACTGTCTTTGGGGATTCTATGGAATCTTTCTAAGTAAATGGAAATGTCAACAGTCAGCCCATTGGTTCACTCTCATTCATTTACTTGCTTTTTAATTGTTTATTCATATATTGAGCAACCACACATGCCTAGAAGGTCCATAGAAAGAGAAATGTTTGAGCTGCAGCTCTAAGATCAAGCAGGCACTCGCCAGGTGGCTAATGGGAAAGCAGGGGAAGCAATCTAGGCAGACACTTCTCTGCAAAGGGACAAGGCAGAGCAGGGCATGCTGGGAAAACTCCAAGTACTTCAGGATTGATGGCCCATAGAGTGTCAAGGTGAGAAACCTGAGGGACATGTGGCTGGACATGAAGATCATGAAGACCCTTTCATGCCATACAAAAAAAAATCAGCAAGATCACCGAAGCCACAGGTTTGAAACAGGAAAAACAATTAGGAGGCTGTTGCTGATGGCAACTGAAAGAATATTTAGAATTTAACTGAAAAATTCCAGCATGGGAATAACTGCTGATTCTTACTTCATACTACTTGATCATAATTTCAGGCTTTGTTCTGGCTCCCATCTGTATGTGATCCGATTTGCCTGTCCACCCTGCTCATTTTTTCACCTGAATGTCAGTGTGAGGTCCAATTGGTGCAGATGCTTCTCCTTAACAACCAAATTGTTGACTTGGAAACCTACAAAGACAGCCAAGAAAATTAATTGAGAAGACTCTGAAATGAACCATATAGAGTCTGTCAGAGAATTAACCTGTGCAAAAACAAACCAGAAGTGTCTTGCAAATCTAATTATAAGGTTTTTCTGGGACCATCTGCGTGCCTTCCTCAGGGGGCATGGGTGAATTCCCTAGTCGTGTAAAGAATTATGGGAGAGAAAAGTGTTCACCTCTTTTTCCCAGCGTGCTTCAAGTTCCCATATGTGAGCTGCCTGCAGTCCCTTCTGTGTCGGACACTCCGTCCCGGCCTCATGCTCTTCTGCATACGGAGCTCACAGGCACCCCACGTCAACCAGGTGACAGGCCTCTTCCTTGTATTGGCGCCAGTAGTAGCAAAGAATTCTTGGTCTCTCTCTGGACAACTGTTCTAAGATCCAATGTAAAGATACAAGTTTAAGTCAACTACATTTATAAAACATTCGTTATTCATGTTATGTTAATGAAGGGGTTCCTGCAAATGCTAGGAAGCCAGGACACATGACTCTTGCCCTGAAAGTTCAGAATGAAATGTGCCTGCTACCAATGCCAGCTTCTGTCTTGTGTCTATGCAGTGGGCAGGGGAGGGAGGGTCTTAAAAGCTTTTCTGGCTTTTGCAAAGAAGAAAACAAGTTCTGCTCTGAGCCCTGACTGGAAGAGTTTTCCTCCCATTACCTTAAAGCCTCCGTTATATTTTCTTCAATTGTCACTCTATTAACACCCACCACCAAACACAACTACTGAGCTATTTTGTGTCCCTTCACCTTTGTGTTCCCATAACACCACCTCCATGTTCCCCCTCTGCAAAACGTAGAAAGCAGAATTTACAGGTAGCTCCTAGAACTAAGATCACTACCTCACGATAAATAACACAGGAAATCAAAAATCTCTTATTCATGGTCAGCCTAACCAGATGATTTGCCACCTGTAGTCACCATAAAAGGCTTCTCTATTAAGCTCCAAGTTCTAGGTCTATCCTCGAATTATTTCATCAGCAGAACAGCAAAATCAAAGGATAAATGGAATTAGGGCGTTGATCCAAACAACAGATATGTAATTTACTGCTCATAACAAACACCCAACTTCCCCCTATTTGAACAAAACAGGCATAAGTTCTGGCAGTTTGTTCAAACCTCCTAGAGGAGGGATGCAAGGCAAGCACAGAACCTTAACCCCAGATGCCAACGCTGGAGATGCATTTGATGGCGAAGTCTTTCCCCTTCATGCATGCATTAGTGTTGCAGCCAGAAGAGAAGCAGCTTTTTCCTGTGGGCAGCAACCATATGCTTCTGTGTAAAGCAGAGATACAATTCAACTCCTGTGTCTCAGTCTGCTCTGTTCAACACTTTTTCCAGCATCCTCATTTGAGAGAAGTTCGCAGGTATGAACTGATTGCAGACCCTTCCTTACCCTGCTCTTTATCTGAAAGCTTGGTTTTGAAATAGAGAGAAGGGACTGAGGCATGTCTCAGCTCAGTTTGATGGATCCATAGAGTGGTTATTTAAATGGGCTGTTTTTCCAGGCTTGTCTGGAGTGTCTATAAAACTTATGACAGAATCCTCCACTCTCCTGATCCTCCTTTTTCGGTCAGCTATGAAGAGACAAGCTTTTTTTTTTTTTTTAAAGTAAATCACACAGCAAAAGCTTTTGTGAAACCTGTCTACAAACGAAGAATCCATGTGAAAGCCTCGTACAGAAGGCTGTCTCCCTGACAAGCAGTCATTATTTGGAGGAGTATTCATGTCACCAGGCACGAGTTGTAAGCTGATGATTGAGGACCAATGTTCTCCACACAGTTTACTTTTCCTAGAAAAAGTGTGCTAATTACCTCAGGGAAAAAATAGAAACTATATCTTTGACTCAAAATTCAGTCCTCCCCCAATTCATTTTGCTTCAGGTTAATCTGCCTGAGGACAAAGTCCTTAACAAACTACCCTAGCAGATTGGAGACAAGTGAAGAGGAACTGGGTGTTGGCAGGCAGCCTTTCTTTGTCAGAAGTCAGACCTGAATACTGCCTTTTCCTGAGGCAATAGTGCTTCCTTCAGAGGCTTCACAGAGAGCCCAGACGGTTCTCCAAATGATTAGTGTGGGACCAGGATAGGCTTAAAAAAATTTTTTTTCAGGAGGGGCATTCTATCTAGGGGTCGCCATGCAAGAAGCCATTCTGCATGTCACACTATTATGAAACCTGCCCACGCAACAATTGTCCCGGCCTCTGGACCTTAATTTGTATCCACCCTTTACATCAAACGCAGGGCAAAGTTTTAAAAAGTTGATTCTCAGTAATTTGTATTGATGTACAGACTTTAAAACCTACAAAATATAAACATAGGTAATTTTTTCTTTTTTCTATTTGTAATTTCTTTAATTTTTCCTTAGTCAAATTAGTCATGCATTTGTCTATTTAAGTAGCCCCTCCCCCCAAAAAAGAACTCATTGTTGGTTTTGTCATATGCTTTATTTTTTCTTTTGTTTTCTAAATTTGTTTTTATTTTCAAAAGATAAACACTGATATTTTTAGCCATTTGAGTAACTCAGAAAAAACACTTCTTCCCCAAATTAACAAACAATAAAAATTGATTTTTTCTCTCCCTACGCTTCACCTCCTAAAAAACCTGAAAGCCTGTCGCAGAACAGCCACATCCCTGGGTCCACAGTGCACACTACTGAGTCCGTGAGGAACAGGCTCAACACACAAGAACTAGGCGCATTTTCTCATTGCACGTGCCCAACAAAATGTCTAAAAGGCAAGTGTTCTAACATGGAGCTACATGAAAGATTCTAAAGGATAAGGAGTATGCCAGTATGGTGTTGCTAATAGGAGGACTGGAAAGCTGGTGCCCCCATGCCTCAAACTATCTTCCTTAAACTTCCTGAAATGCCACCGTGAAACATACATGACTTTAAATTAGCAAGGCCTTCTAATGAAAAATATTTTTTGCAATGATTTGAATCATTTGGGGAATCTTAGAATGTTAGAAAATCAGATGAAAGTTGTGGATCCTCTTTATGAAATAAGTCACATAGATCCCCAAACAGAGAATCTTGCATATGATTTTAGGGGTTTACAAACCCCAGGTTAAGAAACCCAACTCCAGTGTCAGCTGATGCGATCAGATATTTTCTCTCAATATATAACTGAGATAAGTTCACTGACAGAGAAGAGGGATGGTGGAGGAGCGTGGAATGGGTGAGGAGCGAGCTGCATGAGCACGTGGGGAGCAAAAGACAAGCACTTTGCAGGAGTTACGGAGAAAAAAAGAATATCTATTTCATACATAAGTTTAGATACAATTTACACACATGTAATGTGCTTTTTAAGAAGTTATATTGTTTTCCATGATTATTATGATATTATTTTCATACTTACTTTTCAGATGATGATATTAAGCTGAAGAGAGATTGACTCTTTGGCAGCATTTTTATTGCCTGGTTGCTGAGCTAAATCGCAAGCAGTCAGGATGTGATTCTACAATCATGGCTGGACAAGGAATATGTGTGAAGTAACTGCTGCATGTGCTAACAGTCCATTCATCTTAATTGAGAGGGAAGATAATGGACATCTTCACGGCAGTTTGTTTTTCTAACTAGAGTGTCACATTGGAAGGGCAGTAGCAGGAGTGAGTAGCAGTGCATGAGGCTGAATTCTCTCTCTGAAGGAAGCTTCTAAGAGTGCTAAATATCATGTTTGTTTGCGTTAGGATAAATTACTGGGAGAGTCATATACCTTGCTCTTTCTATTTTCTTATTTTTTCAGACTGAAAAAGATTACCTTGAAAGACATTTAAAATCAGAGAGCTTTGGCCAATCTAACCGTTCCCAGGAAGTTATGCCCAAGAATTGACATCACAGCATTAACCCTTATCTTTAAACTCAGGTCATTCTTGTTATTGCATTGTCTAAATGTACCAGAAGCTTCTCTTCTTTTCTTTGAAGATTTAGACTTTTAAAAAGAATTTTACAAGTTCAAAGCCCAGTGCACTGCAACTCTGCCAACATGTGATACGTTCCACCTTCCCCAGGCCAGTGGAGACGGAGAACCTTTCAACACAAAATGAGTTCGGTATGTGAAGAGAGAATGAAAGAAAAACCCAAAAAGGCTCAGAGCAGCAGCGGCCCTTACTGCGAACTGTTGCTGGAAATTCAGCGAAGGAAATGAACGTGCTGCAAATAGAAATTTGACTGAAGAGAAAAACCAAGACTCTGTCTGCCTGGTGAAATTCCAAGCCATGTCAGTTAGAAGTAAGGCTCAGGGTGAATCCTTGGCCCTAAGATAAATATAGGAGATGAGAAAATTAAGAGAAACCTAAGCAAAATAGGAAGCAATTTTCATGAAATGGCAAGCCCTGTTTGACTTAGAGAGCCTCGGAGATATGGAGACAGTCAAAGGGAACGGGTATGCTGGGAGAAAGTGAGCAGGACACAAGTCAGAGAGGTGTCACATTGATTTAGACAGACTGTAATCTTTTTCCCCTTTTTAAAAAACATTGATAGAGTGGATAGTTTGATATCCACTCTGAAACTATCAATTTAACAGCCACTGAAGCATGGAGTAACGAGATGTCAGAGTTTCCCAGTCAGCCTTCAGGCTTGTTGAAAGTTCCACCCATGAAAGAACTGGAAATTGGAGGAAGAAAGGGCCAAATAGACGTTTTCTAAAAGGAGCACAAAGAAGACATATAAGATTGAATTTTTACAAGGAAGACAAGTTTAAGGTAAGGAGTAGAAAGTCTAGCACATTCTAAACCATAATTAAAGAAGATGCTAATCCAGATTACATTTGGAGAAGCAAAAATTTACGTTTATTCTTCTCTTAGCTGAAACTGTTTTTGTCTATGTATGTAACTGCACTGTTTGGATTTGATTTGGGATTTAGAATGCTGAAATGAAAGAGAATTGATCTTCAGACCAGAAAGCCATAGACAGTTGGCACAAAGTAGGTTAAAAAGCCCTTGAAAATTCTGGAAAAGGCTCTGAAGCAAACCTTGCTATTTCCAAAGACAGGCTACCCCTCGTCGTCTTGTGGCAAATCTAAAAGAGGGCCAATGTCGCAATCTGGCCTTGCACACACTGTGCAGACAGAGTCCTCTGACCACCTAGATCCATAATTACCACAGGGGAATGCTCACAGAGAAAGCAAGTGAGAAAGGGGAGAGCTTAATTCCCACAGAGAAACAGCCTTCACACACTGATCACGAAATGCCCAGGAGAAAACTTTCTTCACTGCTTGAACCTAGCAACAGTCTCAGCGGGTTAAGGTGTGAGTGAGGCCTTAAACAACTCATGATTTAGAGTTGTTTAAGTTTGCAAATAGAGCCCCTTTCAAGTGCTTCAACAATTGCTTTTTCCCATGTCTTTTCTTTCCGGAACTATAGATTATGGGAAAGAGACAAGGGAACAAAACTGCTAGTCTGGGATGCAGTTGTCCCAGCAGCCAGTGAAAGACAGAGTCTAGGGGGAGCCAGGCATGCTCTAGCTTACCACTCACTCCAGGGCCAGTACCTACCACTTAGTGATGGTGCCCCCCACTAACTCTGCCAAGAAGAAACAAAGAGGTATGCAGAGATTCCAAAAGAGTGGTGTCTCAAAAGAAAAAAGTTTCAGAAAATGTATTTTTTACATTTTTATTACTATATAACATTGCAATGGATATCCTCTTATACACATAAGTTTTTCAATTGTTTCCTTTGTAAACAGTCACAGAAATGGGATTACAGATCTTGTAGAATGAACATTTTGGGCTTATCAAGTCAGTTTGGGCACATTTTTCAGCCATTGCCTAACACTTACAGCATAAATAAAGGCTGTGGTTTTGAGATCAGCCATCATCTAGGACCACAGAATAATCTGGCTAATGGGTTCTGTGCCTCTTTTCTTCAAAACCTAATCTGCCAGCTCAAATTATTGTTCCCATCAATGCAGTAATTATAATCTGCCCTGGACATCTGCTTCCAAGAGCACCACCATCCCTGACATATCTAGACTTCCTTAACACCACCCCCATCCCTGCCTGTGGCCTCTCCACCTTCCCATATCTGTTCATCATGCCCCTGATACTACTGCTTCAAAGCAGGTAAATTCCTCTGTGTCTTCAGCTCTCACCTGACATTTCCTCAATTTGTGTGTTTTGATTAAAACCTGAATGTGGCCCTGGCTGGTGTAGCTTAGTGGATTAAGCGCGGGCCTGTGAACCAAGAGATCACAGTTCGATTCCCAGTCAGGGCACATGCCTGGTTTGCAGGCCAGTTCCCAGTAGGAAATGCACAGGAAGCAACCATACATTGATATTTCTCTCCCTCTCTCCTTCCCTTCCCCTCTAAAGATAAATAAATAAATTTAAAAAAAGAAAAAAACCTGAATGTGCTCTAAAACACTGCTTTTCCTATGTTCTCCAGAATAGTTTGTGTGTGTTACTTCCTTTCTACCTCAAGATCAGGGTGGCCTTTTTCCTCTCCATGGTTACTCTGACCATCATGCCTCAACCCTCTTTAAAAAATGAAAAGGAAAGGAAGATATGAGAGGAAGAGAAGAAGGAAAGAAAGAATAAATGGAAGGAAGGAAGGAAGGAAGGGGGGAAGGGGAAATCTGATCTTTGAGACTTAGGCTGTTTGACTATAGTATATCACCCTCTCCCTCTCTGTCTGAGCAATTGCAACAGGTATGAGGTACCTAATCAGATTTTTTCTATTTTCCCGAATTGACAAGTAGAGCCTACTACAGAGAACAAAAAAGCACTAAACAACCCAACCCCCACCCCTGGATGCCTTTTCCCTGCTCTTCCTCACCCCCACTCCCATTTGGATTTCAGAATAGCCCCTCTACTCCCATCTTCCCTAAGGCTAATAGGCAGGAGCCTCACGTCATCTGATCTGGCATTGCAACAAGAGCTGCAGGCACTGATATCAAGGAAAGCTAAAAATAATGTATTCTGTGGGGCCCAGGAAAGAGTAGAGTTGTGAAAAGACAACACTCTTACCTTCCTCCCCATCTCAAGTAACAGAAGAGTATTCCAAATGTACCTCTTCCCCTTCAAGATCAGGGAATACTTAATCTGTCCTCACATCCACTGGGTCAGGAACTGATGATTATCTGCTCCCTGAATACTCAGACCTTCTGAAGTCCAGACAAGGTCTGATGATGCAAACCTCTGGCTGGAATTGGGAGACAGGAGCAGAATGGAAGTGGCAGAGCTGAGAGAGGAAGTGGTAGCAGGGTTATGGGATTGGGTGCACTATACTTCCACCATTTCAGATGGCAAAAAAAACAAAAGAGTTTCCATGAGTAGGAGGGTGTGGACTCTGCAGGAAATGGTTGGGCCTTAGTGGTCCTGCTGTTTGCCCCCAGGATGGCAGATTAGTTCAACTGCCATTTACATGAATGACTCCAGGCCTGACCTCTCTTCTGAGCTGTAGATGCATATGTTTAGTTCTTTATTTTATCTCTGCACTCAAATGTCTCAAAGCCATCTGTATTAACTTGCTATTGCTGCTGTAACAAAGTACCAAAAACTAGGTGGCTTAAACAATAGAAATGTATTGTCTCACAGTTCTGGAGGCTAGAAGTCCAAGATCAAGATGTCAGGTGTCACAGGCCTGTGAGGAGGGGATTTAGTCCAGTCCTCTGTCTTTCGCTCATAGGTAGTGGTCTTTTCCCTGTATCTTTTTACATCATCTTCTTTCTATGCATGTTGTCACTGGTGTCCAAATTTCCCTATTTTTAAGGACATCAGTCATATTGTATTAGAGACCCACTCTACTCCAGTATGACTTCATCTTAACTAATTATAGCTACAAGGTGACAACTCTATTTCCACACAAGGTCACTGGAGAGCTGGACTTCAACATATGACTTTGAGGAAACACAATTCAACAGTACCTTATATTCAACATGTCCCCAATTGAACGCATGACCTCTCCTCCCAAACCTGATCCTTTCCCAGTGTTCCTCGTTGCAATGAATGACACCACCAGCCAGCCAGCCAGCCAGCCTGAGAGCAGAACTATCCTTTGCAAGTTTTGTTTAACTAACTCCACACACATTGTCTACTACTATATGCTGGCATATTTATGTATTTCTAAAATTCATCCCCCACTTTCTTCTATATCAATATTGTCTTATCCGAAACCACGTCATTTCTTGCTTAGCTTTCTGCAATAGCAGCATAATTAGCTGATCTTCTTCAGCTACTGACTAAAAAAAAATACAAATCTAACTGTGTTACCATCACCACCATTTAAAATAATTAAATGACTTTTCATTGTCTCTGAGCCCAAGTCCTTAATAAAGCCTATGAGATCCACATAATCTTATCCTTTCCACGTGACTTTCCATTCCCATTCCCATACTTCACTTTTAATTAATTTTCTGTAACCATATTTAAATGTTTCATACTTAAGTATGCCGAGCTTCCTGCCCCCCACACATGCACATACCCCTTTGAGCACTCTCTCCTCCCCTGCTTTCCTCCACTACCCTTAGTTAGTTGATTCTTATTTCCATTCATTCAGTCAGTCAAAAAAAAAAAAAAACAATTGAGTATTACTACCTGACAAGGCACCGGTCTAGTCACTCATAGTGCATCCGCTCAGAGTGCATCCATGAGCAATAAATGAATCCATGCCCTGTAGAACTCACAGACTAGCGTGGGGAGACAGGTAGTAAACAACAAGCCCAACAATTAGATTAAACAGCATTTTAGAGAAAGATAAAGGCTTTAGATTCCACAAAGATTTCTATGAAATTTATGGGTTGTTCTGAAAGAAATGGGCATGTCTCAGCACGTGATTATCCTTATGTGTAATATGTATTATGGACAGAAAGCCACTGTCAGGACAGAATGTAGACAGAATGGTTTTCTACAGGCAAAAGTATCAGATATGGGGCATTTTATTTTCCTATTTGTCTAATCTATGCAAAGAACATATCATACAAATAGTAGACTAGACTCAGAGGAAAGTGAAATGAAAATGTGTGGAAGAAACATTAGTAACTTAAAATACGAATACGACACCATCTTACCGGCAGAAAGGAGCAATGATTTGAAATGACTTCCGATGAAAGTGAAAGAAGAAAGTGCCAAGGCAGGACTGCATTTGAACATCAAGGACAAAAATCATGACTACAGAAGAAGTACACAATTTCAATATAAACAACTGAGATATTGAAATTGTTAAAGATTTTACTGACCTTGGAAACTTTTATTTATTTATTTATTTATTAATTATTTTATTTATTTATTTATTTATTTATTTATTTATTATTTATTTATTTATGAACAGAGACTTCAACCAAGAACTCAAGAGAAGGTTGAGACTCAGGAGAACAGCAATGGAACAATTAGGAAAGATCACCAAGAGTAAAGATATGTCATTAGAGACCAAGGCTAAGATCATCCACACCTCCATATTTCCAATTACTATATACAGATGTAAAAGTTGGACAGTGAAGAAGGCTGATAAAAAAATTGGTTCATTTTAAATATGATCTTGGAGAAGAGTTTTACAAATACCCTGAGCCACCAGAAAGATGAACAAATGGGCCCTACAGTAAATTAAACCTAAACAATGCTGGAGGCAAAAATGATAAAACTGAAGCTGCCCTACTTTTGGCACATTGTGAGAAGGAAGAGCTGAACAGCACTATTGAGGACAGGAAATGGCAGGCATTATTCACTCATAGGGTCGCCAGGAGTTGGAGCTGACTCACTGGCACATAACATATACAAGGACTATGAAAATAAAAGGAAAAGTAGAGAAAGGTAGGAATAAAAAGAGGAAGAGATGTAGAGTGAGAATAAGTTACAATTTAATAAAATAGTCGATATAGGCCTTCCTGAGAAGATGACATTTAAGTCAGGATTGCAGGGAGGTGACAGAGTTACCCATGTGAGTAGCAGGGGGAAAGAACATTCCAGGCAGGGGGCAGCAGCCAGAGCAAAGGCCTTAGCAGCAGCACACCCAGCATATTTGAGAAATAGCAAGGGGGCATTTAACTGGAGCAGAATAAGTAAGAGGACGAGTCATTGGAAATGGAATCACAGAGGGAATGGGGCTGGGAGAGAGAGACAGACCATGTAAGCTCTTGTAAATCCTTGTTGGAACTTGGGCTTTTACTATAGGTGAAATGGGGAGTAGTCACAGGGTTTTACTAAAGAGAGAACTGAGATTTGATTCATGGTTTTAAAAAGATTATTCTGGCTTGCTCTACTAAAAATAGATATAAAAGATAAGGATAGAACCTAGAAGACCAGTTAAGAAGCTATTAAATAACCCAGGCAATGAACAGTGTTGGCTCAGAGCACAGGTGGTAGTGACCCCAAGTCCTAGTATGATACTTGGCAAAGAAGCAAAATCAATCTGTAATGCCACCGAGGCATTACAGATTTTAGCGTGTAAGATTTACCATAGGTTTAGCCAGCATTTCCCCCAAAGACCCTTTCAGCCCAAATGAAGCAATCTTTTATGCCTCTTTCAGTGTCATATAAGTGTCTGGAGTCCTTCATTCCAAGCCCCCGAGTATCTGGCTTTCTGGACTCACCAGATGACACCAGGGGACCTTGTTTTCCATCACTCTTTGCCACTGTTTACCTCCACCCCAGCATGCTAAGCTGAACAATTTATTTGAAACTACTCTTCCACCTTCTGACTCCCTTTCTTTTCTCACCACAGTGCTCACAGTTTCTGTTGGCTCACCTTTCACTTTCTCTTCACTTTTCCAGGTCTGCATTTAGAAGGAACTGCATCTTAATCACACTGTGCTTCTCTCCACGGACTTCCCTAGAGCTGGAACTTATATGCTGTGTCCTTGCACAGTGATCAGTCTTAGTCAGGGGATGCTTTCCAGACCTGCTGCTTCTGCAGCAGTAGAGGGTCAGTCAGCCAGCATTCATTAATTCTTCCTCTGCTTCCTCCCTCGAATGGTCCTTTGTCTGCCTTCTTTCTCCTCTCGTGTCTGAAAATGGTCCTGAATTCCATTTTTCCCCTTTCTTTTCCCTTTCAACCTCTGGCAGTTTCTGCTTATTCATGTCTCCAACCTCAAAAATATATTTGTTAACCTTCACCCTGACCTTTTTTTGTGAGCACTTGACTTGCCTATTCATCCACAAGCAATTGCCAAGGAGGTTAGATGGGTTAGTGTCTGCGTAGAGCTCTTCTGAATGCCTCTTATTAACGTTGGGAGCCCTGAAAGATGAGGCAGCACAGAAAGCTGTCTCTCTCCCTTAATCGCCAGTGCCCAGTGACTCAGTAATGTCCCTGGAACAGGACTGAGAACAACAATAACATTTTATCTGGAACTCTGCAATAAGCAATGTCAGCTTTCTAAACTGGGATGAAGTCACAAACTGGGAAAATATGTCACAAACACCAGGAACTAATGTTGAGGCATTTGTCTCATAGGAAAGTCACCTGGGATTCATCATTACCCATTGATGTTTATCATCCATGTAATTCTGAAGATGAGGGTCAGATTGCTAATCTCATAGTTAATTAGAAATAATCAAGTTTGAAGAAGGGACATTGACTAACTTAGACAAGAAAATTTATAGCAGTGAGAAGAAATAGTGCATAGTCCAGAAGAAAAAAAGAGCTATAAAAATTAGAACTCAAAGTGCATGACAGCTCTGTCACAGCAAAGCATGGTTCAGATATGGATGTGATGTTTTGGTAACATGAACCTGAGAGAAAGATACCAGGATGCTGGGGACCTGGGATGTCAGCAGCACATCTGAGTTTTACTTGAGAGGTTTCAGTGGCTAGGAAATGATTCCTCGAATCTCCCTGTTTATTTGCCCTGAGGCCATGACCCCAGGTCCACCTTCATTGCTCCCCATTCTGTATCCATTGGTTTTCACACGTGACCTCAGGTTCCAGAGGTAAGAGGGAAAGTGGTGGGCATACTGCGTCACTCACCCCTTCAGACCAGACAGGAATCTGGGTACCAATGCTGACTTCTTATACCAACATCTACGAGGTCTGTCCAGAAAAAGTCCAACCATTGTTAATATAATGAGAATGGTTTGCACAACACTGATGTCACTTGGCAGCCAAGGAGAATAGACTGGAATGTGCTTATGTGCATGATGACAACTTCACTGTACTAGTCAGTGGGGCAGCAGACACCACTGACTGAGCATGTGTACTGTGTGGCTGTCACATTCAAAATGACTGAGCGAGTAGAGCAACAAATCTGCAGCAAATTTCGTGTTAAGCTTGAACATTTCTCCACAGAAACTATTTGGATGATTCAGAAGGTCACAGCTATGGGCAACTGGTGATTGGCAGCTTCATTGAGACAATGTTCCTGCTCATGAATCATGTCTCTTGCAGTTTTTTGATGAAAAGTCAAATCACCCAGGTGACTTATCCCCCCTATATAGCCCAAATTTGGCACCCTGTGACTTCTGGCTTTTCCTAAAACTAAAATCACCTTTGAAAGAGAAGAGATTTCAGACCATCTATGAGATTCAGGGAAATATGACAGAGCAGCTGATGGTGATTGGGAGAACTGTGTGAGGTCTGAGATGCAACTCTGAAGGGGACAGAGGCATCATTGTCCTATGTACAATGTTTCTTGTATCTTGTATCTTCTTCAATAAATGCCTCTATTTTTCATACTACATGGATGGATATCTTCTGGGCAGACCTCATATATCTGTCTCTTCCAACTATGCCAGCATTGTTTAAGAATCTACTACAAGCTACGCATTTTTTCTAGGTACTTTCAGGAAGACAATAGCATTTGATCTTCACTGTAACCTGTTGGGAAGATACTGTTATCCCCATTTTTAGAAGGAGCTGAGGTTCACTAGCAGAAGAGGTAAGACTAAAACTCAGTTCTACTGACTCAAAGCCTGTGATTGTTATACTATACCATGCTACCCCAATGTACAGACAGACATATCTGCCTCCTAGCCATACCCCAAATCACTTGATTGTTCCAATTCAGAACCTATTTTCCTTATACATTTTACAGAGAAAAATTATATATTTCTAAAAGTTTCTTGGTATTTTGTTGATTACAAAAATAACCCAAGTCCAACATCTATAATATAGATATTCAAGATTAGATGACAATGATTTAGGAAAAGTTCTTCAGTACCACTGAACTGAAACTTAGCTCTAAATTATTTATATTTAGCAAAGCATATATTAAGCACACCCACATTTTTCTAGAGGAATTATTTTCAGATGATTCCCAAATGACACAGTCTAGGTGACAACAAAGGTCATAGGATGTGGCTTATTTACCTTGACCAATTTAATGATGCTTTCTTTGCTCACTAGAGTGCTGGCTTCAGTTTTATGTTAATAATGGTCAAAATCAGTAAAACTCAGTGAAAACATTCACACTACTACCATTGTAATAAAAACCCATTTCATACCTATATTCAAGGAGTGTTCTCAAAAGCACTTTAATGAGATCATTAAGGTTGTTTAAGTTGATGTAAGCACTAAAAGGCAAAGAGGGAGAGATCTAGGTGTGTCCATATTTTAATATTCTAATGCATGCACTGCATATTCAGACTCAATCATGTCTCATATTCCAGTCTAGAAATCACATCCTTGGTGATTGCCCAGTTGGTCAGATTCCACACTGGGAACATATCCCCCAGCACTCTTTTTATTTCCTACTCTAATGGATAATGCCTCTGGCCTTCTGCAAAGTTTGCTCTGGCTAAGGTAGCAATTATTCACATGCTTGTAGAGCAGCTGTTTTCTCCACAATCTGACCTTAAATCACATCCTCAAAAGCATCCTTACCAAGTGTCAGGAGAGAACAAAAGCATGGCCAGTGGATTCCCTTTCTTCACATGCATATAATAAATCAGGTCTGTTTTGGTTACCAATGCACATGAGGAATGTCGTATCTTTCCCAGTATGAACAACTTACCCAGAGTCTATAGTAAAAGAGTGGCCAGAACAAAGGGGCATCGCAAGGTGCAGATGTTGTTTTTTCACTCTTTGTAAAGTATAATAACTAGACATGCATTTTCCACCATCCCATAAACACCAATGAAATGTTTCCCAATTCATCAAAATTGCCCATGAATGTTACCTGAAGCCCCTAGTTAAGCACAATAATCATGAAAATGGAGGAGAAAAGACAGAATAATAAAATATAGCAGGATCTTTTGTTTTAATAAATAGTCATCCATCCATTCAGCAAATACTTATTAAGCAATTACTGTGTGCGAACCACACTGTTACAGACTGGGTTGGTGGGCAGGGCAAAGGAGGCGATGCAGATGGACAGTCATTGTGTATTAGTCAGGATCCAGTCAGGAGCACAGGAACCATGCTGGCCAATTCAACAGGGTATTTATTATAAGAAATTGGTGACACAAGTGTCGGAGGACTAGAAAAGCCCTTTAGAGAGAAGGCTGAGATGACAGAGTTAACAACTATAGGAAGCAGTGCTCCCTCGGGCTGAGGAAAACAGAGAAGAAACTAGAGGAATCACCTCCTCTGGGCTCCAACACCAGAGTAGGGGCCACCACTCGGTGGCCACTTAGGGAACTGGAGGCAGGGCCTCCTAGAACTTGGTTTGGCTGTGACAGAGAGGGGACTGAGCAGCTGCTGGTGGTGCCTCTGAAGAACACCATGAGGTGTGTTCTGGGAGGCTGGAAGCCTCTGCTGCTGATGAGGTGAGGTGCCATCCGGGGTCATTACTTTCAGAAACATCAAGCGAACACAAAGGAGCAAGTCTCTACTCACTCACCACCTTCCAGTCTCTGCTTCTGGCACATCTAATGACAGAGCCTGAAGGGAGCGGCCAGCAAGGCAGACACATGGTTTGCAGAGTCTCAGACGTGGCATCACAGGACAGAGTGAAGAGACCGAATTCGGAGCTGAGCCTCAGTAGTTGGCACATGTGGCTTCTGTTGCCAAATCTAGTGGGAAAGATAAAACATGTGTGTGAATGTAAAGTTAAAATTCATATGCACCCTAACATTGTATAGAAAATGATGCAAGTGTTCTGTGGAGAACATATTTTGAAGTGAGATCAGGAAAAGCGTTATACAAAGGGTGAAATTCCACATCAGTCTTGAAACAGGATAAAGTTTGAATAAAATGAGAGAGGACAGAGGAAACTTCAAGCAGAAGATACAGTGTGAGCAAGAACAGCATGGCTGGAAATCACAGAGAACAACAGATTGAGAATTAGATTGCAAAATTACTATTAGAGTTTTAGAATTCAGGTAAAGAATGTCCTGGATTTTATGGATTTTATACTACTTTTAACTCTTAACTCTGCCAGACTGTTTGAATTCTAGGTGACAATATTCAAAATTAGTGTAGAAAGCTGAGGTCTTTCTTTTAGGGTGACAAAAGCCCTCAAGATGAGGTAGATTATAAGGACCCTCAAAAATCAAGGTTGTGACCTTGTAATTCTCTGCACTGCCCTGCAGAGCCAAGCTCTCCAGGAGTAGCCAGCAAACTGAAGAAGTGCTAGACGTTTCACTAGACTCAGTGTGGTGTTTAGATAATTTGGAGTCCATTTTTGGCATGCTCTCTAGGCAGAGACACTTTGCATTTAAATCTCTGCCCAGGTGCTGTGTGCACAGTAGTTTTAATGACACACCGGCTGTGTAACACAGTCATCTGTCATTCCCAAACACGGATAAGAATGTCATCAGTCCTGTGAATGAATATATTTATTTCCCAGCTTTGAAGGTTAACACATTGAAAAATAACTGCATGCAATGTGTCATTAACTACAAATTCAGGTGGTGGGGGGAATGACAGTATCAACTTGGAGTTGGGGTTATTTATTTGAATCTATGGTCCTACACCACGGTGTAGGCATTAACTGGCTCAGGGCAGAGGGGAAAGAGCCCTGATTTCTTTGCAGTGTTTCAGTTTTCCTGGTGTAAATACTACCACCATGACCAGTTCCAACCCATCAATCTGAAGTCGCTAACTTTAGAACTGGAAAAAAATATGCAAAGTTGATGTCCCCAAGTCAGTGTAACCTACATGTTAGGTAGACGATGAAATGATGAGATGTAACCAAGTGAAAGGGGCCTAAAAATAAGGATTACAATTTAAGCTAAGGGAAAGGAGAAACACAGAAGAAAAGGCAACAGAACTGCCAGAAGTTTTGAAAGTCCTCATAAATATGATCAGAAGGAAAGGAGAAGAAGAAAGAAGTGGCTAAAATGACCGGCGTGGTCAGGTAGGTCTAGGCTGGTAAATTACCTAACTTACCTTACTGATGATGAGCATTCTATTCTCCCATAGTTCATCCTAATATTTCTACTAAAAAAAAACTTGGGAAAATAAATTGTATTAGTTAAAAATTCTGAGGCTAAGACGTGTGAGTTTTATTTGAGAAATGAAGTATATGCAGAGCTTCCACTTTTTATTCTAGAGAGTAAACGTTTTCCTCATGACTTTAAGAGATGGCCCATTTCTTTGTACTGAATACATTAATAGTACAAATAACTGTGTTCTATAGCATTCCTGATGCATGGTGTGGCACTCTTATGTAGTCCCGTTGTTAATGGCCTGCTCGCTAACTTGAGTCCAGTAAAATATTTAATTCAGCCATAAAAACGATTACATTAAAAATTGAATTAATAATGATTAAAATTAACTATTAACTATCCAATTAAATTTTAAAAATCCAGGAACTTTTAATTCTCCTCATGAAGAAAAACAGAGTTAATAAGCTTGACAAATATTTAATAAAATATTTAACTTCATATTCACATGCTATATGGAGAAGAAAAAAGTTAAAATTTGATATTATAGGTTATAAAACTGTCATGTGCTAAGCTTTTACAATGCCCTTGAGTTAAACTGGAATGCTGATGGAGAATCGGCTTGTGTTTTCAATCATAAAAAGGCATATAAATCGGAGCCAGGAGTCAGTACATTTTTTCAACCAATGAATCTAATCGCTTAACATGATTTCTCACAGAAAGCAAAGGATTTGAGTGCTGGCTAGTTAGTAAAACATGTGCCATACCTCACACTCAAACGCAAATGTCTGAGCACACAGAGAGAAACAGCAGCAGAGGCTCAAATGTAGGTGCTGGCAACCGGTTCCTGCCTTGCCAACAACGCAGCATCCAGCCTCGCATCGGAAGATCATCTCATGCTTATTCTGCCACCTTGTGTGATGCACACATATTACAAGACAAAACATCTTCAGACACTTGTTCTATTAGCCCTTAACATGCTGTTTTCTTCCTCTAAAAAGAAGGCTGATAGTTCTATTTCAATGGTTACCTCTGCCAAGTCATTTGTGCAACTGAAGAGCAATGATTTGACTCCCGATATATTTTATCTCAGGAGTATGAGCTTATGATGCAAGGGCACAGAGTCTGGAACACATAAATGCCCAAAGTAAGATGCTCATGAATACATGGGCATGATCTCGCTGGGCTCAGAGGACACTTGGTCCAGGGCACCTACAGGTGGAGGTGAAGGGGAGGGTGATGAGAACCACACACTGATTTTGTGCCTCTGGAAAAGTGATTGGTGGATGATCCTCGGCATTACCCACCTCCCCATCCACCATCATGTGAGCTTCAAGGTCAGTTCCCACACAGCTCACCATGTTTGCATCTCTGCTTAGTATCAGCAGCAGAGATTTGGAACAAGACATTCCAAATGACTTCCCTGACCCCTCTGACAAAACATAGGAGGATAGATCTAACAGCCATTCTTTTCAGAACAGGATATGCATGGGTGAGCTGAATGTTGCCTGCATTTCGAAGTTAGAGACACCACAAGCTGCGGAGCCTGCTGAGCAAGGGCACAGTTAGATCTTCCAGACCAGTGGCTCTGGACAAGTCTTTACAGATAGCAGGCCAACTATCTTTAGGCCAGACATAAACACTTGTCATTCTGGTCTTTTTGAGCAAAGGAACTGAACCACATATACTCTGGTTCCAAAGTAAATGTCAAATTTTATTCCTGGCACTGCTGAATTCTTGCTAACACTGTCATAAATATAGCCACACAGGAAGAATGGTTATTTAAATCACAATACTTGGGAAATATTATCATTTTTAATGATATACTCTCCTTTTTAAGCACTGTCTTTGTTGATGAAATTACTCTTGTGATTCCTATGAGCATATCTGAAATCTCATCAGCTGCAACGACCCTTATTAGGTGTGTTGTGAACCTGCAAGGAAAGCACTTCTCAGGAGGAGGCTTTGCCGTGGGGAGAGGCCCCCAGTTCTGGCACTTGCAGGGCCTGGGTTTGCATCCCACCTCTTTCTGTTTGACAAATCTCTCTGATTTCAGTGTAAAAGAGTGGTAAGAGAGGTTAAAATACCTTCATTGACACAGTTTATTAGCAATACTATGCACAAAATGTCCAGCATGTAGGAGACACACAGTAGGGGCTACTCTTGATGTTATAAATGTTCTGCTTAGTGTAATCAAGAAGACGAATTGCAGAAAAGAGGAAAAGAGAGAGGACTGAATGTATTATGCCTGAGACTAAATGATGCTTATATACTTAAATCTTATACTTCAATATCACTGAGAAAATAAAGGTTTTTTTCAGGTTTTAAAACATTTTGTTTGCATATTTAAAAAAGTGTGCATTCCCAGAATTACAATTTTAACAAAAAAATGGCATTCTAATTAAACTGCACCTTAGAGCCTGCGGGACACCTTGGACCGGCCTTGGTTTTGTTCTGATTTCACTGTCGTCCCACCCAGCTTCTTCCTTCACCAACATGCAAGTTCTTTTCCTTCCCTGCCAGCCAGACAGGCAGATGGGAGAGGCAGGTGCAGCCTTCATTGTCAGTAGTTCTCTGATGTGAAAATGGGCAGCACAGTCATTTAAACGGATCCAACCTCTTTTCATCTTTCAAAGTTAAACAGCTAAAGGAAGTAAAATAAGAAGGCAACGCTTGTGGCATGTGCAGTGCATATTGGTGGTGCGGGCCTCGTTACATTCGCCTGCTTTCTTCTCCTGTGCAATGGTTTCTTTGTGAGGCAGTGGATTTTTCTCTTGCATTTCTGTCTTCTTCAATTTTGACTTACCGAATTTCTCAATGTCAGCCTTTGGTGCAGGGGAAGCAGAGCAAGGTGCGCAAATGAGAGCAGTCCGATCTGTGCAGTGACCGCGGCAGAGTCGTTTTTCTTTTTTTTTTTAATTTTAATTTTATCATTTATTGAAAGATGTTATGTTATGCTGTGTTATTTTATGTTACATCATGATAGATAGTGCAATGAATTTCAACTTATGGAATTCCTACTCAAAGTTTAAAGGTTTCCTAACTGAAAGCATCATGGTAATCTCCTGGCTGTTTACACGAGTCCACTGCCAGAGTTACGTGCGGCAGACGATGAGGACTTGCGTCATTTGAGAGAGGATGAGGCTTCCCCCAAACCAGATAAATTTCATGTTTCAGAATAACCTCACCAATCACATGAGGGAAATAATGTAGAAAAATATTTTACTAGGAGAAACCAGCAATGAGCTCTCAACCGTATTTGCACAGGGAGAGTCTGATAGGCTCAGCTCTCAATCCGCCTTACCATCATCTACTTCAAGTATCAGACACCACTTGGCCTAAAGGCCCAAGACTCCAGGACTAGATGCTGCTCCTGCACGTAGTTTTGAGTCACTCTCTCAGTGCTCACACCCGGACCTGCTCTAGATTGGGTGCGGCCCTTCCTCAGCCCCCTAGTTCCTCTAAGCTCCTGGTTGCAGCAGCGGTCACTGGTCCCCACCGCCAAGAACTCTTCACACTCTCTCCTTTCAGGGGCCTGTAGGAAACTGTATCTCCCCCTGAGGACGCTCCCCTTTTGTTCTCCATCATACTACCCTGAGTGAAAATGCCCTTCTCCAGCATTTTAAGTCTGCAGGTCTTGTCATTCTTCTCAGAACAGGATATATGCAGGTGAGGTGATCGTTGCCTTCATCCTTCTGCCCTTTGAGAGCTTCTTCACCAAGGAAAACCGCCAGGATTTTGTCACTGTGCCCCAGTCTCGGCACGGGGCTATGCATAGTAAAGGACTATGTATGATTGTTGCTTGAACAACCAAATGAAGAACAAACTCCTATGTTAGACATTAAGATTTTCAATAACATCAAGGGTTAAACTTTTCTGCTCGGGAGAGTATTCATATTTTGCTTAATCTTCCAGAATGACATCTAGAGATCTTTTAAACAATTTCTGCTACCTGCTTCTATATTTGTTATCATTTGTTTCTTTTCTGTCGGGAATCTTTGTGTTATATTTAACTGAGATCCTAAAAGAAATTTAACATCTCCTGATCAACATGTTTTAATTAGCATATTGAGCTTCCCTGAACGCCAGAGTAAATTGCAGTATTCATCGAAGCTAGTAATACTGACAGAATTGAAAAACACTAGAATATTGAAACGACTGGTGCAAATCAAAAATCCATTTTTAGAGAACCCTTACAACATAGAAAAATAAAAAAATAATGACCAGGAAAATTATTTTTATTCACTTGAGAGAAATGTCTGAATCTTTACACAAAATGATTTTTTAGAAAATTAAGAGGTTTCAGTAATGCATATCTACTAATTTGGTAAAGTACTAATGACATGTGAAGTGTTTAGAGTACTGCCTGACATATAGCAATTAAGAAAACATGTTATTAATAAAGAAGAAAATTAAGCTTACAAATATTTGAGATAACAAAGACTTAAAAAACAGTATTAATAGACCCATAAAAAAATTAAAGAATCTCAATTTGTTTTGCCTTAAAAAGTGTGATTTAATTAGTGCTTGTGTTATCATGAGGAGATACCTAGCCTGACCTCCAACTCTATGGCAAAATGAGACCAGAAAAAAAATGGGCTCAAATTTTAAGGATGTGTACAAAATAAGGAAAAGAATATCATCATTATAAAGATAAATGAACACTAAAACAAGCTACCTAGGCTGAGAGGAAGTCTGCCCTCAAACATGTTTAAAGAAGTTCTTAGATAACCTGAAAGCCTCTCCTTGTAACCTTATTTACTGATGACACAGATTTGATTAACATGGGGAACACTTCATAATTCCACAGGACATTAAGAAATGCTGTAATATTGTGATAAAGCAAGGAGACCCCAAAAAGAATCTTAATTCTTTTGTTTAGAATAGAAAAAAAATCACATAATCTAAGCATCAAAAGAATGTGCACACCCAGAGGCAAGAGTGAGTCAAAGGAATTCAGCAAAAGCTCAGACAGCCCCAAACGCACATACTTGTTCTGTTTGGCTTCTAGGAGCGTCTGTCTTTGCTGTGCCATTTCTGCATTCCTCTTGTCTAGCTCACTCTCGTAAGCAAGAAACAAGATCAAAGTGCAGAGAAGTTCCTTTCAGGTGCTCGAGAGAGCAAGAGTCTGTCTGTTTCGAATGATGTCTGCCACAGGAATAAATCACGCCACAGCGCGGGCTGCATGATTGTGCTACCACGTCTGAGAATGATAACTCCCCAGATTAAGACTAAGCCAGCCAGAAAGCCAAGAAGATGGATTCTGAAGAGCACTTTTTATGGGAGAAAAGTTTTTTGTTTCAGACTTACAACCAAGACCGGTGTCTGGAGACTATTTGGGACTTGGCAAATCTGACAACATCACATTATGTTGTACGTGGGAGCAAAGGTTCTACATGTTTCTTACGCAATTTTAAAGGAGTGGTTCTTAAAGTGTAGTCTGGGGCCTATAGCATCAAAATCACCTGGGTATCTATTAAAAATACAAATCTTTGTGTCCCACCCTGATCTGCCAGACCAGAAACTCTGGAAAGGGAACCTAACAGTCATAGTTTTCACAAGCCTTCTAGGTGACTGCAGTGTCTGCAGATGCCCAAGAAGCCCTGTCCCATGGCCACGGTGCTCAGCTGTTTCTGGAACCAGGCTGGTACTCATCCTTAGCGAGAGGCTCAGAGGATGATAATATACCCATCCCAGTCTGTTATAATAGAATATGCTGGCTCAGAAATCAGATGTCATAAAGAACCAAAAGATGCAAGAGAAATGGTTGCATGGTTGAAATGGATGAATCATTCTCTGTGACTTGAGATAATTAAGAATATACAAAAAAAGTCACATAAAATGATGACATGATTTACAGGAAATGTAGGATTGTTTTATTATGAAATATGACCTTCCATATGTTACAGTTGATTTGTAACTAGGTGACATCATTGTTAGGTAAATCCTGAGATTAAACAAATGACCTACCAAAAAGTGAAAGTGTTTTTGGAAAAAAACTATTTGTTCATATCAGCTTAATAACTGATGCAGAACTCCACTAGCTAAAAATGAAACAGATAACATTTCTTATGTTGTATAATGCCAGTTAAGTGTGGTTCAGGTTAGTATCCCTGCCCCATTCATTAAAAAGCTGTGTGTGTTTGCTCAATCATTTTAACATAAGCAAAAGGTATGCATATGGAAACACAAGGAGGAAAATGGAACATGTTCTCTCACCACAACACACTGAAACTAAAAATAACAATATAATTCACCTAAAAGTGTATCTACTAGGGGGAAAAGTAGAAAAAACGATCTTCTTAAAAACAATTGGGATAAGGAAGAAACCAACCTATGCAAATAAAAGTAAATTTCTGTGTGTTTATTATTCAATGCTGTATTTAGCGTGGTCGGAAGTAAACTATACACTCTAAGTATATGTAAAATTTGCTTTGTGGGTGGGAGATGAGGGCTAGATAGCACCTACTGAAACAAACTCTGTCCTTCTGAGCAGCTAAACTGGAAAATAGTGAAAAAAGAAATGAGAGAGATGTTCTTTGTGTACTTTGATGTCCTGGTCAGAGAAACAAAGAGTGGTTTAAACAGGAACCTCCAAGCTCCATTTCCAACAGAAGAGGACTCCCTGAGTGGTGGGCGTTAGTTTTCTCAGCGGAACTCACTGCTCTCTGGGGCACCCTGCACACGGAGTGCTGCAGGGTCAGAATCTGTGTTCCCAGTGTTTTTCCCGAGGCACTGAGGGGTTTCTAATTATTCTCAGACCTCCAAACTTGGGGCCACTTGCTCTCCTGGGCCATAACTTGCTTTCATTCTTTTGATTGGTTTGAATCAGAAACTGCAGAAAACCGAGAACAGAGACTAGTCCCCGTTTCCTCTCCTCTTGTTCTCTATCTGATGCAGCACAAGGACTGTCTCAGCATCGTCCACCTTGCTTTCAGCGCTATGTCAATGGTGGGGGACGGTCTGAACATTCTGGACTCTGCAGAGTTGTTAAGACTGGCCAAGCAGTGGTCATGGACATGGAGAAGTTTTGCCTGCAGCCTGCAGCCTGCTGCTAAGCGAGGTGATAGGAGTGGACTGAAAGGGGTGTGTTCTGACCCCTGCAGGGAAAAGAAAACTTTTCCTCTTCTCCTGGATCCTCTTAGGGTCCCTGGCTATGCCTAAAAATCAAACCAACAAAGTTTAACAGGAGAAAAGTATACAAATTAACTTAATATAAATTTTAGGTGATACAGGAGCTGTCATAAGGAACTGCAGATCCTCGCCCCACCCTCCCACCCCCAAAGGTTAAGCCTCAGCGTTTTCATGCTGTTTGGTAAAGAGCGAGAAGTCGCAGGGAAACATGCTAGGACAAAGTGTATGAGCTAAGGGCAGTAAGCTCAGGAAAAATTAGCAAAGTCTGTTCATTGGGATTCCTCTCAGCAATCCACCTGTCTTCTGAAGTAAAGATGCTCCTTTCCTCCCGGCTCTCTGACCTCCAGAGAGTAGGAGGTCAGAGAGCCGCTGCTTCTGCTGTTTCTTAAATTTCTTCAGCTTAAATTATCCAAGATGCAAAGATGCCATATTTTAGGGTGGCATATCCTGATTCTCTTCACCCTTTTTATTACTTTCCCAGGGCAGGTATTGAAGTCTGTGGTGGTATGCAGTTATAATCTCTTTAAAAATCTTAAACAGGGCACAAAGGAATACAATTTTCTCTACTCTGTTTATGGAGATATTTGTATCAAAGGAACTAGCAGGTAGAATTTCAAAATAGAAAAGCAGTTTGACTTAAGGTTCAGACTGCAGCCCCTGGAGGCAGACCTACTGGGTTCAAGCCCTCGCTCTCTATAGCCTCTCTGTGCCTTTGCTTCCCCGTCTGTGAAGGGGTAAATAGTATCTATCACACAAGGTTGTTACGTGATTCATTGGATTAAGTATTCACAAAATGCTTAAAGTAGTGCCTGTTATATAATTGATGTAGTAATATTGGTTAAATTTAAAGTGGCTTTAACCTGACTTTGAAGGCTGTGGCTATCCTCTGAGCAGTAAGAAGTCAAACTTGTACATGGGTACAGTGACTTTAACACCCTTGTTTCTGAACAGCCATCTCAGCCTGTTGGACCTGGAAGTTAAAATGAGGAAGAAAAGGTAATGCGTGATGATGACAAAGCCACAATCTGAGACCCATTCATGGGATTTTTTTCTGAGAAATTCAATAGGCCACCTAGTAATGCAATAAATGCTTATTTAGATACAAAAAATGGTAATAAAACACAATAAACTGTATGGAATCCATTAACCTACTCATAGGCAGATTTATATTCAAATGTTCTCATTGTCTGAAAAAATAAAAGAGAAAGGAAAAATAATTAAATTAATAATTTAGGAAAAGAAATATAAGTAGTTTCAGAAAGCAGAGAAACACTTGTAATAAAATCAGAAATTAAAAAAAGAAAAATAGTAGAGTTCACTGATAGCTTTTAAAAACAACGCCCTTAAAAACAAAAGGCAGAAACAGCACAATTAGGGAAGATATATATAAAACAATTACAGAAAATATTTTAAAATTATAAAATACACTATGGATAATTATAAGCAAATAAATTAAGGAATCTCAGCAAAATATAAATTACCAAAACTGGCTTAAAAAAAAAAAGAAGATAACCTGACAAGAGGAATACTGGGAAAATTATCAGTAGCGTTATTAAAGACCATCTCCCAGCAAAGGCTTCAGCCGATTAACCAGGGGCTTGTTTCAAATATTCGAGCAGCAAAGGATTCCCTTGTTGAATATAAACGGCTACTGTCTTGAGAAAAACATAGGAGAGTACTCACATCATTCAGTGGAGTGAATATAACCCTGATACCTGACTCTAACAAAGTTAACACAAAAGTGAAAAATCATAAACCAATCTCAGTTATGAATATAGATGCAAAAATCCTAAATTCTGTACAGTATCAGCAAAAAGAATCCAACATGTATTAAAAAATAATACTCCACCAATTCCAAGTAGTCATTATCCCAGAATGTTAACGAGAGATATAAGAAACAGATTACATCATATCATATTAGTAGGCTAAATAACAAAACCTGGATTATTCAATGGACACTTAGGACACTTAATATGCATTCTGGTTAATGACATTTTAAAAAAGAATAATGGCTACTTCCTTGACATTATTAACAAAATATTTTTCCAATTAATTCTGACATTATATTTCATGGGAATATATTGTAGTATTTTTTTTCCTAAATGGGAGTGCCTCGGAAATACTGCCATCTAACATTTTAATATGTGCTGGTCTAAAAAAACATTGGGGAAAGCTATGAAGACTCTTTGTCCAAATAAATGTGGGAAATGTTGACTTGAACAAAGTTTAAACATGTTTTTGACCTTGGGACTCCTTAGAAACACTGACACGGTGGTGAGAATTGCAAATCTTAACGGACTGCAAGGGTTTTTGTTCAGAGCACTTAATCCCCTCAGAACACAGTTCGGGAAATGTTGTCTTAGAGAGGTTCCTTTTATATTCAGATAAAATAAAGGTGTCTGTTATCTCTTACTACTTATATTAGTTTAGAACTTCTGACTAGTAAAAGCAAATAAAATAGACATGAATATTAAAGAAATGTGAGACATATAGATGGTATTATATAATCATATCACATCATATAATTGCCTACAATTATATGGTCTATAATTATATGACATATGTATATTCCCAATGGCAATAAGACATGAAACTTTATGCATGTTCTGGATGATGAGAATGGATTATATGAAAAAATACAATAGTTATGAAAATAGAAAATATTTTAATGAATGAGTAAACATAATATTCTCAGTTAAGAAGGTTGAACACCACAATCAAAATTCCATTTACATTTGCAGAAATTTAAGGAAAATTTTAAAGTTAGCCTGAAAAACAAAAAGTGAAACAAGGTTCTTTCATAACTTCATGGTGTGATTTAAATTAGTAAATTCTTTTGGAAAGCAACATGATAAAGCAAGTCAACAGTCTTTAAATTGATCAACTCAGGAATTCCACTTTAGAGTTCTAGCCAAAGAAAACAATACAAAAATCTTAAAGTGTTGTACATGCGAAGATGTTCCACATTTCATTATTTATATCAAAACCTGGAGAGAGCCTAAATGACAGTAGCTACCAATTCCAGGTCACGCATTCACCAGCGACCTGGCAAATCATACCGGTATGAACACCGAGGCTCAGAAAGGAAAGAGTACTTGCTTCTGACCACAGAGCAAACCGTTGTTGAACCCACATTCAAGCCCGATTTCTGGGTGATGCCCATGCTCTTTACCATCTCATGCTGCCACTAAAGCTATAAAAACAAGGGGCTATTTAAACAACTATCTCTTATCTATTCCTCAAAGTATCATGGCCCTTCACAATAAAGAGGTAAAAATTCTGTAGTGAAATGGACAATGTTTATAATGTTGTAAAATGTAAAAAAAGCTGTAAGTATATACATATATACGTGCACTATCACAACTAAAAGGGAAAACATCCATGTCCAAAAAAAAAAGTACTAGAAGAAAACAATAAAATGCTAGTAGTTTCTCGTTAAGGTAATCACTTCATAGACAACACTTTTTCCAATTTGTTGGTAATGTAGATATATTAGTTTATCATAAAACTAAGCTCATAAATTGAACAAAGTAAAAACATTGTAACATACAGGAGTAAAATCTATAAGAGAAAAAAGGTGCAGGATCTTTGTCTAATACCAAGTTTCTATCACAGCCCCTTGTATAAACTTAGCACAAATGTGAACTAAATAAATATGTTGTGATTAGATTGAAGTATATCCACATATTACATGTAGCTTTTTGCAAGAAACTGAATGTTCACCTGAACAGCTTTGGACAAGAAGCAAAAAACCTTATCTGATTGAAATTACAAGGGGGATAGGAAAAATACAGTATCCATTTTGAAATTTGGCTTCAGCAGCATTGTCTATTGATTTTATAATGTCCAGAGCGACTAAATGCAGCAAACACATAATGTGCCGCACAGTGTACTGTCTACAGTTACTTTGATCATCGCCTAAATTTCAGAGAAGCGGTAAGAGACATAGAGACACTATCAAAGAAAATTGATTTTTTTTACAGCTAATAACCTGTGCTGGGTGGCAGAACACAGCATCAAAATCACCATTCTGTGTTCAGATAATTTCACCAGCCTTCCCGCTGCTCCTCGACACTCCCACGGCTCTCCACCTGCCGCAGGCCGCCTTGCTCCCAGGCGCTCTCATGACCGCACGAGGAGGGTTCAGAATGCGCCCCAGTAATTTGTATTGCGTCTTTGATCCTCCGGGCCTTTTCCACTGTGATGCAGAGATTAAAGTCTCAGGAAGGGAAAAGTGGTGACATATCTTTCAGGGAAATTGAATTTTTCGTACTAGAGGTGAGAACACTTAAGAGGACACTTTATCCTCAATACAACATTTCCCCTACTTTAGGAAAACAGTTTGGCCTGGAATGGCGGCAACATACTGTGGATTCAGCTCCCACCTCTCCTCACTAGCAAAGTGATACATTACCATGCAAACACTTCCCCCCAGGGTCAGATGCAATAAGCCCAAAATCATTAAACTCTGGAAAACAGTTTAACGTCTGAATTAAACCTACGTAAAGTTCAGAGAAACACTTGCACCACAGGCAGCAGCTGTCAGTCTCCGTGTATAGGAGCTTCCCCCAGCACCCTCGAGGAAGGGAGGGAACAGGTAAGAGCCAACGTAATGACCCATGGGCTCTTTCCTTTTTTGCTACTTTTTATATAATCTTTCGGTCCTTACCACTTACTGAGCAGCACCGTCCAGGCTGAGATGAAGGGGACAGAGAGTAATGGGGGAGAGATTCCCCGTTAGAGCGAAGTGTGTGTAGAGTACCATCTCCACAGAGCAATGAACCCCAGTCCTCACTGAAAAGGAGGTCAAGACATCCCCGCTGTGTATGGAAAGGTGGGTATACTACAATAAGTCTTCATTTTATCTTGGAAAACAAAGTGATTTCACAACGTCAACAACTAACCAACTATATGCCTGATACTAAACCAGGCAATAAGGGGAAAATAATGAGCTTAAATAATGTAGTTACTCTATGGTTTACAGAATTGGGTTAACAAAAAAATGAAGTTCAGTTTAGACCCAGAGTCAAGGGAGAAACAAATAGAAACAGTGGATTATCCTGAAGCCAAGAAGATTTTGAATATGTTCTTTGAAGATTCAAGAATATCTTTAGGACATTTTTTTCCATGTTAACAGAAGTATCATGGTAAAAGGAGTAATAAATAATAAAATTCATTAATGTAAAGTACCTATTGCAGACTTCTCTACTTATTAATATGCACTCAGGTTACTCTTGAGTAGATCATAATTACTTTTAAACTTCCTATTCGAATAGTATTTGCATCCTCCTCCTTCCTCTCCTTCCTTCCCCTTCTGTTTGCTGTCTCCCCTCAATCCACTCTTTCTGCCCAGAAACCAAGATCCCCACTCCCTGTAACTGACATCACTCAAGTGCTCATCTGATTTAAGCAGCTTGTACCAAGCACAAGTTATCTGAGAAGTAGACTTAGTGCTCCCAGAAGGTATTGGCACCCCAAATTTCCAACCCATTATTGACGTCAAGGGCAGTAATCTTTAGAAGTAACCATTCTCAAGCACATGAAATCCTGAGAATCCTGCCATTTAGCCATATTCTTTGAGATTCAACCTCTACTAACCCACACCCAACTCATAAGCCTTGTAAGTGATTTTGCACGTCAGTGGGCTTCCGGGGAAAATCTAGAGCTCCAGAATTAGCTTCATACAAAATTGTCATCAAAATCAGAATTCTCCCACCATCTCCTCCACCGCGTTTCTTTCAATCCTTCATTAATGTTAACTTTGTTTCTAAATTAATGTTAAAAGGCATACTGGATACGAACTGTAACTTCAAATTCTGATAGAGTATAAATACCTCAGAAATTTCCAACTTCCCTAGGTGTTTTATTTTTTTCTTTTCAAAACAAATGGCACTGGAAATTAAATTGACTTTTGTATTTAAAATCCCAGTGCAGCTCAAAGTGAAGAAAAGAAACTATTAGTAACTGAGGTAACCCAGAAGCCACATTTACAATCAACAGAAGAAGCAAATTACTATTGTTTGCCCTGTCAAGCCTGGTTTAATAGGATTTTCCAACACATAAATTAGGAATTACAAAGAGCCAGGGCAGCATGTGAAAGAGATGGGTGTGCTTCGAGATCTGGGCAACTCTGCTCCAGAAAAAGGGGAAGATAAAGGAGCACCTAGAATGGGGCTAAAGTTATATTGATGTAGATACAGCTATATACATACACAGGCGTATCTCAGAGATATCAAGATTTCAGTCCCAAACTGCCATAACAGAGTATCAAATAAAGAAAGTCGTAATCTTTTTTGTTGGTGGAGGGTCTAATCTTAAATAAATGGTATTTAAGAATGAGTATTTAAGAATAGCCTGTTTGTGCCTCTTGAAGTTCTCTCATGTGATTACATATGATTATCTACATGAAGGTAAAGGGTAATATCAATATATAATACTCTCTCCCAAACCCTGTAATTGGAGCTGCTCAATTAAAAGATTCTGGGTAACTGATCCAAGGGCAGAGCTATTTAATCTGGGGCAGCTGTAATGCCAGCACACTAGATCAACAGAAATGTCCTTAGTCTATTTAAAATCTTGGTTTAAAACTCTTCAATTACACTGATGAGAAATATAGCTTCAGTCATTTTCTAAAAAAAAAAAAAAACCATGGAGAGTACTTTTCATCCAATTGGGACAAACAGGCAATGGTGTCCATATACCTACCACAAAGGGATTTCCCGTATTTCTCCTCTCTTTCTCCACTAGCCACCTTGAGAGCAGGGACACAGTAGCAAGAATACATCTCCAAGTTTACACGAAGCTCTGAGTGAGGCAAAGAAGATCCTTTCAATCAAGAACCAAATGGTACCTTTAATTATCTCTAATGTTATAAATAGGATGAATAAACTATCTGTGGCTGAAATCAGAAGTTGTGAATCAAAAAGTTGGTTGCCACAAAGTTGCTATAAATTCCTGGAGCCATCTAGAGGGGAAAGAAGGAAAAGCGGAGGAAAGAACGAAGCACGGGGCATTTTCTGAGCATCAGTGTGTGACGAGCACTCTGCCACATGCTTTACACATGGTATGTGTCATGACAGTATGTCTCTACAATGTAGTTCCGAAAAGATAGAAAGACCATTCAAATGTTTAAAAATCAACCTAAATGGAAGACTGTGGTTACATTAAGCTGTAAATAACAAGTTAAGTATAGATGAAAAGGCATTTATTTTTTAAGAACTGTTGAGTGATTATTTAACCTACCAATATGTGTTTGATCAGCCTAATATATGGAATGATGTGTACATATTTTTAAGCATGAAAAATTTGCTATTCCAACCTGGATTCCTGGGAAAGCCAGCCTTCTAGATCAAACCTCTGCAAATGCCAAGTGATCGTTGCTGCAATGCGTTTGCATGTCACCTTCTCTGGCATAAAGGTGTGTATGGAAGAAATGCTGCCTCTACAGAGATCACCCACCTACACTTTACAACTGGTGGATGGCAACAAAGCAGCAGTTCTCAAGCATTGGATTTATAAGGGTCCTCTGAATGTGTGTGTGTGTGTGTGTGTGTGTGCATCAAACACTAAATTGGCAGATCCGGAATGAGGCCTAGGAATGTGCATTGTTACAAACACCACAGGCAGTTCTCATGCGGGTGGCTGGGCTCACACCGCAAAACACGCACCTATTGTTTAGTGGTTCACGTGTCAGGATGACACTGGTCAAAATTATTCGTATCGCCTGAGAACTGCATTCCAGCTACAGAGAAGCCAATTCACTCAGTCCACGCTGGTTGAATTTATTAATTGGCCCAGACAAATTAAAGCAGATGCAAAAGTCCCTGGGAGATAGAATCAAGGTTACCAAAGTCCAAGTGAAAACCACCTAAAATTTAGCTTCAGATCCTCCTTATTCATCCCCACTTCAACCTTTCTTTTTTCAAAAGAACAGCATCCATACAACACAGCTTTTATTAGAGCCTCCAACTGTGACAGATTATTACTTAGCAAGGAACTTAGAATTCCTATGCCGTGCAGGGCCGGTGAGGAGGCATTGCTACATCGGGAAGGTCAGGAGCTTTCTGCTACAGCAAGCCACACCTGTACTCCCAGTGCATCCTGTCTCTCTTCCTCACTCCTTTGCTGGGCTGAGACTAGCTGTTCTATAGTGTCTTCCTTGTTCTTGTTCTTTGCATCTGCTTTCCTGGCAGTTTGAAAATCTGTCTCCTTAGCCTGCAGATACCTGTGGGCCAGGTAAAAACTATCTTGCTCTACACTTGGTTTTTTATAGTCCTAAAAGTCTTTCAGTTCCATTTCTAAAGATAGAAATAGAAATGTCAGGAAATGCATAGGCAAGAATGACTGCCACCATTCCAAGAGGACCTGTTCTTTGCTGACTCCTTTTGACAGTCTCCATCTTGCTGTTAACACACGTGCCTGTACGCTCATGATTCAGTGAGCATGCCCTTCACATTAGCACTAATGGAAAGTAGACTTGTGCCCTGAGGAGATAATGGGCCAGCCCACCTGAAGAAATAAGACCTCTAAATGCCTGAGGCAAATTGGTACCTGCCCATGAAACATCTCAGCAGGTACACCGGGCAGTCCCACCCCGTTAAATCAGACACAGTCCCACCCACATTTCTGTCGCCATTCTTAAATTTCAGAGGAGTGGAATGCACTCCAGCTAAGCTTATCTGAAAACTCTTGACTTTCATCTTCATGGAAAGGAAAGGATTGTGAAAGGAAAATTTAAATGAAACTTCAGGCTTCGTTAATCATGCATCCAGGGGCAGGCTACTAGCAATGAATCACAAGGCTCCCGGGCCTAATGGGAACCATAAGCTGACCCCGGACTTGAAACCTTACAGCCACCCTCGGCTGCACAGCTACTGCTCTCAGGGAGAGGCACAGGGTCCACAGCCTGGCATAGGTTCCTCTGGAGCATCCAAAAGTCACCATTAATGGACATGAGAGAAACTTTTTATTATTCTGCCAACACTCCCCCCAAGATTTACTTGTATTTAATCAAGCACTTTCATTTTATGTAAATAAAATGCATTAATGAGAAAATAAAGTCTTTCTTCACTTTATTTTTCTGCACCGCATGAATTTCTCTGACCTCTGACCGTCCAGTAAATTGCAGTAACAGAAATGTACAGGAAGGCCAAAGAGTCAGGAAAACTAAGTTTTGATTGGGAGGTAAAAAAGAAAACATGCACAGAAGTGCAAGAAAGACAATAGTCATGATTTTGCATACTATTTCTGAATTTTTTCAGAAAAATTTCATGTTTATTTTCCTCTTGATGCAAGCATCATCTTTTCTGCCCTGAAATGTTTTTTAGGTATTAAAATGAAATTGTAATTATTTCTATAGGAAATGTCAGGCTGAAAAGAGCAAACTCTGGTGTGTTTCCTGGTGAGGTTTCTGTCTCTTAAACTAGGTTTAACGAGCGGGCTCAAAGGGGAAGATCACAGTGACAGCCCTCCCTTTCTTTTCACAGCCACGAACACTGAGTTTCTGAAACCACAGTTCTGTATCTCCTGTTCTCACCAACTTGTCCTACAGCCAGTCTTTTCCCAGTCCAACTTCCCAGTCCAACTTCTCAGTCCAACTTCCCAGCTGCGCCCCAAACTCACTTCATTGTCAAAGTTCACATTGACTTTTCAAACACTTGCTTCCTAATAATATATGGCATTGCTAGATGTTTATACGCATGGCAGACATGTAAATTTAGGACTAATAAAATGACTGTAATAATTATCATTACTTTTTATTGAACACTTTGCACAAGCTATGCACCAGACATTTAAAACTATCTGGTAGAATAATTAAGTAGAAAAGTAAGTAGTACACCCATTTCATAAATGACAAAGCTGCAGAGTGTTTCATAAAGGATAAAACTGTCCAGCCTCATATTGCCAGTACTTAAAAATTAGAGATTCAAAATAAGATCTGTTTGGTAGCAATGCCAACATTCTTAATCATTACATACAATCTCATAAATAGACAGGAGCCCTGCTTATTCCCAAAAAATGCTTTCTTACACTTGACGTTACTATCTGGGAAGAGAGCATACACAGAATGTTTGACAAGTTCTTTGTTTTTGTGTTTTATTTTTTTAACCATGGTCTTGATTACCACTGCTGCTGTTGCTGCTGCTAACACATCCCTTAATTACTCAAACATTGCTAATATTTTTAACAATTTCATGTTTTATAAATAATAATATTCAATAGCATACTCTCTTAGCACAATCAAACATACTTGTGCAAGCACTGAGTGAATATCAGTTTTAGAAATTATTAAGAATAATGACTTTGATATGATTTCTCACTACTGCTCCATTGATATAAAATTGGTCAGTCTTCACAGATGTTACATTTTTATTTGATTTTGGCAGTTTATTGCATGCATTTTGTTGTCATCCTTGTCATTGTTTTATGTTTTCAAAGTTGATCCCCACACACCCCACCCCCACTCTAGTACCTGGACAGTGTTCATTCATAGTGGAAGTACGCCAAATGTTTGTTTGATTTGACTTGAGCCATTAGAGATATATTCATTTTCTACAATGCATAGAAGAGTGAAATAATCCATCCGGTGAGCTGTTAATCTTCTAAACTATCAATTAAGGGCACAGCCATCCATAATAGCAACCATTAAAAGCTACTAAGTCATTTACTTTGAAGTCTGTAAAACAGATTTCTCTTGGCAGACTTGGACAGCTCAGAGCATCAGCAATATGAGTGAATAGAGTGAATAGGTCAATAATCCATACATTAAATGGTCACTAAGTACTAAAACTTGTTAAAATGATAGGCCATTAGGGCTAAGATAGTTTCATTTATGGATATAAAACTCACTTTCAAAATAGTCTCTGGACATGAATTTCTATGCTAGAATGCTCAAGATACACAAAGAAAGGTGTGTGTTCACTCATTTACTCAACATGTGTGTGTTGAGCACCTGCCATAGCCATGTGATACAAGTTACGAAAGGTACAAGAAAAAAAACGTTATTAGAGCTTACAATCTAGTTATAGTCTTATCTAAACAGATTGTACTATAACAATTATAAGTCCATACTGTAAATGTGCAGCATTCTTGGAAAGATGCTTATTATATCAAAGGAGGTTAGTACCACCTGCGGTGAGCCTGGCTTAGTGGGAAAGAACCACAAGACTTTAAGGAACAAAGGACCGAGAATCTAACCTAAAATGAGGGGATCACACACAGAGCAGAAGCAGATTCAAGATGTCTCCTCAGTTTCCCAAAGCCTCTCCTAGTCCCACAAATGGTGCTTAACTGTCCAAGAAAGATAGAGGCTGGTCAGTGCCATAAAGATTAATTTTGCCTATACCATGGTCCTTTCATACTTGGAGGCTTATATACCTATGCAGATATAATTTGTTCATCTATGTATTTCCATTGAGGGCACATTTAAAGGCACCATAACTTTCCTGTTTCTCATATCAGTCTCGGCATTAGTAAGCATGACCCCTCAGCTGGGGTGACGATGATCAGTGCGTCCACTTCCCTGACTCTGCCTCCATCGATGTATCTGGCATCTAAGAAAGCCCGTGTCCCCACACTGAGCCCATAAGTAAAGCCTCATGAGAAAGAAATTTAAGTTAATATATTAAGAAAGAATATAGATCAAAAAGTCCTTATGGATAAATGAGCGAAACAGCAAATACAAAACAGCAGGATTATGGAATGCTTTGTATTTATGCAAACCACAAAGATATGAAAAACCAGGATACATACTTATTAAAATCTGACCAAGTATAAAGGAAATTCAGGTAGAGTGAGCTCTGAAATTTTATTTTTTAAAGGTTTTATTTATTTATTTTTAGAGAGAGGGGAAGGGAAGGAGAAAGAGAGGGAGAGAAACATCAATGTGTGGTTGCCTACTAGGGACCTGGCCTGCAACCCAGGCATGTGCCCTGACTGGGAATCAAACCGGAAACCCTTTGGTTTGCAGGCCCGAGCTCAATCCACTGAGTTACGCCAGCCAGGGCTGAACTCTGAAATCTTAATTCCAGCAACATGACAGATAAATATCCTAAAATTTCTTTTTTGCAAGGAACCTCTACATATCCTGGATAAAATATAATGAATACCCTTTGAAATATATAGATTAGATCATAAAATATAAAGAAAATACCTAGAAACTGAAAAAAGATAATCAAACTGAAAATCAGATGTAAGATTTACACTTTCATTTAACAACAACCTTTAAGGAAACAGCACCTAAAGTACTGGCTTTTAAATTGGGAACTAAGATTCCTGCATAAAGCCTGGATCCACAATGGTGGGGGGATTCCCTGAGGGTGTGGGGGTGCTTGGTAGGGTGGGGCAAGGGGGAAAATCAGAACTGTAATATTATAATCAATAAAATATAATTTTTTAAAAGCCTGGATCCTTGCTGAACTACATCCCCAGTAAAAGAGTAGGCATAATCTGGAAGATCAGCCTAAAGAAATTGTTCCAAATGCCAGAAATGGATATATGAAAGAGAAATTAAGAGACACGGAGGAAAGAATAGGAGGCTCCAACATATGTCAGTTTGGATTTCTAGAAGAGAATATGAGAATCAAAAAGAGGCAATATTTGCAGAAATTATGACTTAGCATTCTCCAAAAGTTATTTAGTCAATAAAAGAATCCTAAGAATTATGGACAACAATGAAAGATAAAAGTTAGTGATTATTATTGACTGAATGTGTGTGTACCCCAAAATTGGTATGTTGAAATGTTGGCCCTAGTGTGATAGTATTTGGAGATGAGACCTTTGGAGGTAATTAGGTTTTAGTGTCATTCCTTTCATCCTATGAGGATAGAAGGAAAAGATGGTAGTCTGCAAGCCAGAAGAGGGCCCTCACCAGAACACAACCATTCTGGCGCACTCTCTCACTCAAACTTCCAACCTCCAGAACTGTGAGAAAAAGATTCCTATTGTTTATCAGCCACATAGTCTATGTTATTCTGTTATAACAGAAAATATGTGGTTAGATGTAAACAGATTTTTTAAAGATTTTTATTTACTTATTTTTAGAGAGAGGGGAAGGGAGAGACAAAGAGAGGGAGAGAAACATCAATGTGTGGCTGCCTCTTGCACACCTCCACTCAGGACCTGGCCCATGACCCTGGCATGTGCCCTGACTGGGAATTGAACCAGCAACCCTTTGGTTTGCAAGCCGGTGCTCAATCCACTGAGCCACACCAGCCAGGACAGATGTAAACAGATTTTATAAAATGATTGACTTGGGGGATATAAAAACAGGCAGGAGCTAAAATACTAGATGACAATAACATAGAAGATGGGAAGGAAATAATTGTGTTTAAAAAATTCTTAAGTTATTTTACTGTTCATGAAGAAAGCAGGGATATTGAACTTAAACTTTGGTAAATTAAGTAGGCGTATTAAAATGTTATGAGTACTCACTCAAAGAACAGCAAAGTAGCAGTAGAGAACAAAATAAACAAAAATCTCAAAGGACTTAGTGGCAGAAAAAAGAAAAAAATTAAACAGGAAGCCTAAACTAATATGAGGCAAATTAAAAGCACAAGTAATAATACATGTAAATGGTCTAAACCAGGGGTTCCCAACACCTGGGACATGGACTAGTACCTGTCTTTGGCCTGTTGGGAACTGGGCTACATAGCAGGAGGTGATCTTGAATATAATGTGGTTGAATCATCCTGAAATCATCCCCCTACCCTGGTCCATGGAAAAATTGTCTTCCATGAAACTGGTCCCTGGTGCCAAAAAGTTGGGGACCGCTGGTATACTATTCAGTTAGTAGGCAGAAATTTTAGATTGGGTTTAAAACTATGTACATGTTTGGGCTTTGTACAAAAAAAATGACAAAAAGCATAGGGACTCAGAAATATTTAAAATAAAAGGTTAAAAAAGAATATATCATCAGGCCCACAATGCAGTGTGCAGATGATGTTATTATTGAGTTCTACAGTTTGTGAACCAAGTCACCCCAATAAATTCAATAAAAATAAATGCATATAATACAAAAAAAGAATACATCACTTAAATATGGTTGGATTAATACTAGAAAAAAGTTTAAGAAAAAAACTTTTAGGCATAAAAGAAAGGTCCATTTTATATGGATTTTTTTCAATAGACAAATAGTCAGCCCTCTGTGTTCCTGTGTCATGCATGCTTGGATTCAAACAACTGTGGACTGAGAACAGTATTTGTGATCCATGGTTGGGAGTCCATGGTTATGGAGGGCTGACTATATGCATTGTTCTACACCATTTTATATAAGGGACTTAAGTATCCATGGACACTGAGGGACAATGGTAGTTAAGTTTGGGGGCAGTCAAAAGTTATATGCGGATCAGCGGGAGTACAGGTTGAAGAGGCAGTTGAGGCCCAACTATTCAGGGACTACATGCCAGAATGTGCACGTGTTACTCAAGGGTCAACTGTTCAACCCTAGGACTGACATGTAGAAGGAGCTTAATAATTACTGATTGAGTAAATTAAAAGAACCAAAATACTTGTTATCCCAGACAGCAGAGCAAAGAGCATGGAAATGGGCAAGAAGTGATTTGTGAACATTGGATAAGATACTGTTAGCCTAGCAACGTGTAACTTGTGGCTGAGTAGCCATCTAATTTTTTTTTTTTTTAGGAGCAACCAATGTTAAGTTAAATTGCCCTATACTAGCAGCCCACCTTGGGAAGGCGGGTGGAATTTCAAGAGGGGAGAAACAACAGTAATAAAAGTTTGAAATTGAAACTAACTGAAAATTTATCCAAAATATGAAACCAAGATATCTTTACAAATTTCAGTTTCTACCACTATTTTCAAGTATTGCACTCAAAAGCAAAGGAACGGTTATGCAAATAAAATTTTCTTTATTTTTTCCCCATCTATAGCATTGCATGTAAGTTTTTACTTCTCTACAGAAGGAAAGCTATACACACTCAGAAAATGAGCTAGTTCCAGTTCAGGTCTAGCTTAGCTTCCCAGACATGAGCTACCCATGGGTATTTCTGGTGAACACGCCCTTGCTTGACACTCTACTTTCTTAAGCATTTTGAAAAAAGGATGGTCAGATACTCATTTTGGTCCCCTTTCAGCAATCACCTGGACATGCAGCTCTGAAACAGGGGTATCCACAGGGTACTGGCAGTAAAATATGACAACCCAGAAAATATGTAAAATACACATTCCAGAGCAGATTTGAAAATGTACCAAATGGTTAGTTATTTTTTCCAAGTTCCTTATAAAAATACACGAAATAATTTGTTTCTCTTTAGATTAAGACCAGTCAGACACTGCAGATATGATTTCTCACATATGAAAATGTTTCATTACTTCAAATAATATAGATGGCCACAAAATGCCCTTTTCTTATGAAACTAATAGGCAAACTTACTAGCATTACTATTCCTCATCTGTTTCTCCTTCATGCATATCCTTTCTTTACCAAGAAGTTCCTGACCTGTTTCCCCTTCTCTTTAAATAACTTAGTGCACTTGGTGATCTCTCGTGCTGCACTTTATGAGACGAGAAGTCCGTGGTAAAGATGATGGAAGGCCATCTGCAGTTTACTTGGAAGTTTGAGGCCCAGAAAAATTGAGATTGATTTCCCCAAACTGGTTAACACATATTAAGCCCATAGTGTGGTATTCAATACTTAGTGTACCATAGGTGCTCACAAATTGTTAGTCACTTCCATTATTTTGCCCCAATCATGAAACAGTTATTTTACCATCAGAATCAGTTCTGAGACCTCAGTGCCCTCCCCACTACCCTTTATGGGCATCTACTTGAACCAGGTTTGTTAAAAAGAGCTGATCAAGAATGCCCAGGAAGACCTGGAGCAAAAGCGTTGCTGTGAAAAGTTAATTAGATCTTAAGGGGATTAGTGATTGTATCATGGTTTAATGGTAAATGTCACCTGATAATTTAGTACAGTGCTCCTCAATTTTTCTATCCATAGAAAAGCACCAGAAGGCACAGACCATGCCTCTCTGGTTCATAATTACAACCCAGCACCTAGGAGACCGCACAGTAGGTCCCCTAATAAATGTGTTCAATGAATAGGCAAATCAAGCAAATCACAAGTGATGGCATTTAAAATCACATAGCCCAAACCATTTCACAGCGGCCCAGAGAATTGCCCAAGGTCAATGGAATATGCAGCTACCCCTAAAAGTAATGGATTTCTGTGTCCCACTGCCCAGACGCTGAATTATTAGCATTTTCTCCAACTGAAATAACATGAACATAATTTCCTTCCCAATTATTCTGGCTGAAGAATATACAAAAGGTTTCAGTGGGTGAAAGATTTATGGCACAGCTTCTGGGAAAGCCTAGAATCACCATGGGGCAACTGCAAAAGGTCTTATGGTAATTAAATTGAGAAGCCAAGGGACCCCTTGAGGCCTGCACCATAGGCAGGGGACGCCCTACTGGAGGAAGGCACTTTTGCTGACATCCATTATATAAAATGTCCTTAGGCAAGCAAGAATGAAAGCAAATACCAGGAAGGAAAAATGCCTATGGTTTCCCATTGTTTCCAAGGTTCTCATATACAGTAACCTCTAACATATACTTCACCTGAACTGAAATATTTCCTCCCCTATTATAGTGAGATGAACAATTCACATCCTGAAACTCAAATACACTGCAGCTTCTTCTGTAGATCTGTCACCCAACTAAGCCTCTCATGAGTGCCTTCATCTCACTGGGCTTTGGGCGAGTGGGAAAGTTGGAAATGGAGATCATTTTTAAACTAATAAAGATTTCTCTGTTTAGGCTGGCTTAAAAGAATTTCTTAAAGTCTCATTTGGTAATATACTCATTCTCTAGTTTTATTTATGACATCCCCACATTTTTTTAAGAGAACATGACATGTAGGTATAAAGAAGTGCTTACAAGTCTTCAGTGTGATGCGGCTGACTGAGGTTGGGACTTGCTCAGCAGAGGGTCCTCTGGATCCTGTCACCAAGACAGCCCTGGGCCCGGAGGTCCTGCGCTGTGACTATGGTCGGGCAGCACTGCACCGGTACAGCAGGGGTGTCTACATTCAAGGTTACCCAACTCTCGTTGAGAAGGGCTCCCTAATTCCTGATTGTCTAATCTACTTATACATGTTCCCCAACGGGGCACATGGGAACTTTTGGATCCTCTGCACCCCACCCACCAACTTCAGAGATTGAGAACTCCCAGGTACATCTCGAACCCATGGCTAAATCACATTCTTCCCCCATGAACATCAGGTCCAACATACTGCTACTCAGACAGGACGGCTGCTCCCCAGGTTACTGCTAAAGAAGTAAGACATTCTCCTCCCCCCACCCTTTCACTTCTGCTTCTTACTTTGCAAAAACATCCCAAACCTTGTATCCCCTTTCTCTACCCTATGGATATATTTTTTCTAGGGGGCATCTGCCTTTGCCTTTTGTAGGGCATAATAATTGAAGGGGAATGAAAAATATGTTGGCTTATATTTCCAAAAATCTACATCCATTTCACTATTGTCTCAAAGAGTTCAAAGGGATATAGAGCTGACTCCTATTATTTTGGCCGGACTTTGTTCAAAGATTAAGCTACAATATAAATAACATAAAATGACATAGTAAAATCTTATTAAATGTAGAACTGTATTTAACATTTTCAAGCTATAACTAAGCTTTGGTTTCTTTATCTCTAAAATGTGAATAATAACATCTGCTCTGCCTACCTCACCTGGGTATAAAGAAAATACTTTGAAAGCTATAAAGTTTGGAGAAATGAACCTCGGGATCGGAAATCAATAAAACAAGTTTTATTCTTGAGCCCCAACCCTATGGCATAATGGAACCCACTATATACACACAGCGAGAAAAGCCCGACCAGACAGTCCCTGACAATCTCCAAAGGTTTTAGCAGCAGTGTCCCATCACACAGCATAGAGCCTGGTGGGGCATATAAAAGTGCCATTGTTGAGCCGTATTTTATACGTACTCTATTACATTTGTAGAAAAGGCCACATTTACATGAGTGTGGTTGAAAAGATTTCCTGCAGAGCAACAATTTTATGGGAATGTGTGTGTGGGAAAGGTTTGATCGAAGTGCATGTGGCAATCCTTCCACACTGATTTAATAGAGGAAAATGCCTGTCAGCATCTGGAGCCCTGGACTGGAGGAGTTCAGAGCCCACAGATACTACAAACATTTCTAGGAGCCTTCTGCTGGCTGGAAATTGATGCATTTTGACTCAAATCATTCTGCAGAGCAGGCTTTATTCTATAGTAGCCCTCCAAGTGCCTAGAACTCTTTGCCAAAAATAATTATATTTTTGTAGTCCCAAATCCACTGCAAGTTGTACCAGCAAGATCTACCTTAAAAGATGGGCAGGAACACAGAAAGGCTGGGAAACACAGTGGCGTGATGTCCCACCCAGGATAGGTCTTATTCCAGATGCCAGGCTCTCCCTCACTTCTGGGATTGCTTCACAGTCAACACACCCCATATTCTCCCCCATGTATCCATAAAGTAAACTATTCATTTCACCTTCAGTCTAAAATGTCAGCTATGTGCTTTTGTCATGGCTAGAGATGCAAAGTCCTTGTGAGTGTGTGTATGTGTGTGTGTGTGTTTATATACATTATATATACATATTTATATATATATATACCTTCCATATATATATGGAAAGTTTGAGAATTTAAAAATAACACTTTAGTTGTGGCTTTCAGGTGTCTTCTAACTGTGCCAGGACCAGTTGCTCGCATCTCACCAGCTGGATGATGATTCCTACCTGGTGGCCTGTGCTTGTGTTTCATGAATTCCTTTCCCACGCATTGTCTTAAATGATATTTCAAAACTCCTGCCATAACAGACAGCAATGCAGGCATCACCATCCCAAATAGACAGAAGGACTCCAAGATAAGATGCAGAAAACATGCTTATCTGGGAAGGAGACTCAGAGCCATGATGAAAAGTCCAGATCTCCTAAGTCCCAGATGAATCCCTTTGCCTTTTCCCGGGACTTCTCAATCATAGATGCCTTGAGGTTTATTAACAAGAATGGTGGTCAGCCATGCTTCTTTCAGCTATAGTCCTTGCATTTGACATGTTTTCTTATAATATTTTCAAAATTTAGATATTTCCAACTCCCAAATCAGTGTTCTTCCCTACCCTCTTCCTCTATTTGTATGATTTCCTGCCGACCACAGGGAAGATGAGTAGTGATCATTTGTCTCCCTGCTTAAAAGGTTCAGAGCTATCAATTATTTTCATCACTCATCGCAAGAGGTAGGTACAGATAGATATTAGGATTCTAAAATAGTATCAATTAGCCTTTACCAAATAAAATATGTAATTTATGAAGATATAAGTTTCCAGCGGACTTCTTACTAGAATAGAAGAAAAACATACTCATCTCATAAAACAAGTTTTATAAGCCATGCCACCAATAAGAGATATTCTAGATCTTAAATGTCAAGGTCAGGAAAGACCAGAATGGTACCTGGCTTCCACTTCCAGGAAACACTACAATTGGCTAAGGCAACTCAGACAGGCTCTAGAGAGTCTTTGGGATGGCACCAGTGCAGATGCTCACACTCCCACCTTCTAGATTCCTAATGAAATTATAGAGGGAACAGAATTTATATTTATTTTTAATAAGTCTATACTTATAAGCCTATATTTAATAAGTTTATATTTAATCTGGGCACAAGCCAGAGATTTAACCCAATTCTGCCAAATATGACTTCAGGCCCGGACTGAAAGAGGTATGCCAGGCCCATCCATGATGCCCTTGTGGAAAAAGAAGTCCATGAGGAAAGTCAGTAGCACAAGCTGAAAGGCCCCAACAAGAAGCAGGAGCTGGAGGTGAAGGGCTGCCTGTGGGACACTGTGCTGACCTTTGGAATGCAACAATGGCGTCAAGAGATGCTTGAAATGTTGGGAGCCCCACCGAGAGGAGACCTTGACTACAGAATTAAATTTAAAAGAAAAATGCAAACTTTTAGGAAAAATATAGAGTAATACTTTTTTAAACTTTGGACAAGGTGAATTCTTAACAAAGGCTAAAAGTCTAGCCTTTTAATTTTATCATAAATTAAAATATTGATAAATGTGACTCACTTGCAATTTATACTTTTGCTCCTTAAAAAACATCATTTTAAAGGCAAAATAATAAGTCACACATTTGAGGAAGTTATTTGTAATGAATGCAATCAATAAAATATCTATACCCAGAATCTATATACAATTGATACAAATCAATAAGAAAAAGATAATAAACTCCCCAGGCAACAACAAAAATAAATAAATTGGATTTCATTAAAATTAAAAACTTTTGTGCATAAAAGAATATTATCAATAAAGTGAAAAGACAACCTACAGAAGAGAACATTTGCAAACCATATATTGAATAATGGCTTAATATCCAGAATATATAAAGAACTACAACTCAACAACAAAAAGATAAACCACCCAATTTAAAAGAATAGTAAAGGACTAGAATAGACATTTCTCCAGAGCGGATATAAAAATGACACATGAAAAGATGCTCAGTATCAAAACTCATTAGGGAAATGCAAATCAAAACCACAGTGAAATACCACTTTATACTTAATAGTATGGCTATACTTTTTTAATGGAGAATAAGTGTTGGAGAAGATGAGGAGAAAATTGGAATCTTTGTACATTATGGTGGGACTGTAAAATGGTTCAGACTATAGAAAAACAGTTTTGTGTAGAATCCTAAACATAGAATTACAATATGACCCAGCAATTCCACTCCTAAATACATACGCAAAGAATGGAAATCAAGGACTTGAACAGATACTTATATGTCAATGCTTGGTTCAGCACTGTTCTCAACAGGCAAAAGTGAGAAACAGCCGAAGTGCCCAGTAACATATGAAAGCATAAACACAATGTGGTATGCACATGTAAAGGAATATTATTCAGATATAAAAAAGAAATGCTGTTCTCATACATGCTATGACATGGATGAACTTGCAAACATGCTAAGTGAAATAAGCTAAATGGAAACAACAAAATAATGTGATTCCATTTATCACAAATATCTAGATTGGGCAAATTTATAGAGACAAAAAGTAGATTAGAGGTTACCAGGGACTAGAGGGTGTTTGGTAAGGGAGAGAATGACATTTTGCTTAATGGGTACAGACTTCTATTTGGGATGATAAAAAAGTTCTGGAAGTAGATAGTGGTGATGGCTGCACAACACTGAGAGAGAAATTGATGCCACTTACTTGTACATGTAAAAACGGCTGAAATGGAAAATGTTATGTTATGTGTATTTTACTACAATCAAAACAAGAATGAGAGAAAAAAGGTAATTAAACCAATTGGTAAATTTGCAAAACATATACACAGAAATTCACAGATTATGCAGCCCAAAAGCCAATAACATACATAGATGCTCAGTCTCATTAGTAATAAGGGATACAGAAATGAAAAATATAAGATACCACTTCTTAGTCATATTAGAAAATATTAAATAGTTTGACAATCAATCACAAATGCTGGTGGACTTAAGGAGCCATAGGAATGATGACACACTGCTACTGGGGCTGTAATGAGGACTCGCCACCTCGAAGACTCATTGAGCAATGTCTAGGCAAGTGGCAGCACGGGTCCCAGGACCCAGCAACTCCTCTCACAGGCGCGTATCCTAGAGAAACCCTTGCACGTGTACAGAAGAAGGCACGCACAGCAGTGCTCATGGCAACTGTGTTTGCAAAGCCAGAAACTAGAAACAACTGAAATGATCAAGAGAATAATGGATAAATTACCTGTAGTGCCTTCATATGTGGAAGACTACATAGATTTGAAAATGAATAAACCAGAATCACACATATTCACATGGAGGAGTTTCTAAAACATAATGCTGGACAAAAAAAATAACAAGTTTCAGTAGAATAGGTTATTCTATTTTTATAAAGCATTAAAATATGAAATGCTATACAACCATTTTCTCATACATATTTATAATTGTATTCTATATAATACTGTCTTTTGTAAAAGAACAAGATGTAAATGGGAATAACAATTACCAAGCTCAAGAGAGGCGTACCTGGTAGGGGTAGGGGGGATAAGATGAGAAAGGATATAGGGAGTTCTAACTTATTGGTAACATTTATTTCTTAAACTGAGTGGTGGATACACAGTTATTCATTGTACTACTATGTAGAGCTTGTTCTACGTTTTAACATTTTCGTGTAACTTCTAAAAAGAAGATTAAAAAGAATCATACATTTTTGCAGTATACCTTGCAAAAGGCACTGTGCCTGCCATTATGAATCCTGAGCTATCACAGCACATGATCTAGTTGTAAGTAAAACATGTGCAAAAATGCATAATATCTAAAGCTCATGAATATCATATTGTAAAACATAAGGATTAAGAAAGGTAGCCCACAAACCCTACTGTCAAATCCTGGGAAAATACTTCCATTTAACAGTAGACACAAGAAATGGAGAGCAAAATTACATGTATTTCATTGCCTTTCAATTCTCTTTCTAATGTTTTGAGGGTTTGTGCCTGATTGATTTTTCCTCATCTAATTTCTTTAAGTGCCTCATTCCCATAAGCCATATAAAATTTATGTTTAGAGAGGTAGGGCCTGGATCTGACCAAATAAATGCTTCACCCTTGAGTGCCCGTACACGAGGCTGTAGGCACTCCATCCCATAATTTCTAAGTTTGACATTCATCTTGGATGAGTTTGAATATGCTTCACAATATTCGATCCATTTTCCCACATACTAAGTAAGAAAACAGAGGTCATTTTCACGTTTTCCTCATTGTGGTTTCACACCTGCCCGAATGCAACTTTATATGAAAAGTCACCCCAACACATGGAAGTGGAAAAGGACCCTCAATGGGCACCAAGCAGAATTCACAAAATTAGTTACACAAACTTCTATATTAATGTAAGTATGTTCCATATTTAACATAAAATCTTTAAGGACCTCCATTGTCCAGGGAGCAAAAAAGTAAAGTTTATGAGATCCCATTTGTTTATTCTTTCCTTTATGTCCCTTATTCTAGGGGACGTGTCAGTAAAAAAGTTTCTGCGTACAATATCTGAGATTTTCCTGCCTATGTTCTCCTCTAGGACTTTGATTATGTCACGGTTTATATTTAGGTCTTTTATCCACCTTGAATTTATTTTTGTGTATGGTGTA